>OZ030384.1:10571931-11171931 GCA_964023945.1 Ectemnius cavifrons | reverse complement strand
AAAACAAATCAGTTGGGATCTCGGGCACCTCGATGCGGTGGGATCGATCGTGCGTGCTATTCACTGTCAGTCTTGTTAATTATAGTGACCAATTAGCCGTGGTTTCGGACTGCTCTCACGCCCATCAAGCCGGGAAACGAAGCGACGATGCGCGCCAACGAGCGCGATCACTTGTTTTCTGGTCCCGCTCGTGCCAAGGCGGACCATACTCTTCTCTCCTGTTTTCACTAGCATTGCCATTCTCTTGCCATAACTAATTGCCTTTTGTTTTTCTCTTTTAATTACGCGGTCATGTTTAACTCTTCGATGTCTTTAATAGAGAAGAGTGATGTGAATATGTGACTGAGATTTTGAAATACTTGGTGATAGCGGGAATCAGTAGAATGAGCAAGCTGGTGGAAAGAGAAGAGTGCCGAGAGCCATTTTATTTATTCATCAGGTAACTGTAGCTAACGGCGCATGAAAATGGACAGGAGGCGTCCCAGTGTGGTTTTGGTGTCTCTCGTGACGCGTACACCACCCGGCCCTCTCTACACGGGACAACAAGCGGGCTTTTGACGAATCCGGTTGCATGTAGCATGTTGTGCAGTGGGCACTCGACAGAGCCTGGATTCCCAAGTGTCAAGGTGCATCCGCGTGTCACTTGCACATCCTTCGGCACGCGCGCAAACGCATTCACACGCACCTGCAGGTGGACGTCAGCTTCTACCGACAGATAATCGATAGCCGCGCGCCGGTAGCATTGATCAACGGGGTATTAATTCCCAGCGACTTGGGCTACTCGTGTCATTCGCCACCAGGCTTTCTCCCTCCTCGAATCATTTGCAGAATCCTTCAGCAAAGTATCCCTAATTGCCTCAGCTGGCAGATGCCACATTTTTTCTCTGGTTAGCAACGTTGGAGATTTCGACGGGCGAATCACTACTGGCAAGCTAATGAAAATTCGCGCCTCGTTCTCCAATTATCCGATTGGAAATGGTACTGCCAACTGCTGGCTCGAAGCACGGATTTTCTCCTGCCACACTTTCGCAGAGAACTAGCGAGACAGAGAGAGAGAGAGAGAGAGGAAGGCGTCCATCGATTCCGAAAGAATCCGCTATTGAATATTCAGCAACGGCGAACGCCTTCTTCCGACGTGAGCACCATTCCCGACCACATTCTCTCTCACTCTCTCTCCCCCTTTGCTGGATGCTGACGCGCACCAACACCCGTTGCATCGGTCCAGGGCTAGGAAATCGGACGATTTCCCAAAATTGAATCAAAGCAAAGCGGAAATTGCGTAATCGCGCGCGGGTTCCCCTGGGAGAAAGCTTGCCATTGGGACGCGTCTGCGGATGCTGCGGATACAGGCGAGAACGAAAGGCTCCATCGGGAGTGACCAGTCCACCAACCACCCTTCGGTGTCTGCTTTCTCACCCCTCCGCCTACACCCCCGATCTATCTCGGCTTGCCAATGGCTCTCCACCTGACAGAGGGAAGCCTGGCTGGCAAGCATAGGCGGCTTTGCTTTGCATTCAAAGCGCATCCACCCACCAAACGCGACGGGAATTCGCCACCGAAATAACATACTCCCATCCCGGAAGGACCCGAGAAATCCTTCCAAGACTGGCGGCCCGTGGTTATTAAAGATCGTGAGTCAACTTCCGTTCGTTCTTTCAGACTTTCCGATGGCAAGCTTTCCACGTGTGCCCTTCTGCCGGAAACACTCTTCAATAAACGTTGAAATAGTAGCAATTCAATCCCTCTATTAAATTGAAATGATGAAATTGTATCTTTTCGATGTTGACAAGGGTTTCTTTTCTGTATCATCATTGTTCTCTAAATATGATTCATGTTGTCGGAAACTACTTAGTCACCTCAGAATATCACCCCTAATAGTCATTCGATAGTTCCCCGGTTCAAATGAACCACAGATAAGTTCTCCCAGATAATAGACTCCGATTAACCTCGACAGGATTGAATCACTATCGAGCGACCAAATATTTGTAACCCCGAAAAAGGGTTGGCGCCTGTGCTTGGTGGGATGGATCGGCTGTCTCGGGAAACAAAGTCGTTGCATACCTGGTGGTGGTGGTCAGCGTGTTCGAGGCGGATGAAAAAAAGTCTGTAGCGATTTGTAAACAGAGAATCGGGTGTACGTAGGACGTCCTTTTTTTTCGATGCTGCCTTCTGGATTCCGTAGTGGGAAGGGAGCTGGTTTTCCGTGCAGGGGTGAGAGTTTAATAGCTGCGCTCTGTGTACTCGAGCAACATTGGAAAGCGGCTTAACCCTGGAGGACCCTCGACTTGGAGCGCGATCGAGCGGCGTTCGTTCGACCTACACGCGGAAATACTCGCCCATCCGGATACATGCTGCTCTGCGATTGTACTACTGCGCGCCGGAAACGCGAGTCTGCATGCGCGCCAGGATAGAGAAAGGCCGCGCACAGCCTAAACCCAGTCCGATCGACGGAAAGCCCGTCCAGAATTCGTAAGCCAGAGTGGAGCACGCACGCACGCACATTATTATATCGGCCGCCACCACCAAGGGAACTCGAGAACCTCCTCTTTCCATCGACTGCTCTCGCTCCTGGCGACCTGCCAGCTCACTGCTCAGGAGATCCCTCGGTTACGCCGAGCCATTGTGCAATCGTGCGTGGCCTCCGATACATATTTCCTTCCCTTAAGCCCGACTCACATTAGAACCCAGAGAGTCACCGTACTCATCTTGGAGAAAAAAAGTCTCGAGTTTACCTTGGAAATTCCTGTGAATTTTCAACTAAACGACCAGACAGCGTTTGATACATGCTGAAATCTAGACCTGACCAAGGCCGGCTGGCGCCGTTCGTTAATTACCCTTAACAAAAAGACACCAACAGCCACCTGTACCGAGCTGACGAAAAAAGAAGGGCAAATCAAAGTTGCCATCGAGGCGAAAATTAATTAGAGAATGGCAAGGCTCGGAGAGACATTAGCTGCCACCGGCGCATAGGAAGGTGGTGCTGCTCTCCAGGTAATTCGTCACGTGGACGTTTAACAGGGAGTGATGAGCTTCCCATTGCGACGACCAAGCTATCCGCCGGCAATTTCTGCCGCACTCGAGACACACCGTGTGGCCTCTCTTGTCGCGTAATTCTCGAGGAAGTCGTCTTCTTCTCGTAAGTGGTGGATCTCGAGTGGCAGGATTCGTCCCCCAATTCCTCCTACTCGATTTGTTACTCTTCTTTGACCAGTGCCGCGCATCCTCCCATCTCTCGTCTTGATTGGCCTTCACTCCTTACTTCCAAATAGCTGTGTAACAGAATTTCTTCCGGCGTTGACGCTGATTGCTACTCCAAGTCGTATCCTTCGCGATTCTCCGCACCATTCGGATATAATGTACCATCTAATTGCGAGACTTGGTGAATTCCATTCGAGAATATATTACAATCGAGCGAGAAACGAATAGAAATTTCTAAATTTCGATGTGTATTCTTGTCCGGTTATTGAACTCTTGGTCCCCGACTTGTAATTTGATAGGATGGTATCGAGTTATCCCGAAATGGGATAACTCTTGTTATAGCGTCATAAGTTCCCCGAAGAAATCCGCCCCGAACGAGCCAAGGAGTTTCGGTAGCAAAGATTTGTCTCGGAGGAGGGAATGTTTTCGTTGCGTCACTCGGAATAAAAGCTTATTCTCGGCATTGTGCTTACTGCTGGGAGCGGCAAGCGGCAGAGTCGTCACGTCCTTTTGGAATCCAGCCGGAGATAAAAGTGTGTAATTTATTCCGGGTGGATGAGCCGGTCGGCCAGCGATATCTTCGTTGCGAAACGAGCCACTCCAGCAAAATTCAAATCGAACGTCGCTTTTTCTCTCCTGCTATCTCTCTCGCGCCGCTTTAATACGTGCGAAGGGATAGCCCCGAACATATTTATACGCCGGTTAAAGGCTGATTCATCGGGCGTTTGATTGGAGTCTTGCGGTAAACAAGCGCGACCACACACTGGTTAGTCAAAAGCCGCGAAAAGGCCGTTTAGGGTGGCTGCTGTTTTACATGAATAAAATACTCGGAAAACACATATGACTCAAGCCACGACCTGGCATGTTGAGGCATTCCTCCGCGTGTGTGCTGCTGCTGCTGCTGGCTACTTCTGGATGCGCGTGACAAATGCTCCCATGTTCCATTTACTCCGCTGTAACCGGAGCGTGACAATCTATTTTTTGCCAAATCGCCTATTCCATCCTCTTACTTTTGATGGATCGACTTGAATCTTCGATGGGCCAACAGAACCCGAACCATTTCTTTCGCACCCTTCGTACAGGCGTTAGGTAATAATTTCGAACGGAATATAAAATCGCTCTGTCAGCATATTGTGCCCCCAGGCCCACAATCTGTTAGTAGAGAGGCGTGTGTTCGTTGAGCGTGCCGAATTCTCTACCGCATTGTACCTCTTGCAGTGGAATCGATCGACTTCCTACGCTCTAGAACTCTACACCAAGTCCCATTAATCTCCATGCGAATTAACGTCGGTTGTTCACCCCTGAGTGGAAAGAGTCGAACACTTATATTTAGGAGTATCACTAGGCGCGCGTGGATGACGATTATAGAGCGGGTCACCAACGGTACATTTATATTTCGATATTCCACCGATGATAGATTTGAAACTCGAGGCCATTGCCACTCTTCAACTTATTCGCATTCTTTCACCTTTATTCTGTACTCATACTTTCCGTGGGAAAGTCAAATAAATGCCGATGTGAAATTAAATGGAGGGCGAGCACAGAGCAACCAGGCGAACAAACCGATCCTTTCGAAAGACCACCGGTTTGTTTTCTCGGCAGTTGCATAAAGCGAAGTCAGTTCGCAGGCAGCTCGTTACGTATACCGCGGATGTGTAGCACTGCTCGACGAAAATAACGATTACTTGCCGATTTACAGTTTCGCGCCCTCGCGTGTATAAATATTTGGAAATGGAGAAGGGCAGAGAGAGAGGGAAATGAGGAAAAATCATTGCGCCCGCATAAGTCTGGGGAAGGGATGGTGAAATATCCGATGAATTATTCGAACAAGTACAGATTTGGAAAGCTAACTGAACCGAATGGAGAATGGTCGAAACGATTATAGACAGATAGATTTTTTCCTCAACGACTATATACGCCGAGCGCGAAACGATTCGTTTTGTGTTTGATATTGGACGTGTCGATTTTAGCGGGAAGCTCTCGATTAAATTGGAGAGTGTTTGTCGGCAGTGAGCGGCTCTCGCGTACTATATTTGCCAATGTTCCGGCGGACGTACACTCGGCTGGAGCCTCGCGGTCTGTGCGCTCACGGGAATCGATGATCACGATTAATTTTGTTACCAATCGAGAGGCCCCTTCTCTACCAATTGGAGGACCAGCGCTAGACCAGTAGCTATTCTTGTACCGCTGACGAATCCCGCTCGCCTGGAAATCCTGTGTCGCGCACGAATCTGTTCCACTTAGAACAGTAGAGAGATTGTGCGCGCTTGTTGAGCGGAGCGCCGGCGTCGCCTGATTAAAAAGACTCATCGATCTGCAACGCAGAGAGCAAAGCACGCTTATCGAACAAGCACCTTCGTAAAATCGTGAGTGCAGAAGGGCTGGGCGCGTGCCGGCGTCGCCGGCAGCCGATACAACTCGTAAAGAAGCCTTGATCGTAATTTCCTCGAAACGCCCACGCGACTTTTATTAATCCGCGCGAATTTATCTCGCTGCTTATGACCATAACTTTCCTCGTGTATTTTTCCGCCGCTCGCGCTTACGCGCGCGCGTGCTCCCTCGCACAAATGCCACACAATTTTTAGGATAAGCGCGCATTCTCCAATTCTGCTTGAAAACATTTGTGAATTGGGAGCGACTGTCGTTCTTCTTCTCTCCAATATTTCCCATTGACCGATCACTGCTCCCAGGAGTTCCTCCGCTAACTTTTCTAACTCATTAAACATCGCTCTCCACCTATTACATCTCCCTTCTGTCTCTTCCTCGGTAACACACACTGATAACCGTAATACTGCGGGTCCTCCTAAATACTACGTAAATCAAGACACGTGTCGGGAATTCACCGCGATTTCATTAAGCGGCGGACGCTCGCTCTCGGTGCTCTCGCTATTTCGAAGTATTTAACTCAATCAGCCGCTCGAAACGCCCCATTAATCCTACTAAATAATACTCGCTGTAATCCATCGAGGCACGTAGCTGAACATAGTTCTGTTGGTTAACTTGAGAGATACGACAACCCTTATGATTGTCATTTCGAAATTTCGGAACTTGCCATTTTAGAAGTTAGAGTGTTTACTCGCGAGATACTTGGCTCGCTGGTGGGAGGTAAAAAGGAAAAAGATAAACGACGGGTCAAACCGGTGCAATCTAATTTGAACCCCATGTAAATCGTGGGGCCCTTAACTGGCTTACCGTTTCAACCCTTGACACTCGCCCTCCGTGTGGCAGCAACGAACGGGGTCGTCACGAGCGTAACGCAGGAACCTGCTGTTGTTGCCTTGGAGCGTGTAGTCGCCATGACTTCAATTAACCCTCGACTGCTTTCGAGTCTTCTCGTTATTTTCCTCTTTGCTCCGGATCCTTTGTTCGCTGCTTCATTTTCATCAGGGGAAGATCCTTCCTGGTCCAGGTATACAGAGTCCCTCTTACAGGAAAGTGATATTACTCGGGACAATTTGCCAGTGGTCGTCTGTAGTAATGTAAGCTCAGTCACATAAAGTTTCCACCTGTTTCACTTTCTACTTGATAAGTTTAGAATAGAAGCCAGTGTAACTGAATCCTGATAGCCCGTAAAAGAGTGCCGTGCTCGAGATTTATTTACTGAATGGGGAAATCAATGCGAAGGTTACCGGGTTCGGAATCTGCATTAGCATATCAAAGATAGCGGCCGACGTTCTGGACCGCTCGAGTCCCGGAGACTCTCGACTTCATTTAACCGTACTCCTTCGCGTCTCTGACTTCTCCTCCTTCCTCTTTCACCGTTTCCGTGTCCCAACCCTTTCCAACTTCGAAGGCTAATTCTCGCGGAAGGTTCTGCTCGATGAATCCATCAGTAAATACTCGCATTCACAGCGAGTAGATGCGCGCTAATAATCTTATAAGGATTAAGTTCCGTTCAGATATTAAACTAATATTCGAGCGAATACAGATTGGCGTGTGTAAGTTCTTACGAATGGGAATATAGTCGTTCTAGTTCTTTTGGATGTCGGGTAACACTTGTCATTTAAATTCCACTCGATCTACCAAGCGGAAGGAAAGGGTGGATTTTAAAGTGAGGGTGGCGTGAGTGAACGATTTCAGCCACCCTTCTCGCAATCCCTTTTCTCGTCCAGTGGTAGCTCGGACACGCGAAGGGTGCGACGATCGCCAGGAGCGTCGGTGTTCACGGATGACTGTCGTCGACGGAGTTATAATTGCAACGGGCCGTAATTAGTTTTGGAAATTTAATTATTTCCGGGCGAACGCGGAGTACGCGATAAATGGCATAGAGTGTAGCGGTGCGTTCACGCATTCGTCCATACCAAAGGCACACAGCTACAGTTGAAACGCGCGCGGGTATGCAACAGCAAAATGGAACTGGTAGATGGGATGAGAGTGAGCCTTCGGCGAAGAATTATCGGTCGACTTGGCCGCGTAATGCGCGTTAATCCGAAGCGAGCAACGGGTACCGTTGCTCGCAGAAAATCCTCCCAGTTTTCAAACTCGCTTCGCCCATCCTCGTGACGAGCGCGCACTCCTCCCTCTAAGGCTAATCCGAGTAACATATCTGAAGAATTAACGGGCGAAATCGATGGATGGAAATTTTTGTGATGCCAACCGAATCACGTTTATCAACGAGATTAACCGCAAATTGCTTTAGCTTCGGCAGGAATAGAATCGATCGCTCGTCGAGTACGTGCCGATGGATGCAGGAATCAGGTTTGCTTGGAGCTAGGATGCGAGAGCTTTTTCCCCGGCGCGCAGCTGAAATGCGCGGGCGGTCCCGTGTTTGTCGGCCACTAACAGTGTTTGCCCGATAAACTATTACACGGGTAGCGGTGTGCTTCCTATTGAACACACTTTAAGCGAGTCCTGGCAATGTATTGTTGTCAAGCTGTTGCCATTATGCGACGCGACCGATTGCATTTTTAGAAATTCATGCATCGCGTGGCCCGCGGGCCACCATTTCCCCGGCCATTGTGCCCCCGACCCAACCTGAGTTCGGTGGGATCAAAAATTTATTGCTACCCAGTTTTGCCAGTTCTCGCTCGCCGGCCGGCCCCCGCTCACTGATATGAAACATATTCCAGCCGGTTTATTTAAACGAAATTTAACGAGAAATCAATAGTACCGGGCAATTGAAACGGCCTCGTTAATAATTGTAACGGGTCAAAAAGGCAGTCCACTCTTTTTGATCGCGAAACAATTTGCATTTGCCGTTTCGTACGCGTCTCCTGCGATCACACGATTGAAAGTTCCATTCGAGCGAATGCTGATTTTCACAGAGGCGTTTTTGTGGCCTGGACTCATCAACCGCGGCCTTCATAAACGTTTCCGGGCGTCCGGGAGAGAGACTGCCTGCCTGCTGCAGCATCCGTCAATGGGCGCGACGACGCGTCTTCGCCAATTGCTTTTTCAGGAATTAATGGGCAGGCGGCGGCTTGCACGCCTCTCCCTCTCATCCTTTCTCGCAGTGCGCGTTCATTATAGTGAGACGGGCGCGCCGGATTCTAAGGGCGAATGTGGGCGACATCCTAAAAAATTTATAGAGCCCACCCTTCCCCGCCCAAGCCGCCCCGGCGCCCAGTGCACCGGGGGTGGGCGAGGGTGAGGGCGAGGCCAGCCAGTCACTGCCGTCTTTTCAAACGAGCGTCCTTACAAAAGGGCTCGCTTCTCACCCACCCCCTCGACTTTCCTCTGATCCTCGCACCCTCTCTACAAAATACGCCACGCATACTCGGGAATCTTCCGGCCGTCACCGCGCGACTGGAAAGCCCCCGTTCTCACCTTGCCTTTCATATCTCCCATTCTCCTCTGGCAGCCGCCACTGTTCCCTATCATTGCTTCGCTCTGCACGTAACGTCAAGGACGCATCACCCGATCTGTTATTGCTCCGAATGCTTTACATACACGTACTGACGCAACCGCAACGCACGAGGCTAATAGCAGATCTTTCTTGGTTACGAGAAGGTCGTCTAATGAATATCCTACACTTATGTACTTGACTAAGTAACATGAATTTAGTTTTTCTCTTTCCTCTGTTTCAGCAATCATGGCACACTTCTTCTTCCTCGCTGCCTTCTTCTGGTTGAACACGATGTGCTTCAATATCTGGTGGACCTTCAGGTAAGTCTAGATTTTTTATATTAAGATACATTGTTAACCCTATTGATGGGAGTGTGCATCTAGTTATAACGAGATATCGTTCCGTGCACTGATGGGGAAAGTTAGAGAGCGAGAAATAATCATGGGAAGGGGGTGGCAACAGTGTGCGTTACGTTAATTAACAGAGAGAACGGGTCGACGGTTTATCGGGGACCGGCGGCTCTCTCATTATCGCGCGCGCCGTCTTCGATTATCCGGCTACTAATTATTTCACAATCGGCCACGCAATTACCAAAGGCAAATCTATACCTGCTCTCTCTCTCTCCCCGCGCTCTCTCCTCCCCGAAACGCACTAGCTAGTGATTAATACATCAGCAGCGTTCGCATTAGCGGCGGTTCGGTAAGTCATAAGCAAAAACTCGGCGTAATTACCTTCGGCCAGCGTACTCTCTGCTATTCCTCCTACCTTCCATACTTACACCTGCTTCGAGCTACCACGTGGTACCGTTACTCGCCATTTTCACCATCGACTCTCCCTCTCTCTCTCCCACTCTCTTATGAAATCGCACTTTAATATCTAAACGACCAACTCACGTGGAAAGGTTGCTGCGTCAACTGCAACCGCATTCGTGACCCGTTATCCTCTTTATTATTACACTCGCCAGTAATTACATCGGAGAATCCTGTAACAGAGAAGTTGTGTTGTGTCCCGGATGCATTTGGCCAGTGCCGAAAGATCCGAGTTTTATGATATCGCTTCCGCTTGCTGATCAAGAAGTAGTACGGGAATTGTGGGTCGTGCACGAGCCGAGGTTGTTTGGGGCTCGAAACGAAGGCGATCGGTGAACGATCGTTAGTGGTCGGATCACGTTTGAGATTAAAGCTCGGAACGAAAGAGGCTGGCGGCGGAGACTGGAGATGGGATCAAGATCACTCGGTCGACTGGTTAATGCGATGCAACACGGTCGCCATAACGGGCCCTCCTGCCTCATTTCTCTCCTTCTGCATCTCCAGCATCCGCTTCTTCTTTTGCCCCCCTTCTACTTCTTGCTCTTCTCGACCTGATAAACACTCCTGTTTTTCATGAAGCCGAGAGTTTCGAAATCTTACGACTTTTGTGAAATATCGGTAAATAGAAATAGACTTTGAACAGTTAAAGTATCGGTAAAGTAAACGTTTGGACCGAGAGGATTTTTCTAGCAGTCTGTGATACCTTTTACCCGAAAAGTCGCGTTCGTCGACACCGCCAAGTGTCAGGGACACGTGCGTACAAGCCTGTTATACCTCCCCACTCGCTTCCACTTCCTCTCTGCGTTCTCCCTCGGTGTCTCTCCTACCTCGGTGTATCCACTTGTTGAAGTGTCAGAGGCACATTGCGCGCGGTTCACGCTTGCCCGAACCTCCGGTGATTTTCGAGCCGGAAAATTATCCCTGTGTCATTTGCGGCTGTGGCCCGCAAACGTCGTCTGCCACTGAGACTGTCCTTGCATTAGACGAGTGTGCCCACCCTTTTTCTACCCGTCTGCCGGAAGCATCGGGTCCAGAACAGAAACGGGAAAGATCATTACGAACTATAGCAGATGCGATAAAATTAACTACGATCCAATGAACTCGATGCGAGAGTGTCAGTCTCCTCGGTTCTATACTTTGCATCGTTTCAATCCCACAGACCTTCTCCTCAAGTTTTTCTCGCCCGTCGTGCCGAGATGCGTGTGTTTCTCAGCGGAGCAAAGTCGCGCACCAATTAGCGGCGGCAGTTGCGGTATCAGAGCGTCAATGAGAACTTGATTCCATCACCGTTACGCTTAATTGCGCGTGGAGAGCCCGAGAAAGAGAGAGAGAGAGCAGGCCAACAGAGAGTCGAGTTCTCGGCAGCCTACTTCTCCTCAGGAATTCTCTCAAGACAGCCGCTCCTCCAAGTATCGCCAGTACACTATTACTCGCCCCTGCGTAAGACCAGTTCGAATTACACATCATTATTCTTGATCTTTATGGATCTATCATTGCTCCGATAGAAGTTGTATTAACCCATCAGCAAAATCCGGTTTCCTCGTATTGATACGCTGCCGAGTGAAGATGGTGTAGGAGATATTTTAGTCCAACTAGTCTTGTGAATGTACTCATCCGTCCGCACCGCTCTATTTTCTCAGAAATTCTTCAATTACCTAACATATTCGAGCAGCAGCAGCAGCAGCAGCTCTTCCCACGGCCACGACTCTCACGTCACACGTACGATCATATCGTGACCTCGCGATGCTTTCCACTGCCGGCCGCTCCTCTACCTTCTTCTCTCGTCAGTCTCGGTTTACTCAGTCATACTGCGATGTCATGACAGTTTGCAGACCATAGCAAAGAAATAGCGGCGAAAGTGGGAATAGCGGGGCAGGTGGGGAAAGCATCGATGGATAGAAGAATCAATTAATGACAAAGCCCAAAGGATCGATGTTCCAATTATTTCGATAGAATCGTTCCACTGGAACTGTAATGGACAGAATACAAACGTGAGGGTGATCCTCACGGATTGGCTGTACGTGATGGCGAGTGGCGTAATCACTCATTGTCAACGAGGAAGAAACTCTAATCTGGCTGGCCAGAAAACAATGGTCAGTGCTCGGTGAGATGGTGCGGCGAACAAAGAGCCATGGTGCCAGGGTGTGTGGCCAGTGGCCGCTCGACTCGGTACGGTCAAGTGTTTTGCCGTGGACACGTAGAGACGTATGCGACGTGTACGTGTGTGCCAACTTGCGCACACAGCACTCGTTAAGGTCCTCTCTGTTCTCGAAGAGTCCCTCATTAACTTCGTTTATCTTGTGCCGGATAGCTGCGAGGATAGTTTCCACGCGGACTTGCACGCCAGATTAATAGCACTGACGAAAGCACTGAGACAAACACAAAACCCTAGCAGTCTCTGCTTCGTACTAACATGTAGCGATGGTAATGATCGATGTTATGTAGTAACAATTGAAACCTGTCTTTCTTAAATACTCCTACTTTTTCTTAATGTCTCACTGTCGATGTAAAGGCCAGTTCACGCGCTTGTCTCTACGGCGCGTATAAATAGATTGATTCTCATTCATCGACGATTCGCCGGGGCTTTCAAGCCGATGCCAAGAGGAGCGTGACCCACATCGCTGAAATACGGTCTAGTCGGATTTCGCAATTCGGTCGTCGGCACTCTCGTCTTCCAATCGTTTTGACAGCTTGCGACGAAACGAGGCGAAGAGATCGTCTCGTCGAAATGATTAGCAGAGAATTGCGTGAGGGAGCTTTGCCTCTTAGATACTGATCCCTACTTTTTATGCATGAGCGAGCTTCCAAGCAACTATCTGTCGTAGTCTAAAGCAATATTTGGAGTCGCTCGGTTCAGGCCGAGTGTCAACAGTGCCTTTGGAGCCGACGACGCTGTCCAGTGCGGCAGTGTAAACCAAACTCAGTCGAAGGAGTCACCGAGAGAGTTCTCTCTGTCTCGACTCTGAACTCTCGTCTCGACTTTACGGATCGGCGTTTCAAGGGGAACAGAGTCCGAGGAAGAGGCACTTGTGAGTAGCAGGGTAAACCGACAGGAGTGACCGCAAACGTGACGCTCGGTGGGCTCGATTCTCGATCCCGTTGGCCACGAGCTCCACAGTCTCGAGGATTCCAGGAAGAACTTCTCGAAATCGCGAGCAGACTAACCGACCTACCACCAGCTAAACTAATTTACCTGTCGCACACTGTATTCACTCGAGAATGTCATTCAACTTTTGACTTTTACACCCTTCTCAAAATAGAGCACTTTTATTCCCTGCATAGACAATACAAAAGATTTTACATATTTTGCTAAGTCTTACCATTTACTGTGGGTGATCCTAGTCCATTGAGAAGTAGTGGCGAGTAGTTGGACGAACCACTCGCCTATTTCTGTCCTCTTCGTAAGCTTGGCCTCAAAAGCGAAAAGTCTCCTAACGCGAGAATGCAGAGGCACGTGTTCAACTCTCGATTCTTTTGTAATAATTGCGAAAAGCTGAGCTAATGATAGATTGGTCAGTGGGACAGACAACTCCTGCGAAGTAGCGCACATCGCATCGGCTCGTATATCGTTATTCCAGGACGCGCAACGGAGTATATATTAATAAAAAGTGTGTTGCGAACGTGGCGGGTCGCAATTGTAATTTATCTGGCAGTAAGCCGGTGATGCGCGACTTAGGGGAGTGCATAAACCAAGAGAAGCCGCAGGACTAATGTCGCTATCGCGAAAGAATCAAGGACGAAAGAGGTTGGAGTGCGGGCCGAATGCCTGCCGGGAGAGTTAATTTGCGGAACGATATAAATTTCGTACTAGGCGAATGTGACGTTTATGGCAAGGAAGTGGGAGAGAGGGGTAAGCAAGGGAGAATAAAGCCCGAGAGAGAAGACGCCTGCTTCTCGTTGCAAGCGCGCATCTCGCATGTATCCATTTTGCTCTTACAACGTTATTTAATTACCTGCCGTTGAAATACGAGCTTGCAGTAAATTGGCCGTGACGGCCTGCTTTCCTACAAAGCGCGAGTAGTCGCTTCATGGAAATCGAGAGTCACACGCGGACTTTAACTCCAGCCGCTGATATAATTATAGCCACGACACTCGGTAATTCCTGGCCCACGGTAGAAGAAAGCTTTTTATTTTATTAGGTGACTAGTTGGGTATGATTTAAGAAAAGTGATATTCGTAGAAGGTTCATTAGGAGAAGAGTAAGGTCAGAGTAAAGTTGGGATCGATGGGTTAACAACTGTCAAGCTTGGACTCCGGTGTTTCTTCTTGGGTAGGAGTGCTCGTTACGCGTTAGATAATGCATGCAAATTACGTTAACGTAACGTGACCAGTAGTCCCGGAGAGCCGCAGGAACCCGGTGTAGCCGGTTGGCTAGTCAACGACCCGGCCGCGCATGTAAAGATAGACGAAACGTCGGCCGGCGCATTTACCGGTACATCTTCCAGCCGGAGCGTCCATTACGCCACTGTCATGCACCACTGTATTATGAATGTCCAGCGTGGACTCCTGGCATCCCGTGCACAGTGAATCATGCGACAGACTTGGACGGTCAACTAGAATACCGGAAAGCCGTTGTGAATCGCGAGGAGAAAGTGAGGAAGAGCTCGATCAAATATAAATGGTTGAACTCTTCGAACTCTCACTCGCAAGAATTACCGGCCACCCATCGGCAATCATAGGTACATACGACTATTAAAGTCGGCAATCACTTAATGCAGTCACGCGAGTATTTCTCCAGGAACCGGCTTTCTTTCCAAGGGAAGTGGAACTGTCGCGCGTCGTCTTGGGATTACTTGCTCCCGATCGAGTTTCAATTTCAATATTAACGCGAGGAGATATGATCTTCTCGGCGCAACAGTACTCTCGGTGCACTGAGAACTTGACAGATCTCCTGTCCACTCGGACAATCGACAGGCTTTCCTCTTGGAGCGGCTAGCACTGCAAAAACGAGGCGCAGGTATCGCCATCCGCTCGACTAATCCTGCCATGTGGCAATGTGGCATAGCATTCGAGTGACACATGGTCCTTCTTGCATTTCACTGCTGCCTCGGTGGCTTTATCAGCTGCCGGCGAACCTTAATACTCGTATTTCTTACTTGGAAGAGCGTCCATTTAAATGACTCGCGAGTAGCAAGAAGCAATGATTTTCATAGAAATTCTCTGGCATTCTTTTTTATTCGTCGGTTATCCTCACAGTAGTTTGATATACTAACTGTTTGATCAATTGAATATAACAGCGATGGTGTAATCGCATTTAAATTTTAACCCCTTGGCTTCCGGGACCTTAATTCATCCTCCTTATCTGTGTTTCCCGTTGGCGCGACTACACAGGCAGAGAGAGAATTCACGCAGGACTAACTGATACGATCCTAGATAGAGCTTGTTGTTTCTGCGAGTTTCTCGTTGCAGTGCCGAGAGGCTGGAGTAACAGGAACCGGTGCTGAGTTACATACCAGTCTTCCAGGTACACCCTCGCGCCGATCATTATCGATACTACCTTTTTGTCCCTTTGCTTTCCGATAATAGCCGGACGTATACATAGAGCATCCGTATCGGCGTACACGTGAACAACGGTATTTCATTTCCTGGATTATAGAACATTCCTGAAGCAGACGTAGAGATGACAGCGAGTCGTTTGAACCAAACCAGTTTCAATACTACCTTGTCAGATTAGAAGTCATTTCATTATCAGGACGATAAATTAGTTGGCGCGGCGGTCTGAAGACACAGTGAGAGGATGTCGGACGAGCCGGTTAAACAGACGGATGCTAATAGAGAGGATTGCGGAGCGAGGGTGCAATGTCGGTGAACTCGAGGAGTAATCCTCGCACGTGCCTGGCGAAGGAGGTTGTCGGGAAACCCGGTTATTAGGCGTGCTAATATTCGGGTCGACGGTGCTGAATCCCAAGTACAATTCTGTTCTCGACGAAGGAAGCTGCCGGCTGGTAAAAGAAGAAGAAGAGAGAGAGAGAGAGAGAAGAGAAAGAAAGAGAAGGAGCGTCAGGATGTCGATGACCTCAGGTACTGTGCTGGCTGCACCTGCATCTCACCTGTACTGGTCTCTGCCAACGGCAAAAGGCATCGCTCGACTTCTCCCTCGCTCATCCGCCGCGCAAAGACCAAAGCAAAGATCAAGAAAAACACTGCCCGTCCATCTGGACCCCGTACGAAGAATCCCCCAACAAAATCCAGTACAAAAGGAAATCGTGACCGATCGTGCAGGAACAGACTGATAGATCGTGATCCGGAGGACTCGTTTCGATGACCTTGCACTTCTGGCGAAACAACTGCTGCCACTTTGCTGACCAGCAGTTCCTGGTGTTGAAAAACGGTTCAGCTTGCATTACGACGGAGTTGACAGTCTGCAATGTTCCCGGCTATTATAATCTTGTAACACCGAACGGTTAACGGTTCTATAGGCTGACACAAATGCAACCCTTTTCTTCGCTGCAATGGATTTAATCTTATCCAGTAGATCGCGCACAAGATCGAGCCTTTCCGATTCCATCGACTCACCATTGTTCACCAAGGGCCACCACCAAGTAATCGTTCGCGCGCACCTTTGCCGTGCCGATTACAGCCGCGAGTGTTAGTTGAACGGACATTTAGCGAGTCTGCAAAAAGCAGTCCTTTATTCAGAGGACAATGGCACGGCCCGGATCGGACAAGATTCCGTCGAGCGACAGTAGCAACGCGGCAGGTTTGAATCGCTATAATAACCACGCCAAACATGTTGGCATTTACCGTCTGCATATAAAGCGGAGAAATAGAAATAAGACGATGAGTTAGAATTGCAAAAAGGAAAGGTAGATTTTATAGTTCAAACAGATCTACGCGGGATTCTAATGAGACCACCGGAAATGTTGAAATAGTGCAATTAGACAGAGGACATTTATTGACATTTAATTCGGAGCGTAAGAAATCGATATGTTCGTTTAGAAGCTATGCGGTTAAATCACCAACGTGTTATTACTGTGAAGCAAGCAAAGTTTCTAGGCAATGGGACAACAATTTCTTTTCTCGTCAATGAAAGAAGAAGAAAGCGGCCGAGTGGCAGGCCGGGTTATTGCTTGCTGTGTGCGAAGAAGGGTTTGCCAGGAATTTTAGGAAAGGGTACAACTCGGCCCACAAATTCCGCACACGTAGATGCAGTTCGTATGCAAGTTTCGTCGCGGGGCCCGCTTTATTTCGAAAATTCCGCATTCCCCGCTCGGAATAATGGCCGCGCGGCCGTTCCGGCGATTCATCCGCGAACAATCTTCCACGGTGCAACGAACCAACGAATCGAGCAGCACTCCGCGGGAAGTGAAACCATTCTGGGAATGCTTGGTGGGAAATTTTAATGAAGCCCTACCGCCAGAAGCAGCAGCAGCAGCAGCCTCTATTACGGCTTTCTCCCGTGTGAAGCGTCCTCGTAGAATTCGAGAGTAACTCCCAGGGAGCAGTGCGGAATCATTGGTACTATGTTGGCAGCTGGAAAGTTGGCGCCTCGATCAAGGAGCCAGTGTAGTAGTAGTTCTCTCTCACCCCGTGAGAATCAATGAAAGCAGCACTGGATTGAGCTTTAATTGGCCGTACGACCAGTCCGCACCACCACCTCGATTGGTGTAATCGCTGACCCATTGTCATACTCTATTAGATTAAAGGGAAGACTGCTGGCTGATAGGTCGAGCAGTGATTCTCAAAATAGAGAGTCCAATTCTGTGCTGCTCTTGACGCGTTAAAAAACAACGAGTTTTCCCCCTTTCTGGTGTAAGGCGTAACTGCGATACGTCACGTCGGAAAATCTCTCTTGGGTTGTCTCCCGAATAGTTCAGGGAAGAGAGTGTCGCGAACCTTCACGGATAATAGTCACCGCGTGCGCAATCCCCCCAGCTAAAGTAATTGAATAATTCAGTCAGTCACGTAGCGCTTGAGTTTGTCAGGCGCTTGCTCGCCCACGTGGCCGAGTGAGGCAGTGTTCGTAAGCTTGAGTTTAATATCGTCGCGTCTCACCCATCGCCGGTTAACTGACGAGAAGAATTTCAATATAGCTGGAGATCTATCGATCAAGCGGGCTCTCGGCCCCGTGTAAAATTCATTTTCGCTAGGTATCCGATGTCTAATGTCAGTTCCGTTAGTACCAATATAAGCAGGGAATTCATGAATGATGCAGCTGTTAATTAGCTCGATTGGAAGTAGCGAGGGTTGGAGTCCAAGTGGCGAATGATTAAACGATAAGGGGAAACGATCTAGCAGTGTCTATTCACACGTGGAAGAGTTGTTGGATCGGAGGGGAGAAGAGAAGAAGGTGGCCGATCCTCCGGAAGGATGTCACTCCTAGCGGCACTCAAATCAGATTTTCCTCGCTTAACGGGCTGTCAGTTCTCGCTTTGCAAGCGCATCGCCTCCTCGCTTTAGGAATCACGTCGCCGTCCGTCAGCTCGGTTTATTGCATTTCCAGCAGGTTTCGTCTCGTTTTCACGGTTTGTTTCGCCCTTCAGTTTCTGCCGGCGGCGGCGGCGGCGACGGCGACGGCCGCCGGGGCTTTCAGCGGGTTCCTGTCCCCGAGCAACGCGACGACGCCCGACGCGCCCGACGCCCTCTTCTTCAGCGTCTGTGCCCTCTCTCCCTCGGCGATGCCAGCAAGCAAGAAACCAGCCTGCCTTCTTGCAACTTCTGACACCTTCGCTCGCTCCTTCCTAGATACATACAGCTCGAGTCACGCACCCTCCTCCCTTATGTTCTCGGCCTCCTCTCTTCGACTCCACCGTTCCTTCTGCTTCTCCTTCTGCTTCAGCTTCCTTATTTATTTCTACCACCCTTCCGGCACGTCGACCGCCATACAAAGGATCCTCTTCCTTCCTGCTCTCTCACCCACCTTTTTCTCACCCTTCTCACTGACAAGCCACTGCCGAGCTTTCTCCTTTTTCCATATTATTCTCCAGCCGCGCGAGAACAAATTCATAAGTACGCCCAGTGATATCTATCTTGGAAGGGCGGTGATGCTCGGGTCAAAAGAACCAATTTGCGAATTTTATTCTTATTTATTCGGCTGAACGTACCAGCATTATTGCGAGGGGAAGAGCGTATACATAAATCATTCGAATGCCCAACTTTCTATTTGGCAGAGGAAGTTGTCTCTCGTCAAAGTTTCAGTTTCACCGTAGCATCGATAGAACGATACTCTCTTGCCAGAATCCGCAACTCGCAGTCGCTTTTTCCAATGCTCCGTGCCGTGAATCCAATCAAACTCGCGTGCTCGATACCTTGAATCTGTGTTTCCATCCTGCCACTGAAAAGGATGTCTTTTCTCCCGTGGGCATGAAACTTCCGAGACACCAGGCACGACTTCCTTGATTTGAACGTGACCGTGATCATGTGTGCGCATGGCTACGACTACTGTGTATGTTGGACTTCTTTATCCATAAGAAGAACTATACACTTCGAGTCTTTTAATAAATCGTTGTCTCGACTACGTGAGGAAAAGAACCGAGTTGAAGCAGTTAAATGAGTTCTCGTTTATTTCAAATTAGACACTGTCTCGTCCAACTTCGTCTTATGAATGAATCTTAAAAGCGTTGTTCGAAATGGTAGTAGTAGTTCCAAGGGTTCCACTAGCAGTCTGCCCTTTTGGACTCACCATCGCCAGGCAAACATGCGGGATTATTAAACCGTCTACGCGCACCGAAGACGTTTCATCTTTGATTGGCCCCTGACGTAATGGGAATTCCCGGTCGATCCACATTTCCACCAAGGGTGGAACGCTTCCCGAGACCCTCCTATAATGTACCCGCGCCTACAGGCTGAAGCCTCCGCCGTCTTTACACACACACACACTCCCCTTTGATTTTGTTAATTATTCGGTGAGGAAGATTACATTGAAATCAAGCGAGACACCAACTACTGATTGAGTCAGGAGAGAATTCGAGAATTCTCTGAGTTCTATTTAATTCGATATTTCGATTATTATTGGTCGTAGTTGATAGAAAGTGCAAGTTATCGGCGAGGCTTACTCATAATGTAAAATAATATGCATGGCAATGGGGCAGGATGGTTAGGCTTCCGCATCCTGCCAGTGAAATGTAATATGCCCGTCCGGTCTACCTGCCGGTTTTGGTAGTCGTTCCCAGCACGCTGCTTGGAACAGGCTCACATTCCCAGTGGCTCTCTCTTTCCAAGGTGGCTAAGGAAAAGCTACGACGAGCCAAGAAGAGCATAACGCACCGCGGGGCACCACCAGTCAGATTTATGTCGCAAATATTTGCAAAGCAGGTCTCGCAACCAACGCACTAATGGATTGGACCGTGTCGGCCGCGTTTGACTTCCTTTCCCTTTTTTTCGGCAATCCCCACTATCAGTCCAATTCCCCTGAAAGCCTCGTTGTTGTCCTCTTTGACAGACTGCTCCGTTTTTGACGTACACCGACCCACATGATTTATAGCCGGCTGTCTTTCGCATCGACGGGATCAGTTTCTCAACTTTTACGAGACGCCGATTGCGATCCGCCAATGAAAAATAGCCTCGAGTAGCCTTTGACTTTGGTACGCCAATACTTTGCGTATATGATCACCAGATTTTCCAGGGATATTAATTAATATGGTGTGAGGGCTGGCTTTAATTCAGGATGCATACGCGGAATTAAAATCGGACGGCTGCAATTAGCCTTGAAATTAATTTGGCATCGTGGCAAGCTCCAAGGGGTCGCACTCGATTCGCGCAATTACGGAACCTGTTCGACCAAGCTAAACCCACGTCACTGCGAACCTCGTGCTAGCCTAGCTCATCCGACTGGGCAGGACTTGTTAACCGGAAATTGAAGGTCGCCTCCAAGAGTAAAGGACGAACGTAGAGAGAGAGAGAGAATGAGAAGTGGTTGCTTCCGAGTATCCGCGACACGGAAACCAGCAAACTATCGCGTGAAGAAGAGAAGCAGACACTAAGGGCGATCGGTCGAGGAGGGTAAAATTCGGGTTCGGGTGCGGTGAAAAAAGAAGCGATGCCAGTGCAGAGAAACGGGCTTTGAATGGAGAGGCGAGTGGCCGAGGTGGGAGGAGAACCGAGTGAAAAAGAGGGTCCGGATAAATGAGTTAAGTCGCTGCGACTAAAAGGGAGCTGGCGCCAGCTCCCTCTCTCTTTCTCTTTCTGTCTCTCCGGGTTCCGCCCGGAAGAGCTGTTGGATTGGCGAGCAGATCATGGTAAACGAATCAGCGCACAATAATGCCTGGATTAATAGCAGGCCCGCCTGATGAACTCTGAACGTCCGCTAATTGTTTACTCCTCTGATTTCATCGTGTCATAGAGTCGCACTTATTTTTCGTGATTTAGTTTGCCGGGCTCTTTCTCCCTTTGCATCGCTAAATTGAGAACAGCTGGTGCAAGCAAGAGAGTGCTGCTTTTTCACCCGAGCGCATTGGTAATTTGATTTCTCTCGAAATGAAAAGAACTTCAAGGCCCACCTTTTCCTACTTTCCATCTTCTGTCTCACCGGCAGTCCTCGGCTGATATTTCATGGCTTGCGCCACTCCGATATAGCTCGAGTGAAATCTCGTTTGCGATTTGTATCCTTTTCCTCGATCCGCTTCAACCATGAACAGAGGGAGCCGCCCGCCCCCCACCCTTTCACGACTATTTCAGTCGTCCATGTTTTCCTATCTCGTTTTTTGAGCGAGCGGCTCTTAAGAAATCGGATAATTATTATGATCGTGCTACATTCACGATCCTGTAATCCTCTTTACCGGGGACAAAATTTCCCGTGCATTTCCTCTCCGGGAAATCTCGGTTGGCGCTCGTGGTACCTTTGAGGAGTAAGAGGCTCAGGGGTGGAGGGGAGCATATTTTACGAGCAGTCGAAAGGGAACTCTCTAGGTAGGATAAGAAGTCGCCGCGAGCGTTGCCTCTTCACCTTCATCGTTTTACCTCACTTTTCAGGCAAATAGCATTTTTCCTTTCGCGAGTGACGAAGAGGAGGGAGAATGCGAGAGAGAGAGAGAGAGAAAGTGTGGCAAGGGTGGGAAACCAGACGAACAGCACACGTGCCATTTTGCGCTCAGGGCTTTTCCACTGCGGCGCGTTCCGCGCGTGCCTTCGAATTCGCATTCTTCATCGCCGTCTCCCGGCTGCCAGGCATTCCGCTTAGGCGACCAATTAATTACGAGCGCCTCCCGCGATTCTGCTGACACTTCTTCTCTCAAAGAAAAATCCACAACCATATAGAAATATAGTCGTAAAATAATCCAAGTGGCCAATTCATTATCGTACGACGATAACGAATAAATTCTTGGCTATAACGAAGCAGGCTCTCTCGCAAGTATCGATTAGGGAAGCGAGAACATACTGTCATTCGATCCAGCTAGCAGTCCTCTACGCTGGGAATGTATACACATATACTATGCGTATCCGCCGCCGCGCTCACCCCGCAAACTCCCGGCCGCCGGGTGATTACAGTTTCATTGTAATTAAATCGATGATTAATGCTACCGGGCTCGCCGCCCTCCGTGAAAACCTTCGAATTTAACTGCTAGTATACGCTTACCCCTGATACTTCCGCCCTATCATTCGACGTGACTCATAATCGCCGAGGGTGCTTTCGCACGTGCACGGCCTCTATCCACACTGTTCAAATCGAGTTGGCCACTAGTTTAAACTTTCTTCCATTTATTCTTATGTTGCGTGTTAACGATGACCGACATGATCCGAAGGGGAGAAAAATTGGGAGTCGGAATGCAGTTGGGCAAAAGTGGAATATTGCATTAGGTTGTTAGAAGAGCCGTTGTGGCCGGGGTAGTGCGTGCCAGTTAACACCTTCCTACTTCCAAGTATATTATAGGTACGCACCACTTTCGCAAAGAACTCCTCGAAGCAAAACCCTTCCAATGGCAGTTGCTCACGCAACTCTACCAAAGTTGCTTAGCCAGTTTATCGTAATTACACGCTTGGCACTTTATCGTGAAACAGGCCATCTCCCCGATATTGCATGAATTTACAGCTTTCTACAGAGAAGCTTTTGTTTTTCAAGCGATGTTAATTACAGGCTGTTCGCGACCTTTTTAGGAAACTTGGGAACTCTTTCCTTGATAACTATTCCTCTTAATTGCCCTTAAAAGTGAAGAAAAATAGACGTGCCAATTAGCAATCGTTCTCAATGATCACCGAGTGATTGCTTATCGACTCTCGTCGTATTTCTCGATCGTATAAACGCGTAGAGTTGATTTGCGCTAAGTTCGATGTCGGGAGCGATCGCGTGCGAAGCGTTCATAACGACACTTTACACTTGTGCCATAAGCGGAGACCGCAATAACACTGGGAGAACCGCTCGCATTACAGGAATCGTATTGGATTACCGGCGGCGATTTATCGTAAGCGTGCGGATCAGCGGATGGCCTCTTGTCCGTCGCGATAGCTTTACCTTCGTCTTCGCTTTCGCTTCGATCGCGATTGCCATCTTCGAACAGGCTTGTTCTCTTCTTTGATAAGGGTTCTCTCCGGCTCTGCCTTCGGGGTTACCTTCTTCTTCTTCTTCGCTGGTCATCTCTCTTCCAGTGCAATGGTATCGCCTGTCACAGTGTCGGCCAACGACTGTTGCACCCACTCACAAGAAAACGCGTGTCCGGTGTCCTAAAGGTCTACCGATAACCCCGGCACATTGTTCGCCACGTGACACTCACCAGATGAAGTGTGCATGCGGACTTTAAACCTTCGCGCGCCATTAATTTGCAACAGCATGAAAGCTATGATAAGAATCATACGTACCTGGAAAGAAGGTACCTGAGTCTATGAGTGTTCAGTTAAAGTCAGATACCTCGTTAATTAAACAATTGAAAGACAACACAGAAAGGTTTATAACCTGTAGATTAATAGCGGGAAACGATCGATTTTCACCTCGGATTAATTACGCGTCTTTCCATTATTGGATTAATGCACGCGTTCATCCAAGCGCTTTCGAGAGAGAGAGAGAGCCTATTTGTCGGTCGTCGGTGTTTGCGGTATTGTGCAGCCGATCGATCCCAATATAGAGATGATGGCACACGCCGTCCACGCGCACCAGGATTGTATCAATATTTGCGTGAAACACGAGATCATCCACCGCTGGACGACGATCAGATTCTTTTTTCTCAGTATGGATAAGCATGGATCTATGTATACATTATATCGATAAAAGTATACTTGCTGCAAGGACGCGTGTAGTTATCCGCAAAGAACTATACCGAAGCCTTTTTACATGGTGCAGGAGAGCTCTAATAAAGGTGGGCTAATAATTATCGGCGAAAGCGTGATTGTCGGGGGAGAATTCCGGCGGCGGTGGTGCGCGTTTGCAAGTCAAACAGGGAAAAATGTTGACAAAGAGGCCGGAAACACAGAGCCTTTGAAGTGGCGGGAGCCAAGAGAGATCGGGCCATCACGCAATATTGTTGGGAAAGCAGAGCCTCGGAGAGAGAAGAGAGAATGTACGCGTATCAGAGAGAAAGAGAGAGAATATGGAAGCGGAGAGCGCAAGCTTCAGCCTCTCTACGCTCCGAGTGAATATTTAAAAGTGGAATTTAGCCCGCTGGCTTAACACACTGGCAGCACTGGCGAAAATGTCCAAATAATTTGATAAGGCTCACGGCCCCGAGCGAGACTCGCCAGGTAATTTGAATTCTTCAAAAATTTGCCACAACGCTGAAAGTTTATAGCTCGTCTATATCCAGTCGCGATGGCTACTGCACTGTGAATATGCCTGGATTAAATCTATATTTACTAGGCAAGCATGCGAATTTCGAAAGGGAGGGCTGGATTTTTTCATTTCTGTATACAGGAAGCATGGAACCCTGCTGGTTCGTTGACATTATCCTGAGGATTTGACCCTAGGAGACCCTTTGTAGATCGCATCGCCGCCACTATTGTTCTCGGGAAGGGTCATCATCCTGTGTTATCAAAGGGAGGATTTCGTATGACCCATAAATCATATTTCCTGGAATGCAGCTGAGAACAATTAAGCAGAGCCGTGTCAAATTATCGTTCAATCCAAGCTTTGCTTCCTTAATCCGAGGAATGAACTTACCAGGCAGTCCGCTCTCTTTTTATCCACACAATCGCTTTCCGGCGCTTTCCGGTAAATCGCAACGACTCTCCGCCGGTCCTCGTAATCCTCGTTGTTGGTAATTGTTCGGCCAGCTGGAACAATAGGCCAGGGCTTGAAACTCCATCATACCTGGGCTAGCAATGCACGCGGCAGAGATGTGCCGGTGAGTTGTACCGTGAACTCGGTATCAGCGGACTACACTTTGCTGCGTGGGAATCCCACGCAGTGAAATGTTTTGTTCGACAGTGAGAGAGAAAGAGAGGGGGTGGTAGAGAGAGTCCGTGCGAGCAAGAGAGCAGCAAGAACTATTGATCGTCGCTAAACAATAGCGTTCAAGAACTTTCCAAAAGTAAACGTAATTTCTGCGTTGCACCCTTTGATCGCCGAAACGAACTCTGCTCCGCCGGCGGCCGCCCAGAGCCGCAGTTCACTATTTCTGCGACGAGAGTTTGTACAAAGCTTGTCGCTCAGAGCCGAGTTTCGGCCGAGGCTAAAAAATAGGCGATAGTGGCTCGAACTTTCATCGATTCGCCGAGTCGAACTCTCCGGCCTGTCTGATGCTTAATCATGAGGTCGACTAAAGGCTGAAAGTTCCAACTCCGCCGGTATTTTCAATATCGCCGCTCTCCTAGAAAGTCATTGGCCGAGGCATGACACATAGCAAAAGAGAGAGAGAAAGAGAGGCAGTGAGTGAGAAGCTGTGACGAAGGTTGAAGGGGAGGAAAGCTAGCAAGCGGAAAAATGTGTATAGCGAGCGCTGTGATTTCGTGGCTTCACAGGAGTGCTTCAAAGCCTCTTTGGGTTTGGGGCGAGAGTAGCAGCTGGCAGAAGGCGGTGATTAACCGCTGGTCCTTTTGATGTGGGATAAACAAACATGGATGCTGGGGGCTCGATCACCGCAACATATTGGCTGGTGCGCTGGTGTAGCTTAGCTGCTAATAAACAGGCTCCTTCGTTTTAAGTCCTCGCATCCCAATCGGCTCTTAGCCTGGCTAACAACCCACCGCAGCCTCCGATTCTGCCTCCGGATTAATTACACGTTATGTGTAACGCGGATTCTGCGAGCGGGCTCTCCGATCGATGTCACATTAATCGAATTCCGCCGTGGTCGACCATGCACCGGGAGGGCCCCATAGTCGACCCTCACCCTTGAGTCGATGCACTATGCTCCTGGCTAATCGAGGGTGACTCGAGAATTCTAAACACCGTCCAAGTAGCCATTCCGACTCGTTCAATTGGATGTTATATCTGGCCGCGGGCATATGCTGGTTAGTAGATTCGGCCAGCATGTCTGTCGTTTGATAGGAGTCTAGTGGCTCACTGCTGGCAATAAGCGTGCACCACCCTATGCACCCCCTCTAGTTGCAGTTCCGTGTCTTGAGCCATCGGCTATTTGCTGTGGAAAATGGTCGGTTTGGCTATTAACCCATGCTGGGCTACTACAGCTATGCTCTTCCTCACTGGCTACTCCCTCTCTCCCTCTCTCCCTCTCTCCCTCTCTCTCTCTCTGTCTTGCTCTCTTCAGTCAAGCATTTTACTGGCTCACCGGAATGCGGTAGATGCAACCGCCGTAAAAACCAGTAATGAAGGTCGAAGGTTAAGTGCCGGTGTACCTTGCGAACCACGGATAGCCGTGTAGACTCGATGCTGGATTAGTTCTTCCGCCAATTTCACTTGGAACTCACCGATAGCTATTCCACCAACTCGGAAAACTTCTTAATGGGTGGTCCAGTCGTTTTTGCCGGCCGGATCATTCGTACTTTGAAGTAGGACACAATTAGGAAGGCCGCGAAGTTGGAGGCGTGTTCGATACTCGGCGTTAATTAAAAATCATCCCCGCGTCAGACGAACAGCTGGTTCGATCGATCGAGGAAATATGATGAATTAATTAAGAAGCCGATATGCACGTGTATGCTATGTCCTCGATAGCCAGTACTCTGAACAGGTATGAATAGCATACACTTGGAAGGGTTGCAGCGAGTTGAATTAGCTTCTGTTGAGTCGCGAGAAGATTAAAGTCGGCCATGCACTCTCATACGTGTCTCTGCCTCTTTCTCTCTGACTGTCGAACAGCCGGGATCTTTAATGAGTCGCCGCCGGTTAATTATTCGTTCGTTTGCCTTCGCCGCCGGTAGCCCTTTTATCTCGCCTCCCGCCGTGCCGCGGCGCGGTGGTACTGGATTCATCTCACTCGCAAAAGTATACCGAGTACCATTGGCTTAAAATCCAGACAGCTATCAAACATCGAGAACCAATCCGTATACATCAACAGGACTTTTGCCATTTTACTGAAAAGGCTCGCTCTGTCAAAAGTCTATATTTAAAGCACTCAACTGGTAATTACTTATCTTAACGAGGATCGAGCGCCGGCAAGCCGAGAGAATAGGGCTCACTTAGATGTTGGCGACGATCTCGAGCGGACACTCGGCGGCAGTGCAATTTGAGGGTAACTGCCTGCCGGAAGTGGATTCGGCGAGCGCGTCGTCCACCGAGGAACAGTTAGCCGGGGTACCGTTAACATGAAAGCGCAAATGTTCCAGGAGCAAGTTTAGGGCCAAGTTCCAAGGGAAACCGGCTGCTGTGTCTCTCGAACAGCTTGCTTCTTGATAGCGAAATCGCACTTAATCGATCTGAACCGGTTGCAGCCGACGCTCGAGCGCACTTCCGATAGCCGAAATCACCACTGATAGATCTGTCGTGAGCAGTAGCCGTCTCTCCCGATACCGAATCGTGACCCAACCATTCTCGATACCCCCATCTTTAGGTGTGCACTGCCAATACTAATTTGGCGTAAGTAAAGAGGATGTGATTTAAAGGGACCTTCGACCTCGATCGAAGGAGTAGTCGGGGCATGTAATGACCAGACAGACAAGCTATCAGTGGAAGCAGAAGCTACATTCTCTGCTGTCGTCCAGTTTGATAAATCGCTCGTCAGTAGACGTCACTCGGACGAATTCCTCGTGCTGGGAGGTGATGCCATCCGCATGTGCTTCCGGGTGTCTCGTGGCGAAATGGAAACCGCGACCAATTGCTTAATTGCACTCGTGTCCCACCGGGTAATCAGGATGCCGTCGTTTAGTACACTTGTACTGGCACCTACGCTAATTCCGTGTACTCTGCCCACTTTCCCTTTCTCCCACTTGCTTGTACCCGTGCGAAAATGCCGAAACTCAGTCGCGGACGTCCTTGCGAACGATTTATCGAAAGTGTCGCAGGTGTAATCGAGCAAACACGCGTACCATCGCTCGTTACTCACTATCGGCGAAAATGGGGCAGCTGGCTAGCGGATGAAAAAACGTGGCAATACTGATCGATACATCCTGTGGTTGGCACAATATTTTAACGGGAAAACAGGAGGAGACAGAGTGACAAACATAGAAGAGAGTGCGAGTTTCCGAAAACTATTTACCGTCCGCAGTGAGGTGTAAAAATAGACACGTAAACAAGTGCGCACAAGCGTATAAACAATAGGATGGAATTCCTCTCGGAAGAGCCGTGTAAATAGGATCGGGCGACTGCGCGTCCCATCGATGACATTATTCGGAGACTAGCGTTCCCCGGGGCCAGCACTGATTCGAAAATAGAGAGTCGCAGCCGCTCGAATTCCCCGGTGGTTCGAGTGTACCAATCGGGGAAAGCTAAGAGGTCATAAAGTGACAGGGATGTAAAGAATTCTTCGGGGGACGAACAAGCCCAGACAGTAAGGCATCGCCGATATTTTCCTAAAGTGCAGACTTATTTCGGGAGAGTCCTCCTCCCGTTGAATCGGATTCTTCGAGTATTCTTGGATCCTCCTATCTTAAGTAAAATTGGACTGGGTTTCGCATAGAGTGTCTTCCATAAAAATCACTAAGACTTCTTTCAAATTCAATATTATACTATCGAGTTCAAGAACCTTCGAAAAATCGAACATTTTTTAAGGACCTTTACACCACTGATTCTTTGTTTTCTATCTATTTTGATACTTAAACAATTGATTTATGAAGGGTTCTGCACCGTTCGAACCCTTTCAGAGTTTTTCGATTTAGTAATAGTGGTTGCGACGGGAGCCGATAAATCCAAATTTAGTCTTGTCGGTATTAGCGTACCGACACTTAATAGGAGGTGAAGCCGATCGATTCATATTGCCTGGCAGGAAAGGAGCACTATGCCGGGCTGGCTCTTGGCGCCCTGAGATCGATTAATAAAGCCGGATGGATTAATCGATCGAGGCTCCACATTTCCCGGACGGCACGAACGCGTCAGCAGCAATTTGCCGAAATCAGTGGCGGCACGTCGAGCAATCGGCGAGCCAATCGGCCGCTAATGGATTTATGATTTCGCCCATTGGCGAAAATATGCCTGCGCCGCACATCCACCCTTCCAACCTACCATTTCATGCGTCTGCATTCCTGTCCTCCACTCACTGCTCGAAACGTGTCACAAGTTGGCCACGAAATTATTCGAACACCGTGGCTCATTATTAATTTCCCATCGCTACCGCGATCTCCTGACCGGCAACCTATAAATGAGCGTGTCTACCAGAGAAAATTGACGAGTAAGATATAATTATCGATTTCGATGGAACAATTAATTCGTGAAGCAATCATGAAGGGAATTACATGGAAGATAAGCCGACTTATTGTTAGTTTTGTTGGCAAGCGGTGTAAGCGGCTGTCAGTGACAGGCTTAAGAAAAGGAAGCAATAGCTTGGGCAGTGTTGTGAGATGCTCGAAGATCGGGACCATAGCAATTGGCTCGCCACTGGGAATCAGAGATTTCTGCCGGCGACTCTTACTGAAAAGACTCGATAACGTTTCCACTCGCTGACGGAAAAGCTTTGGATCCGGCAGGGTGCAGAGGTCAGGCCCGTCATCGGTAGAATCGAGAAACGATGGCCACCGAGAAACCAGTGTCTCGCCAAGATTTCTACTCATGGAAAAAGGGCAGCGGGAAATTGTTCTGTAAGGTAACATGTTGCTCCAGGAGATTTTCCAATCTGCCCTTGCACACTATATTCTAGTTACACGCGATCCATAGCACTAGCTACGTCGATGTAATGTTCCGCGCCCACAGCTGTACCAGGCAATCTAAATCGATCTCTCTCTCACTCTCTCGTTCTAGTGGAACACGGTGAAATTATGCAATTTGCACGCAAGCCTTCGAGGAAATACGTAGATGCATGCACACGCGAAATTACCGAGGCAAGATAGCCCAGTGTGTCGGGTGAGTATCCTTTCAGGATGTAAAGACCGACTGCAATCGCTCATCCACTCTTCACACTGAATAGTCAGTTCCAATCATCCGCCGTACCTCCTCCCACGTCCACCCTCTTAATCGCTCGATCTCACTGCACTAGGATTCCCAGATTCCCGAGACAAAGCTCTCATCCAGTGATTAACGTTCACTTCGGGACTATCTGGCGTTGTATTGTTTCTGTACATGGATTACCAGTTGCTGCAAACTGTCCTTCGACGTTATATCCTATGGAATGTGTATTGCAAGCTAGCTTCTGTCTCAAGAAGATGAAGGGTCCACTCGTTCCTATAATAAAGCCCCGATGTACATTATATCATTGTGAGTGAAGCGTGAAGAAATAATGTGAGTTAATCTTCGCATCGGTGAGGCCACTCGAGTGTTTTTCTTGCAAGGCAAATTTTTGCAACGAGCGATGTTATTCATCAAGAAAACAAACACGGGGCGCAATCGGCTTTTATAACCGGTTGGTCAAGCCAATCAATCGTGTATGGTTGAAAAAAAGGGACTGTCACGATTGTGCAAGTTGCGGTGAGCTGCTTGCCCATTGAAATGGGCCGACTAGCACTGCTAAGAGAGCTACTCGAAGTACTCTCGAGCACCACTGTATTTTTGCGAGGTGTAGCCAAGTGTTCCCGTGCGTCTTTTCCGGCGCGAGCAGCAGGCCGCAATTCCCCGAGGCGTAACGCGATACGTTTACGAAACCGTGAGCTGTAACGTCCGGTCTCCTGGAGAATGGGCACTGGCCACTCGGCACTGCCCAGAGAGCACGGCAAAGCCTTCGTCCCCGTAATTCCTGTCTCGTGTTCCATAAAACGATAATTACGCCGCGGTGCGCCCGAAAGCCCTATCAATTTCACCTTCAAGCTCATAGGGAGAGCCTTGAGGCGGAGCCTTCGTGTTGATCCTAGGAAAAATCCTAATTGATAATACGCGCGGCGGTAAGTGCTCGAGCAAGCAGCAGCCGCTCTCTTTCGCCAGATAATCACGACGGTAGTTACTCGCATGCCAGCCTGTAACACCTAATGAGGAAATACGATATGCTCACCAACGTAATTCTCATTTACATCTAACGACGCTCAAATTGCCCGGCGAAGAAAGTCGTTTATACCATTTAATACTCGTCGGCTTCATCTCCGAACCCTTTACACCTGAACCGTTCGAGAGTTTCACTTCTAACTTTGGTCCAGCAAAAAAGGATTGTGGTAAACGTTTCTCGCGAGGCATTCCTCACTGGGAGGAGGAGGAGGTTTTGCAGACAGCCGGTGAAAAAGGAAGGCACGCTGAAGCCGTCAGTGACGGTAGGAATGCGATGTTCGTCGCGAATGCATCGCCCCTTGCTTCCCCAGACCTGAGAGCTGAGGTCCGAGCTCTCTACAAAGTCTCCTTATGGCAAAAGCTACCTAGGCAGCCAGGAACCAGTCGCTCACACGGAATGCCTTGTTCCGTGTGATTTGCTCGTCCACGATTCACCAAGCGTGCTTAGATAAGAAATAACCGGCAGCATTCGCTATGCTGAAATTCAGCAGAAATTCACAAGAGCATCTCAACGCATTGTCATCCGACTATTTCATACCAAAAATCAACGCGAGTCTTTGTTATTTACAACTTCGTACGCGAATTGACACGTGGAATCATTGAAATATCATTGGGAAGGGCTGGAAATTGATTAGTCGACTTAGCGATCTATTTCCGGCTGTGGCACTTAGTGAAAAAGCGATCCTTGACGCAGGCCGGCGCGTCTCTCGATAAGGCACCGGCGAGAGAGGCGGTCTGGCCTTACGGAACGATGCATATGGGGTCGTCGACTCTGCATACCGCGGCAACGGCAAGCAGAAAACATTGCACCGACTGGCAAGCCGCAATTGGCAAGGCGCGCGTGCACTAACATAAGACACACGGAGAAGGAGGGACAGAGAGTGTGCAATCGGAGAGACAGAAGGCCCAGAAGGCAGGACGGAGAGCCGCTTGATTATGGGCTTGGCGTGGGCCGTACTTCTTTCGAGATCCAGTGTTCCGTGGTGGTGGTGCATATGCGGCATCAACTCCTCCGCTCGACTCGTCGCGTCAGCTCGCAATAACGCTTGCAAGGATCACCAGCCCAATGATAAAGACCGCAACGATTATAGTGGTCAGTGAAACTCCTCTTCGGTGATATTAGCACTCTCACAGCAGCCACCAAGCTCTGTTTCAACCAACTCTCTTTTTCCAACTGGTCATCGAAAGCTCGTCGACGGCTCGCACTTCTGGCGGCACTTGTTCGATCATTGTTAAGAGATTAAAGTTGCCGAAGATGTGGAAAAAAGGCTGGCTTACTTCGGGGTGAATAGATTTTGGTGGTCGACGAGTTGGATGGGGGCTGCGTCGGCATAGACACCTTTTTCTCGAGGTTCCATGACCATCTGCTGCCACGGGCCGCACACTGCGCGTTGGGTTGGCATTGAAGTGGGGGATGCTGCGGGCTTGCCGATTTGAATATATCGGCAAGGGTCCAGCGGGAGCGCGCCGCTTTAATTAAAACTGCTGTTTCGCTTGAAGTGCCGCGCGTCTAAATGAAAATCGGAATATCGCCGGACGGCTCCGGTCCGCTCATGAGCTCTCGCACCCACCCTGCCTCTTTTCCCTCCCTCTCTACATCCGTTCGCGGCCCGTTTCAACCCGTTCCTTCCTGGCGAGACGTGTACCATCACACGCCCGATTCGCAAGCCCGTCAGAATCGTCGGGCGAACCCGCTCGATCAGTCCCGATGGAGCCAACCGGGTTATTCGTCATTCGTGAAATTGGAAAGCTCTCCGTGAAACGGATATTGGATGAGAGGCGCCGGACTGATTTCGACTCTGTCTGTAGCTTCCGCCTTCTAGAAGGCATGTCTGCCGACCAGTCAGGAATATCTTCAAGGAAAAACCTTTGATTAATCCTGACTCCTTACCAGTCAATTTTACCTTTGACAAATCTTCAATTTCGTTGAATTAAGTAGCACTTAATCGTCCTGACCTCACTTTCTAATCCCACTCAAGTTCTCCATGTACGCGTGACTGATTCACATGAGTGAAGGGGGGCCCTGCAGGATGGAAGGGTTAATCAAGTTGTCGTGTAAGAAGTACCAGGCATTCAAGACCATATAATTGATAAATTAATAGAGGCATAGAAGCAGGGAGTGGAACAGCAAGAAATATACAAGAGACTAGCGAGAGAGAAGATGTCCTCGCCGTAGAGAGTGTCGCGCGATCAGATCTAACCGAAGAGGAAGAGTTAAGTGGTTTTTCTGCCGATTGAATCTCGAGCTCCATTGCCGGAGGCCGCCAGCCCCTTCCGTACTGCATCGCTGCTATTACGCGATCCGCAATCTCCTCTCGAGTTTTTGCTTCGTGCGAAATATTCATGAGGAAGGAGTTAATTAGCCGGTGGATCGTCGAGGGTTAGAAGAGAAGGACCTAGCTAGGACGAGCAGACTCTCGGACCGCAGTTACGAATTAGACCGAAGTCCTAATCATCGTTGGTCCTTGCCAGAAAGCTCCCCTCAAGATTCGCCATAGGATTTATTGCTCGTGTTTAATCACATCTTACATTGCGAAGGCGTACTCCGACAGATCGAACATACTGTTCCTATTGATCTTTCAATATACTGGCAAGCCTGATGAACTAGTGAACTTTGACGAGCATTTCTCAGCGAATCATCTTTATCTCGCTTCATAGCAGTTATAGCATAGCGACGTTTACTTTAGTACTATGTAGTACATAGTACATTGGAAATCTGTGTCAAGCTGATTGTTATTCCAGAGGCCCAGCGTTTGGAGAGCAAAGGGAATACAGGAGGCGCATCGGAAATTAGGAAATCGTTGAGCAAAGCACCGCGGCCGAATGATAATTCTACTGCATTGCGCATTAGTTCTATTTTGTATCGGGAAAAGCGATAGATTCGGTGGCTGGCGAAGCGGAGTGTAGAAAGAGCATCTCGTTCGCTTTCGACTCACGTGTCGGCCACATGTTCATTCGCCTATTTCTTCCTTCCCGTTTCCTTTTCTTTTGCGGCGAGGTTGGTGGTACGTGTGCCTCAGGAGAGAGGATTCCCGTGGAAAGCGGCCGCGCAGGCAAAACTCAGCGAACTGATGGGACCATCGGTTCTAGCACCGTTCGATAAATGATCGCACGCTTCTTCAGCGGTTTTCATCCAACCGAGCGAACCAGCTTCCATCTCCTATAGTCTGTCTGCCTTCCTCGAGCTGGCCTGATAAATGACGCGAAGCTATCTCTCTTAGCGATGCGAAGCGAACGCCGCCAGATCGTTTTCCTCGGACCACTGCGTCCAGATTTCCTCTCCGGCTGCCGCGGATGAATTAGAATCCCGTTCCATTGCTGCCCCACCGAAATCTAGCTTTCTTATCTAGCTGCTCTCCTTTCCTGACGATCCATACGATAACGTTCCTTCTCATTTTCTTACTCTTTCGTTCTTTCTCACTTCTTCAAGACACAAAATTCTACTAGGAAATCCCATTGCGCCATTTCGTCCGCTTCAATTGCGAAACCGCAAGAGAAACAGGACTAGCACGAGAAAGAGAGAGATGGAAATCTCGTGGTGAAGATGTTTCGAACGTGTCTCGGCTTTTCCCGCATTCAGTCCGGACCAATTGAGTTCTGGCTGAAAGAGGGCCAGTTCGAGCTTTCCGTCTTGGTTGTTTTTAAGCCGCGCGTTTTCGAGAGTGCAGTAGCAACGATCCATGCAGACGGGAAGCGAAAACCTCGCCCAGCTTCCGTTTCGAGTACGATAACGGAGGGGCCCAGTTACTTTCTCAGAAGAAGTGAGTAGTCAAGGGTCCTGTTTAACGAGCCGGTTAAACAGGCAAGAAACGCGCAAGGTTTGGCTGTCCAACGATGGTTGGTCGCGCTAATTGGGCCGAAAATCCTTGGGTCCTTCGAGCCTCCTTGAAAAGTGGTCAGGTCTTCTTTGAAGTCAGGTGGGAGCAGCGTAATTCCGAATATGGCTTGAGGAATCGAGTAAGGAACAGAAGATTTCGGCTGGTAATCAAAGGATAATCGAGAATGTGCCGATAGGGGGATGAAGGATCGATTTGTGGGAAATGAAAGCATTAATAAGTCGTGAGCGGAGATATGGAGGTGGAGGTTCGAGGTCGAAGGGTAGATGCGCCCTCACCATATGAAAGAGATCTGGTGGGCCGCTCGAGTAAGAATGGATCTTTTGTCATGACTCCTGACCGCTGGCGGGGTTCCGGTTGCTCGCTCCCCGGCTGATGCGACTTCAACCTCTCCCCCCTTATTTTTCCCCGACGGTTTCTCACCGGCGTCTGCCACCACGTCGGATTATAATGGGAGCCCAGCATGAATGCATAACGAGGAGTCGGTGGTTTGCGACTCGTTCGATTTTGCCCCGCCACCAGAGAGACTTGCGCCAATAAATAATTCTACCGCTCGCCTTAGCAGCCTTCTCCTCGCTTTCGAGGAGTCGAAACCTCTATTTGAACCTTCGACGAACGTGAACTCTCTCGCTCGCAGAACTCGCCGCTTAAGCTGGATTCAGGCCTAATGGTCCGAGCAGTTATTCCAGCACCCTTTCGTCGACGAAGCACCTACGGTTTACTCGCACCACGCCTCCAAGATTTCATTCTGCCGGACTGCTAATGGCTACAAAACTAAAACCACCGAAATACCAATGCTGATCCTTCGACTCCTGTGTTCAAATCCCCTTTTCCACCGTGCTGCGCGAATATTTCTAAAGCCGAACGTGCACGCACTTATCAATTTATACTACGGCTGCCTGCTGGTCTTCGCCTCCTTAATACTCTCTCGTGTTGCTTTCCGAGCAGACTGAATTATACCCTGGCTCACTCATCTTTATCTTCTATGTGTTGGTTAATGGTGGGAGACTCGTGCAACTGGTCGCATACACTACCCCCTTTCATTATCGAATGTTGGTACTCTTAATGCACTTCTTCATACTGTTCTTATTATCTCGAAGCTCTCGAGTTACCAATTGCATTTATATTCGATTGCTTGAAATATTTGCTGATGGCACTGACATTCATTGGATGATGTTCACAGCCAGGTAGGACAAGTGTTCTTTCGGTTGGGCTGTAGATATATCCTCGAGAGGAAATGTTCTTCCTCTCTTGGAAAATTTGCCGATTCATGGAAGGGCAATCTTGTCGGTCGGATGAGTGGAAAAAGTGGGCGAGCGATCGTACGAGGGAAAGCGCTGAGAGCGTGCTTTTGCGGAGTTCTTGCTAGTGGAAGCGTCGGAGGACAGTCGGGCTAGCAGTGTCGGTGTCTTTATTATTCTATCGGCGTACGGAAGGAGACAATCCGCTGCTCCAGTTGGAGGTGCCGGCAATGAGAGAGCCGCAAAAAGGCTGAAAAGCACCGCGCAGAGTGCATACTCAACGGGCCCGACCTCCCGTGCCGTGTGCCATGCCATGCCGTGCCATGCCGTTCTGGTTTTATCGCTCGTAAACCTCCAGCCGCTGCCTCCCTATAAACTTACTCTCGCGCCTTCTTTACTTCACGATCGTAATTCTTCGAGATCTTCCTTTCTACCACTTGAATCCTACCTATGCAGCACTCGAAGAAATCAAAAAGCGACTTAAATTCGGCCCCTTTTAAGAATTCCTCTTTTCAAGGAAACCTTTGACTATGTTGAATAAAGCATGCGGGTACATCGATCATTTTTGAATTAGTGTGCACGCTCAAGAGAGATCATTCTTCATTTTCTTTATTCTGCCCGCAGCTTTATTTCTTCGAATTTATAATTCTAAAGTGTACTGCAGTGTAATGTTATAAGCGCTACTGGATTGGGGTAAGCCAGAATGCGGTTGGCGAGAGGTTGGTAATGAAATTTGGCAAGGGGGACTGACGGGAATGTTCTTGAGGTGGCGAAGTTGCAGCAGAGCTCGCATGGCTAGGAAGGTCCCAGGTGGCAGGAGAGTATGTGTCGGTTTTGTGGGTTAACATGCCGGACTAATGGCCATTTATCGGGAGGATCGGCTGAGCGAATGGTGTCAGGGGGTAGATTGAACGTTGAATACCGTTTCCCCCGCACACAGTTCGATCGACGTCAAAGCGCTTCCTTCGGAAGAGCCAGAGCTTCCGTATTTGCGGTTTCCGTCCATCACCCAACTGTCCAGAATCCGATCGGCCTTTCGAACTGACCGCATGCACCCCTCAATCGGCATTCAATGTCCAAGATCCGATGAAGAAAGCATCCGTTTCACCAACTTCCTTATTCTCGAAAGCCTACACTCAAATGATATACAACCATGCGAGTCCGCAGGATGAAAGGTATTTGCGCTGTTGGAAAAATGTATCCGACGAAACTTTCTGACATCTGCGAGCAAGATTTCAAATGGTCCGGTTTCGGGCGGATAAATGTAGGAAAGTTGAAATAAACGATATCGAAAGATTGCCGTAGTGACTTCTTATCTGAAAGTCGGCTGTTTAGATCAGCGGGGATAAGAGTTTCGTGGCTGAGGAAGAAGAGGCGAGCATTCCCGAAGTGCAGCTCAATCTCCATGAGCAATCGGCGCTCAGCCAGTAGACGGGACTCTTCTTACTGGCGAGACATTTGTTACGACAGGACACACCAGACGGACTTAAAGTGCAATCTTGTAGCAAAGCCATTTTCTCGCACTCCGTATGTGTGCGTCTCTGCAGCATCACTTTCGGAAGGAAGCAAAGAGTCATCGACCTCGGCTTTTTACGTCTCTCCAAATCGTAGAATAAAAGAAAGAACTTTCTCGGAAGCGGTTTTGTGTCGCCTGGTTTCAAGGCAGGGAGACACGAGACTGTCAAAATAAGGAAAAGTTCGGTCCATTGGATCTTTAGCCAATGCTTTCCGCCGACAGGGCGGACATAAACCCACGGAAGAAGCCTGTTAGGACAATAATTCCCCTGTGCTGATCGAATTATACGCGAACAAACTGTACCAGCCAGTCACCAGGAAGGCGCGTCCTTCTCTCGTGTCAGCCGTTCCCACTCACTTTCGTTTCGGGATGGGACTTGACCCTGCCGACCAAGCTTGCTCGACCCTCTGTCACTGCTTCTCTATCTCCTCCTCCGCCTCCTCCTCCTCTTTTCTCCCTTTTCACTCGCCTCTGACTCGGAATTCCGACGCCCTCGCAATTTCTGCTCTCTCCTCCGGCGCGCCGATCTGTCCCGGTCCTTCATTTGCAGATAACCACTCGTCGAGCCACCAACAATCAACGGGACCCTCCGCTCTTTTCCTTCCGTCCTTCCTTCCTTCTTCAACTTTTCTCCATTCGTTCTTCACGGATCTGCATTGCCAGTGGCACCACGATTAAGTTCTTAGCACCCCACCAAGGACAAGCAAGATAAAAATTATAAAGTCACAGCTCTGTGTGACTCACCGAATAGAGAAAACAAGTTGTACTCGCTCGTTTTTAGTGGAGCAGGGGGTTTTGATGTAAAAGAGAAAATTCGATTCTCTGATGACGCGCATTCATCGCCGGGGTATGCTCGACGCCGCGACACGAGGGTGAGCAATGTCCGTGCGCGTTATAATAAACAACGGGAGCGAGCGAGGATAAACGTATTGCGACGCTAATTAAATTTCTGTGTTGTTTACACGGCCAGCGAGATCTATTTACGAATTAATCGGAACAGGCTGGATTGGCCAGCGCAGCCTGTGCGCCGGTAATTCAATAATTATTGAATATTTCGGCAAACAAGACCAATTACCCGGGGAGCCAGCCGTATTGTACATATACTGTGGAACGGCTGTGCTATGTACGCCAATGCACACGTATGTCTGCTGTCATTCGGCGCGACAAGGGGAACGAAAAAAGTGTCGGCTCGTGTTATGCAAAGTCACGAGTATATCGTGAGCCCGCGCGAAAGAAGGATAAGAAAGTGGAGGAGTAATGTTCCAGAGGATCAATTTCCTCGCACGCAGAGAGAAAGAGAGTACCACCCGAACAGAGAACGAAAGCGAAAGAGAGAAGGAAAGAGGTAACTGTGCGAGCGAGTGAATGACACTGCATAAATTCTCGCCCTCGTCGAGGATAACGTGGGATGACGTTTCGGTTTTCCTCCCTTTCGCCATACCGGAGGACCGACGACTGTCCCAAATCGAAATCTCCATGAGCCACCCCTTCCTTTCCAGCCAGTGCCTCCCTCGCAACTTCCCCACCGAACCCTGATCTTCCACTGACACGTGGCCACTCTTTCACTGGAGGGGACTCGCAATGCCGCATACATTATATTTCGACAGTACAACCCTTTCTCTCAGCTTCGCACATACATTTTTAATAATCACTCTGAAGAGCGATTCTTTTTTATCTCGACACGAGTCACACGCGATATTATGAGATACTTTATAAATTGAATGACGCCTTTGATGTGGTTTGTTTTCTCTCTTCTGTTTGCCAAATTAAAAGCGTAAGAAGGGACGATGTGTCCCCCATGGTTCTGTCGACAACACGTGGATCAATTCCTCGTTGTTTTGAATACGAGAGCCCTAATGCGAGGTGATGGCACGTAGTCTACATTGAAGAGATGCTCGAGGAATGGAGAAACCAAGAGAGGAGGATAGAGAAGGATAGAGAACTCTCTTCGTTACTCCTCGAGAGTCCACGTTCACGTTCTCGAGGTTCGAGGAGAAGGGTGACTCGATGGCTTGTCTCTCGCGCAACCCCTGTGTTTGTTTTCCTTCTGGTCCCTCCTGTTTTTCCTCCATTAGCGACTTTGCCACCCTCCTCACTCTCTCCTCCCTCCCTCTCTTTCTCTTCTCTCTACTTCTCCATCCGTCTCCCAAGTCTTTGCTTCTGCATGTCGAGCGCACCACGTCCTCCTTGTTTTCTCGCGGTTATCCACGTCAATAAACACCTGACAGCTTCCCACGACTATCCTCCACAAAGACTACTAGCTTTCTATTATAGTTAGAACCTTCTACACATAGTTTCCATCCCCTTGGCTCGCGCCTATCGTAGAAAGTATCACCAGCAAGATAAAGTCGACTTTATCAATGTTTCCACGGTGAGAAATGTTCCAGGTGTTCTCTCCATTAGACTATCCGATAGACTGATGAATCTCTAAGCGTTGCCAAGTCAATTGAGAGGGTGATGGGCCTGTTTATTTTCGGGGGTGGCACCGAGTTCTCTCTTCTCTTCCGTTGCACGTGTCAAGCGAGGTTTGCGTTGATCCTAGCGTCAATCTTCCTGGGTTGCCCGGCTTCCCTGGGCTCCGTTCGATTATGCAACGGCATTCCTCGAACCAGTTACGCCAAGGACGTGCATTCCACTCGGGTACATACTCACCCGGGTAGAGCCAGGTCTATCGCCAGATCCTATCGCAGCTGACTGATCGCTCGTAATCTACCTAAGGGAAAGATGCGATCATCCGCTGTATCGATCAATCGCCATAGCCACCCTTGTCCTAATCACTCTCCTCATTCCTTTATAATCATTATTGTACCTCTTGCAATTCTGTTTTCCATTAGGATTTCAGTGATTATCGTCTTAGTTTCGTGATAAGTTCGGAATAATGTTCGACACTTATAATTCCCAAAAGCGAGAGTTCACGTGACGGGGAATTGGCCTATACGACCCGCCTTCTCCCTGTCATTCACTCTCACCTTTCCTCATAAAGTCGAAGGAATATGGAGAAATACTTTGCAAGGAGGTTTTCGCATGGCAGGCATAAGTGGAGTTCGTGCGGCACGCGAGAGAACCCAGCACGTGAACCTGCGATGATTACCTTCTTGTAGCATCGACAGTTCCATGGGAATAGCACAGAAAGTTTTCATAGTTTCGCCTGTTACCTTATAATTTCAGACATTTTCTAGTATTTCCCGATATCTAGCATTACTGTACATGCAGAGTTTTTTTTCTATTGGCAAGCCTTTACAAAAGAGGAGGGTGAATGAAAGTGGTGGTTCGGTCTATCAAGTGTAGTCAACGCCACATGGAAAGAGCAAGGCAGACAATAGCACTCCCAATCAATAAAATCGTCTCGTTATTCCCGCTCATCTTTTTCGCAACGCGAATTAAGGGTGGTCTCTACTATATTCCACACATACACACAGAGGCACGCGTGTGCACGTAGAATACAAGCGGCGGGGAGGTCAAATTGGATTTCTCGCGGGCACGTAACGTTCCAATTAAAAAATAATAGGAAGCCAACCTCAAAGAGCTGAAAGGCCACTCGAAGAGAGCGGGACCCGGAAGGAGACAATCGGAAGAGGGTGGTTCAACCCGACCCGCACGGGGACAGCATTTGCTTTCACGCGAGTGTTAAATCCAGCGGCGATTAGCTCACTCTCGGCTTTTCACAATTCACCAACCATTCCACAGATGCATTATCAATTCCAGCGGCTTCCCACACACTTTCTCCTCGTTGCCTCTAATCCAAGAAACGAATTTCTATTCCATGCTCGCTTTTCTTCGGTGAAAGGAAAGGAGAACAGACGCGCGCCTGCACGCTCGCCAGTCTCTAATTGTCACGATCGCCGCTTATTCCGGCTAATTAACACCCGTTCGCTCCAGTTCTCCGTGAGACTGCTACGAAGCACACTCTACCTCGGAATTTATCATCCTTTCGTTGATACCAGTAAAATATTCAGGGTAGATTTACCATTATTGACTTGGTATATTTATTAAGTAAGTCGCGAGTGTACATCGGAACAAGTTCTTTGGCGTGGAGGTTTACCCTCTAATTGACTAATCACGCCGAGATTCATTAGTTCATTCAGGTCTTATCGGAGAACTAATGAGAACTCGCTGTCCCTTCTAGCGACTTGCTCTTTTAATGGTTAGTGAGCGACGAATAAGTGTCGGATGCAGATCGCTTGGGCATAGAAGGATCGTCGATATTAGAGTAAACAAATGGACAGAGGCGTAGGTCGATCCTGGGATAAGTGGATAAGCGAAGGGAACGAATGACGATGGCTCTGGCCAAAGCAGCCGATAGCTGTCGGCTAGACTAGAGATTGAGAGAGAGAGAGAGAGAGAGAGCTATCGAGATGCTGGAAGATAGATAAATTGACAGGGGCTGCTAGGACGAGAGCAGTTTCTCCCTAGCTTGCTCTTTGAGTGAGAGAATTTCACGCCTCGACATGAAGTTCTCCCATGCACTTAAGCGGTTTCACGGAAACTTTTCAATAAAGCGCGCGTCTCTTACTTTCCATACGACCTGGATGACGAAGTTTCCGTGCCAGCATCCTCTCTGCTTCCACTCTCTTTCTCACTCACTCTATAACATGCCCCACCTTCTACTCACGGATTTCTCGCTATTGCACTTGGAATCGTCCTGCCGGATTGTCGGCCTTGATCTCCGTCTCTGTTGAACTTTCCTCTCGCGAGATTTATGCTCCGCATTACTCTGTAGACTTACAAGCTATACTTTCCACGACACTCTTCGAGGCATTCGACATTCCGTTCACTATTCAAACAACTCTCTGGTACGCGCGCGCACGTTCACCAAGCCTCTCCACTGACAAATTGAACCGGTAATTCTTGGGAATAGAATGAATAGGGTTTTAAGCTAGCACCGGCTGTGCTCTGTGACCGCAAAGTTCTTCAAAGTTCTTCTTTTTTTTTTGCGGCCGACCAAAGTGGCCAAGGCGATAAATAATATCTTTCGGCTCATCTACCTGGGGTTTCCGAGGCCGCCGCGACTTCTGGCGGGCTTTTTTGGTGGAATAGGGTGGAGAACGAACGAGCACGATACCAACCAGGCAGACTGTGGCACCGGTGCCTCTAACTGGTAGCACCGCTAATTGCCCTCCGTATAATTACCATATCGGCCAGATAAATACAGGGCTCTTACCTTGCCGCCACCACAGAGACAGCTAGAAAGCAGCACCACCACTACCACCACCACCCCCTACCCAGCCTGTTTAAGTTTAAAGTCCCATTCCTCTTGGCGGACAATGCAATGTTCGCTCGCTACTCTCCAATTTAGCCAAATTTTTCCATCCTACCTGGACGAGCTCCCGGAGGAAAAAAAATTAAAGAGTCATTTCCTCTGTCGGAGGACACGCGGACATTTAGTAGATTATTTAACCAGTAGCTTATAAAATCCAAAGCGATCCAAAGCACCGACAATGGCAATGAAATACAGAGAAGTAGCGAGTGATGCTGAATTGTTCGCCGGAATTAAAAAGATCTCCTAAGGGAAGTCCATGGCACACCAGGGAGAAGAAAGAGAGTTCCGTACGCGAGAAGCACAATACGTAATAGGATAGTTATATATCATCGCGGAAAGTATGTCGTTTGTCGAGGGGAATGGAGGAAAGGTCCTTCCTGGTGAATCCATTATTGCAAAAATAACTTTTATCTCGAGCGCCGTCGTTTGCCGACAATGGGTTATGGTACTTTCAGGAGGCCCGAAAGAAAGCTGCCGGTTGCGCGCGCGCGCGCGAGCTCGCGGGTAATCCTCTTTGTCACGGGCTACTCGCAAATTGCTTGCATCGCACGATCCCACGTGGCCCTCTTCTCTTCCTCATTCCTCTTCCCTGCTCCGCCCCTCAGTTGCTCCTCATATAATTGAGACTTCACTCACGTGAAAGCAGGAACGTACCTCCACACTGTCTGCTCTGCTGTCTACTTCCCAGGCTGGATAAGCGACAGCCATTACCTTTTCCCGGATTAAGTATATTTCGATCTTGAAAGGGTCCAGTTCAAAGACACGATTTTTATATCTCCCATTTTTCATTCTTTCCCTCTAGCAGACCACTACATTTTTTATTGTCATTTTAATTCGCTGTCCGAGCCACGTCCTGACGGATAACAACCACTAATTTTGCTCGAGCGTAATATTTAATGTTCCTATCCGGCGTGTAGGCAGCGCCACGCCTTCCACTTGCTTCTCCGTTCTCGAGCGAAGTAAAGAGGAGGGTGTGGAAAATTATTGTGGCTGGGTGATACAGTATCGGGGCGCGCAGCTTGGTAGCTGCTTTCCCTGTGGCGTGGTTCTCCCCGAAAGTTTCGTGGTCCGGAAAAGCAGCAACTAATCGCACGAACCAGCCAGCCAGCCACGGTGACGCCTAATTAGCGTCGCCCGGAAATGAGCTGCGTCGCGGAATTAATATCTCTCTTCGCCTTCCTCCTTTTCCCTTAACCATCCAAGCTTCGCTCGACCACCTCGAATAGCTCGCGAACATAAATCTCTGTTCTCTCCTCCTCGATATCCTGATGTTTTAATTAGCAGCTAAACGCGTGTCTCTCGCTCGCTGAATTTGCCACAGGCGGTAGAGTTCGGTCGAGGGTGGAAGGACGATGGAGTGAAAACATCCAATTGGCCAGAGTCCGAGGACCAAAGCCTGTGCGAGCATAGTCGATATACAGAGTGTCCAAATAAAATGTGTACAAATTTTAACTGCTGATGTATCAAATAAAAATTAAGATAGAGTGGTAACAGGAAAATTAACATAAAAATTCAATGCTTCTACGTTCGATTTTAAATATCAGTTCACATTTCACTTCCTAAAATATGTGAGAAAAATGCTGATATATTTTATCGAGACGCTCTGTATTTCAGAGGGCGAAAGTGTGACAGGTGGCAGCGGGAATTCCAGCTCCTTCCGGCAGGCCGATCGGCTTTTCGCTTTTTGACAATACACTACTCGTCGACTACTCGACATTCGCCATATCCGCAGTAAAGTCAGTGGTAGCGGGCGATCGGCTGCGATTTACGAGTAACAACCCCTCGATGCCACTGCTAACACGCCAAACCCACCAATCCCTGTTCCCTTTCTCCCTATCTATCTATCTCACGTGTTTGAATTCGCCCTGGCTATTGGAGAGCGCGGGCTTGTCGTTGTTATAGTAACGTTAAACTAGCCAGACAATGACAGCGCGTTCACGGGCAAGCCATCGAAATTTAATGAATTCGGGATTTCGTTAATAACCGGAACGATAAATCGCCGATGACAGGATCGCGTCACTGGCCCTATTATATACGAGCGTTGTTATGTCCTCTAATAATAGCGCTTGTAGCCGAGCAAATCACAGCCTCCCGCGTTAACACACTTCCTTCCTGCCACGCAACGTTTTCTCTTTAATTGCAATCCGATTCTCTGCCGGTGATTTTTCGCCGGCTGCCAGCCGATAAAGGAAGGAACGTTCGTAACAGGACACCGAAGAGGGGAATGCTTCGCCAGGACTAATTCTCAGCTGGAGATTTCTATGCTGTTTCCAGACCCAATCTGCCAGGGATTTCTCGACACGTGCGATTCCCATTGGCAGCGTACTCAAGAGTGTAGTGTTACCTGGCAGCTAAATGCTTTGGGGGAGATTTTGCGGCCGGTGGACAAAGTGTCGAGGACCTATAATGCGAATCGGGCTTTCGGAGAATGAGTCGCCGAATTTGCGGGCATCCTTTTGCCGCGGCCTGCACGGCGGCGAATGCACGCAAACAGCGAACTCCTATGTTCGTTCGCAGAGAGCACGCTCGGAAGCCCGCAAATTGCCGAGCGATTAATTCCATTAATTGGCGGTCCATTAGACTCGGAGAATAAGCGTCGCGCGGTCAGCGGGAGATATTTCCTAGAGACACGTACGAGTGCCGCCTCGCTCACCCCCGCCGCTCGTTAAGGATCTCCCCGCAATTAACCGTGCCGATTATTCCCGTATTTCGCGTGACATCGCGCCCGTCCCAGGCTAATTGGGACACGTTAGTCGACGCGAAATCGCGCTGGTCATTTCTCTCCTCTCCTCTCCTCTCTCTCGGCACACTGAACAAAAGAGGGAGAGAACCGCGAAACTTACAAATGACCAGCATCCATTCGGTGTTCTCTAATGTCCGCTTCTGCCCCTTTTAGCTTCTATCGTCGCACGCCCTTTTCTTTCCTTCCACTTGATTTCCCCCTTTTCCCTTTATTGCTCGCTTCTTACCACACAGAAGGAAATATTTATCCCTCTCTCGTTCTTCCTTCTTCTACCACTGCAAATTCCACAACAACTGGACTGCAATTCCCTGGCCACCGGCTGAAATTACCATTCTTCCTCATTACTATCGTTAAAAGGAAATGTGGCTCGCTCTCTTTATGACACCGCGTTCTTGCTAGAGGAGCAATTTCCTGGCGATCTTTTGTGAAATGTTCGCCAGCGCGAATCTTTTTCAAAGTTCCCTTTCAAGTTGATAGTCGACGGTGCTGCTCGCGGAATGCGGCGGCGGCGAATGCTCCGGCAATGGTGCGCGCGGATTAATTGCATCTGAGGCGATTGTAGTGACGTCAAACTGCCGGAAGAGGGAGAGACGGAGAGAGGGAATAGGTTCGATTCAACAGCGCGTGTCGAACCGAGAGTTTTCCAGAGCCCTCTCGTCTCTCGAGTGCCGTTTCTCGAGCTCGAAAGCACTCGACGCCACCGCGCCGCTCAATTCCCCTCGCACGTTCGTGCGTATATGTGCATCAGAAGGTCAATTGCACCACGATTTCTCTCAGTGCCAGCGACCGGAAAGGGCCGTTAACACATCGATATTAAAAACGAGAAAAAAAGAAAGCCAGGTCAATCCTCTGTCAATATCGTACGACTAAATCATGAGATCTTGGCACTCGAGTTACTCCCAAAAAGAAAAAGAGGATCGTCCAACTTTAGTTTAATCTCCGGAGAAAAACGGAGCCAAGCTTAGTGCTTGAATGTACACTCGAGCCAAAATTGGCCGAGCCAGTTCGTTATCGGAGATCGAACTCGAAACCTAGCAAAGATAGTTTATCTCGAGGAAAAATCTGCCGAGCAGTTTCTGCCATTCCTCGGCGTTCTAATGGAATAGCCGCTCGTACGTTTGTACATACTATACAGGGAAGTGTACGAGATGCTAGTCCGCCTTTATTCAGCGCGTCTCGCTCTCGGCGTTTAAGTGCACGGAGAACGATCTCATGTTTCACCTTGGTCCATGCGCCCTAACTGACCGTCTCTCTCTTTTTTCTCCTGTCTTTCTCCAGGGATCTGAGACCAGCGAGCTTGGAGAAGGGCCAAGAAACTCTGAGACTGCGGGTGTACGCCTGTTACGCTTGGGGTGGACCCCTCTTGGTCGCAGGATTGGCTGCCCTTCTGGATCATCTTCCGCCGCAGCCAGAGTACACCTTCCTCAGACCACGCTTCGGTGAGAAGCAGTGCTGGTTCTACGGTAAGTCTTCTTTTACCCGCCAGATCTCTTTTTCTTTCCCCCTCAAGTCAGCTTGTCTTGTCTTCCACCACGGAAACCCGCAACTGCCAAGAACTTTCCGACACTTCTTAAAATTTGCATCACGATACTGCTGTAGCCCTCCGCACTCTTTTCACTCTTCTCTCTCTCTCTTTCTTTCTCTCGTTCTTGAAGCAAGGCACGAGCAATGCATTTTTAAACGAGCCCTGAATTACGAATGAAGCTCGAGCCAAGCTTAAAAGTCGCCGGAGTGGTATCGCCGGTTCTAACCCCGATGAATCCCTGATACAAATCTACAGATGCTAAGCTCTCACCAGTTACACGCTTTCCATTGTGGTAGCAGTTGTAGTTGCGATGATATTGTCGTGATTGTTCTTTCATCCGAGGCGGTGATATCGATGAACGAAAGAGCAAAAGTGGCAAGGGAGCTTATTATCGAAAGTAATACTGCGAGGGTGAAGAGAGACTGTTAACAAGCAATTCCCTTGTGATCCGATTATTCAGCCAATTAATAGAACCGGTCAGTCGCGTCTGGAGTGACGATTAAATCGCTCTCATTAATCGATCTGATCGGCGAGAGTTGTTCGAATTAATTGAGAATCAAGAGAGGTGCTGATATTCCATGTGACACGTGCTCTCTTGCCTCCCCCCCACTTCTATCATCCGTTGAAAAGTCACTCGTTCACCGAATTTTCCCTTTATCGGCTTCTCCGCCCTCGCACACTCGACGTACCACTTGTGACTAGCGCCGCTTGAACGGCAATCGCCAGCAGGACAAATGCCGGAATTATGCAGTTTCGCTCTGGCGCAATAAGAGCCGTACTAGAAACCCTTTGTCGATCAGAAGTCCCGGAATTTCGCTTGTACAGCCGTAACGTCCGAACAATGGTTCACGTTAATAGACGCGTATATTTCATAAGAGGATTACGAGCCGTTGTCGAGATCTGGAGTGGGCCGATGATTTTCCGCTGGCTGTGTTCTATGACCTGGATGAGTGAGAATACGTGTGATCAGAGTCGATAAGAAATAACGTTCGAGCCGTTATCAGGAACAGCAGCAACCCGCAGACCCAAGCTCCGGCTGCGAATACTTTCATAAGAGGATTACACAGCTCCCGAAATATTGTATTTAAGTATGATGTAGTAGAGGAGGGAGGGAGGAGATGGAGGGAAAGGGGAAGATCGATCTCCCAAAGTAGGTTTAATACCTGAAATCCCTAATAATAACTGGTGCAGCCCTACACCACTTAGAGAGGGGTGCGTGAACACAGAACAGCCGGAGATAATACCGGAGCCATCCTGAGGTCGTCTCTTTATTCCCGGAGTTTCCACTCTCCGCTTCCACTATTTAGTTCTCTACCTGACTCGTAATCCCAGTCCACTGCAACCCCTAATCCGGGGAGTAGCGTGTGCGCCACACTCCACTCGCTTCCACCACCTAAGTACCAGTCGCAAACAGCCAAGCCTGAGAATGAATTTTCCCTCGACCCTTCCCGATATATTTATTGTGAACCAGCCACCATGGATTCCCTCATCACTATTTAGCTTTTGTATTCTTCGACAAACACTGACTGGCGATATTGCGCCACGCGACACAACTACGTTTGTGGGAAAGCAGATCAGGGGCGCAGCCACCCTCCGATGTCGCTTTCAGGCTTATCAAAGTCCGCAAAGGTTATTGCGTGGAATTAACTTTTCATGCGATTGGACACGCTATTCCTTCGCTCGTTCGAATGAAAATCTTTTAATACCAGGATGGTTAACTGCTCCAGTCGGGAATAAGCGAGAACAGGTTGCCACCCAAGTTGATTTAATTAGGAAGGGTTTCATTAATTAATTCTCGAGAGTATTTCGCAAGGATTCGCCGCTGTGTCTGGCCGCGCGAATGGAGAAACACGTACTTGGTTTATTTCTGTTTAATGGGTGAGGCTGTCACGCGGGAGTTCATCTCCGGCCTCGTAATTTCATCCTTGAACAGAAAAAGGAGTCGACAGGGATGAAGAGTAAGGGGCTCGACTCACGGGGCGAGTAGAGAGTCCGAACGTGTCAATTCGCTCTGTTCGCGACAGCTTTTTCCTTTTCGCGCGCAAATAAAGCCTGTGCCGAGAGGAGTTGGTGGACAAAGGAGGCAGACCGGTACTGTGACGCGGAGCCGCGTAGGAAATAGGAAAAGGACTGGTTGCCACCGCGCTAAATCAGGATAATGGTGCCCCATGGGAGAAGAGCCGCATCGGACTATCGCGACTTGTTTCCTCCTGACACAATGCCGCCGCGCCACTGGATCAGCCCTTAACAGAGACACGCAGCCACCACTCATACCCTCTTCTCTTTCCCTCTCTTCTCACTCGACAAAGACTATTCTCCATTCTCGTCTTAGTTTACCATCTGCCTCTCAGTGGACCTGCTTCTTTTCCATCTTATACAATCCTCCCCTCTCACCACCGACGCATTCGTCATCCGCTCTCATCGGGAGCACTTCTTTTGCTCTCTCGACTCGAGTGCACCAACATATGCCCACTCACACTGCACATTCTACACAGCACAAGAAAATTCTCAGCTCGATCTCTTGTTATTTCGTGCAGGATTGAGCAGAGGCCTATTTCCTCTGATTTATATCCAAGATTGAACCCTGGCTAACTGAACGGGGGGGCCGAAAACATTAAGCGAGCGCCGTTCTTCTTGAGTCTAGGGGCTGTAAAGCTCTATTTCATGCGCACCCCATAATAGCGTCGAGCGAGACGATAGGGTTGCCAGATAATCATGCGGCGCCAGTCTAGTCCGAGCTCGGTGTGTACGGAATTACCGGTGAAATGATGGCTCCTCGAGCTCGCTGTTGCTCGGCGAGCGAGAGTGTGCAACCTAGCTGTTGTGTCCCGTGGAAATCGCACAGGTATCGTCGACTTGCATAAGTGAATAGAGTTGGCGCACGAGGTGGCGAGAGAGTCACGGGTGCCTCCCGCTGAATACACAAACAGACCGGAAGCAACATCCTCATCCTCTCGACTGAGCGAGAGAGTCCCTCGGCGTGCGTTTAGTTTCCAATTAACTGTCGCGATAACCGCGACAAACGATCTTACCTTGTACAACTGGCATCGGATCTCCCAAGAGTTCTCTGATTGTACACAGTAGATACTGTTAGAGAGCCTGCGCCAACTGCTCAATTCCAACAAAATCTCTCCCTTTTTTAATCCTGGCACGCGTGCTGCATTCGATTTGCTATGGCCGCGGCTAAGTGGATGCCAGAAAAAGGTTCCATAATCCTTCGGGGGAAAAGTGGAGAGGAAGAGAGAAGAGGATGGGAAATGGAAAGGCAAACAGCTTAGCAGTGCCAGTTGTAGAGCTCATCAGAACGCGAAATATGAGGAGATATTACTGCGCTTGATACGACGAAGGATCCGCCCTTCCAGTGCCGTCTACGACCATAAACAATAGGAGCAATAAAAAGGATGAGCCATCCTTGCCGGGAAGCGACGACTCTGGATCCACTTCCACTGGTGTATTGGAAAGGAGGAGTATAGCATAGGAGAAGCACTTCTGCTGAGGCAGGGAGCAGCAGTCGCAAGGAAGTTCTCCCTGGCAGGAGCAACGGCATTCTGGCATTATGGTGTTCGTACGCGGCCCATAACACCATAGGCCCGAGACACGATGGGCTGGAGAGATAAATCTGGTGCCAGCCAGTCCCAGGTTCTAGTCCAACGTCGACGCCGACGCTGCCGAAACTACCCTCCTGCCTGGTATACCCTCCGAGCCTACTAACTACTCTACGCCCCACTAAACTCCCCCCGAACATCGCCGACACGTACAGAAGCGTTTAAGTTAGCTTCCAAAGGCTGTAGAACGACCCTCTCTCCCTTCGCCATGCATCCACCAATTCCTCACCTGCACTGGGTACATGCATTCATGTATTCTCGACATCGAAAGACCGAACCTCGACTCACAATGTCCTTTGAATGGAGTGCGAGCGTGATCTGAGAATACCTAGAATATGAATCGGGCTTTAGTCGACGTACATTCGTTTTCTTTGTTGATCGACAACGGTCTGAGTATGTAGATCCGTCTCCGATGAAGGCGGGAATTTCATTTGAGAACGAAAAGAACGGAGACTTTTTAACGGGCTGGTTTTAACTGTGTCGAGGGTAGTTCGTGAGTAATTGGAGAGCGGTGGATTTATCGTGGAGACACTCGCTTGAAGGAGAGCGAGAGGGAGGTGAGGGGAACGCTCCTGCCTTTCACGCTACGTTAGGGCGAATAAAGTATTCCGGCGAGGTTCGCATATATTAGAATGATAAATCTGTGGACTATCCTCGCTATCTATGCAATCTCATGCTCCTGGAACTTTGGCACACCACGGGACAACGTGGACCCCGACACGATGGGATTAGAGAGATAACGTGTCCGGCACCGGCATGCTAAATCCTCCCGTTCACTTCTGCTACTCCAAATTCCTCTTTGTCTCTATGGCTCTCATTGCTAGATTGTCGAAGTTGATTGAAGATGAACTATATTTGTGACTCCTACTAATTGTCAAAGGATCAATTATATTCCTGATAGATGAATCAACGTTTATATTTGCATAAACATCGAGAGCATTCGAAAGATCAAACAATTGATTAATAACATCATGGCTGAGAGAGCAAATAGAATTCTCCGTCGATTTAATAGGCGATAATGATAAAGTCAATCGCGCCAAAAATCGGATCCCGCGCGTAAAATCGTTGCTGGCCGATTGAGCGGGCGCAGCGATGGGAGACTGCTGGAAAATTGATATCGAGCCGGCTTTCGACCCGGTGCGAATGCGTTAATAACCAAAACCGATTGCGATGCGTTCAAATGGCGTGAGTGCAAAGGAGAGTGGAACAAAAAAGCCAACTACGACTGACTGGCTACGGGAATGATCGGATTTATCCATTGGATAAATATCGGACACGCAGATGTTGCACCCAGAAAAAAGTACCAGTCTGAAATTAATCGAATTAAGGACGCATCGTCGATTGCGAGCCGACCGTAGATAATTCTGATAATAGTAAATAAATTACGCGAGGTGTTAAATTCGCTGAGAAAGAATTTTTCATGATTTCGTGAGATAGTACGAAAATCGGAAGGCAATAATGTTAGTAGGCATAAAGAGGGCTGTATGTAGATTAAAGAAGGGGAGAAAGCTGGGAGACTAGTACTAATGAAATGCACGGGGGAATTATCGAATGCTAAAGAGAGTTGCAGTGTTCTCCAGCGACTTCAACCCCCCATTGAAGATCCCCCCGCCGCTTGATCCTGCTTTATTTATCACGTACTCCCGTTTTATTGGCCAGCTACACCGACAACGGTAGGGGCAATGAATCGAAAATGGGCTCTCCTAAAGAATTTTTCCATTGTTTCCACGGGAACGTTTACACAAGAGGCGTCAGGCTTATATTATCAAGACGAAGGACGATCCGGTGCTGGCAGTGTTTGAGAAGTGTGCCAGGCCATCGCTCCGACAACTCGTGTAAATTGATTTCCTAAAGTGCAGCCTCTCCAACGCTCAAAATAGTCTCGACGAGGAGCGGATTCCTCGAACTTTCCAACCACTTTTTCTGCTCGGTGGAATCCTTGTTTTCGCCAGCCCTATTTTTATCGGGTACACTCTCTTGACGTAGATAGAGCCGGCTCGCATTAGTCACTCGCAACCAAAGAATTCTGTGCGAGGACGGAAAAATTTGTCGATGGTGTCCCACGCAATCACCTCTTTATATAATCACTTTCGATTATACCAGAAGAATTGGTGATTAAAAGGATGCCTGCGATAAATTAGACTCGTTTAAAAAGAGATGGCGAGGGGTGGTATTGCGTCGACAGGCACAACAAACGGGCCGCAATGTAAATCGTAACATCTAGTGAGAGAATGCGAAAGCAAAAGAGAATGAAAGAGCTTTTGACGGCTGGCCGGTGCTAATTATATTTGACGGCGATTTGCAGCCGGTTGAATTAAAGGCGTTTTTCAAAAATTTCCCTGATTTATGCGCTTTTGTGCCATGCACGCGCCCACGCGGAGAGCTCTGCACCAGGAGGCCGTTCCACCAACACACTTACACCCGTAATTGATAAAGCGTCCGAAATTCGTTGTTGTTGTAGCGCCACGCTCCTCGTAATTCATGCCCCACCTCGGCTCTCCGCCACTCTGTTCCACACTCTCTGTCCTCCCCCGTCTCCACCCTCGATGATCCGAAAAAGTAACGACAATTACGATGACGCCGGCCGATAAATCTTCCCACCGCTTAAAAAGGAGCCCCATAAAAAGTTCGCGGGAGAAATAAAGCCTCGTTCATAGGAGCGACTGCGGACGAACGGCCCGATCGAGTACATCGACTTTTTATTCACTTTTTTCCCACCTCCCACTTCATCTCCTTTCAGAGAAGCTACGAGCATCTGCAAAAAATTCGCCCTCGCGTTCCTTCCGATCCAGACGTCATTATTTCATCGCGATGAAATACTCGATAAGAATTTAAACCTTGCTCCAAATAAGGAAGACCTTATTTGGTGTTAATAAGGAGCTGTATTGTTCCGAAAGTGATACAAATAATTATACATTAGTTGTGAATTATTAATAAATCATTATGTATAATAATCCGTCAATCTTATTAAGTATACCTATATTCATGGATATTACGTTTCACATTCGTTAGAATTGTATGAACGGATCTTAACAGCTGGATCCTCCTTTATTTCGTGCAGGATTCCCATGAGCACGTCCATTTGGCAGTGTGCAGTTATAGATGGTCGGCGCCGCCCGTAACTCGAAACAAATTTGCCGTGATCCATAATTCTTCCATTATGTTCGGCGGGGTTTAGAGGTCCCGTGCGCCATGGCGGCGCGGGCCTTATCCGGCCCCGTAATTGCACTGCTCCCAGAGAGTGGTTGTCACGTTCAGCAGATCAATTTCGAGATATCGTTCAACAATCCGTCACCGGGGCGGCCTCCGGACGTTCTCGAAAAATGAATCGCCGGGATTAATCGACTGCTCTAATTATATCTGGATATTTTTGACGGCAGCCCTAAATGGCATCTATCTCCTGGCATTTGATTGGAGTGGCGTGCAGTATTAATGGTAGGATCGAGGGACTACCGGTTCCGCAGTGGTCCAGCGGGACGGGAAGATGGAAAGCGACACGGGAGCATTGTGCCGGTGCGACGGACACAACTAGCAATTGATCTCGGCGAGGCGCGTTTTCGTCGCGATGCTAATCGACTTCGACGCTGCTCCCCCTTCCACACTAAAGTATCGAACGGCACGCGTGGACGTAATTCACTTATGTTTGTTATGGGTTGCCATGGAGTGAGATACAAGCGCGCCGAAACAGCTATTATTGGCGTGCCGCCAAAAGCGAGCAAATATAGCCGGGGCTTTGCTCACTTCCCATAAGATTCGCACGCGCGCCGCAACCGCCACCGCTACCGCCACCGTGTCTCGTCTGCCGCCTTCCGCCGATTCTCTATTTTCCCTCGCTTCCGTCTTCCGTCTCCCCGGGCTGACTTGCACGATCCCGTTCTACTTCCAGTCTATAGCCAGCTCGATGCAGCTTCATTTCCTCGATGGCTCGATGCAGAAGTCGGCTCACGGATATAACACTGATTAAAAGTGTATGTATTCCCACAGTGGAATATATAAATTATTGCCCACGGTGGCTTCCATCCTCTGCCACTATTCTACTTAAAGCGACGGGTGAAAGAATCCGAAATTCCGCCGGGAGATTTTTCCGCTGAGCGATCAGGGTCAACGAACCAGCCTGTCTGCTGCTTCTCCTTAGGATAATAGATATTCTCACTCGTCCTTTTGCCCAGTGTCCGCGAAACGAAACGCTTCGCTTTCGCGGACGTACAATGCGCAGGCGGACGACAAACTTTCATGGGACATGGTGCACTCGTTCGCAGAATTTTGAGGCTCTTTAATGAGCGACTGGCTCCACTCTCCAAAGAACTCAGTAACCTCTTCTTCTTTCTTCGTTGTTTAATATTCCAGCGCGAGCCTCTTGTTAGCTTGTCGCGATGCAACTTACTTTGGCCGAACCGCTAATGCGGGACACTTGAGAGTTTAACTAGTTAGTTAGGTGCTCTGCTCTTCACTTTCCCGCTACCATAATTCGGACGAATTATCAGTCTTGCTAATCAGATTTCAAGAATAAATAGATAAATAAACTCATGCAGCATAGGGCAAATAGAAACAACAACACAAATATTGTGATAGGCAGCGTCCAACGCGACTAATGTTTTACCAGAGTAGAATTTTAAATTCGACAAGAGACACGTACTCTCCCAGAACTTTCTCCTCTTACACACTTAATATTCGGCAGGGTCCCTTCGTCGCACGCTTTACATACAATACTTGAAAATTAACCGCGTAAAAATCCCCCGTAAAATTACTCGCACGACCGATCAAAGTGTCTGGCCGTTCCCTGAAGCGCGAAGAGCATGGACGGAGCACTTCTGCTCTTCTTCTTCGCTGAATTGAAAACGTAGCGAGAGGAGTGTCTCCAAGGAGATGGGCTAATGATGTACCAAGAGAGAAACGGGTTGCCCTGCCCCCTTTTCTTTCTATCCGCAGCGCTGTGTTTGACAGCTTTGAAATTCGGTCGAAGGATGCGGGGCCTTTTGCCACCATCCCAGTCCTACCGAAAGGAAAAAGGGGATGTCGCGTGTCACCTAGGTCAGCAGCTATTGGAAATATTGTATGCTGCGGTCCATGTGCCAACCTCCTCCCCCTCAGCTGATACGATTTCATCGTATCCCAAGGATTTCATTTATGGGTTTGTTTGCCAATGCCCATGGGAGAACCCTCTCTAACTGCGATAAGTGGCTAAGGGGGTTGCTTCCTCATCGAGTGAGATGCGTGCTCCTGGCAGATTGCATGCTTGTGGAGTACGAAACCATTTAAAAGCAAATATGTCTTCAAATGGAGTCTTCCTAAGAATAAACACCTTTTAATTATATGTGAGAATCTTGCCGGCACGGAAAAGGTTAACGTAATTTTGTCCCTCCTGGGGATTTGGAGTGAAGTGTTGCGAGGTAAAAGAGGGCAAATAAACTCGCAACGGTGTCTTGTGTCTACGTTACACTCGCTACGTTTCATAATCCATTTAAAGTTCGCCCGCGGTGACAGCAGCCATGCATGAGAAAGAGCGAGAGAGGACGAGGGTGTGCTGCTGGTCCCTTGTTCTTTTTGTCCGGACGGCATACAGAGCGCCGAGCCGGCCGGCATGCGCCACCATCCCGCTCCACCATCCCCTAAGAAAACAAACTGCTCCTGTCAGCGAGTCAGCACCTGACGATTTATTCGCCGCTCGTGAATTATCGATCTATTTGTGAGTTGCTGCTTCCTGCCGAGGCGTTTGCCCAGCTTTGATTTTCAGTAGCTTTTATTCGAAGATAACATTTTTGTTCTAAATTTGTACGCATCAGGAAGTCTATTCTATCTGAAATAATGAGGTGTACGTCTTCAGAAATTTGGGAAAAAATAAATTTTGAGCTAGGGCTTTGGAATTTATGTCACTTCTTCCTTGATGCAAAAAAACATTCCCCATCAAATTACAGCCCCGGAAAATGTCGGGAACACTTGAAAACGTGGGGGAGACCGTCAGAATTAAACAATGTTGATTATTCAGGATCGGTTTTCCATGTGTTTTCGGTACAATTCCGGCACTTTAGCCACTGGTTTCATGTTTTCTACCCGTTTTGATACATAAACAATCGATTTATCAAGCGTTCGTCAAAGTCCCAGAACCTTCGAAAAATCGAAAATTTTAGAAGGGGTACACCTTAAAAAATTTGCGAAAAAATGAATTTTGAGCTAGGGCTCTGGAATTTATATCACTTCTTTCTTGATGCAAGAAAACATTCTCCACCAAATTACAGCCCCGGAAAATGTCGAGAAGACTTGAAAACGTGGGAGAAACCGTCAGAATTGAACGAAGTTGATTATTCAGGATTGGTTTTCCATGTGTTTTCGGTACAATTCCGGCACTTTAGCCACTGGTTTCATGTTTTCTACCCGTTTTGATACATAAACAATCGATTTATCAAGCGTTCGTCAAAGTCCCAGAACCTTCGAAAAATCGAAAATTTTAGAAGGGGTACACCTTAAAAAATTTGCGAAAAAATGAATTTTGAGCTAGGGCTCTGGAATTTATATCACTTCTTCCTTGATGCGAAAAAACATTCCCCACCAAATTACAGCCCCGGAAAATGTCGGGAAGACTTGAAAACGTGGGGGAGACCGTCAGAATTAGACAATGTTGATTATTCAGGATCGGTTTTCCATGTGTTTTCGGTACAATTCCGGCACTTTGGCCACTGGTTTCATGTTTTCTACCCGTTTTGATACATAAACAATCGATTTATCAAGCGTTCGTCAAAGTCCCAGAACCTTCGAAAAATCGAAAATTTTAGAAGGGGTACACCTTAAAAAATTTGCGAAAAAATGAATTTTGAGCTAGGGCTCTGGAATTTATATCACTTCTTCCTTGATGCAAAAAAACATTCCCCATCAAATTACAGCCCCGGAAAATGTCGGGAAGACTTGAAAACGTGGGAGAAACCGTCAGAATTGAACGAAGTTGATTATTCAGGATTGGTTTTCCAAGTGTTTTCCATACAATTCCGGCTTTTATACCACTGATTCTTTGTTTTCTACTCCTTTTAATATGAAAACAATCGATTTATGAACCATTTGGCAAAGTTCAAAGAATCGATTAAATAAGAATTGTTCTTTCCCTGAACCATGCCAACCAACTTTGCACTCTACAGCTTTTCAATTTGTCTAATTGTTTGCTTTTTATGTTACAGGCGACATGGAGATCCTAGCATACTTTTTCGGTCCAATTGGTGTCCTGTTGGCGGTGAATCTATTATTCTTCGCGGCGACCGCCCGTGAACTAACATGCGGCCTGTGGAAGGGTGAATTCGTGAAGAGCACTACCGAAAGGTGAGCTTATTTTTCCTATTCCCCACTTGCGCACTATTCATAGAACCAACTCGTACCATCAATGCGCTTTCTATCATCGCGAAGAAAATAATCAGATCACCCCACTTTTGGTACAGACACATACATACACACATTCACCCAATTGGCCAGATAAATTTCGCGCATTATTGTTCGCGCGCCCCGTCAATTCGTCATATCTCACAGTTACCAAGTTAAATTTATAACTGACGTATAAAGCTGCATCCTGTCTCTCCCGGCCACTTCTCGATGCGGCGAACAGTGATCGATCTTAGCCGAATGAAGTTCCTTGGTATATTCGGGGATGCAATTCTCGAAACTCGGCGGACCATAGGTACGCGTGTGAAAGAGAGAAACATTTACTTCGGATCTCGTAAACACGGTCTGAGTCTCTCCTGAACATCGTGCGGTATGCATTGACCCTGTAACCTTTGTCTCGAGCAAACATTTACTTTTGTTCAAGACTTAACAAACGCCCTGCTTCTCTCATGAGAAAAAGTGGATTTTCCTTGAAAGAGCTTACTAATTTTTCCAACTGGTCGTAGGAATAAAATTTACCATAGCAATACTGTTCGTTAAGGAATGAAGAAAGTTGGAGAAAATTGTAGGGAGTCCCCAAATGCTTTTAAAGGAAGCGAGGAACTCAGTAGGATAGTGACTCAGTAAGAATCTTATCGCAAAATCTTGAGATCGCGCGTCATTTCAAAGTTTATTGCCGGCGTCGAAAGCGGGGGCAATAAAAGCGGAGGCGAGAAAGAGGCTGGTAGTGGACGTGGGTTCCGACGGTTTTATTGCCTCGAACAAGCTGACCACCGGTGTATAAAGTTTTCGCGCGGAAAACGATCCTTTATTTCGGCACGAAGGACGCCTTCCGAGACCAATGAATAGCAAGGATAACTGGTTCCGTCTTGCGGTTTCAACGAGCCATTTAAGTCCAATTCATAGGGTATATCGCGAGCGTACCTTGCTATATGTAATACGGCTTTTATATTTTAAACTTTGAACCAGCCGAAGTCCGAGAATTTCTTCCTCCACCTGACTCTACGATTATTTCTTTATTGTGGCTGTCTCGAACCTGCAACCAGAAAACTTCCTTGGCGAGGAAGAATCTTCGGATTAATAACGTGGAAGCCTGTCGGCGTCTCTTAGGAGACGGCCGACAGAGGGAAATAGTTGTCGCGCACTTTTCTCCAGTCAGGTGGAATGCATCTGCAATTCCGGGGGCGTACAATTCGATTAAAAGCTACCGGAGAGAGTTCCAGCGGCGGAGTTTGCGCGCGCTTTTAATCAGTCAGTGCGGTTAGCAGTTCGCAGAAGTCCCGCTGTACTTTATGGACTCTCTGTTCCTCGGAAGTCACAGTTTACAGCTTCGGGCCAAGCAGTAGGTTCCGTGGAAGAAAAAAGTTTCAAACACAAGATAGCATAGTGTGGCAAAGCGAAGCTTGAAGGGTGCTCCAGCGAGCGTATAAAAATATTATTCTTATTCCTGGTTAGCTGGAGAGCCATTTGATGGATCGCATGCTCGCCAATTTATGCGGATACTGCCAGTCGACGACCTTTTTATAGAACTTCTATCGGCTAGTAACGCAAGCACGGATTTATTTGACCAGTAAGGATGCTTGCCGATGGATATCACCCATCGAATCGTTACTTCTCATTTGAATGCGTCTGCCGACTATGTACCTTCGAAACCAGCAGCCACCTTTCTCTCATTCACTTGCCGACAGTCTCTACTTTCACTCTCCCTTTTTCCTCCCTTATTCCACGCTGCGAATTGATATTGACGATCTCAATTTCCCATTCTCAGAAAAGACGCGTCTCTTTTTCGTCCTATACTCTAAAGACATTCATATTATAAATGAGCTAGGCAGCCATTCATAACAGATAGCTGTCGTAAACGACCCCGAACTATTCGGTGGGGATTGCTCGAGGAATTCGGTGTTTTGCCGGTGGTGAATTCGGGCGAAAATAGTTTTCGGAGGTCGAATAAAAGGAACGGACAGGCAGGGCGGGCTACACGACTGGACACACCGGTCTCAACCAGAAGAAATGCTCTTTACTTTAACGCCTGGCTTGCCCGAGGGTGCAAAGAGACGAGGCAAGAGAAAAGACGAGCGATCACCGGCCGCTGGAACGCGTGTAATAAAACGTGTGCAATGCATGTCAGCAAGATGATACTCGTCTGCTTCGCCACTCTGTTTCTACCTCCTTCCAAGAGGCATGTCGGCCATTCTAAACCGGCGATTTATGCTTATTACTGCAACCCAACACGCTGCGGTTAGACGACGCGCGTGATGACAGTTCCTAGTGTCTTCCGATACCTCCTGTAATGATGGACGATCACCACTTTGATTTTCATTGGCGGAAATATATATTTCTCAACATAATTCGCTTAATACTAATTATAATTGGAATCCGATCGTGTCAGTGACCTGAAATTCCGAAGTGGACGTTGTGAAATAAATGTGGAACCGATGACAAATATATTGAGAGTTCGAAATAGAGAAGAATGTTAACGCCAACGCAGTTGCGGCCACCGATGAGAGCGATATTATTTTCCGCGGACCTTCCCGAGAATAAGCATTGGTCGATCTATTTCTAACTATTATAAATATATTTCCACCTCTCGAAGACTTATGTCGCCTGGATGGCGAGTGCTGTCGCGGCGACACCTGCTACGTCAAACCGCAGAAACAGAATCCCTCCGTTGTGGATTCCGGATAGATGCCTTTACCTTCCTCTCGCATCCCTTTCTCGCACGCTCCAAATGAAAATGGAAGTATCCAACCCTGTTGGCCACCGCTTTTAATGGACAGAATCTCGCACTGCTGTTTACCACCATGGACTTTTGACTTGCCGGACTGTCAGAGTCAAGCGCAACTCTCCTCTCGACTCGCCAGACTCTCACTCCCATTGGACACGGGGGCTTTTAATTCAGTCGGATTAGCGTAAAGTTTCCTTCAGTTTGATTTGAAATTTCTCTCTGACGCGTGGACTCTTCTCTGCCTTAAAATATTTCCCGCCAGTCATCGTATTATTTTTATCCTCGTCGAATTGTCGGGATTTTTGCAATTCCGATAGGAGTAACACTTTTGGCTCGGGTTACAAGGACTTCAATGTTTGCCAGGGGTGTTTCGGCCAGGCATATCCAAGTCTGATTCGAGTGGGGCTTATTTGCATCCGATTCCTTTCGATGTTCCTCCCCCGGCTGGCTTCGATTTTCCAAGGAGAATATGCTTGTTCGCGCATTCTCCCATTCTTGCCCTAAAGCCAGGTTGGATTCCCTTTTCTCTGAAATGGTAGGGAACGTGCTGGCGTGGATCCATTTGCTTCCCACTGACGCGAGATGCAGCCTCGTCTAATTTGTTGTCTCTATGCATATTATTACAGGAGCCGCGGGTGTATTTCTCGGGTTTCTCCCGTCCGCGCGCGATCCTCCCATTCTCGTTGGTCCTTTACACCTGCAGCTACCAGCCGAGCTTCTTCCGTTGTTTTGATTCGAATTATATTAGAGCATCAGGATGAGGGAGAGGGATGCTGTTCTCTCCCTGCTCGAGTTTCTCCTGCCACATTGGTTTACTCTACCCTGGAAATGTGATATCCTCCCAGTACCGCTTTTTCCTAGCCCCATGGAAGCTTGCCCTTTTTGTAATGCAACCCTTCACAATTGTTATTGAATCCCCTATTATATATCTCTTCTAATCAATCCCTGAAAAACTCCTATATCTTTGTGCTCTTCGTTAGCGAGTTCGCATTGGAACTTCCTCATCATTGGACTGATGAAGTTCTCAACCCAACTTCCCCCTTCTCAACACGGATCCGTAATTTCGATTGGCAGTGGTGAAATGCTCTTGGGTCGCACTTTCAGAGGTGTGTGTTTGCGGCTTGGCAGGGTTATTTCTGGCAAGAGTAGAGGCTAGTTGGGCTGGAAATCGTGGTGGCGCGACGGTGGTGTCGGGCAAGCGTAGAGTGAGAGATAGCCGAGTATTTCCACTCGGAGATATAGGCGATGCGATGTACGTACACACTTGTGGCCCTGTTACCGTGGTTCTATGCTCGGCTAGTGGTGTGCTCGGCCGCCCCACGCTAACACTCTCCCGCCTTCATAATAATTAGCGATGCCGTGAAAATAGAATAGGCCGAGGCAGCGTGCAATGTCGGTCGGCGCTTGGCTTGGCTCGGCTCGGCTCGGCGCGCCGGCTGCCACATTATAGCATGCCACGTATAATTCCGAGCGATATGACGTGCTGCTGCCTCGTGTGCCTCGCTGGCGTAACGGCTCTCGAGAGCTCCGGAACGAGCGAATACTCTCCGGCGGAACGTATTAATAATGCTTTGACTTCGACCACAATGCGATGCATGCATTACGTCCACAGCCGCCACCCTCGGCCGCGCGCCGCTGTGTCACGACGAGCAACCGCCGGATATACGTTTGCTCGACCTGATTTATGCCCGCTCGCTTTAATTGAACATCCCCATAATCGATTTTTCCTCCCGCGAGTGTTTTCGCGATCGCTTGACAATCGTGAACGCCAGACTATCAGCCATCCCCCTCACCCTTTCATACGATGAACGAGGAAACATACGAGTAAGCCATGTTCGGATTATCCCCTCTACGCATAATTGTTTTCGTCACGAAAGATATGACGTGTATCGCATTTGCATGGTAGGAAAGATAAATTACGGTTAAGAGAGTTAAGTTAAGGGAAATAATCAGGTTTTCTGTTTACAGAGCTGCTTTGGGACGAGTCTGCATGAAGCTGGTGGTCGTAATGGGAGTGACTTGGGTGGCCGACGTGGTGTCCTGGGCGGTCGGTGGTCCACAGTACATCTGGTACTTCACCGACTTGATCAATGCCTTCCAAGGTGTCCTGATCTTCGCGGTGGTCGGTTGTCAGCCGCAAGTGCGCTCGGCCATCAAGAGGATCTGCAACAGGAACCCCGGCACCAACGCCGGCAGACAGGGCAACGGGCTCAGCACCACCAGCCACGGGATGCCCAGCATGGGTGACAGCGTCACGCAGAATCCAAGCACGAAGACCGCTCCTCTTGAGACCATCTGTTAAAGCACACCTGTCCGATGTTCTTTGCCCGCCGAGTCCAGCCCGAGATTCCGTTCCATATGTTTGTCCATCTCTCCCAATGTCCATCCAAAGTCAGTGATAGTAGCAAGGCACTTAGAAGCCAGATTACACTTGTTGGAATTCAAGCTTCTTAGCAATGATGGAACAGGGTTGGAATCCAACAGCGTTAGGAAGCTAACTTTTACATTGTCCTGATAGGATACAGTCTGTGAGGGCTGGGAGCTTTGATTCTTTCCTCGAGGAACTCCTTCCTTGTTAAATCCTCGATCGTAGGAAGATGCACAGCAATGCTATAGGCATGTCCACGTAGGATTTCTCACGAAAGAACGGTTCTCAGAGTGGAAATTCGTTCGGGGTCCAAGCGAGAGCACACGAATTCCTTGCTCGGCTAGCTTCCTCGCTCGACAGAGCGCGATAATGATGCCGAGAAGTATCTCAACGTCGGCGCTCGCGCGAAAAATGCACCGACGCATCCACCGCACTGATGCTACTTTAATGCAAAATCTTATCTTCGTCACGAAGAGTAATATCCCTACCAAGCCAAGGCGGAAAAGGTGTGATTTTCCCGAAGAAGAGTGAAGAAAAATGCAGTCAGGTGAATGTAGCGCATCGTGTCAAGGAGTCAGTGACTTGCCAACCCTGAACCTGAAGGTATAGAGACACCGTTCCAGTGACTTCTCTCCAGCGTGATGCTGCGATTCAGCGAAAAGCGAGGAAAGAGATAGTCAGTATCATTCCCTCTCTTTCTCGCGCAACTTAGGACTTGCGAAGTCGTAGAGTTGTTCAGGAGGGTCATTGGCCTTGCACTCCTTCCCATTGAGGATCTAACCAGCGCGCTCATGGGAGAGGTAAACTCTTGGAATACGGAATGCCTGACCCGTGGCTAAAGGAGAAAGAAAGAGCAGATCCGAGAACAAAGGAGTTCCGTAGCCAAGACATTTCACTCGCTGACAACGCGTGCTTTAGACAGCGTCAGGGTTCACCTAATGATGAAGACTCAAACGCATCGGTCGAAGAGTACGGAGATCGGGAGGGATGCATACTGTGTTCACGTATGCTAACTAGTCGCGAATGAATCGACCGGCACATAAATCAGGAGGTTAACGATGATATGTGGCGGTCGGGCGTGCGATACCACGTCGCGCAGCCCGGTATTAATGAACGCTCGTGGTCAATAACGCAGTCACGTCGCGCCCAATTAAAGGCGGCTCGAGTTTTTCATCGAACCGTAATGACTGTCATCGATATCAATATTATCCGATCGTTGGGCTCTCATCGTTGTAATTTCTCGTTTGAAACGAGCAATTGTTGGTCGATTTGTTGGTGGCAATGATTAGCTTACAAATTTTTTAGATGACACTTTTAAAATTGGACGAACACTAGTGGCTAAGGCTGAAATTGGGACCAGTGCTTTTAAATCGGACTTGATCACGCAAATCCGTGGATACTCGCTCACCCGAACGCTAATGAGCCGAGCGTGAGATATTCAAATTAATCCCCAATCGACCTTGACACGGGTTTTCCATCAGAAATTAGCCAAGGCCGTACTTTCTTCTTGGCCTGGCAAAGCTTGCCTTCATTATTCAACACGGGCGTGTCCGAGTCCACGAAGCGAACGCTCTCTCTCAATTTTCCTTAGCATAAATTTGCATCGGCATCGGCTGTCAGTCGAGAACGATCATGGCTCCCTTCGTCATGCGCCATTAACAATCCTAACGAACTCTTTACGACTGATCACCACTATTCTTTTTATCGACCTTTCCGATCACTTTTACCTTTTAGCGAGCAATGTAGCCAACGTATTTGAAAATACAAGACAAAGAGTATACGAAAATTGAAATGCCAAATACTGCCGAGGCCGGCTAGTTGATACTATGTAGTAGTAACGTCGTTCGCCAAAATGCCGTATTACCGGGGTTTAGAGCCTCAAAAGTGGCGACGGTGTACAAACGACAGAACCATTAAAGGGAAAGTACCGATACTCCCAAGCATCGACTTCCCACCAAAGACTTAATGACCTACCTATGTTATCCATCGAGTATCAGTGAGCATCTTAAACTAAAACCACGCCGCTCTTTTACACTCCCATTAGCAATTTCTACTGGGTAAATCTGCTCGTGCGTCACTTTGGCAGTGGGAGTTCTCGAGCGAGTAATCCGAGAGTATCGTCGAAGGATGTTTGCCATTCCTTCGGGTAAACCGTAGCGAGCAGCGATTGTTCGTGTCGAGCGATGCTTTTTTAACTGGTGAGTCAGAGCGAGGAGGCTCTGGCGAAGGCTCATTGCTCGCGAGCAGTGCCTAGCACACGTATATATTGAGTAGAGCAGATCCATATAGAGTGTGTACACAGGTACTCTGGTAGGTAGGTCAGAGCATAGTCGACTCGCGAACTCGTGACAATACACACTAGGAATTCAATGCCTTCTGAAATGCCTTCGAAACGCGGTGGTGTTCAACGTGCCGAATTGTATACAATAGGCTGGCGAAGAGCAGACGGGGACACAGACTGGGACACGAAATACATGGGCGCACATGCCGAGATTGCCATACCTGCGCTACGGCTTGGATTTCCTTGCCGATTTCCGGCGGCTTGACTCAACTCGCAACGCAACGTCTGTCCCTGATAATAAATTAATAGTCGCAAGACAATGGAATGAAAGACCGATTAACGCGCTATGCAAAATTCAATGCCCTCGAGCCTGAAAGCTGGCGAATTGAGACTCCGCGCATTCTCTGTCAAGATTCCACATCCTCCGTGGATACATCTTTCGTGAATGGAAGTTCAGATCGATGCTTTGAAAGTTCGCCTGCGAGAAATGTCCAGCAGCCGGAGAGAAATGCGTGGATGGTATCTAAGAGCTGTCTACTAGGCGTAGCGTTATTTTCTAGAGAGGAACCTTCGTCCCTCTGCCCCGGCAGATTTTCGATTCTTTTTAGCATAAGGAGATTTTCGAGCCGTACCCTTCAAATCATCGTTTAACAAGCGCGTTAGATTAGTGGGTATCCCGTCATTGTTTCCGCAGGTGCATCCAAGAGACTGAATACGCGCGTAGCTCGTCACCCAAACGGAATTATCCGACCTGTGTTTGCAGATAGCGAAGGACCACTCCTCTAATGATCGAACGTCGCAATTAATAAAGTCATTACTAAGACCTTTAAAAGCCAGTCCCTCGGTCTCGCGAAAGAGATATACTTCAAACGGGGGAGGGTCCTTCCAAATACCTCGTTAGTTCCTTCTTCAAGTATGAATGCGTGACAGCGTTGGCACCAGACCCGATTTTTAAAAGGTTCATTAGATTTCACAGGTTTTACAAACAGGAAACTTTGTTCTTAGGATTATCTACCGAATGAGATTGAGGAGCAGAGGGTCTGGTGACATTGCATGTGAGTGTGTTTCCGTATCGTCTGGAATGATTCTCGTGGCGGAGAGAATAATCGTGTGATTGTGTGGTAGCGTGCGAATGGCAGCGTGTAATTACTGTATTAATGAGTAGTGACATCGTTATGAATCCCTCACTGCATAATCGCGCAGACGAGGACAATGCATAACGGTATGGTGACAGTCGGACCGACTCCTCCTCCTCTCTGTATTTGTTGAACCATACTTCAGCCCTCCGCCCCGGCATTACCTGATCGATTTTACTCACGTCGATGAGGCGTATTCTGGCTGTACTGTCTACGTGGAGAGTAACGGAGACAGACAAGTGTCGCGACGATGCAATGCGAGCTGTAAAGTTACCTTTTATTTCCTGAGACAGACTTGCTTCGTTTTATGCCGTCACTATAGACTCTGTAGCGATACAACTCTCCGCGGAAAAGTGGAGGAAAGAGGTTTACAGATCACTTACCGTTCCATTCTTGTAGATAGCATTATCAGCATTAACGTAGAACGCAACGACACGCTACTTGTAATTATTATCCGCCCCTAGTTTTAAGCTGTCTAATCTAGTGTTACGTAAAGTAAGTCGAAGTACTCGCTCCATTTGCGCGGCCAATTAGTCCCTGCGAATTAGAAAGGGTATGATACTAGGTTGTTACAAATGAACCCGATATTTCATGTGAAACCACCTAATACCTTGAGATGTAATGTACTTGAAATTCCAATCGGTGTAAGTCCAGTGAGAGTGAAGTGGCGCATTTGGAAACTGCGAAGATGGAGGGATTACTATAATGAGATCGATTCAGCTGTAATTCCGCGAAGTTCGATCGAACGTGATTGTATACGACCTGTTTTTTGAGATTTTTGTACTGCCCGAGGAGTTCATCGTTCGGCCGAGGTCGCATCTGTACATTTACCGCTCTAATATGTATTCTCGGAGTTATACTCCCGTCGATGGTTTTTGAATGGTAGTGTAGGATAACTCGTACGCGCTAGATGGTAAAATAGTCGTATATATTAATTTATTCGAGGTACAGTCATTGTTAGGCATAGCGGGAGCGTAGTGATTTACGCCTAGAGTACATGGTAGCTTGCCAGTATAAGTAGAATTTAAGAGAAACTTTTTCAATTTCTGCAGCGGTGCGTGCTCGATGCATAAATCGAGTGGCCCAGTAGCCCGACGCTTAAATGGAGAATTTTATTTGCTCAATCAGTCGAATTTGTTGTTTTTGTTGTTTTTTTCAAAAGTTTGTCAGATTTTAGTCCAGACGCGAGGACTTTTAATGTACCTTGACAATCGATTGATGCAGGGTTGTAATACGAGTAAGAAGGCGATGGTCGATAAACTGCGAGTATCACTTTATTTCCTTAATGTGTCAGTTAACAGTAAATCGGTGACTACTGGGCCATGCACTCCGCTGATTACACGGGAGACTGCATGCCTTCCTACGACTGTGTGCATGTACGTTACGTATGTGTATGCAGTCGTGTGGATTTCACGACGTGGAAAATCCGGCGCTGATTTTAACTGGCATGCCAACTAGCACACATAACGGTACTACTGCATCCCATTCGATAATTATGGGAAAACCGCTAAGAGAGTTCACTGTTCTCCATTCAATACAAGTTTCCAGCCACTGTGGGAACATTGAAAATTAACTGGCTACGCGTCTTCAGTAACACAACTTAATGGCTCTTTGTTCAACTCCGGATTTTCCACGGTGCGACGAGCTAAGACTGGAAGTTGGACCAGTCCACTTTTGTACATTTTTTACTCTCGACTCTATAACCGCGGCACCGGCTATGGGAGGGAAGGAAGCCCGATTAAAGGGCGCAAGGATTAATAGAATTTGTCATTTTGTAAACACGAGGCTACATCGAGAGACAATAGTATTAATGTGTTGACCGTATTAAGGGCGATTGGATGTACTAAGTCCGCGTTACTCGATTAACCGCTATAGAGAACACAGTCGATTACGGTAAAATAGGAAAAAAAAACACATTCAACCTGTATCACAACCGATGGTATCGCGACACCATTCCTATACGGTATATCGTAACAGTATTTACTATCGCACTAATGCTAATAAAGTTTAACTGTTAGTACCATGTACTTTTCTGTCTTTTATTGTCACCCCTATCGTCTCCACTACCTTGGTGTTGACCATCAGCTGAAATGAATACCATGTTCTAGGCTTTTACATAAATAGATTAATTAGTAAAGTAATGCTGTAACGAGGTTTACATAGGTATGCTTCATCGGACAATTGGGCAACCGGAAACTTCCGAGGTGGACAGTCCCTTTCTAATTCAATTACGAAAGTTAGACTGGCCGGACTGGCATTGGACGGGCTCAAGCGAAACGGAAACTCCTACCGCATCCTAACTTGCGATCAGTTATTCGACAACCTCGGATGACACGGTTCACCAAATGCTCGGAACTTGTGCGGTTCCTGCCATTAGTCCTAGCTGCGTTAACTTCCTTTCTCATCTTCCAGTAGAAGTCACTCTTCCCCAATGGAAGTACCAAAGTTAGCTGTTTTCACTGTATGTCTAATTATCTGCTTACTATTATAAATTATGCAAACCAAAGATGAAAAAAAGTGGGAGAGAGATACATATTTATTTAAATTCTCACATTTGCCTCTGTATATTTCTTTTTTGTAATGTGATAAATTAGTCGCGCTATCGTTGATGGAGCCATGCCTTGGATTCTCGTTGCTGCGGCAATCTGTAAAATTAAACGGATGTTGATAGTTTCTTATGATTAATTTCCGTAATAAATACTTACATTTGGTGGTTGCGCTGCTATTAGCTTTTCCTTCTCTTCTATGCTTATACTTAAAACAGATCTAAAAGATACAAATCAAAATCGTAAATTATGAAATCAAGCTTTCAATTTTATTAAAGTGATTCTACTCACGATGCATAGTCGATATCTTTTGGTATGACCAATTGCTCATTTCTCTGAATTTCCATGATCTCCCTTTGCATGGAAAGCTCACACTTCGCGTAAGTGGCCTCAATCTATTCATTAATTAATGGAAAACAATAATGAATTAAAATCGATTTAATTAATTATTGTCAATTGTTAAAGGAGATGTTGCACAAACCTCAATTCTTTCCCTTAGTCTAGCATCGTCGCTCAAGTGACTGAAACCTGGAACAACAGCGGCTAATTTTGGCAGGGTCATATGCTCATTATTCGCATCAAGCATATTAAAGGCCGTCTTGGTCTTGACACTCATGCTACTTGGAAGTCCAAGAATACGTCTCCATTCGTTCATCTGCCGAGCATCGTCTTGCAGCAGTCGTATTCCATCGTGTAACTTGGATACCATCTCTCTTGTTCTCTTTATTCTTTCTTCTGAGACGCAACCGATTTTATATCCTTTTTCAGTCAATCTTTCATCGGCATTGTCTGGACGCAGCTTTAATCTGAATTCTGCTCGGCAAGTGAACATTCTGTAAGGTTCATTAGTCCCTTGTGTGACTAAATCATCTATAAGAACTCCAATGTATCCTTCAGATCTACTAATTATTAGAGGCTCTTTCTTCAATACTTTGGCAGCGGCGTTTATTCCTGCTACAATTCCTTGTGCTGCCGCTTCCTCGTAGCCGGTGGTTCCATTTATTTGACCGGCGAAAAATAAGCCTGGTATTCTTTTTGTTTCCAGTTGATACGTCAGTTCGCGTGGATCAATATAGTCGTACTCGACTCCGTATCCCGGTTTTACTATTAATTTCATAGATGGCAATGTTAGGATATGCTAACTATGAATGTATCTGATAGCGATAGTACAATACTCACCAATATTAGCCTTTTCAAGACCTGGGATACATCTGATAAGCTCAACTTGTTTTTCTTCTGGCAGTGTACATGATAAACCGCCAGGATATATTAAAGGAGAGTCGAGCCCTTCAGGTTCCAGCCAAATCTGATGAGCATTCGATGAGAACTTTAGAACTTTGCTCTCTATGCTTGGGCAGTAACGTGGACCTGTTACTTCCTCGGATACGTGGCGATTGCAATGTAAATTATCCTTTACGATTTTTGCCACACCATCATTTGTAAAAGTATAATAACATCTGAGCTGTTTTTCCGGAGGTATCCATACAGTATCATTCATAAAGGAAAAGGGTTTCGGAATTTTGTCTGGTAGTTGCATCATACATTTAGAAAAATCTATGCTTGATTTTTCTAATCGTGGCGGTGTACCTGTCTTTAATCTTCCTACTCTGAAACCCATTTTTTCAAGAGTATTCGCCAAACCAATACTTGGCTCATCTCCCATTCTGCCTGCTGGCCTAATCTCAAGTCCGATATTAATTTGTCCCCTTAGAAAGGTTCCTGTGGTTATCACCACTGCATCACCCAGTAATCTTGTACCATCCTCTGCAAGAAACTTATTTAATTATATATTCTTCAATATTGTACATGGCACTAATGATAAACATCATCTCTGCCTACTTAGGACAATGCCATGACATTGCGGTGAATCTCCTTCGACAATTAGATCTTCCACAGATGCTTCGCATACTTCCAGTCGAGGTGTATTGAACAGATCTTCTTGTAAATGCCTTTTATATAAGGCTCGATCGATTTGTGCTCTGTATCCCCACACAGCAGGTCCTTTCCTTGTGTTTAAAACTCTGTAAAAGATTCCTGAGACATCACAGATTCGTCCACATACACCATCCAAGGCATCCACTTCTCTCACGAGATTCCCTTTACCAATTCCACCAAATGATGGATTGCATGACATTTCACCTGGAAAGCGTGTTATTATGAGCTTGAACTTACAATTTAACATACTACTACTGAAATTTTGCATACCCACTGTGCTTTTCTTATGAGTCACTAATAAAGTTTTTGCACCCATCCTGGCAGCTGCTGCCGATGCTTCTGTGCCGGCATGACCACCCCCAATAACAATTACATCATATTTATCTTGATTCACATCTTTAGTTATACTTCTCACTTTTTGGAGAAAACAGTGTTTCCGACATCTTTTTAGAAGATACAACGTTGATTTTGTGAATACCATATTTGACAAAGTTTAGCGTCCACTGAAGGCAGAAAGAAGTTGGCATTTTGAAAAGGATTAGTCTTCTTTATTCATCATTATAAATAGTAAAAATCAAAGTACATCAAAAGGCATACCACTTTAGGAAATGTCATCCGCATATATAATAAGTCTTATCTTCTATGTTCTTAAATAAAGCATTGTACTTTATTGCATCCTGGATTCTGGACAGCAACAATCTTTCGCACAATTCTTCTTTCGATTTGAATACCGTGTCAGTGTAGTTAACATTATTTAAGAACTCTATTATAAAGTTAAAGCAGTTCATAGTAGTTTCATCATAATTAATTGACTTCCATCTGGAATTCTTTGTCATATCTTCTAAGACATTATCCCAATGAACATCCCAAGAAGGCGGTACTATTTTTAATGCAACGCAACATGTCCATTTTGTATGATCATTTACAATTAATCCTTGTCTATCGAATTCTGTTACTTTCCCACTGGAATCTGTTACTCCAATGTGAAGATCAGTAGACGCCGTATAATCCCTCAGGAATGTTCCTTGGGATGGTCTGATTACAATTGATACAGGATGATTTGATGCATTTACATATGGATATGGAATGCAAAATGGATCCAAGGAGAAATTAATGATATGTGAATGACAAACTGGACATTTCTCTGGGACTGATTTGCAAAAGATGTTATCGAGTGAACAGTGACGAAAACATATTACTTTTGGTTGATATGGCATTATAATGTGATGAGAGATTCCTCAGACGTTCAGACGATGTGCTTTACCAGATAGTGCTACTGTAAAACGTATTACTCGAAAATTAGTTATTCTAGATAGAAAGTAGTTCAATCTTGTTTACTGACCAGTATAGTGTAATAGAAACAATTCATCGCAGTATCCTCGAATCTGAATGACCGTATTTCACCACTGCCAGGTAGTACAGAAATAGTTCTGTTTACTTCTACATAGCCAGATACCGGTGGTTCCATCTAGTCTTTAAGAAAGGTTACTAATTAGTTCCAGAATCATTGTTCATTAGTGACCGGTTGCCCGGAATCAGAATTGCAATTCAACATTGCGGCATATTTAATATTTTAGTAATATATTTTGTTATTATCCCATTTCTTATTATTCTCCATGCTCTTTATTATTTTCAGGCTTATTATTTTGTCATGACTCTGCGATACATCCTATGCATATCCTTTATTACGATATTAGACATTATTTGAACAATATAATTCTTGTTAAGCATCAATTGAATTATTTTCTACTTTCAAATCTTTCTTATTTCGCGCCTCTTCGTGGGGGGTCGTGAAAGAAAGCAATAGAAATTTGCTTGAAAGTTTAGGCATCAATGCTGGCCTGTGATTGGCTGCAACTCGTGGCGCAGTTCGCGGGCAAAGTAGATCCGCGTAGTCGGCGTTCAACCGTGACGTCACGCTCGGCCGGTATTGGCTGGCGCGCGTAGTCCTACCTTTCTTGAAAGTTGAAGGAGCCAAGCAGCACTGCTTTCTTCAGTTGAACAAAGGAAGTGCTGCCGTTTACAGTGCGCGCGAGTTTCTCCGTCATATAACGCTTTCGAATCAAACCGGCATTTTCATTCTTTGCTATTTCCCTGTAATTAAGTGGCGTCAGTAGTATTCAATTGAGCGCGAGAATTCCGGGAACCGTGATTAGCCCCGATATTGAGCATATTGCGCACTGATCATGTATTAATTGCAAGAAATTTGCTTCTTTCGCAGGTTCCCGCATCTACGTCACAAGGAGGGGCAGGGCGGGGCAAAGCGTAACGGTCATTTTCTCAACATGTTTGAACATGTTCGACCTGCAAACCATTCGGCGTCTTATCAATTTCTTTGGAGGTAGTGAGTATTGCACTACCACCTTTCTTGTGTACTCGTGCTTGTTCTTTTCATTACGATTGAGTAGGAACTATCGGTTTTGAGACACTTATTGCAACAGATTTCAATTGCGTTCAACCAGCATCGCGTCATTCTTGTAGCTTCGCGATTTGATGGCTTGCTACGATTCAAGCCAGTTTGCTTGCCTGTTCGTTCTTTTTGTCGCGTCATTATCTTTGGCGTGCAGTTCGCGGTAAAAGCTTACAATTAAAAGCTTTCTTGCTCGCGACTTGTAGATTCTTTTGCATTTGATTGCCAAAGAATGCAGAGGGAATTCGGGATTTTTTTTATACCATTCGGGACAGTAATGGCGGCATAAGTTACGTTGTGGATTACAATGGCGACGATTCGACTCGATCCAACGAACTTTAGCTTACCGCTTTTGTATCTTTTTTTACTAATTTTGTTTGTCGAGTCAGTCGATTGCGAAATCGCGAGTGTAGTAGTAAATGATTGCAGTATTGATACGCGAATTCATATTGCAATAATGCTAATGCAGAGAGTGCCATTGCAACTTGATGATTATTCTACATATATTGCTCGTGTGTATTAGACTTACAGGACGTACGCCACAACACATTTTCATTCATTTGATATACCCACCCTGTATAACCCCCTATGTATTTCTTTGTCTAACTGCGTTCTTTACAGGAGTGAGTGACTCTTTTTCTTTGTGCCATCGAGTGGCGTAGAGTTGCGTGAAAGCCGCGGCCCGTCTCGGAATTGGCCTGGGCGGACTTGCACGTGCAAGTCCCATAACGTTTCCGCGAAATTAGAGTCTACATATTTTATTTCGTAAATAACGACGGTGGGCTCCGCGTAGCCGAGCCGTCGCCGGTTGTCGAGTCAGTGTTGAAGCGCCGATTTGGTGTGATTTTAACCCCGTCCGCGTATCAGATGAAGTATCTGCTCGTCCGTGATCGTAGAGTCTTTTTTCTCATTATATGTATAGATATATTAAAGTCAGTGTCCTGCTAGCGGCGGAGGACAGCTCCATCTGGCACTTCATCGTCTGACATAATGGTACGTGTATTCACCTATAGATTTCACTATTCCACTTGACTCTTCAAATGAGTGAATCTGAACTTCTCTTACACTTTCTCTACCAATTGTTGAGTGCACGAACTGATTATTAATACAGTTCTTTCTTTGTTTTCAGGTTTTGGTATATAGGCTGTTGTGGCAGCCAAAGTAAGTCATGGTTTATCATTCCTCTAACCCTCAGTGTGCCGTAGGGCGAATGGTCCGAATCGGCATCGAGGGTTAGTTGTATTGTTTTTTTTAAATAATGGGCATAGTGACAGCGAGTATAGTGTATTGGAAAGAGTACACTATCCTCGTCAAATGGTAAACATTGTTATTTATTTATTAGCAAGGATAGGTTTTCTTGCATTTCGCGATTTAAAAATAATTCTCCTGCAATACTTTAAGGAATTCTTACAAAGAGAAATTTATTAATTTTCATGTAGCTTGGCTTTTGTTTCAAACATATGATTTTAATCAAGTAATTCAAATTGATTGCAATCGTTGCAATTTCAGCCTTAGTTTTGTAGTGTTGCGACTTATGAGTTTACTTAAGAATTGATATTAATAAAAATAAAGTTATAAATGCAAGAAAACATTTCGCGGCGGGTTGATTCTGGAGTCAAAGCTTTCGGGAAAGTATGCAAAACTTTCATTTTCATTGAGCTTTCTATCCATTTTAAGTAGACTTGAGGTTATACAGCTTTGACAAAGGAGTCGCCCAAGGATTTAGAAATTATTAGACAGATTGTAATTCCCTTTGGGGCAGTCTATTTACGAACATTTTCTTATAATGGTATAACATCGAGAAATTAGATGCAAATTCGCGGTTTGAAGCACTTTTTAACTTATCAGTCATACTTGCAAAGTAATGATAATATTATTGGATATAACACTGCTACTAGAGTTTGTTGTGATTGACAAGGAAACTTGCAGATGAAAACGAGAGTATCCGCGATCCCTCTACTGCTGGAGGTAGTAGAGTATTTGCTATCGAATGTTTTTTTTTTGCGCTTTGATGATGTACAGCTGTGGCATCGAGAGGTGTCGCCCGTTGTCCACGGCAGCAGAATGATTCGTACTTAACTTCGCCAGAAGTTTCGTGCTTTCTTTCTTGCAATGCTAGTGGCTTCGGTGCATGTGCGCGCGTTGTACATGTCTCCACGGACCGTGCTTTGTTCAAGATGATACCTCGGTGGTATCAAGAATGAATCTTTAGTAGTAGAGTCGCCCTCCCACTTGTGGTACTGTTGGCCAAGGTCTTTTACCTTGTATTCGTGGTCTTGACGTGTGGGGCTGCTTGTTGGTCGAATGGGGGATGTGTTCGGAGAGATATCTATATGATGTTGGCAGGACCGTTACGGTCCAGTGCCGCTGTGTGTAGGCAACTATGTGCGGTGGTGGCGCTCAGTTCACGCTAATCCCCAAAGCAACTTGTAGTTTCTGCTCGACTGTATAGCCTTTACGATCGGTGCTAGATCCTTGGCTGGCCGAATTGCGAGCGTCCAGTTTCCCTTTACTTCCCGTAGTGTTGCGTATTTAATAGTTGAATATCTATTAACTCAACTACGTCTGCAAGCTTCCTTGAGTCAATCTGTATACTATATCTGTAAATATGAACAGATATCTTAAATTCAATAATCGTTCTAGAATCTTAAATTTTTGCGCGGAATACCATTACAAGGAAAATGGGGAGAGATAGCCAGTCTTCAAAGGGAAATGTCTGTCTAAATATAATAGAGTCATTTTGATATTTGGATGAATATGTTATTATAAAGATGTGAGTAATATAACTCCTTATTGTATAAATATACGAACAAAAAGTTCAGTCGAGTTTATCTAGTAGAGTCTTTGAGATGAAAGTATATATTTAGAGTCCAATTCTGTGTTAAAGAACAGTCCTTCTGACTAATATAAAATATAATCTTGAAGTAGAGTCAATAGCCCGTTTAGAAGAATATTAATATTTTTATCAATTTTAACTAGGATTTACAGCACACTTCAAGATTGAGCAACAAAGGTTGGAGGCATTTTTTAGCCATGTCTGTGGTATGCCCGCACTCATTCGAGTTGCCCAGGTGCAACTCCTATGCGTGTGGGACTAGGACATGGTTCATGGTATATATATTTTATTGTATGTATGGCAATTGGGAAGCAGAAGCGATTGTGCACGACGTACTTATCACATGTGTGAGTGTATGTTTTTGCGTGGTCAGTACGTCGTTAAAGTCACACATATACATAGTTTATTGCGATGGCAAGTTATTGAAATAGTTGACACATTGTCAGCTAATTTAATAAATTGTTATTTCTTATTGTTCCATCTCATACATAATAATTCTGCGGCTTTCTTTTGTGAGTTATTAACTCAGCCGTAAATTCGTATGCTAATTAAGCATCTACTATTGAGATACTGTAATAAGTTTTGGTAAATTATTTAAAGAGATCACAGTGACTTTTGTCGCAATGATTGTAACTGCTTCCTGGTTGATTTCAGGAAAATGTATGTCTGCCCACGCTTGTGTTACCATTCTGAATGTGTGATGTAGAATAAGTAGGTAGGGCCTGGGATATTTTCGACTTGATGTGCGAAAATTCTCAAGCCGTTGCTACTACATTGTCCGTGCTAAGGGTGCGGATGGATAGTAGTGACACTCTATTTGTAAGTTAGTGGGTAAGCTGAACTCCCATTGCACAAAGGGAGCCGAAGAAAGAAGCTCATCGATGGTCGGTCTAGATTATTATGCAACTGCTGAAATTGCACAAGCTATGGCTAGAGGCTGCTAAGGTCGCTAGAATGGTAGTAATTTTTGTCGTTGTATAATGCCACTCATTATACAGCAATAAAATTATTTTGTTACAAAATAATCTTGTTGTTGCATAAGTACTAGGTGATTGGGGAGAATTAAATTCTTTTGTTTCGGGGATAGAGTGGGGGGTTGTTGGTTATTGCTCGAGACACATTAAATGTGCGTTTGGATAATAATCACTGTCAGGTGACTATTATCCTAATCGCTAGTTCTGGGCTGGGTAACTATATACGCGTTTCGTTCTTTCTCTCATCCCGCGTCGTTGTTGTTCGCGCATCATGCTAGGATGTGTTCTCGAGCAATCTAGTTGCTGGGTTTTCAACCCGAAGATATCTCATCGAAGTGGCCCATGAAGAGGGTTGAAGAACCATGGCTGGCCATCCTCGATGGTCAGTCATCTTGTACCTTAATGTCACTATGCTCATTATTTTCAGCCGTTCGCATTATGCGAACGAGGGGCTGTGGCACGAACGTAAGTGTTCCTGTGTCCGGTTCTCGGCGGGCTTGCAGACACGCGATTTTTATAGAGGCTATATCTTTTAGGGTTTCAGGATGAAACGTCCACTCCAGTATTTATTAATTGCATGTATGTTACTTGTAATTTTCTGTACATTTATTATTCGCATCCAACTGAGACCGCTTGGAAGGATGCGATTATTGTGTTATTGTGTTAGCATACCTCAGATGATTTTGGTCAACTAAGGATAAATATCCTTGTAGAGTTCCAAGTGCCCATGGGTTTGCAATGCCTTAATGGCTTATTTGTCCTTGTTAGCTGAGGGTCATGTTGGTCATACTTAATATCATTGTATGTATGATATCAGGAATGGACAACATAATTTATAAGTATCACTGCATCCGTGATACCTATAAGGTAACAGTACATTTCATAGTTGGGGCGCATTGGTTGGACATTCCCTAAGAGAATGATCAATTAATTCGTTCCAATTCCTCAGTTCACAAGTGTTGCATTATCGTCAGTATTATTCCTATAGAGGAATTGTTCCGGGGATAATATTTAGAGTACTTTTTTATGCAGTCATGGGTGGACCAGAGCTGGCTGGTCGTAATTTGTTAGCTGGGTTAGTCTTTTAATTTTTTTGCTAGGCCCTGAGAGCAGGCCAAATATTAGAGTATTTGCAATGTCAATGTGTCATTAGCTAACTTTTCGAGTCAATGCCAATGTGTCGTTTTGAAAAAAAGAAATGTTACGTGATGTCAATCGAAGGACAAATGATCGTATCAAACTTGGTAGGGTTGTACTGAGATGTCATGTTAAATGACAAGGGATCTTTACAATTCTCCCAGTTGTAGTGTGATATCGCAGGTACTAACTTGCCAACCTCGCACACATTCGCATAACCCAGATACTAGTGTTTAAGAAGAAAGTTTAATGAGATGTCATGCGAATGACAAGGGATCATTGCTTCCGGCTTACATGCTAGTAATCTATAGGAATATTGCAGGCACTATGGTGCAATAGTGACTGGAAGTCAGAGACACATTCACATTAGACGAGTTTTACGAGATAACTCGTCGCCCAGCTAACCAATTACATTGCAAAGTTCGCCTTTATCATCTGATTTTCAATCAATGGTACCGTTACCTGAGAATTTTCCACGGCACATATTTGCGCCGTAGTAGTAAGTAGATTCAAACAAATAGGTATGCGAACACACCCACTCTCGACTATGTAATCATACTCAATTAATTCATAGTGGGTTAATTGTGCTATTATTACATAGCCGAGTGGCGGGAATTTAACCTACGAGGATTGCCAGAGATTTATTTCATGAATCTGCGGTAATACTCGAGTGGGACTGTGATAAAACTCGAAGAGGTGCAATGCAACTCGGAGAGTAGTATTACAGATTTTCTAATAAAAATAATAATAAAACTTGCTTTCATATTATGTAATATATGATTCATACTGGAGTGGATTGCTTTTGTCTTTTGACTCTCTAGGTTTGCTTGATTAGAATATTAATTATCTTAATTATTAAGTCAATTGGAATAATTAGAGTCACTTTCTCTTTAAAATCAATTTGTTTTTTACATGTTAACGCGTCTTGTGAAAGTAGAGTCATTTATCATAGTCGAGTCATTTCATGTTTTTCATTACACCTATCAGGGTGTAAATATGTATACAGTTTTGAGTCTCAAAATGCTAGGAAAGTCGAGTCACCGAAATAATAGTCTGCGGCTCGCCAACGTGAGACACGTTACGGCAAGTGCGTGCACCAATTTATGGTTACCCCCCCTCCCCCCCAATCAACTTCTTTTTTTGTGAATTTGCTGATAAAACGACAAAATAAAAGTGGACTCAGAGGATGCTCCCGGTAGGGGTCTTTCATATTTCGCTCACCTCTCGTCCCGCGCATCTTTTCTTCTTCGGATTATCTTGTTCTGATATTCTTCTTCAGAAAAAAGATAATCCACCACTGGTTTTGGTGAGCCTCATTGTTTCTCTCTTGTGTTAGATAGCGCCTCTGAGTAACCACTCGGTTAGAATCACGTGATCCGTATCGGGAATTTGTTGTTGCAAAAAGTAGAATCTATGTGCCTCAGTCAGTGCTACCCGGGCAGGTTAGGCGCAACCGGCGCATATTCGTCGGGTGTGTATTTAGCTTTTTTATCCCCCGCGATTGTCATTAGGGCTGCTGCAGTTTAGCTAAACCAGCACTGGCTGAGAGCACCGCGTTGTTGCTATGTTTGCTCCATCATCAATAGTGTCCGTGATTTGCCAAAACTAAAGTAGAGTCACTCGTCCGAACCCAATCATTTAGAGTTTAGAGTCACTCATCTCATCAGTCGAGACAACCATGTTTTTTTCATTTTTTTTTATTGCACATTCATCTGAAAATGTGCCTGTGGCGTACGTCTGATTCAGCAAAGTCCATTTGAGGACTGAATTTTTTTGTACTGAACAGTTCAGTACCGATGTAGAGTCAAAGTAGAGTCACCGTGCCAGAGATTTGTGGAATTAGTGCACAAATCTCTTGGTACTCAGGGCCTCGATAAGTGCCTATGTCACTTATCGGGAACAATGGCAACTCCTTGCTCGAGTCACGCAGCAAAGTTTTGCTGAATTTATTTACCAAAGAGCTTGATTGACAATGAAATATCGCTCTATTGTAGAATTGAGACAATCAAGTATTGCTCACAGCTAAGGTGATAGACTAGCTATCACTTTGGCTTACACTCACGATTTCGCGAAGGACACCCCCGCGGTCCCACAACCTTTATCCTTTTGCAGTTGGTTGGATAAAGTCGAGTCAGCGTGGTTGTAATCTACGACACATGACACACGGGAGGGTTTGTACACGCCAGAAACTATGTCCCACACTAGCTTATTTGCGGGGTTGTTGTGATCTCGATTGTAAAAGATCACCGTAGTATATCTCGCGTTCCCGAAGTAATCGGCGGGAATCACTTGCTTTTCAAGTTTCTGTGGGATTTTCTCGAAGTCAGCCATGTCTGCATGAGTGCTTCTTGGCTTCACGGCCTTGCTTAGCCACGGGTGGTCTGCTCGGGAAACTCCCCTCCACTAAAGATATCATCATTTTGGATGAATATCAAGTATGATTTTTGCTCTTTGTACCTCAGCACAGACTGAGAGAGGGGTCCATGTCCGCATTAGTGCTTCTTGGCTTCAGGGTCATGTTTAGCCGCGGTGGACACCCTTCTAGTGGCTGCAGCCTCATTTCATACCTTTGCGATATTAGTGTTGCGGTTATTATATTATACATATAGTAGAGTAAATTACTAGCAATCCAACTGACATTGGTCTAGTTGGCCATCAAGTCGATTTCGGGTTCATTTGCGGTGGGATTTCGTCGATGAAATCTACGTCCGCATTAGTGCTTCTTGGCTTCACGGTCATGCTTAGCCGCGGGTGGATTTCTCGACAAACTCCCCTGCATTAAAGATATCATTGTTTTGAATGGATATCAAGTACCGTGTTTATTAGATAAAGCTCAAGAGAGACTAGGAATGGTCCACATCTGCATTAGTGCTTCTTGGCTTCACGGTCATGCTTAGCCGCGGTGGAACTCCCTGGTTAGCGCGTGTCTTATTATTTCGTACCTCTTGAGCTTTTAGTTCCGCGATAAGCATGACAGATGTCATACTTGGCCACGGGAGGCCTCCTCGATAGATTTAATTATTGAATTAGAATTTTTATTATTTCATGACTGATCCTCTCTCCGAATAGAGAGTGTTTTGCTAATAGTGTTGCGTCCACTGGCTCTGAACTTTAGAGTCGAGTAATCATAGTGTTGAGTTCAAAGCACGAGTACACAGGTTTTCATCGCGATTTAACTTCACCATTTAACTTCACTTGCAAGTCAAGATCAATTGTCTTGACTGTACAATTACTTTGGATGTAATGTACATATCTCTGGTACTCCTTGCCCTTCCTAGTGACGAAGATCTGGGAACCGACTGGAGAAGCAACCGCGTTTTTTTTCCCCTCCACTTTGCTTTAATTTTTCACCAGTTCTTATAATTACTGGTTTTATAATAATTACAAATATAATTACGGGTACCAGTTTTCCAGGTCCAACTGATCGCGACACCAACTCCGCGGTTACGCGACGGTTTTACAATTTTTTTTAAAAATATATTAATGGAGAAACTCTCGCTAGCCGTAAACGCAGTAACGACTTTGTCGATTAGAGTCACGCGTTGATGTTCACTCAGGATGCAATGTCAGAATTGGCAATTGCAAGCTTAGTGAATAGCCTGATGTTCCCCGAGAGAACGGCAAGCTAATCTTTTCTCTTTTGTAGATGATTCCAGCTCAAGTTTTAATTTAAGTTTGCGTTTAACATAAGCCTATTTATATAAGTATTGCATGCCTAGTTATATAATATGCGAATTAATAATTTCTCTAGTTGTAAGTATAGGCTTCAAGATTCATCGGCAACATTGAAGATTAACACAACATGGAAGATCATCGCAACGTACAGCGTCATCATGCGTTAGCTTTAAATCGTATAGGATTAGACGTTAATTATATTGCGTGCGAAAAAGGGCGCCCTTCTTGCGTACTAGTATGTTTAAGGAATGAATGGAAAGACTGTGTTTGCCGTAGTGCCCACCACCACTTTTTGTTTTGCATGAATTTCTTTTTGCATGATTTTTTGTTTGGCTTTGTAGTGCATGGGTGGTGGGCGGGTCTCTGAGCCAGCAACCTCCTCGTGGTGAGACCTGGGTCGGAAATACTTAACAGTTAATGCACTTGCTGTTTTATTCATGTAGGCTAGTTGACGCGTTAATGCTAACAAATTATTAACATGCATGCTTCTACTTTAGTTTAAGGAACTAGAGATTTCCTTAATACAAATCACACTTCACTATTATTGGTGAGTGCATTACCCCAAGTACCTCCGGGCGAATAGCTGTGCTTTCGCTGTTAATCTAACTGTTGTTAAATGAAAATACCCGGAAAAACCATCCTGAATAATTAATTTTGTCTAATATTATAGCCACGTACAAGTAGCTCCATCTACTCTATAGACTCCTCCGGAGTCTCCGGGTTGGGTTCGCATTTCCTCTCTTCCATAGTATCACCACAGACCAGGTGGTCTGTGATTCCACTTGTTAGTATTTACACGGTGGCGCTGAATGATCAGAGCGGGCGCATTCAGGTGCCTGGTCGACCGATCCGACGCGCACTGTTGCGTAGCAAAACACAGGAGTAGCTGCCGATGGTATATAAACAGTGTACCGACGCTCGATCATCAGTAGTGTGGCGTGGTGGGCGAAGGCGACGGTACCGGAAGGAAGAGGAGCCGGAATGTGCCCCCACCACGACACCGTGTTGATGATGGAGTCCGCGGGGTTGCAACGCGCAGCGCTGCTGTAGTCGCAGCTGATCTGTCGTGCGCATCGCATCGCTCTCTTGTGTTTGGCAGCGCAGTCGTGTATACCGGTTCGCCGCGTGCAAGTGAGAGGGGACAAGCTCGGCACTAGAAGTGACGCGTCCTCGTGAGCGCGTTGTGTCAGGCCACCGGTGATAAGCCAAAGAACGAAACGAAAGCAACAATTAAGAAACTAAAGAGCCAGTTCCTAGACGAGGAGGAGTCGGCCTGGTTGACGCGGATGCTCGTTGCGAAACGGGTGAAAGGAGAAGAGAGGACAGCGCGTCGGCGAGGGAGAGCATCGACGAGCGGAGAAGGCCAGAGGAATTGGCAGCTCGCTGTTGCTGGCTTAGTAAGTGCCTCTCTACTTTCTTAGCTATTAGATGAGCTCGACCGGATCGAGAGGAGAGAAAGGGCAACACACGTGCTTTCGGTAGGGCAGCAGCAGAATCGTAGGAGCGCCGAGGCGCACACGTGAGAGAGCAACCTCATGGTGGCATACCTTCGCAACTGAGGTGACTGACACCTGATGCGTCAGTGACCGTGGTACGCGTGCTCCTCGCGTGAAATCTTCATTCGCTTCTCGCGTATTATTACAGCTCATCATTTTATCTATACCTGCGTTCAGAACTACCTATGGGTTTTCTCAGTAAACCTTAAGAGCGATAGATTATTACACATGAGATGTCGTGCGATTTCACGACATTTCATACATAAGAATCTAATGGTTTTGCCCTTTCGATGATTATCATTACCAATCAAGTATTCCTATAGGATGCAGTTGTGTACTACACAACTGCATATTATAAAGAATACTAATGTTATACGATCTTTCTCGCCAAGCTACTTGTGATTTTTCGCTTGGCATATTTCTTGTTGGTCAGCACCGGTGAAGAGTAGTTTGCATCAGCGATTAGCGGACTTCTCGTAACGGGAATCTCGGACGCGGGTAGGGTTATGTCAGAGATGCGAGCAGTGCTCAGCACAGTGTGTCGAGTATATGTGCGTGGGTGTGAATGCGTGTGCCTGGAAGTAGTGTGTCCATAGCCGTAACATGAGACGTATAAACGAGCAATTTATCTGCCCGCGTGCCTTTTTACTTATTTCCTTCTAAAGCTCTTTTTGGTCAACGCATTCATTTTCATTCCCTGGAGTGCAAGGTCGCATGCCATCGTTCTATTACGAAGGTTCGGCTTTAAAAGCGGCAGCGAATGGCACTTTCGTTATCCGGCGAATCGATATTCGTAAAGGTCAGGAATACGTTTTAGAGGCACATTAGAATAGCCGTTTCGAATTTGCGGCTCTTGAGGCCGCGACCATCCTATCTCTACCTCGATCTCGTACGGATTATTATTAGACTATGCGTAAGCCCCCAAACGGGTAAGAGAGCGATAGCCCGCTCGACAGATTCGAGAAACCAGGCTGCTCAGCTTCACTTCCATTGTATATGTATGTTATGTTTGCCGTGAGAGACAAGTCAGTTTTCAGCGACACACCGCCGGGAAACCCCATTATTACTCTAATTGAATACTCGGCGTTGTTGTTGTTTTAGGAGCGCTTCTATTTGCCAGGCAGCCTGGAAATTGGAATGTGCCGTTCGTAAATTATGTTTTCGTGACCGCATACTAGAGCGTGGGAAGGAGGGTGGATGGTAGAACTATTTTGAATTGTCAGCGCGCATATCCAACTATACACAATAGAGCCATTTCCGATATTTGAGCATGATAGGAGGGACGCAGACCTGAGAGAGCTTGACCATAAATCAGTGTGGATACATGCTCTGGGTCGAAAGGGTAGGGTCACTTTCATCCTATCCTGGGATTCTACGCTACTCTAATATCCAAAGGAATCTTTCAATAATAACATCATTTGGGCGCATGAGCAGCGACTATAATGTCAGCAAGCTTTACACGTCCGCTAAACATCGCTCTCTCAAGCATTACTACCCTTAGTTGCTCACTGTTGCGCCTGATTTACGGTGTATTATAATTAGCTCGTGTGTAATCCAGTTACATTGTCTGGCAAACTGTCGCGTAACTTCATTCGCGACACCTGCTACCATCGATTAGCGATTAATTATTAATTAGGCGGCTCGAGTAGTTTCGATAGTGGCGGCATTGTATGCATAGCGGTAACATAGCGCGCTATGCTCGACTGTCGACGATAAACCACAGCTGCCAACTGGTTCACGTATTCATCCGTGTTTCTAATAGACTGCTAACACTCCCGGAACCTCCCCAGTCATCCGATCGAAATTGTCACAGTTCTCAGGATAGTTGGTAATGCATACGAACTTTGCTGACAACTTACACGATTTTGTACTATAATAATTTTATATGTTGACGCATTACCTCTCGACAAACGCGCTGACGGGAGTGACACATGCGACAGCCTAATCCGACTATAAGTGGATCGCATGAATGAAACGAGACGAAATATTCGTGAGAGTGCGTCGCTTTTTTTCGCGACCCCATCTCGCCTGGTAATTTACGAATTTATGCTGGGCCGCCGCGACCGTGCACGAGCCGATTTTTATTCTGGGAGCTTGAATTTATGCTGAGCCCGAGTACACGGAAGTTGTAGTCAATTTTTATCGTGCCAGTAGCACAGGGATAAACGCGTCGCGCTCTCTGGCTCGACACTAATAAAGATTTGCTGCCGAGTCTTTTTCGCCCTCCCTCGTCGCCACGGCGGCCGCTCACACAGCGATAACAACAATTTAATCTGTGGTATGCCCGACATATTTCGCATTTCCCGTGGCATCGAGAAAACCAGTTCGGCGTTTACACTCGATTAATTTCCGCTCGAAAGTTCAGCGCGACATTGCGCGCGTGAACGCACACTTGCTTCATCCGACTCTGATCTACATTTATCCAGTGCTTGTAAAATCGGTAAAGTCTAATACTTTTCATCCGATGATGCTCTACGTTTCTGCCTTTTCAAGTCCATTTAACAATCGAATGCGAGGGAGGGTGAGTGGATGATTTTAATTGAAATTTCGACAGGCCATTCAACACATTGCCATGATTGAAAATGCAATTAAGATCTGGGCTACGATAGATCGGCGCGCGTGACGTAATGCCTGCTTCTCTGATCGAATCTGGTTTTGCGATCAGTCGATCCGTCACTCGAAGGGTTCTCCGTTTTCCACATTAATGACTGGAAATGCAAACTACAAACATTGACTAAAAATACTACCTTTATTGTAAACCAAATCCTCTTAATGCTCTGAAGTTAGTATCAAAGATATTCACAGAACAATGCATTCTATTATCCGTGAGAATAAAGCCAAACAAGGCTGTGAGTAATGAATGCCGTAAACAAGGGATGATCTTAATGATACAAGTAACTTCTCTCTGTCGCGACGAAATGGACCGTAAACCTCGGCCAGACTCATCTCTTCCTCTCACATCAGATATGGAGATTTTACCTTACGATAAACTGTCCATTTATCCTTCCTGAGAAACTCGTGGAACATTTATAACTTCCACACCTCGAATCTCCCTTGACAAGCCTATTAGCAACTCGAAATCTGCGAAGGGTTTCTACTGATCCTATCACAGATACGTATGAGATTGACACTGCTGACTCACTCAATACATCATCCGTATACTAAATCTTTCAAAAATACACATAACAATACACGAAACATAAAATTAGAAATATTTTCAAAAAGTTTAAGAAACTTGAAAACTGGTCTGTGCGGTGAAGGCCGTGCTCCCACGCCCCTTTTACATCTACGTACTACCGGGAATTTATGTGTTTGTGGGGCCTCCTTTGTTCGAGGTGTATTTACCCCCTGCGACTCGGTTGTGTTGTGCATGTGGTGCTTGCGCTAGTGTCGACTTGAGTAATAGCTCAAACAGTGTGCGCACAGCCGGATTACTCGAGCGAGATAATCCGGAAAGCTAGGCAGAGCTAGGGCCTCCGAGATGAGACCGAGGGTTTCGAGCCTAACGCCAATTTCTAACCAGGCACAAAAGATAAACAGATAATAAAGCGTTTTGCAGATAATGTCAGGTCGATATATTCTTTTGAAGTATGGATTAATAGAATTTAATAGGTGGATAGATGGTGTGGGAGAGGATTGTAGAATGCAATAGCGTGTTCTACAGTGCTTGGAAATGAAGGACTTATTGGTGGTATATGGTGGGGGCATCGTTGAATCACATGTCAAAGCTTTGCCGTGCGAACGACAAATGCAGAACCCTCGCTTTTCTTGCATTCCAAGCGCACAAGTAGAATCTATCAGCGGAACCGAGAATATTATTGCCTCGCCCATCATTTAATACAAAGACCTACCTCTCGCGATGGAGAGCACATATTTCCGCTGTGTGAAGAGCAGCTTTAACGAGGATCATTGAAACGTGCCCTGCCTCAGGTATTCAGAGTTGGAGGATAAAAGTGTCATCGGGAAAAACCGGATACTTTAGATTTTCCGCAGCAAGCGTGATATTGGTTTATCGGCTTGCGAAAGAACAGGCTTAATAGTCGATTGTTTCAACTTACGCATTGTACTCCTCTGCCGAATCCATATTCGCAAATAATCTGCGAGGAAGAGGACCATTTGAGCTTCTCTCACTTACCATTTCAATCTGTTCGCACGAGTGTGAGCACGTACCAGTGTGTTACTGGAGAGTAAGATATTTAACGCCACTCTGGATGCGTCTAGCGACAGATTTTTTCTGTCTTTGAGATTTTATCGCGACACTCAGAGCGGGTATGGTTTAGCGTGAAAGAAGGAAGTTCTCCGTGGGGAAGGAGAGTTCATCGCGCTTTGGAGACACGCTGTAAATTGCTAGGCAGTGCTGGCGAACTCTCGCTCGGAATCTAGTGAAAGAACACGGGGCCACTGTTCTGTTCCTCGCACACGTTCCTCGTGACTCGTGACTCTCCTCTTCTCCTTTCGCTTTCCATCCATTTCTCTGTCTCCCTCTCGCTCCCAGTTGCAGGTTGCAATTTTTCTCTCGATCCTCTCCCGTCCCCGCCCCTCCTCCACTCTACCTTCTGCATAGCATCGCGAAGAACCCGTCGGATTCCACGCTCTTTCGCCTTTAGATTTAGATTCTTTAGAATCGCGCAGTCGCCACTTTTCCCTACCCTTTTTCTTTCTTTTCGCCGAATGTCCTTTGGCTTTCTCGAGCGTCTTTTTCGTGTTTACTTCTTGCTCCTTCTCTACTTTCCAGGGAATTTTTGGTCCTGCCTCTTTTGGCACGCGTTCGGCGAGCTCCTAAACGTGGCGAGATAAAGACCCTCGACTACGAGACATAAACGTATAAAGTCACCTTTTATGTTTCTCGAGGAGCAAGTTGAACTACCTTATTTTTATTGTTCTCCTTCTGCGAAAGAGACATTCGCGTGCCTAGAGTCCGACTGCAGATTATTTGTTCTATTCCCGGCGACCACTACACAACACGCAAGCCTTCCCTTTGCTGTCTTTAATCCCCAAGTTCTTACTTGGCGGTTGTCTCTAACTTTCTAACTTTCTTTCCCCGCCCTCTCGAGACTTGCATACAATCGCCTGATATTTCCCAAAAGACTACACAAAGATTTAACAAAGTTTCGTTAACGAGATCTAAGCCTTGCGGCAGACATCAATAAGAAAATGATTTTTCACCGGGCGAAGGATTAGCAATTTTTATGTGAACCTGTGGGCACAAATCCCAAGGGTCAGGCACGGAAGTTCCTGGAGGGCATCCAATTCTCAGTACTTCCGCGGTGCAGTCCGAATCCTTTTGTCTAGTACAATGGAGTGCTCGCTTTGTCAAACCCACGCTCTTCCCATACTTGCACCTAATGCGCGGCCGCCTATTAGCCTGCCATGCAACGAAATAATTTACAAGTCACATTCTCTCGCTACCCAAGCTTTTCCACCACGAAATTCTTTATCGTCGGTAGTAATGTCAGTCAGTGAATAATCCGTAATCTGTCCCGTGTATTACTTAAAGCATATAATAAACTATAGAAGAGGGAAACATTCATTATAATAGTCTTTTTAGCATCCCCCAGTATGAATATTATGAGGGCAAGGTGGTCCATTGAATTTTCCAGACTATACTCGGCCAGGTTCCCGCTGATATTGAAACTAATGCGGGCCTGTGGAAATGCAAATGCCGCTTTGACGATGAAGCTCTCTCTCTCCACGTGTGCTATACAGACACACATATACACATATATTCTGAGCGTCTCCTGTATCGCCGGCGAGTAGCGCTCGAATATAAGCCGGCCATTTCGTCGCGATTAGTGTTCCACGCGGAGCCTGCTGAATTTCAAAGGTTCTCGGAGAGAATGCGCGCTGGGAGAAAATTTGAAACGTACAATTATGCTTGCTGACGCTTTGCGTTGCTAGTAGAGCTCTTTCTCCCTCTCTCTCTCTCTCTCTCTCCCTCTTTCTCTTTTCTCCCGGTTGGCAGGGAGACAGAGTGTGTAGCACTGGACCCAGTCCTTAACTCGATGTCCCAGGATTACGGTGGAGAACTGAGTGCTCTCCCGGCATTACCGGCCGCCAGGGAGCAATGGGGTGTAGCTCTCATTATGCGCGGGCACTCGTTCCCGCGAGTAACTTAAGGCACTGTGCTCGACGCCCTCATCTCCTCTCACTCCTTCTGTGTATACATAGAGCAACCAAGAGAGAAAGGAGAGATATGGAAATGCGAGAACTGCTTCTAGCAAGCCCCCGGAAAGATCCTCAAAAGAACCGAATTCTCTAGCGGCACTATCTCCAATTCCTTACGCGGTACTTTGATTGCTAACTAATTAGCCGTCGAGCATCGAGTAATTATATTTGATTGGAAAAGTTTAAAACATCCTGAGTGACTCGATTCATTGGACTGTCTTGCTCGTAAGGCGAGTAACATCGAGACAGGAAATGGGATCTCTCGGTTCTCGATATTTCAGGACATTTTCCCAAGTTCTGCATACGCTGCCTCTCTCTTTCTCTCCCTTCTCCGTGTTATATATTGAGAAAATCGACTTCCTGTCTCGTCGTATAACCGAACGCGCTCCCTTGTATCCACGCTGATACGTCAGGCTGCATCGGAGGAGTTAGATTTATGCCACTATTCCTTAGTAACACAGGCAGACTACATTGGCTCAACATATTCTCCGATCAACGATACTTGGTGTTCCCTTTAACGAAGCTACACGCGATCCTAGTAGTTGCATTGAAGCGGTGACGATTAACTTGAAAAAAATATTTGAAAATAAATATAGCAGTGTTGATATTATGTCGCTGCTGGCTCAATGATTCTCTCGTACATCAGGCGAATTCAATCTCGAGCGTATTTCATCAGAGACTCGTCCAATTCAATTCGACCTCTCACCCTGCAAATTTGAGTGGGACGCGACGCGGTTATGGCTTTATAATTGGACATTTTCACTGGCCACAGTGGCCTCTCTTGATTCAGACTCAACGTCCAGTGGAAACTCGACGTTTGACGATTTGGCCTGTGCGACAGCCGCCCTTGTGTTTCTCGAAATTCTCGAAATGATAGTCTACACCTTTCAATCGAGTTCAACGCTCCACACGTCCGGCTGTAACTCTATTTTCTGTAGCTGGTGGACCGATCGAGCCTAATTCGATCGGGCTGATCCTTTTGACAGGCATTTCGTCATTTTACAAAGAGTAATCCATTGAACCCGGCTGACTCTGGCTCTGCGGACACTGGACAATCACTTTGATAGTAACCGACGGCTACTTGTTTCACTTGTTTGCACTACCATCGGTCGCCTTGATGAAAGCCGTCCCTCTTGTCCCTCCCAACCCTGTTTTCCCCACCACCAGCCGGATCAAACCACTGTAATGGGAATTAAATGGAAAATATCCCGCGTGTGCGGGAGACCGCTTAATGCGGCCCAACATCCCTGGCACACACCCGCTACTATTTCATGCAGTTTTTTTCACGACTTTTTCCACCGGCTGTAACGCGAATAAGCCCGCAGTTTTTCGGTTCAACCTCTCCCTCTCTCTCTCTTCCCATGCCTCCTCTTTTGCCAACCAGCCACTGCTCTAGCATCAGTTTTGTCGCACTTCTAACCGCGCCAGGGCGGAGATAAAAAATGTGTTTTGCAGCGCGTTCCCCGAATGTTTCCGCGAAGCACATAACGCTAATTAAAGGGACAACAAATGTTGGGGTGCTTCGTCAGCCATTAAACCTAGTGACTCGCGTAACACGTACACGACATAAAAACTGAAACACAGTTGGGAGACGTGCGATTCATTGGAAGGAGTCGAAGAAGGGGCCAAAGTTGAGCGATTGCTCTCTGGAATCGGAAGTAGGTCGTGGCGGAGCGAAGTCGATGCTAGAATTCAATTGAATCGAAGGAACTATTTAGTCGACCAACACACACTCTCGGGCATGTGGTTGATGGCGGTCGCTGTAATACAAATCGTGGAGGAGCACGCGAACCAACCGCAATTAGCCGCCTCCTCCTAGGCAACAACGCCGCTCGATCGCAATTACGTAACGCGAGGAGAAGTACGCTTCTGAACGTAGACCAATTGACTCTCGGCTCCATGGAAATCCCAACGATATTCCTAGTTTCACCGTGCTCCGCAAGATCGCTCGATCATTTCGCTCGTATACGCTCCGAGTCTCGGAAGGCGCGTGCATTGTTAGCTGCGCTCTGCCAAGAGATTTCTCGCTCGAGTCGTACAGTATAACTTGAGATAGTCACCGCAGCCATTAGCACCCTTGTAATTCAAAGGTGCACAGCTCCCAGAATTACATTGCATAAACGAGCGAGCCGAATTAATGGCTCGCAATTGCCCGCACTCCCTGCGAAACTGAGTGCGACTCGCGCTTACCTCTCCGAGAGCTTTCTACTATTTTCTCTGACGAAGTATGCATGCAGTATGCATTCAAGATATATTCTAGGCCTCCCTGAATTATTTCAGTCGAGCGTGAAATCTCCCACGCATATTCCCTTCCGGCGCGTCTTGTGTCAGTCGCGACGTGTATTGTGTCCTTCATTGCTCGCACGCGTCGTCCTCTTTCCCAGTATTCGCAGTGTAAGCACGCGCGAAGATCATTTCACTATCTAGCTAGTAGCTTACACTGGATGCGATAATGCGTGGCTGGCGGGGCACGGCAGAGTGTATGCAACTCTCCTCGCATTTCGCCCCGCGATGCTCGAGGAAATGGTGTCAGCCGGCAGTGCAAATAGCCCGACAATGGACCACGGGCAAGTTGCGCTGTCCAAATAATTGCTTTCTGGCGAATTCGCCGCGGCCCCCAAGTGTGCACGGTACGCGCTCTGTGCTGCAGCCTCAGTGCAGAAGTTTACCGACGCCCCATTCCAGCTTTCGCTCTTGCCCTCGCAATGCCCGGCCCCGACCGTTGTCGCCAACCATGTCACTTCCACTTCCCTCGCCAATAATTACCACCGCCCAATCCATTAATTATACCTCGAATATTGAAACAAATAGACATTTACCCAGCAGCGGTTTCATTTCTCCCTTGATAATACATCCTACAGCCAATTGTACAGTTGGTATATTTATTTGTATTGGTTTCCTCGCTGCGGAACAAAGCAAAGGCGTAATCGCGGAGAGAATTTAGTTTAGCCAAGTGTGCACGGCTACAGGCGGTTTGTAGTCGTCATTCATGTTCCATTGGAGGTCGTTAACCATCGTTAACAGCCGGCCGTCGGCGACGCGTGAGGTCTGCGGCTGGCCGCTCCGGCCACTACGGCCGCACCTAAACTCCTCTTCCAACCTCCGCCATCAACCGCACACTCTCATCACCGGCTAGTCCTTAATAATTCTGGCAATAAGAAAGATTCTTCACTTCTTTTACCCAATTTACAAATTCATCATATAATTGCTAGTAATTGTATCGCATGTTTGATTGAATTAACCGAGAGTGGGTCACTCGGTTTATCCTGCCACTTTCCACCTCTAATAACAATTCCAGTCAAGTACCTCGTTCCGCTGGGGAGCTCCATGAACTTGAGGGCAAGAATGCTAATAATAGAGGCCGTGCGTCCATGGCAATCTCGTTTAACCAACAACTCCTTCGGAACTCACAATCACTGTGTGCCGGCGCCGCCGCCGCAAATTGCCTATCGCTCCTGCCACCGGCAGCAACAAGCGCTACCTCTAATTTCATTGTTCTCCGAAACAGGTGTCAAACGCTCCCAGCTGGTTTAATTGACAAATGCAGGCAGTGCAATGGAAAGTTGTTCCCTTGTTTTTTTTTTAATTGCTTCACCTTATATTTTTGTTGGCCCCGTTTTGAGAAGAGGAACGTTCTCGTTGGCAAATAAGGAGTATTAAGTTTCGTAACATTTAATCTCGCGTGTCTTTGAAGGAACGGCAGGTTACAGAAGCGGCAAACTTTAGGCGAAGATCGAGTATCTTTCTGTATGAAGGTGGGATTAATAGTGCAGATGTCTCGTCGGGCGAACGTGTGCCTGAGGAAAATCGAGTCGCCTGACAGGACGGACGGGTCAGCAGGTGTCTAGATATCGTGTCGACGTGACGGCAACCCTATCGACTAACAGAAACCCTCTTTCTCCTAAGCAGGGAACTCGAAGCCACCCTATACTCTCTTCCACCCGGGTCATTCTAATATTCCAAGTGAATCTTGGAAACGATCTGGCTCAGTTCCAGAGATCGTTTCATCCTTCTCTCTGCTCTCCTACATTCCTCTTTCTCTTTCTCTATGTGACATTAATTCCCACTGGTGTACGCGTTCAGTCCTCCGCAAATTCCTACTGATTAGCACTAGACATGTTGTCGCCAGCATAATCTGCACGACGTACGAGCAAGCACACATTGTTTCCAACACAATCTTGTATCATGTTACGTGACAGGATACTCGTCCCGTATTTTATCCAGAGTGAAATGCATAACCTGTTACATGACAGTTCTGACACGATTGCTCAATACGGATATTGATATGCGTACTGCTAAGAGTCACTCTGATCGGCAATTAATTCCCGATCGTTGGCGGTTTAATGCATCAGCCGCCCGCTCCATCCATCTCGTCCTGATCCGCTTCCAGCAAAGTTAGCACTTGCCGCCGCTCTCGACAGATCGGTCTGACGGAGCGCAATCGTTACAGCTAAAAGCTTGAGAAGTGGAAGTCAAAGAGCATTAGCGCGGAATATTAGCGTACTTACTTCTGAACCTGTGCAAAACGCGCGGCGGAAGTGCAAGAAACTTTTGGCAAATTCGATTTGATTAAGCCACTGCCAGTATTTATTGTCAAGTCAATCGGACATGTCTGTGAATTGTATGAATTCTCTGAGTAGCTCCCAGTAATATAAGCTAGTACGCTTATGCGTTTCCCAATTAATATCTCGTTAACCCGAAATTATCGGCCTTTCCGAGGAAAGCTAGGGAAGAGTAGCAAGGCACCGAGAAGAAATTACACGATTACTCTTGCACTTTAGTAACTTGTCCTCTTGCTCGCTGGGATCCTGGGTATCTTCGCTGAAAGGTTCTCCTGCCTCGAAAAAGTGCCAAGCAACGTAGCATGAAAGGGGAATCCTTCTCGCTTTTAATTTCGGCGCGACTCAAAGGCGAGCGTGCTCCCAAGTCGATCTATGTACCACCTCCCACTTTTTCCTTTGAAGCTACGAGCGACCAAGTATAATCTCGGTTTCCTTGGAGTAGCGCGGTGACTCTTTCTCCAGTCGACTTTTCTCTCTTGAAACAGATGAAATGAAAGTTCAAATTGGTAGAAGTCTCCTCGAGTTACTCTTGGAATTGCGGCCGCTTCGGTGTAACCAATTGATCTGGACCAATGAATTGCTATAATTTGGTAGCGCTGATCTCATCGATAGCTCCTTTACTCGCACGCCACGTCTGCGAGGATCGATCCTGTTCCAGAGTATCGATCTTCGCACTGGGATGAGATGCGATTACTCGAGCCACGGTTCGTCAGCTCGAGACACACGCTTCGTCGGTGCAGCGGTGGCTGGCTCTGTCCTAGGTATGTGCCACATCAGGCTAATCTATGTCCTCCGGAACTTAATCTCGACGTGGCCGAAAATTGACGGGAATTGCGAGCTAGCCGGGATTGCGGCCTGAGCACGACCTCATTCGAATTCTCTGGTCGGAGGAGATTCTACTGGCTAGACCACCTTATTCCTCCACCTGTGATAACGCTCACTAGGAACAGGAAATATCCTGATAACAGTCCTTCAACGTGCCACGTGATCTGCCTGATGAATATGCCTGTTAAATAAGTAACGTGTAATTTTCAGATCTTTGCACTTTAAATAACATACATTATAATTATAAGCATGCAGAATTACTAATATTTTGCCCTGTCTCCGACACCTCTCGAATTTTGGCAGATTCCTGTAATAATACCATTTTTAAAGGTGAGGGAGGAAACTCTATTCCTTGCTAGATTGGTCTGTGCTCGTGCGCCTTGTTCTCCCCGGAGAGCGGATGCAGTATTCGGACATTTTCTTGATTGCCGTCGAAAAAAGTTGTCTCTTTCTCTTTCTCTTTCCTTCCTTTCCCTTGAGGAAAGCCTTCATCTCGGCAGAAAAAATATTCGTCGTCTCTCACGTGGAATTCTCCGTTTATCTGTGCGCTTGTGTTTCACCTTCTCCCTTTCTCTCTTGGGCGCGTTAATCGCGTGCGCTCTAGAAACGCAGGAAATTGCGTGCTTAAAGACGACGAGGCTTTCAAGCTGACAGCCTGGAAGGGGATCGACAAGACCATCAAGAAGTTGGTCACGGTGGTGGTGTTCCCGGTAATTTAACGCTTCACGACGAATCCGAGCTCAAGAGGCTCGTGTCAATTAAACTTACCGAATCCCTTTGAGACTACCGGTACTCACTTTGCTATTCTAGCTTTCGGAGCCACGTGATACGTTGATTAATCACCTTCTCAACATTTTAGTTGGCAAATTTCTTAAGGGTAAAAAATCAGAATTCACACTCAGACAAAGTATCGAGGGTGACTACGATAATCAACAGCACTAAAGTTATATTCGAGCAGGCAGCAGACTTTACCACTAAGTGGGTGGAGTGTTTGTGAGAAAGTTTGCGTAGTTGAGTAAGTTAAGTCGTAATAAAATCGGTGGAGGAGGAGGAGGAACTCGATCGGATTTCTTGAGAGGAGGAAGCGCGGGCTTCGTTTGAAGGGAGCGCGTGCACTCTGGCAGCTAGTAATCAAAGTGACTTCACGCTCGAGGAAGCTTTTTTCCCCGTTTTCTCTTGGCAGATTAATGCCACCGCCGCCGCTTTCTATCCACTTCACGGCTGACCTACATTTTTCCCCCTATCAAGCGTCTCATTAAAATGCGAGGGTAAGCACGCTTTAGCCACCTACCACCGGAGAATTTTTCGACCAAGGTCGATCCGCTCTTCTCTCACTTTTCCCCGGATTCTGCGTTCGAAGGCTCCAGTCGAGCTTACACGCCGATAACTCGATGTACGCTTGTCACGGGTCAACCGATTTCCCTCGAATCCTAAAGTTCCTCTCTCAGATATTCCTCGCACCCTTATCAAGGGTCAGCTGTCTTCGAAATAGATAAATAATCTTTCTCGTTCGAGTTTCTCACAAGAGGTACAACCCGAATGTATTCTCAGTCGGGAATTGTGATTGAAAGAAGCGTCGAGAAAGATGGAAAGCGAAAGATGACTGAAGGTACATTGACTTTTCGGACGAGCGCCCTCCAAATTAGGTAAGGGTTCGCCAGTACGTGGAAACGTGAGTTTTCACGACGTGCTCGAATCGATCGTTCGACTGTGTCCACTGGAATAGCAAGTACCTCTCTCCAGAGAATGACCAGTCTCGTTTTTCGTTTGACGGCTTTCTTGCCTCTCTATTCTCTGACTGGCCAACCATAAACGAACTTGCTAGCTGCGCGAGTTGCGAGGATTTCATTAAATTCTTGTTCTGATAAAGCACAGCGCGCGCTGTTCAATGAACGACGAAGCCTTTCTCCATCCCCGCCAGCGGGCATTCGACGAGTGGCGAGTACTTAATTATATTAATTAAATTTGACAAGGATCGTCGCTTCTTTTCATCGTGCCTTTCATTTGTCATTCGAACAGCGACTGTACTATCTATGAAAGAAGGAGAATGTCTACTGAAGTCATTCCTCGTTTAAACTTCAAATGGAATATTCGATTTGCAAGGTGCTATTGGTATATTATGCCGAAGCAGAAGGTACTCTTGCTCGCGCTTCCTTCATAGAGGAGAGAGCAATACTCTCTCTCTTCATGAATATTCCAATGTCCGAGACATTGTTGATGTAAACTCGCAGAGTCCCAATGCAATCGGATCCAATCGAAACAGTATATTTAAGTAAGGAGTTATTGTTACCGATGCAATTGGATCTACTCGCCGACTCTCGTTTGCTTCGGCGCGACAACGCTCGACGGTTCTCCTATTAGTGTGGATTCCGGATATAGATATCCCTCTTGTTAATTTGTTGGCTCCGGGGAAATATTGGTTTCGCGACACAAGGGGGTGGCCGACGGAATTTACCGAGACAATGACGCCCCGCGATACGTGTTTCTGTAAGGGTGAGTTCTGCCTTGCTCGTATATCCGAAAGTCGTCTGCTCGATATTGCACTTACCACTCCGAGGCTCCTTTTGATTTACCGTAGCCGAGACAACTCCACCTCTTCTACTCTCTGCAATTCCTCGGCGATATTGCATAAATCTCCGAGCGCCTCTTTGGCGGGTTCGCTCGGCTGAAGAGACTTGGTAAGACCTTCCCAGTGGTATAACTAGACTTGCTTCTCCCGAGATTTTGGATATATCGGAGTTCTTCCTTAAACAGCGTTATTCCTTCCTCGCTCGTCTTCCGCTTGCTTAGTACATGAAATGCTGGCGAACTCGTAATCCTTTCTGACACCCGGCCGAGTTTGAGTCGAGCTTGTAAATCTTATAAAAATACGTGCGACCTCATAGGAAAACATAGTGTGGCGAATCCACTACTTGGTATTATGAAAGTTCGCAGGGAAAGAAAACATTTTTCCGCCAGGCAGGGCCACTCCAACTACTACGAAGGCGATGTTTATCCTATCCTTAAGTTCCCAGCACTGGCATCCCTTGGCTCTACGCCAGAACGTACGACAAGAAGCAACATCGTCCCGTTTGTTACAGAAGCATGCGCGCTCCCTCTGACGTACCTCAAATTTTAGGCCACCGGAACTCGCACGCTGCCGATCACATATTCCGTGTGTACACGAAACGAGGATGAATAAGCTATGAGGGTTACTATCTTCTTTATTTCCAACGAATCTCCTGGGTATACCCAAGAAATTATTCACTGGCTCAGAGAGAAGGATATCTTTTTTAAAATTCTGTTATTCCATCTTACCAGTCGGCCTCACTTCGTTTCAGTCGAGCAAGGAGTAACTTTGGTCAGTTGGGATTAAAACAGCAGCCTGGCAGAACACGTAGCATGACCCACATCAAAATCTCAGAATTCCATTAGTCCGCATCGCTCTGCGAAAGTCAATTGTTTCCCATGGGAGTAACATTCGAATGGTTGGATTAAATTAGTTTGCTTATCTGCGAAATATTCGACCCTTAGCTCGGGGTTGGTTCACTTGCGCTTCTACCGCTTCGAACACCGGTGACCAGGCATGTCGCACGTCCCAGCACGTGGCCAGTCGGTAACGAATTTAATTACACCAAGTCCACACAGCTGGCACTCATGCTCTTGAGTACTTCGGGAACAGCTAACCAACTGAATCATTAAGATTTAATGCCCAGTCCGAAACTCTCCTCTTGAACTTTGGTCATTGATTTTAACAGATCAGTTAAGGATCCATTTAAAAATGAATTATTTGCGATCTTGATGATCAATAAATAAAATGACGATCATTCTAGATGGGAATAGCAAATGTAAAGATAACTAGAATGGCTTGCGTTGTAATGGATGAAAATGGGCAATATATTGTCAGGCCGTTGGGGAAGGTCTCGAGGAGAATATCCTTGGGAATTGACGTGTGTCATCGAAGTGTTCGGGGCACGTTTCGAGTGCAGATGGTATCGGAGAAGGGCGAGCGGGGGAGAAGGAGGATTGCCAGAGGAGGGCGCGAGCGTGCAGACGCGATAACGAGGTTAATTAGCCCACGACGCCTGTCGACGGCCTGTCCACCTCCTGAATAATTTATCGACCTGTAGCAGCCACATGTGTACACGTATCGATACCGCCTGACCTTTCTGAACGTAGGTCACGACCGACCGCACCCGTATATGGATGAAACTCTTCTTAAGTGTGCCACGCGATCGCTTCCGATCGAAACATTCATCCTTTTTCTAGGATAATATTTATGACAGCTCTAGTAATCTTCGTAACGCATTTCATTTATATTCCCAAGGCAATCAATCCTCAGAGGATTTCACGTATATTATATGACAATTGCCGAAGGACAGACCTTCAGTTGGAGTTAGTAGAATATTATTCCTATCACCAGTCGAATTGACAATGAACCCTCTGTAATAACGGTGGCTTGACAATTTTCTCTCCCGGGATAGATAGTATTGGCAGAGCGAATCCGTGAAATTTCGGGTTCGACAGTCCCCGAGGGCAAATTGAATCGGCGACTCCATCGCGAATAGATGAGATCGAATTGGAAAGGAATCTGCTTCGACTTCAGTCGGGAATAGGCAGATTCCCTGCGTGCTTCGAGATAGGCTTCAATAGCAGATTCCATCGAGTATGCCTCGGTAATGAATTCGGACTCGAACGACCACTCGCTTTCATTATGAAACAGTCAGAGACATTTTTATTCATAGACTTTAAGCGCCTGCTACAGAAAAATTACAATTATATTAACATGTATTAAATCTAGAAATTAAGAAAGAAGCCACGGTCGATCGTGGTTCATCCGGAAACGTGATTTGTAGTGAATCCATCGGACGAGACGGACGAGCCACGTCTCTCATAAATTCTAGTTCCAGCGATCTGTGGGAGTGCACTTTGAAAAAGGATTACGTGCGCTGCGGTGGAGATTCGAGGTTCTTGAGAGATGTTCGATAAAAATCAAGGCGCCTCCTTCTCTAGTGCTCCGGTCCAGAATTTCATCGGATGGAATCCGGGCCCTTTAAAAATCGCTAGAGGAAAATTGTCTCTCTATTCGTCCGTGCGACGAATGTCCCTATGTGTGTCTGGATGCTTTCACGGCCACGTTGATTCTCCATGTCGAGCGAATAGAAGACCGGGTGAAGAACAGGCAAAGTCACATTTCTCAAATGGAGCTTCCGCTTCAGCCTCCCACTCCCCCGGTGCTTCGGAGAACGAATCTCGTGTCGGCGAAGTTTTGTACTGCGTACATATGTACACGCAGCCATATCGCCCGCCTCCTCCAATAGAAAGAGTGTCGCTAGAACTGCAATGAGGAAGCAGTCTCGTCACCCTCGTCGTACTGTAACCTCACTGTGCCCTTCGGTTCAAAGCTAAGAATCGACAGACTTGAAGCCGTACATAGAAAGTCTGCCACTGTTTCCCGGATTTCATCTTTTTCACGAATTTTCTCCAATGATATTTGAAAGTTAGAGGTTCGTCAGAGACTCCGATTGCAAACAGGCATCTGTTTCCCAAAGGAATCATTGCCATCTGTACTCTTTTCAATGCGCGTTGTATATAATGAATCCCTCTTTCTTTCACGCTAAGACTGCGCCAGTACTATTTTTATAACACGCCCAGTCAGAATTCAATATGGTTTTGGTTACAGTTTCCATGTCGGTCATTCGAGCCACGTGCTTTTCATCCCGCCCGAGGACTGCGAAACAATATTTTCCATTACGACACGTCTCTACACGTTTCGAACGATTTTTTTTTTGTTTTCGACGAGGGCGCGTATTTGATTTCCGACCCGGGGGAGACCGTGAGCTTTGTGTAATTACGTGCGTGCTCACCTGACAGTGTGACATTGGATTCCATATACGTGTCCATCGACATATGTATATCTCTTTTCTATTGATACTTGAATCGGTAAATTACCCGAATTTTATTTAACCTCGGGGGAAAACGTGCCGCTCGCCAGAATTACTTTTAGCGAAATTCTACATGCAGGATTCCAATTATTCGAAAGTGCGTCCCTTTGAATTCTTGATGAGAGGGAAATGCCGGTGGTATGTTTGATCGCGTGGTAGGCGAAATGTAGGGTGGGTGGGTGGGTGGTATAAAAAGGGATTGCCTTAAGCGTGTTCACCATCGGTGGTAACGATCGACAGTAAATCGTAGCAGGATCTCGTTACCCTTGGATTTCCATTCGCCGGAACAATAGACTCATCGATTGAAAGGCGTTATCTCGGTTAATTGCTCGTCCCTCGTACAAGCAGCCAGGTACTACGCTCGGAATGCTGACTCATTTCGCGAGACACTCTCGTTTCGACTGACTCGATTGGCGTCGTTACATCTAACGCCTATGTGAACCGAGGCAAAACCTAACTGAGATCGTACCGGACCAGCCATTCCCCGCGAGATCGAATAATAATCCTCCTGACCGAATGAATTCCCTGCGATTGGATGCGGGATTGACCTCTTTCTTGCCCTCTCCTACGATGCTCGCATTAATGGTAACAGGTTCGTGCGAGCAATCCCGACGAGAGATGCCTTATGCCGAGTGCACTGCACTTTTTCTCCCTCGAGGATTCCTTTCGCAGTCTCTCCATGTGCACGGGGCTCATTTAGCAGACATGAAAAGAATGGAAATCTCACTCGGCTCGCACGACAATCAGATTAAACTGTTGGATTCGAAAACGTAGCGTTGATTTATCAGGAATAACTTTACGGAGAATGTGATTTAATAATATTCTTTTCATTCTTTCAGGTCAACCAAGAAGGCAGCATTATTTGAAGCCTGTGAGCCGTCGATTATTTCCCAGTCGTTCATTTTACATAGTAGGTAGAACTCATTCTTTGATAGATTTAATCGTGTAAACGTATGTAAAAGTGTCATGAATTCGACGAGGATGATTTGTCAAAGACATGTCGTCGAGCAATCCGTACACGCAGTAATATCGGCGACGCCCGGAGCGAATGGATTTCGTTTGATGTGGCACGACAAAGCCGAATGACAAATCCGTCAGTTCATACGCTACCTTTTCCAACGCATCCTCTATGTAGAAAATTGAAAATGGAAGTCCCTACACCTTCCCCAACAGTATAATATTTTTCATAGGGGATGCGTACGAATCTGTTGCTTTCTGAATCTCCCTCGAAAGATCGGGCACAAATCTTTTTAACGAGAGTACAAGCTTGAAACAAGGAAAATTGTGTTTTCCCGGGAAAGCTTTTATCCCCGTTAACTGGTGATAAGAACTCTTTAAAAGCTCCTTTGCGATCCTTCGCCAGTTTATATGATTATAATAACATTTATTGCACTACTACGAATTTCTCATTTTACTTTCCAATTTTATTCTCTTTTATTACTGACACAATACGATAGAAGACTAGATATCTCCATGATTATTTAAGATTATCTAGGTAGAGTGAGATTGAATATTCTCAGTGAACTGTGCGAGAGCAATTCTCATTAGTTCTATGAAATTAAGCGAGCGACCGAGAAACGTTTCGAATCGCGATCCCTTCGGGGATTGATCCGACGTCATCTAACGGGGTCATCCCGTTAAATGATGGAGATTCGCTGGACCAGGCTTGCGGAGCAGGCTCCCCCGTCACAGTAACGTGCAATGGATGCATTAATTTAACGAGCCTAGAGGATGTAGATATCGCTGGTGAGGGTGGCAGAGAGTAGTGCTTGCCTCGATTTATAGCGGCCGCTCCTTTTCTCCCTTATCTCATTCGGTGATTTACCACGCAACCGCGATTCTCCAACAGCAATAATAATAGGGCAGAGGTTATGAACCTTCGAACTTACTCCAATTTACAAATCCTCTCTGCCAGTAATTAGGAATTGGTAACGGCATTGAATATCCACCAATAATCACGATAGCCACTATTAGAGGAAACTTGATGCTTCGATATTTTCGATCAACGATTGAACTGGCCGGGATGAGCGAAGTCCGATAGCATGGATGAATTAAAAATGTGATCGGTACATCCCGTCGAAAATGATGCCGGCGGGTAGACGCGTGGCTGTGTTGGCCGCACGTTAATCTATAGTTGAGCCTGAATTACTGGCGCGGATGGTGCGCGATGGGATTGAAACTAGAGTGGGTTGTTTATCGATGACCCAGCAGCCGCTACTCGCCAGGAGCACCAAATCTGCGGGCTAATTGGTAGATGGCAATTTTTAGTCGATACCAAGCGGTGGTTCCATGGAGTTTGAGCTATCTATTTACTGCTCGTAAAGATACCAGAAGCAGTTAGAATTGTATTTGATTTTCATGCTGGAATTACTCTCCGTGAAGTGCTACGCTAATTCGGATTAGTTAGTAGGATAGAATTAAGAGTAGTCTCCGACTAGAAACTATATAGTAACGTTAGAGTCCACTTGAAGCGAAATTGCTTTCATCTCCCAGTCCCATTCTCTTCGGATGCTGCGAAAAGGCGAGTGACTATAGTCGAGAGTAACGAGATTGCCGTGCACATGTACGTACGAGAATAGTACATGTCTCTTTTCGGTTGGTTCGAGAGACCAGCGTACACTTTGCTCTCTTTCGCAAGCTCGAGCCTGCCTGCCTGTAACAGCACACGCTGTATCCGCCAAATGGGCCCGCTGATGCGATTCTCTGGAATCGCTGAAAGCTTAGGCAAATCCAGAGGAAGCATGCCGAAAGCTTCTCTCTCCATGGTTCGTCCTCCAAACATAGCTGCACTCACCGGGAGTAGGAGCAAAACTAGGAGTAAAGTTTCTTGTTTGTAAAATCGCATTACAATCATTCGTATTTGAAAAAATCTAGCCTCCAGCAATTACTTTAACAATTAGGGAGATGCTGGTTAATCTGGAGCGGTGTTCGCGTAACGAGAGAGTAGGAGGTATTACCTGGTATAAATTGTCTCGGAATCCGACAATTTCCGCGGTCGCATTTAACCACAGTGATAGCTGGGTGGGCGGGTAGGAGGAGGAGGAGGAGGAGGAGGATGACGGGGTGACGGGGTGAGTGGGTGACGGGGTGTCGGGGGTGACGGGGTGGCGGAGGACGATTAAGTTAGCAGGCACGCCCTTACCAGACGATATTAATTAAAGCCGCGGCGTGACATCGGCTTAAACCAGCGCCGGCTGCTGAATGTACTTTGCCAACTGCACTTAATTAAATCCACCGCTTACCGCTTAAGGCGCCCGCTGATCCTTTTAATTGAGGAAACCCGCGCCCTCATTATTCCCTTTCCTACCTGGAGACACGGCCGATCGTAAAAAGCGTCCACCAAGAATCTTACGACGAGCACAGAATGATTTCCCGATCATCCGGATGTATAAAAAGGCTAGTTGACCGTCCGATCGAAATTATCCCTCGGCGAAAGAGTGCAATTTCATTTCCGGCCCCCCTCTCAATTGACGAAATAAACCCGAGGGTCAAATCAAAGTGTAACTCGCTGCTAATTGTGAGTAATGTCGGACGCGCTGGGATTCCAGGCAAGAGGGGAATTATGCTGGCAATTACGTATTTTAAAGCAGCGTAATCACTTGGGTCCTGTGAGCATTATCAATTAACGATTTCCAATTACGAAAGCACCGATTTCTTCTCGATTTTTATTCCCCCTATTTTATTCCCTCTCGAATCCCTTTGATTTCTCTCTCGGCCAATGAGATTTTCCCGCGTACCGACGAATCAGCGAAACATAGCCATTCAATTAATGACTGGAAAGCAGTAAGGCCGACGCATTGTGCAAATGATTGGCGAGCCCTGGGATTTTCCCGTAATGCCACTGTTAAAATGCACGAACAAATGTTATCGTCTGCTGTTCCGCCGCGCCCCCAACCCCCGGGCGCCCCTCGCCACTCACAAATCGAATTCCGGCCGGTCATCTAATTATGGCTTGCTACACAAACATCCGGGCTCGCTCGTCCATTATTAATTCGCTCGGTTCAAAATGATTCGGCGAGCCGGGAAAACATTGACTCTATTCACCACTCGCCGCTGACCCCGAACCCCTCTCACCGCAGCTAGCTAAATTGGAAGCACATATTGAAGGTGGTAAATGATCCGTCGCACAATGAGAGGATAATACAATTGCGGCGATAGGAAAATGCATGCTCGGTGGTGAAAAGTGGCCTATTCTGACCAATCTGCAATGCAGTCCAGTTAATACACGGTTCTAATGTCTTGCGGCCGTTCAACGCAACCAGGTTCAAAGCACTCTCCAGAGCTGCGATCGCGTGACCACAAATCACCAGTACGTTTCCATATGCAGTCTTAATCGGCGGAAAATGAAAGAGGGCAGAATGTCAATTAACTTAATGGAAGGCTTGGCGCGAATGTGTAATAGTTGGTATCTCCAAATCAAAGTAAGCCACTTTCACTGACAGCAGACGAGTTAGTTCAACATAGAACATGCTACTGGGCTTTGGAATCTTTGAAGAGAGATATTTTTGGTATTCGGTTGATTGAAACAAGTCGCACTCAATAAGACAATGACTCTACGATGCTACAATTGAAAGAGGAAGGCTGAGGCAACCGCGAAGAACTAGGTCACTTACAAAGACAGGCTTCGAGCAAGCCAGACCACCTTCCTCACTGTTAGTCTCGACTAATCACAAGGGATGAACCATAATCTTCTCGGGTTCTCCGAACGCTGCCGTGAAAATACGGGAAAGGGAGTTTTCATCGAAGGACTCCCAGATCGGAGAGCAATCACCGCTCACCGGACTGAAACGGTAGCGAAGGTGAACGGGATCCAATTAGCACCGGCGATTAACCGGGCACTTGCGCAGTAATTGATCGACCTGGAAAGCAAGAACCCGTGGATGAGTGTCGATAATCATCAGGTGAACTCGCGGATAGATGTCGTCACTTGTTTATGTTTTCATACTTCGAAAAATATGAAACATTACAATAATAAATATTACTAAAAATCCCAAAGATTTAACATTCACCCAACGTGAGAAAATCAGGCTACGTATTCGCACGTTCCACAGGAAGCTGTGCGTAGAATTCGCTGGGTATGACGCGTGTAACGGCCGACCCGAATTCCACACGATGAATCCACGGACGGCAAGTGAGTCGTATATTCCGGGCGTACAAGATTCTCGCGTGCTAAACGAAATTTCACTCATGCGACAATGTAGTACTCAGCGTTTTCCCAATCCCCCCGGTGATATATCCTGTATAAATTAGGATGAAGACTGTGGGGATATGTGTTCCCTCATCATCATTTTGTAGCTCACGCAGATGAGCGCTTTAGCTCTCCGGCGCATCCCTGATACAACTTGACACCGAGAGTTTAGCCGGTGTCTACATTCTCCACCCAGCTTAAGGGCACGTTTGCGCTTTTCCCTCGTAAGGGGTTAATCGGGTTTAATTCGCAGCCTCTTACATTAAAAGCTTGAGCGTGTACCAAGCGGAATTCCATTGGAGGAAGTGGACAATGGCCACGAAATGGTCGTCGAAATTCTATGTATACTTAATCCGTATAATACCAGTCGATTTTTTATAATATTTATTTCATCATTTTATTATTAACTTAGAAGAAACTCTGACTATTTTGGATATTCGACGAGGTACTAACTAAGCGAATAAGGATAGAAGTTAATCCGATAGCAGCGGATGTGGCCGCATTGATAAACCGGAGAGGACGCATACTCTCTCTCTGGTTGGAAGCACAGACTCTTGAAATGGCAATCCAGCAGGCAGCTCTTATCAAAGAGGAGGATGTGACACCGGTGCGTTCGTAATACGAGTCGGTCATCGAGAGAGAGAGAGAGAGAGAGAGAGCACTGTAATTATCCAGTAGTGCGGCCGACGTACTTCTCCATCGTTTGTCCCACTAAATTATAGTCGCTCGGTTTGTGGATGCTAGCGGAATTCGGGAAATCCGTGGAATCCATCCTGAAGTGGTGTTGGGTGCTCGCTTGCTCGCTCGACAGCCCTGCAATAACATTTCCTGCCCACTCGACGATTTTTCCAATGGGACAGCACGCGCTTCATGTAGTTTGTCCATCGAGCGTTTGGTCATCTCTCAATCATCCGCCACACGTATGTGTTCACTTTCAACTCTAAGGACAAAAGAGCCTCTTCTGCAATTGCTCTCCGCCAATCATTGTCCGTCGAGTCACAGTGTTCCTGTAAAGTTGCGCGAGCATAATCAGCTTCCGACTAACGACTGGCATAGACATAGAGCAGTTGCGATAAGAAGGCGAGTAACCTGCAGACAGTAAACTTGACAGGACGCCAAGTCCGTAACAGTTAACTTGGATAATGAGTTTAGTCACACACACACATATACTGTTCTCTTGTGGTGTGAAGATTGTTGATACACACTGATATCACCTGTTTTAATGATAGCCTCGTTTAAACACCTCATTACTGTACTTTCTTTGTCACACTGCTAGTCGACCTTGTCTTCAGTGTCGATATGCAAACGATAAGCAGTCGACAGTCGAGACTAAATATTTCCGGTTGAGAAGGATCGTACATTGAACCGAGCAGTACTCAATTCCAGTAGCAGGAAGTTAAAAGGTATCTGGCAGCAGTGAGCCGATTGATTTGCAGTATCAAATGGGTGGAGTAGTGCGCTGCGGAAGCCGCGGCACTCTCTCGCGTGTAACCGGAGCGTACTCTCGTCGATACATGCTGTACCTTCCAGAGAGACTATCATAATGGCTCGTCCATACTTCGAATGTATGCATGTGTGTGTGTGTGGAGTGTTAGCGCGTTGAAACTCGAGACTCGTGGTTAGCTCGACAAGCTATATAGCTATTGGGAGGATTTTTCAGGTGTCCGATCGATGCGATCTAATGCATCCAGCTTGAATGATAGATCGGCCGGCTTAATTAGCCTTGTGCCGTGCCGCACCGAAGTAATAAAGCGGCTTTGGATCGAACGACGCCTGACACACTACACCACGCCCGCCGTATCACATGTGCACGATAAACCTGTGATTACTAGTCGGCCCTCTTAATCGTTTTCAATCTCCAGTGAAGCCTTATTCCAGGCATTGTCTGTGTTGAATGTAATGCAGTAGGATGTTGTAGATATAGAGAGATATTTCTAGTTATAGATATTGTTAAGACGATACTTGATAAGCTTATCTATGAAGCCGATAACTCATTTACGTCGGCGCAAATTGGCTGTAGCTAAGGATCCGATAGTACAGCGTATTACCACAATTTTCACCCCTCTTTTACGCAGCTTTCGATAATCGAAGTTACTCCCGGCTTGATTTTACCAGAGAATGGTCTACTTGGCAGCACCTGCCGAGAATATCAGAATGCCTTTTTGTTCGGCGCCGATTAGTCAGTCTTTAAACCGCGAAATCGATTGGCTGGAAAAGAGGAAATGTTACGCTCCGTTAACAAGGTCGCTTCCAAGGAATTATAACACTATTTATTCTATCGAGTTTATTTGGTATTGAATGACGATTGATACCGTTTATCGATTCGAATTGTACAATTCATTCAATACACGTGAATTGCATGAAATGAACTTTTACGAGCAAGGTCGGAAAACGATGGGTTTCTTGCAAGTGGTTTTTCCCGGGCAAAGGCATCGTGCATTTTCGGGGTTATTTGGAGCGGTGCACGCGTTGGTAAGCGATCGGGCAGCAATGCTCGTCGCATAAAGCCTGTCGATATTCGGATTGGATGGGGGCGCGCTGGCAAGCGCTCGACGAATGACAGAATTTGATGGGAGCGGTTCGTCATAGCTGTATATGCGTGTGTATCTGCATGTGTGTGTGTGTGTGTGCGGCCGATGCGGGACCGTGTTCGGATTTCATGGAGCGACGCGCACCCGCTATTTTCCAGGTTTCCTGGATGCACTGTTGCCGCGAATGAATGCACGCTCGGGATGATCGATGGTCCTGCGTAAAGGTCAAAGATACGTGGATGTGCCTACTGGCGCGGGCAAAAAATAGTTTGACTTTCAAATAGAGGGTAAACTACCTGGGAAGGCGTGCGCACTCTCTCGACTCGTCGTGCGTGCCCCCTCACACGCACAAACCTGCCGCTGGCTTTTTTTTTCTCTGGGGCCTTTCAAACACACCGGAACTATTGCGCTAAACTTCCCTTCGCACACGTGCACCTGCCTCTCGCTATTTTTTTTTGCCCCTCCGTAATTCAATGGGACCGACTATTACGATTTATGATCATGCGTCCTATTTTTTTTTCAGTCGTTTTTTCACTCATTTGTCCGCAGCTAGATTGACTTGGCGAACAATGAGTATCGTTGAACTGGCTGTGTAGGAAAGCAAAGAGGTCCTCGACTGTGCCGCCATCGTTATTGGCACTCGAGGAAATTCTGCGAGCATACCGCCCAGCTCTGATTATTAAAAACTGGAAAGTAGTTGCGAGCGAGTGAGCGGAGTTGTAACCCACATGCAGATTAACTGGGGGAGGGGTTTATCGGTTGAGTAATGTTGTCGAGTATCCACCTGACCGAAATTCCGGGGCAATCAGCTGGCACCTCGCACGCTCCGCGGAAAAGTCGATCGGCCAGTTTACAGACAGATATATACTCCAAGGTTCCATAACTATCGTGTTTCAAGTGAGAGGTCATTGCACTTGGGAACTTGGTGCGTGTGTCACGTTAGATCGAGTGTTAGCTGAACAATAGTCCGCTCCCATCCCATCATTTTCACTTTCCGCGGCTTTCAGCGACAGTATTTCCCAACGCGCGACTGGAAATGAAGAGCGAGAGAGGGAAGTTGGAATCTCTTTCTTCCCGAGAAGCAGCGACAGGATTTCACTAGAATGTAAATTCCACTATAGAGCGTCGGAAATTGCTTTGTGCTCTATTTAATCCGCGTTCCGCGCCTGCTTTGCATATTTTTTTCGCCCCCTCGTGTTCGGGCGTTGGTTCGTTCGTTGGTTCGTTCCTTCTCTTGGTGTTTCTCAGCGCTGCCGACTTTTTTTTTTTACTTTCGGTACGCGTCACTGCTTCCTATCGAAGCTCAGCAGCCCGACAGAACATTTCACAGGCTATTGCTCGTCTTAGTCACTGGTAAAGGAACGCGGTGAAAAACTCCCGTAGGATATTCAATCTTTCCTAAAGCTCTGCTTAAAATACTTGTATCACAATTGCTTGTCGTTTAGCTGCTTCAAAAAGTAGAAGTTGATTCATGGATAAATTTTCATGGGAACTTGCCAAAACTGCTCATGGCTCTCAATGCAATACGAAGTACATCTGGTAGGCTGTGCTGGGAGAGAACATTTTCTACAAAAGTCCCGAGTTCCCTTTTCGATTCTTTAGTACACCAAAGGAGAGCCAGCCTCCGTATCCCAGAAAGTTCCTCCACTACCTGAACTCCAGCATCTCCCTCGCTCTGATACGCGCTAGAACTCACTGTGAACTCCAGAACTTCCACTTACATTTGTGCTCCTCTAACCGGTCCTATTGCCCATCCATGCGAAGTGGACGAGAGTAATATGCCCCGAGAACTTCCAACTACTTTCTGACATATGTACATCGTGTAATTACATTCGGTTTCGTCAGCTTTGAATTATAGAACTACCTTAACACTTTTAATGCAAGATCACTTTGATATACGCATAATAATTTCGACATCTCATGAATTTCGCTCGGTTGCCAAAATGTTGACCACAGCCCGGGAAAAGTATTTCACGTGTGATGCTCGAATTTGTCAGGAAGCGAGCTTTACAAGTCGCCAGAATAATTACTCCAGGGAAAATATGAGAGAGAGTCAATGTGCTTGGAAAGGCTGCCAGGAATTTTCCACGAGCTCTGAAGCCAACGGAGAGAGAGAGAGTAGGATCCGCCATAATTTATTCCCCGGGGCTCCTCCCTGATTTAGCAAGTGTCAAAACGAGTGTCAGTCGCCGTAGCAAGGGGAGGAACTGGTGTCAGTGAAGCATTAAAAAGGGACGACCTGGTAACAAGGTGTCCTAGGAAAAGTCTCGAGGAAGTCAAGGATACCCAAAGATATAGGAAATTCTCGGTGGTTATCGATAGAATCCTGATTGCCAGTTGAGAGTTAAAAGTTCTCTCAGCCATCGCCGAAATTTCCAGCTCGAAGTTTCGATTGCACTTTCCTGTAGGCGCCTTCCTAATTTGCACTCATAATTAGCGAGTTCACTCGTTGAATAGTTTGCCGACACTTTGAGTGCCATTTGAAGTATGCTGGAAACGGGAACTCCTTAAATTTTCTTTAATTTTCTCTTGAGTACTAAAATAGATCGCAGTCACTGTTCCATTCTATCTATTGCTGCGAGAAAAAGGAAGAGGCACTTTAGCAGGTGCATCGTCTTCCATTTCCGACAATAACAATTACCCTTAACATTAAGTTTTATATGTCCAACGGCGTCTAGAACAGACAAGAGTTCCCTTTATTCGCTAGCGGGAATGCACATTAGGGCCGAGGTGGAAGCATAAAAAACACAAGAGCGACGATGGCTTTGCAGCGGTTGGCTGGGCGAGTCTAAAAAGTTTAGCTGGATTAATGCGGCGAACATGTGATTCCGAAAAGGTTAATCCGACGCGGTCGCTGGCGGCAAGGATGATTAAAAAGAGATAGCAGGGCTTTCAGTTGGGTTTTCTCGTCGGTGCGCGTTTTGCATCGCAGCCGGCCGGAAATGGCTCGAGGTTTGAGGCACTTCTTCCGCCGCAGCCACAGCCGCCACTGCCACCAACAGCAGCGTTGGCGAGCGAAGAGGCAGAGAAGAGAGAGAGAGAGAAAGAGAGAGTGGGGTCTTCAATTCTTACGGCGCCGTAAAACGGAAAAGCACGCGCCGGAGAGTAAGAATATTTTCCTCGTAAAAGTGAGGCCGCCGCCGCAGAAGAACTTGTTCGCGATACGCGCCGAATTCCTCCGCGTACAGCTAGCTCACATCTATACACTCGAGAAAAGAGGAGGCCAAGTGCGCTTCTCCCAGCTCGAAGTCCGTTTCCCGTCGCTCGTAAACTATCGGCTCAAGGAACAAGGCCCGCGAGATTTCAGACTGAAGTGGCCGTTCTTTCCACCCGGATAATACCGAAGCTTTCTCAGTAGCTCGCTTTTCATAACAATGCTGGAAATACCTTTTCTCGAGAAATGCATTGCCACGAAAATTGTCTCGCAGAACACTTTGTACTTTCGGCCTTCGAGGTTGAAACGTTTGCATTACCCCCATTGGATTCTACATTTCCAACTATTTGAATCGAGTGACAAGCATATATATCAGTCTGACTTGACTCCAAGGTGTATTTTAGTAAATGTAATCCTGGCTGCCTATTTTAGGAGTAACAACGAAATTTATGCGGGCTTGTATCTCATTTTAGAGTTGAACCAGTATCACGAAGAGAATACTGGGCGAGCGAATGCTTTCGACTACCGTTTCCCATTGGAACCTGCTGCCGGAGGCTTCTCTTATTGTCGAGGGCACTTGCACTCAGTGTTTCGAAAAGTTGCCGGGTATAATTTGCCCGGGAAAGTTCTGTGCGCGTAAATGTCGTCCGCGAGTATGTAACGACAAAGTTACACTGCTGGCTCGAGCTGTATTCTTCGGAATGACGCGGTCTACAGAGACTTCTCGGCTTGCAATGCTAGTTTCCATTACTGCCGAGCTCGTTGGATAGCAGAGGAAATCGGTGACTGTGTTGGAAGGAATTCTGGTCCCGATTCATTCAACTATTCTCGACAGAAGTGCTCTGAAATTCATTAAGTTCTTTCTAGTATTTTCATGTGTAAAATATGACATCATAAAGCAAATAATAAAACTATTCATTCAATAGAATGTCTTTGAATTTTTCTGAAGAACTTGACGCGGCTAGCTAAAGGTCTTCGCTCCATTATCCATGTATTCTAATGGCGACACTTCTCCCGGTGGAAAATAGATCGACGAGCGCATAACAATTCGCTGAAACAGCGCATAATTATGCAAAGCTCGTCATCGTTCCGGAAGCGTTTGAGCTGTCTCATTGACGCGAAGGGTGTTCTCGCTATCAGCAACATCGACTTTTCCTTATTCGTAGAGAACTCTGCTCTTTGCTGGGTGATCGCATTTTCCAGAGCGTTGCATGCGCCTAATTGAATGGTGTGCGCTGTACGCCGGCGGCAGCCTCTCCGTGAAAGCTACCATGAGATTCCGTCGAGATAGACTTCATTTAAATTCTCTTGAGTGTACTTCTTTACTTTGACGAGCAAGCATTATACCTTCAGTTACTCTCAATACTCTGCTACTTTGAAATTAAAATGTACATTTTTTCAATCTAATTTAATCCTAGCCACTTTGACGTAAATAAAGTATTAATAATCGTGCACGGGAATGAAGTTAATTCCTTGACTTTTAGATCCTGAGACAGACGTACTAAATCGGTGCGGTATGTGCACATTGGAAGAGGCCAAGTTTTCAGCAGGCTAACACCGTAAGATGGATGAAAGTAGGTAGTGGTGAACCGGTTGGATCCCTCGAATCGTCCGAAACTTTTAGTGTCTCACTCGCCCGTTGGGCGTTGAAAGCTCTCGAAAAGCTCGAGGGTAGAAGGACGTCCTCCGCGGACAGGAGGACCAAGCACAGCCACCTCCTCCGCCTCCCTCGTCGTTCTAGAAATCGCGAGTGGCCGGTCGCTCTCCTTCTAGGCAGCGCGGGCACTTAACCCCCTCGGCTTTGCCTGATTTATTTGCCCTGGAACTCGAAACTCCGAGCACAGCGAAATTGAAGCCGCCGATGCCGACGCCGCCGCCGCCGCCGCCGCCGCCATCTCTTCGCCGGCACAGTCGATTTATCTCGCTGCTAGTGTGATTTTTTATTTCTCTCGCGACACACACGAGACACGGATCCCCCTCGGGAGCCAGCGAGAAACGGTCGTGAAAGATCCCTTGAGAGAAAGAGAGGGAAACACCAAATGGGATTTCTAACTGAAAGTATGTCAAGCGACGGATGCTCTCCGTGTTTCGGTTGGAAACTAGCAATCGGCCAGGCAGAGCGATAAACATTTTATTAGACGAGGCGACCATCTTGCCTTTTGCAAGAGTCACCTCCTCCTAGCAATAGATTTCCTACGCCAGTGACCAACAGCTATTTCCTGGCAGGTCTTATTCGTCAAGCTTTATTTCCTCGAGGAAAAAGGCGCGCCATCGATTACTCGACTGGGTCGTACGAGGAAAGTGGGAGGTAGTTGGTTAGGTCGAAATTAATGAGCACCCGTATATGAGATAAACGTAGTTGATTAATCGCATGGAATCAGCATGGTCGATGGAAGGTCGGTGTGTAACACGAAAGAAAACTTCCTGTGATTTATCGCTTTGTCCGAGAAAAAGCTTTCGGTTTCGGTTACCTTTCGGATATTTCTTGCCAGCGAAATGGATAGCATGGACATAAATTCAAATCCATCTTGGTGGTCGAACCATTGGCGATAACAGGGAAGAGGTTCCACGATTTCAAATTGAAATGCTGAAATGTTGCGTGTGCTATGAAACTCGCGAGATATAGTCGTGAAATGTACCGGGTTATTTAATCGGCCGATAAGAGAACACGCGACGACAAGTGTGTGTTAATTGAGGGCGCGCACGAGATATCGGACACGATCTCACGCGATGCTTTCTTTCTGTGGTAGTTGTATGTAGAAACCGAGCCGGATACGCACGAGTTAAGTTGACATCTGGCTTAATTGTTTTGCTTTTTCCTTGGTAAATAAATAAACCACCGCGTTGCTCCGGTTCACAGGTAGTTAATTAATTAACGAAAAGGAATCTGGTGGAAAGAGATTTCGCAGTGGGTTACATCGATAGTGTTGAGTCATACGTGCTTCTATATAAGTCTGTACTCGTGTTTTCACTATACTTAAACGTGTCCCCCGCCGGATGATGGACTTCCAAGTTACGAGATAGCGATCGTTAAACTGGTTTGACTGGCGTACTTGGTTCACATAGGAAACCACAATGAGAGTGACTCGCCTCGCCGCTTGCTACTCTCGATAGCGAGTCAGCTACTTTGCCGAGCATCCAGATTTACAACGGCCTATGTCCACAGAAATACTCTCCACCCTTTCGCTCTCTGCTTCTTCCAGGAACCAAGTACTGCCAGACTTATTACCTCCCTAGATTCGATTACCGTCGCTTCCCACTTCTCATGAGACTCATCCGTTTTTAGTAATATTTCAACCCTACAAATTGGACGGCTTCCGGGGGTGCTGCGGTTGCGCGAGCGCGGCACAAAGGGCAGCACATAAATCTCCGACGACTTTAATTAATCGCTCTCGCGAATCCAGGAAATGTTATCGCTGCCGGCGCCCTTCGCTATATGAGCGAATCGAAATCACTAACCAGAAATTTGTACAGGATAAGTAGTCGGGAATGTGGAATGGTAACGTTTCACCAATAAATCCACTGATTTCCGATACCATTAAATCCCACCTTGGCAACGAACATCCCTCATAATTTCGTGGTGACAAGACGAAAAGAATTTAGAGGGAATTCCGTCGACTGACCCTCGTTCTGTCTTTTGTCCAACAAAAGAAATAGTTTTAGTCACTGAAGGACTTGCCAGGATTGAAAAGTGCATCTATGAGATCGATGAAGTTAACGGGCCATCGATAGCCTCGCCGATCAATCAAAAAGGAAACGATTCTTGGGATATGAGGGTCTCAGGAGACCGCGATAAAGACTTCAGAAGGTGCGCCGCCAGGGTTGAAAGGACTTTTCCAAGTTTTCATCAATCTCCGGAAAATCTTCTGATAGGCGAACCGGCGCACGTAGTTCTGCTCGAACTGAATACCAACTAGCGGGAGTATTGCTGTTTTGAATACAGCAAACGATCAGCACAACCTTCTAAAACAGTGCTGCAGACCGGCATAAAGCCAACCACAGAGTGAAACAGAAATCCATAAGTGTACTATGATTTATTCTGCACGTGTGGTACTTTCGGGGCTGAAGGTATAATCGTAATACATATATATTGGAGAAAAATCTGAAATAGAATCAGCTTTAATTGTATGGAAGAAGATATCCGGGGCTAGGTTGAATTTTATTGGAAATTTTGAAAATAGGAAAAAATCGATGGTAGATATCTTCGATCGGGATATCTTCTCAATATTATAACGACAGATATACGGGATGTGATCCCAGGACATAGAGGGATATAAACATCGACATTCGTTGGCCAGCGTTATTGCATCCGGCTGCAAATAATCCCCGGGTGCTGGAGAAATTACACACAGCCATCAATATCCGTGTGATACCACGTATGCTATTCGTTCGGGGATCGAAACTTTCCGCGGCGAACGTGATTTTGTTCACTCGGTCGATTCAATGATTCGTGAACAGTGATACGGCTTTATCGAGCAGCAACCAATGACACAGGCAATGAATACATTATGGCCAGAGGAAGTCTGGCTTTGTCGGTGGTCTTGTCGCACTGGGAAAACAGATTCGTTAATAAGTGCCATTTTTGGACAAACTTCCACTGGCGAATTAAATATCGATATCCCCCCTCGGTTTGCTTCTCTCATTTCTCTGTACTTCAGCCCGCTGGTGAATTTCATTTTTATTTCGATCATCAAGTCGACAGCTGGCAGACACGTAAAAATTATGATCCCCTCGTTTGGACGGTGTGAAATCGGATCACCGTTAAATTATTAAAACCCCATAGAGATCCGCGCATTAGTCAGTCGAGAGTCGTACTTAAGCGTCGTGAATCAGTGCCAGATTTTGAGAGGGGGGTCGTATTGCTGGGGAATAAGTTATTTAATTATTTAAGGGGATCGATGTCAGCTTGGCAGACTGTCGTATTCTCTCGAGCTCTAATCCTAATGAGAAAGTGGAAGATCGATAAAAGCGATCTCAGGGGTGGTCGACCCAACTCTAACCGGGGTAAACCAATTGAGACTAATCAATTGGGCGGAAGTGCTCCTAATGTAAAGCAGAGTGTTGCCTCTTGGACAGGCAGCAGATATTCCAAGTGTCTGACCACTGGAGTCCTAGAGTGCTGTCATTTGTTGGTCATCTATCGACTCCTCCGCGGAGCACTTAACTTCCTCTCTACAAGTAATCCACTACTCCTTCGATAGTAGCATCTGCTATGCATGTAAAATCCTCTCAATAAAAATGCATACAGGCACCCTCAATTTTTCCTATTTTCCATTCCGATACTTGTGCTATTTTCACGTTTTCGGTAGCTAAGTTTGTTTCAAGCTTTTCAGAGTTCCCAGCACGTTCACCGCCAGTGTTTCGGACCAGTGAAAGCGATTTTCGAGTTACTAACACCTTGGTTCTCTCCACGTGCTTGCTAAAACTTTTAATTGTCGCTGCTAGCACTGTCGGGTCCTTTCACTAAACCAATTAAAGCGTGCACTTCCTTTTTGGAGAACTCGCTTGCGACTAACACCTATTTAATCTCGCAATTCTTTCGGGAAGCAGTCATCGAGTATGAGATAGTAATTTAAGATCGATTTCTTTTCTAATAATATCCTATTGTATTTGCGAGCGAGCAATTGGACCACCGGCGAATTTTATTTACTATACGGAATTTACGGCATTTGTTCCCTCGATTTCCAGAGGAGTTTTTCATTGGCCGAGGGGGAGGATGCATCCCCTAATAAAACATGTCTCGGGATCGACCTCTCTTGGCAAGTATATTCTCCGGCGAGGCTCCCCCCGCCAAGAATACATATCCACTCGAAAATATGCAAAGCATTTTCTACTCTATTTCATCATGTCTGTGATGCCAACATTCCCTTTTTATTCGATATCTTTTATTCCAACACATGTAGAAATTTGAAAAAAATCATGGACATGTCTACTGACAAGACGCGCATTGCCTAATTTTTTCAGATTTTTAAATTGACAATTCAATGTATAAAAAATTTATCACTGATGCCTCTAGAATTCTCCCCTCGTAACTCTTAACTTGGAACAGCCGTTTCTTGGCAAAGGTTCGGCTGTGCCAATTCACTAATAATTACCAGGCTTGTCTGGCAGAATTTTTAAATTGTCCCGATTTATTCGCAATCAACAGGTATTCCTTTCGCCGTGACTTCGTTGGGTGATACATTATTTACGGGTAGTTTCGAAAGTAAGCCGGGTAATTCCCTTTTCTCGGGTGGAGGAACGTTGCAAAATTGATGAGGCTTACCTCGAGGAACATCAAGTTTCACTAGTGGCTATCACGTTCTGATGAAACTCGAGCCTGATACTTATTGCACCACTTATTCCACCATTTCTCACTATTCACCCGTCACATACCAGTTTAAATATGTGGTTTTCCATATAGTAATATGTGTGGCAAGTTCGTTAATGGAATGCTTGTCGTTCAAGCATGTTTCCATAAGTTCAGCAGGCGAACTTGGCCTTACAACTGCCGACGAAGCTACATTAGGAAAATGAAACGGAATTCGAAAGTGTTAGGCTTTGGAATTCAGTGTTCGACTGTGGAATGTTACCTTTTAAACTGTAATGTACTTCTTAGCTTCCGTATCGCCGTAGTTCCGCATTACCCTTGCGTTCTCTGGATCACTACATATTCGACTCAGCGAGTCAAGTTGAATGATTAATTTTATGATCTTAACTTTATCTTAACTGCCGGTCAAAGGGGTGTCCAAGACTGTAAAATATTCTTCCCACTCTTCTTGTGGATTCTCTCCCTCGTAAATTTTCAGAAGGCTGTGACTCTAGATAAAGGCAGCCTAGATAGAGGGTGGTGGTTTCAGCTTTTCGATGCAAATTTTTAAATAGGATAATAAATATCCACGAGGGCGAGAACGTGCCGCTAGTCGGTGGTGGTGTACGCGATGAGAATAGCGAGCTCCTTCAGGGAATCTTGTGTCACTCTTTCGCTTCTCCGCCGCCTCTTCACTCTTGGTCCCTCTTCCCTTCTTTCTCGGATGCTGGCCGCTGGTGCACCGCTTGAATTCTAATCCCGCCTCTTGCCGCCTGCACATTGAATTGTCAGGGTGGCTCAGCCAGTGCCCACCGCTTATGAGAGGACAGCCCTCGAAAACCACAAGTTGCTCAGCTGCCAACTGCTTCGAACCGGAACCAGTTGAGCCTCTGCCATCGCTAGGAGACAGCCACAACGACTTTCTCTCTCTCTCTCTCTCGCTAGTAGAATTAAATTAGCCATTTCCTTAAACTTGCTCCAGCCAAGTTGAGTCATTCCACGATTTTATTGGACTTCTCTCACTCGCTCGGACTCAATTTTCAACTTTTCCCTTGGACTGCTTCCACGCAGTATGCTCACGTTTCTTTTCTGCCTTCTTTGTACCTCGCATCGCCGACGACGTCGCGCGCACACCATCTGCTGGATAATGAATTGAGCATTATTCAGAGGATTCTACTGTAAAGCCCCCCCACTCGCTCTCCTTTCTTGCACTCTGTTTAATCTTGTTAACCTTTCTTTTGCTCCGAATGCGCGATTGTTGTACTTCCGTTGGGGGCGGAGAAAGCCACCCTGCACCTGACATCTCTCGCTTGAATATTCGATTGGCTAGCACTGCTTTATTTGCGAGAGCCACCCAATTTTCTTACTCCACTCTCTTCTCGATGCTAATACTTATCGATATTCCAGAGCAGAGCGGATCACCACATTGCTAGTTGCCAGGAACTTCCTTTCATTCCATACTAGAAGTTCTCCTTGGTAATCTGAAAATTACAAGTTACTAGTTAGAATGAATGAAGTGGCTGGTTTCCCGGTAGTCCAGCTGCGAGCAATCCCGAAAAGGTAATCGAGAAGTGCTACGTCGATCAACACTTCTTACCACGCTTCATATCCTTCGAAGGCATTAATTGCTGTGCAGAGAGTAGCAGCGCACCTTCAGGTTAACCGGTTCAAAAGATTTCCCGCTTTTTCTCTGGCCTGCTAGACTCCAGCTGAATAGGCAGCTGCTGCCGCAGCAGAAGTGTATGGGAAAGAAGAGAAGTAGGGTCGGAAAAGGGAACACGAGAAGGGGAGAACGAGACTGTCGTCGAAGTTCTTGACTCGAAAATTGCGAGTACTTCGCCCGCGGTTTCTTTCAGCAGCTCATTTCATCTTCTTGCCGTACAAGTTTCAACCGACTCCCTTTTCCTTCTTGTAAGATCGCCTCTCTTAATAGAATTTTCTGAATATTCATTCGTGGAAGTTGTGTCTTCCTTCAACCATCGCACTCACCCACACCACACAACTGCAAGCCAAGTAATCGCATTTCTGTCTAAGCGAACATTCCAACAGGCTAGATTCTTTTTGCTACTCGACGATGCCAAATTTTCATCAGTCTCGCCCTTTCAACTTCAGCCACTGAAGTTGAAGTACTGCCAACCACCAGATTCTCTTGGTACTTCTTCTTTTTTTCTTGGCAGCTCGACTTCTTTGTTGAAGTGGCCCGACGAAATTTCCGTCGTACTTGAGAATGGGTGGCAGTGAGTAAGTTAATATCGGGCGAACAGTAATACAATGGACCAGGTGTTCTCCTTTCATTTCATTTCCCCCCGTTACTGTTCGGCGAGAACAGGGGAAGCAACTATTTTCTATCTGGCTGACTTTATTGCCACTTTACAAGCGGATTCTCCGATCTTGCCAGCGTAGCACGCGTACACGCCTTTGCGAAATGAATCTTAATCTCGTCGGCGGAATATTTAATCAGTAGGCAAGGATACTTAAGGATTCGCATTCGGCCCCCTCTTATTTCCCATTATCCACGTGGAATTTCATTACTTGCTTTTCATTACTTACACCATCTTGTGGTTTTCATAGTAAGTAAGATTTATTTTCTTCTCTGCTTTCTTGCTTCGTCATTTAGGTATTCGTAATATCAGATTTTTTGACTGGATGAGAAAAAAGTTTTATTATCGAAAGAATCTTGAAAGACGCGCTTTAATAATAAGCGATGTGTCGTGTATACTTCTCGGAGGTGGGAGAGTAACGCCAAGAATGGCAGTGACGTAAATGTGAACTGCGCTGGGTCGTAACCCAGTTCCAGGAAAAAGGCTGATGGGCAGTGAAGCTTCGGACGGTCTTTTGTCCTCTCTTAATCATCGTCCATGTTTCTTTGACTCCGCTGACTTTCCCCCTCTGTGTCCCCGTAATCCACCAGCGAGGAAACAATGGGCCGTGTCATCCAGAAATCATCCAGAGCTCTTTTTCTCAACATACAGAGAAAGAGAATTTCTTATAAAGCTTCGTGCATCCATTTATAAGACTACAGACATATTTGGCTCATGAAATTTTCGGTGTTTCGACATCGAATTACTGCAGCAACACTTTCGAATAATTTCTTTATTCATCCACTTAGTAATTCAAGAGTTCTTCTAGTAATACTTGGTAATAAAGTGTCAGCACACAAGTATCTGCTTCATCACCATGTCTCTTGATCTTGAGAAGGCAAGCTTGCTCATGTGCCTTGGCTGGTCATCAATTTTCACGCTCCAGAAAGTTGGAAATGAGGGAGGAGTATGCTTCACGATTTTTTCCTCCATAATTGGAGATTTATCGGCGGAACGGTTGCGGTCTCGATAGCGGGCGGGATGCGTTCTCGGAAGGAGCTGTCGCGAGTAATAAGGTTTGCCTCCGAGTAATAGGAAGATATATTGGGCGAGGAAGGTTGCTGGCCGGGTTTTCTCACCTGGAAAATAAAGGGTTGGTGGATGAGTGTGAGGTGGAAGTAGATCCCACCCTCCGACATAACTGGAGCAACCCCGAAAAATGTGTTCTCCCAAGCTGCTCGCAAGCGAGCCGCTCTTATCTTCGGACGAGTTTTCCGTGACCGCAAGAACGATCGATCAACTGGAAGTAATCTGATATTTCTTTAACCACGTCCATTATCTTCAGCCAAACCAACGGATAGAAAACATGAAACCAGTGGCAGAAATGCCGAAATTGTACCGAAAACACAAGGAAAACCGATCCTGAATAATTAAGTTCCGTGGTTTTCCCCATGTTTTCAAGTCTTCCCGACATTTTCCGGGGCTGTAATTTGGTGGAGAATGTTTTCTTGCATCAAGGAAGAAGTGATATAAATTCCAGAGCCCTGCTCAAAATTCATTTTTTCGCAAATTTTTTAAGGTGTACCCCTTCTAAAATTTTCGATTTTTCGAAGGTTCTGGGACTTTGACGAACGCTTGATAAATCGATTGTTTAAGTATCAAAACGGGTAGAAAACATGAAACCAGTGGCCAAAGTGCCGGAATTGTACCCAAAACACATGGAAAACCGATCCCGAATAATTAGGTTCCGTGGGTTTTCCCATGTTTTCAAGTCTTCCCGACATTTTCCGGGGCTGTAATTTGGTGGAGAATGTTTTCTTGCATCAAGGAAGAAGTGATATAAATTCCAGAGCCCTAGCTCAAAATTCATTTTTTCGCAAATTTTTTAAGGCATACCCCTTCAAAAATTTTCGATTTTTCGAAGGTTCTGGGACTTTGACGAACGCTTGATAAATCGATTGTTTATGTATCAAAACGGGTAGAAAACATGAAACCAGTGGCCAAAGTGCCGGAATTGTACCCAAAACACATGGAAAACCGATCCTGAATAATCAACATTATCTAATTCTGACGGTCTCCCCCACGTTTTCAAGTCTTCCCGACATTTTCCGGGGCTGTAATTTGGTGGGGAATGTTTTCTTGCATCAAGGAAGAAGTGATATAAATTCCAGAGCCCTAGCTCAAAATTCATTTTTTCGCAAATTTTTTAAGGTGTACCCCTTCTAAAATTTTCGATTTTTCGAAGGTTCTGGGACTTTGCCGAACGCTTGATAAATCGATTGTTTAATTATCAAAACGGATAGAAAACATGAAACCAGTGGCAGAAATCCCGGAATTGTATCGAAAACACATGGAAACAGTTCCCCGAATAATTGGTTTCATCTAATTACGACGGTTTTCTTCATGTTTTCAAGTCTTCCCGACATCCTGAATAATTATTTTCCGGGGCTGAATACTGTTACATTTTTCCTCGATTTTACAAAAAATTCCTCAACGATCCCACTTCAATTACTCCAATTGCCTTGTCTACGTATCGGATTATTATCCCGACAAAGTAATGGAACCCGAAACTTCGGACGATGTTATATTTAATTAAGCTGTCAGACCGAGCGAGAACTTGGTACGAGTGATCAAACATGAAGGCACGACTTGCTGGCAGGAGCACTTCAAAAATGTCCAAGTTAACCAGGAGTTGGTGAAACTTTGTTGAAACAAGGCTGCGTGAGCGGATCGAATTCCATTCTGGCAGTCTGTTAACTTTTTACTCAGCGGTAACTTGGTGAATAGGACTTTAATCGATTTGAGACTACACGCTTCGGAGAATGCGAGTATCGGCATTGTTTTCGGGGTTACGATTAGCATTGTCCTGGGGTTATATCGGTCGGGGAAGTTTCAGCGAGGGGAGAATATGGAGGAAGAAGAGAGTGAGAGAGAGAGAGAGAGAGAGAGAGAAGGAGAGGAGGCATCTTGTGCATCCTAGAATAGAGTGGTCCTCGTGTGAGAGTATACTCGAGCAGTCTCACAATGGCGATTAAGTGGCGTGCTCTCAGACGTGTCTCGCTCTCCCCCGAGGAACACCTTGTCCGGCTGCTTGTTCTTCTAATTCAGCCTTCAGCCTCTTCAGCCACAGAATCTCAGCCACCCTTGCGGCAAACAGAATGAACGGAGCCAGACTCTGACTTTCCTTCTTTCTCTCTCTCTCTCTCTCCCTGTCAAGATGGATCCACCCACCAAATGGAGTGTGCTTGGACTTAAGTATCCATTCTTTATCCAGCCACCAAGAATCTCACTAATATCTTTAGTAATTCTTCTAGAAATATCACCAACCATTCTCACTCATTTACACTCGAAACTGTTTCGCGGCAGAGACTTAAATCGAGATAGAAAGCCTGTATTTCTAAGTGCGGTATATTCCATTCAACGTGCGAGAAACAAGCAGCTGAGGTGAATTCAGTTAGGTCGGCGATTCAGCGCTGCGTCTGCTTCCTGGAATTACGAATCCTTTCGCGGTTTGTTGACGTTTCAATTATGCCAGTGGCGGCGGTGGTGGTTGTGAGTGCTAGAGCGTAGGGAGTGGGCAATAAAATTGCCGAGGGCGCGTGTAAGCAAATTAAGGAATTCAGCGTGTTTCTCCGGGTCGAGGTTTCCTCTTATCCTTGCTAATGCGTAAAACGGGCTCCTGATGTAACGCTGGTTGCTGTTTACAGACTCGTAAAGTCATTTTTGTCCTGGTTTTCTTGCGGTTCTCGGTCACGTGGTGTTACAAATTACTTTAAATACTTTGTCTTCTCCACCTCTTTGAATATCTCAGTGCATGGAATTCCCAGCTAATGATTTTCAAACAATTCCTGAGAAAATATCCATTCACGTATGTAGAAGTGTCGGTTCGAATGTATACGTTCTCGAGAAGACGAACTCTTTCATAATTAGAGACTAACGAAGCGCAACCGGCCACTATTCCCAAGCGTCGGAGTGTGGAGCGAAAGCTCTTAATTACCGCAGCGACGCATCTAGGTCAATCGAGTTGGCCGTTTGACGAGCGTGTTTATACGAGCGAGCTTAATTCAACGGGTCAAAAGCAGAGTGAAAAAATAAAGGGGTCATTTTACAGCCCTTTGCTTCTCAATCCTTGAATTGCTCCTGGTTTTATTAGCATGCTGAATGCTCCGACTACAGTATCGTTGAGATCGAATGCACATTGTAGATGCTCTTATTGATAGACTGTGAATCCCATTACAAACTTACGTACCTTTCGAAGCTCGTCACTTCAAGTTTCCTCTGCAACCTCGTAATGAGCCCTTTCATGCATGTAAAATTCGTGAGTGGATTCGTATTCGTGTTCAGAGTAGTATCGATTCTAGTTCGATCTGGCTGGTACGTATCATATCCGGAGGGAGAAGATATTCGTATGGTAGAGAGGACAATCAATTCTCCCAATTTTTCATCGAGCGAGCATGCAAGGTGTCCCAGAGGCCTCGTGAAGAGGGACGTACTTCCGCGTCGCTTTCCATTTCCAGGGCGATCCATTCGACGAGAAGTGAAAAGGTGGTGCGGCGTGGCGCGATGCTAGTCGAATAGGGAGGGTAAAAGGAATGGCGCGAGGGGTAGTTCGTATAGAAAAAAAATCAGGCCGTCAAGAACACACTAATACATTTCGGGAATCGATCAGGTTTTCGTGGAAATATCAGTGCGCATTTGGTGAGTACAGACAACAAGAGTGCGGTGGGAAAAGAAGGGGAAAGACAGATCGAATGGGTAGGATATAGGAAGTCTCTGATGATCAGGGTGGTATTTCCAGGAGATTCGATCCTATTATCGAGAAGATAGTCAGGAATGAACTGAGGGGTGTTTGGTTGGGCTTGAAAAGCAACCGGGAAGCATCGGCCCTTTTCATTGACGGCTGCGTCAGGGCAACGTGAAAAGGGTCTCTCGTTCAAATTCCCGGTTCCTTAGTACGGAGAGTCTACGAACTGCTTGCTCTCCGGTGAAGCCCAAGAGTCGAAAGCAACCGGCGGGTACATTGCTACTACACTGGCTGGCTGTCGGCCACTGCCGCTTCTCCTAACTCTCTGCTTGCTTTCTGCATAATGAGAGCCCCACGCGAAGAGGGTGACCTGCCGCAGAAGAGAATTGAAATACACCCACTCCGCTACATCGCTACATCCCGGTGCCCTTTCTATGCCAGCCGACTGTCAGCCGAGTCTACTACCCTGCAACTAGTAATCGATGCTCCCGAGCTAGAAACCCGAGCCACGATTCTACCGCTCTCTTACTCTCTTCTATCTATTCTTGCTACATTAACCGATTACTAAAGAAATCCAACCGGCAGATCGCGGTTGACCCAGAAACACTCATTACTTCCTCATCTTTTCCAACATCATCTCCAGGAGTTACTCCTGTCGGTTGTGAAATACCTCCAGTATCAAATTGTTCTTGTCATTATTTATATTGTACATGCTATCAAACTTAACTCTCTGCCCGCCAACCATTTTTTAGATTGTAGATAACAATTTTATCGGATAGTGTACATTAAAATATTCATCTTATTGTTTCAGGCGACAGTGTTCCGCAAAGGTCAACCGATGCACTCGTCTCCCAAGGGTTAAGAAGCTACCCTTTGTAAGTACGTTTACTCTTGGATAGTACTAGCTAGCCAGTAAACGCTTCCGATTTCGAGATTCCAACCTCGCCAAACCTGCCACCTAGCTTCCTATCCAGCCGATAAAACAATTGATCTATTTGGCCGCGATTCGGCTCGATCGCCGGAGAACGGCGAAGTCAACAGTGCTAATTCGCCAATTTCTTGGCAGAGTATCAAACCACAGGGATGCCAAACCACCACTGACAGGCTTTCCCTACTTCTCATTCGTCTCTCGTGTCTCTAACAGACATCTGGTTCTTTAAAATTCATGAGTTCCTTGAAACTTTAACTAAACAAATCATAAGAAAGTGCCGAGTGATTGTTGCTTGTCATTATTACATGTTGAAAATTTAGATAAGTCGTTAGTACATGACTTTTCCCATAAAGTTTATGGAGAGAACAATGTTCATCGTGTTGCATTAGCCAAGAGTGCATTGTCTCTCGGCGAACCGTTGGAATATGAGAGTCCCTGTACTAACTCCCGATTAATGAAGAAAGTTTCGGATATTTTAAGCGCATGGGGAGAATGTACCGGCTACGGTAGCCCTGTCGCGACAAAAGTTCTCTTCATATACTCCCATGAGAGAGAAGTTAGTAAGTAGTATCGTGGGATAGTATCACTCAGAGAAGGCTCTCTTTTGGGAAATGCCGCGATATAACGAGAGAGTTAGCTAGTCTCTCCGATCCTCGTCGAGGAGAGTGAAATATTTACGATCGCTGCTCCCTCAGCTGGCGGATAATACGCCAATTCTCACGGATTTATCATATCTCTCCTGGATTCTATGGTAATGGAGAAAAATGTACGGATTCCTCTGTGACCCGATAGAAATGAGAATGTCGATATGTCTCGCTCGGAACTAAGATAGATTCGTGTAAAAAGATGTGTCTTCGGTGAGTGCATTGTTCGTCGAACGAGACTATTTTTCTCCAAATAGTATAAAGGAAAAGTTCAACACGGTCTAATGAAATAGAGGGCTAAACGAACTAAAGACAAGCCGAAGAGGAAAGTTTACTTTTATTCGCAAACAGTCATCGGTCTTTTCCGTGCTGTAGTGCAGGTTATTTGTCTTGGTGTACAAATGGAATCAAAAGGCGGAGTTTATAACAGTGATCAAGGGAGGATATACTCCCGAGGATAAAAGGATCTTTGGTCAAGCAACAGTGGCTTACACGAAAAGCAAGGTATACTTGCCACCGGATATCTCTTCTCACACCGCAGCCGCCGCCACCGCCACTGGCGGGAATAAAACGCCCTCGAGTTTCTACGTGGTTTGCATTCACCCCGAAGACACAGCCATTTCGTTTTCAAGATCGTTCGCCGGCCAAGATCACGGCAGAAGTGTGCTTTAAAGAGAGCGCGAGACCTCACTGGGCAACGAGGCGGCCTTAACCTTTCCAGACTCGAAACGGCCAAATTGTCTTAATCCACGCGAAGTCGAGTCTAGAATTTCAACAAGATAGTCTACGAAAGAGCGCAATCATCTCTGATTTCCCATTTCCTCGGTGCTTTCTCACCCAACTTTATAATTTACACAGACATTAAAGCCTCGAAGAGAATCTCCAATGAACTGGCAGATCTATTTTGTATTTCTACGAGAGTGTTGGAGTAAATTGCTTTTAACCTTTATTTAGAAAAGAGCAGAATAGAGAAATATTTTAGTTCCGGTGTGTAAGGAAAATAGAAGTTGGCCCATATAATTAAAAAGGCTGTTTATAAATAGGAGGATCGATATCACTCAGCAAGAACGTTGTCGGGAAACTCGGTCAAGATGTGCCACGCTTGAAATTGCTGCTGATTACCAGGTTTAATCATTTGCTCATTCTCGAGCTCCCCTTCCATCTCGCATGGTTAGCCAGGCGGCAGGCAGAGTGCGCCTCCGTACTGGTAATAGCATCGTTTATCCGGCGATTATGCCATCCCTTTATCTCTTCGCCGCTAAGAGTTTGCCATTTTACAAATGTCAAGTGTTCCTCGAAGGTCCAGCGCCAATAATCCTGACGGTTTTCCATTCGCTGGCTTTTATTCCGAGAAAAAATGCTAGACGAGAATTGGTTGGATGGTAGCAGCGTGTCTTTTGATCGTTAGCTCGACTGCCGGATGTCCTGGACTACTATTTCTAGTTTTTTCCCTCTTTCGTTTTGTCCCTGCCGAGGGTTTTACGGGCGCGATCCTTTTACTTTTTCCCGTGGGCCGTTTCCGCTCGCTGCGGGGTGTCCGGGGTAGCTTTATTAGCGCTACAGGAGCGCTCGAACAAGAGAGGCCTGATTGATTACGAGCAAACAGCAGTAGCAATGCTTCTTCCGGCCAGAGGAATATCCCGATATCCTAGAAGAGCGAACTAGTAAATCCTCTGCTGGTGCGTTCACGTGTTCCAGCCGAGATATACTATAACTCAATCACGGTAGAGAACGATTAAAGGTGCAGATAGCCGTGACATTTTCCAGCAAAAGTTTCACCGCTCTTCCTCTCTTACCCACACTAACCCAGCTGGCAGGCTGGGCGATGTGTTCGACCAGAACTTAACCAACTTGTCAAGTTCCGTTCTCTAGCCCCGGCACCGGGATATTAATCATTGTGATAGGTAAAACTTCGAAAAACTTAAAACTCCGCCTACCCATCTCGCCCAGCTTCCTCGCACTCTCTCTTGAAAAATTGGAAGGTATCCACAGCGATCATAAATCATATTGCAATTTGGTGCTGAGTAAAAACATAATGGCTGCGACCTTACGCATCTCGCAAAAGAGTCCTACTAATTATATTCCTGCATCTTTTATCTTTGCCGAATCCAATTGCACAATCCAGCCGTTTATCATTCAGAATTTTCTTTGGCCTTTGGCAACTTTTGATAAAAGAGAATAAGAGGAAAGGGTTTCCGGCAACTTCTTATCGAGAAGATGCTCCCTTTCACATAAGAAGCGCTCATCCAACTGGATCTTTTCGACGAAATAGGATTAGTTTCCTTCTTCCCCCTCAGGCCTTATTTTCCGTCGTGTCAATTTCTCCATGCATTTTCTTACTCGCTTCTCTTCAAGCATGCCAATTTAAATGTACGTTTCAGAAAAATTCGGCGTCTATTAACTTCATGTTTTCGGTACAACCAACAGTTCTTTCGTCCGCCCGTAGTAATGATAAGCAAACAGTGTACGTGTATAACGGCGAGCATTTCCGCGTCTCGTGTACTGCTCTTGTTTCGCACGGAAGAAAAGGGAGAACCAAGCGAAAAGTAGCACACTAGCCTCCTTGGAGTCCGAACAGAAGAGGCGCATCCTATTTTGACTTCTTGCTAGTCACAACTGGGAGGGCTATGCAAATTCCTACCGTGGAAAACACGAAAATTGTCAGGAAAAGTCGAACCTACCTATTTCACGTCTTCCTGTCTGTTTTCTTTGGCGCGTGTGTGTGCAAGTACATCGACCCTCATGTCGAGTCGAAACTCTGCTGAAATAAAGGAATGTAGAGGAATGCTGAGCGAAGGGAAAATCGTCAGTTGGACTTTGCGCATGTGTGTTGTACGTAAACTAGTTGTTCAGGTTCTTCTGTAATTCGATAGTGAGTATAGCTTCCTTCTCAGTGAAAGCAGTTATCGCAGTTACCATGGCAATTCAAGCCAACGCAATTCAAAGGATTATTGGGGGTTGGTGTTCCCTATGGAAAGATGTGCTTCCATCCGGTCACCGGAGAATCCCATGTGTCGAAGCTTCATGATCAGATTATCGGCTAGCCTGGCTCTCCTGTCTCCCATAGGATCTCGTATATTGCCTATCTTCTTCGGATTTCCGAATGCGGTGCATATTATCGTTTGGAAAATCTTATTTCGATTTTTGATAACATCACAAGCGTCACAAATAATCCGTCATACGTAAAAGAAGTTTCCAGTCATTAAGTCGATGAGTGAGAAGTCCGCAAATGCGCACGTTTATCCAGGAGAAATTTTAATTCCAGCCTGAAGTATGCTGGGCATAAAAACCACAGAGCTGCGCTCTTTCGTTTGGTTGGTTGGGTGAAAAGAAAAAAAAAGAAGGGGGGAAGGGTGGGAGGGATTTGGGTAAAATTCGGAAGATCGTGGTACCGCGGTGGCACGGCTTTTCCACGAGCATTTCCAACGAAATTAGAGATTCCAGGTGGGATTAGGAGGAGCTTGAAATCCGCGCGGAATTCGTGCTCTCTCACCGTCCACCCACCATTTTCCCTCTTCTTTTCTTTCCCTCCCTTCTCATCGCGCCAGAGAATCAGCCTGAAGCGAGGTGGGTCCTGCACGCGAATCTACTTTTGAATGCCTCTGATTTATTCGATCCGAATTTCTCAAGAGAATCATGTCCACGTTTCGTCCTCGGTTATGTGTTCCCCTTCTGGTACAAAATTCACCCGAATTGCCATGAATTATGCTGATAATCGACGCGCAATTAGATCGAAAACCAGGTGGAACAGTAAACTGGGCTCACATGGCTGCAACACGAATGCACACATTTGCGCGCAGAGATTCACATCCTGCAAACAATTAACTCAATGCTGGGAAATCGTAGTTGATGCCACCATTAATTACCGTACGGTAGTAATTAATGGTGCTCGATTCGACAAAGAGTGCGGAATTGGGAGGCAGTTCTCTTGAAAATCGTAATTCAGAGGCACACGGAGAGAGAAACATTGGGTAAATTACTAGTGTTTTGCCAGTAGCGAGTTGGCTTAATTGAATTCGTACAGCCAGCAACAAGCTACGCCCTAGAACGGACACTTGTACCTGTTAACCTTTGCTCTTTTCTATTCTAAAGCACCAAAACACTCACCAATAAATTCTCGCAACCACAATTCTGGACAGACTATTCTTCAAGTACACTTTAATGGAGAAAACAACATTATTATTATACCCATTTAATTCAACAATTCTTTAATCATCCACTCGATGAAATAACTGCTTTATCTCTGCTTGGATGCGCACACTCGACATCTAGGCTCGATTCTTCATTAGTCGCACCAATGCAGGTACAATGCACCCGGTAAATTGGAGGTTCGAGCTCGTGTCGAGCATAGCCACGAACAATGAAGACCTCCCTATCGGTACTAATAGTTTCGGGCTATCTATCACGAGTCCATTCCCATCCAATCTCGGCGCCGAGCCATCTAATGCAATTTTACTCTGATTTACCCTTTCTAACGACGCGGCCGAACCTCCATCGTATATAATCATGCACTGCTAGGTATCGCACACATATTCTCTCACGGCAGACTACCAAGCTAGTATATCAGAGAGAAAGAGAGTGAGATAGAGTGGGCCAACCACTGGGAAATATTCCGTGTACTCTAAAGCCTGCCGAAAAGCAGAAATACTGGAGAGAGTGAGAAAAATCTACGTTAATAAGCCTGAGGTGAGCGGGAGAGGGTTGGTTCTCGCCAGAGTAGAAAAGGCTAGGTTGGAGGGGTTGGCTTTGGAAAAGGCGAGGCTCGCTTTTTTCAGTGGTACATGTGCGGCTGTGGTACTCGGAACGCTCGCTCCAGAGAGAGAGAGAATGATTGAGGACGGAAGTGCGTGGCAGAATGAACGGAGGGAGAAGAGGGTTCGATCGCGTTGAAATTATCATGCAACGAGCGTCGCCAGCGGCTGCCACCGTGGCTAATAATATTCCAGAGGACAAAACGCACCCCCTCGAGAGCAACGCGTATTCTGACGCTCACCGGCAGAGGTAGCGCTCGCGCGAATACCAGGAATAGGTAGCAACACGGGGACAGGCCGTGAAGCTAATTAACGCTAAGGGGAGGAAGAACGTGCGCGAGAGTCAGTGAGATCCCCATTGAAATCAGTGCACGCACACGCACGACACCCTTTGCTTCAATTTACCATTCCTCTGACTCGCGATAAACTTAAGGTGCATCATCGAGTATTCTGTGTATCGATATACAGCAATAGATTACTATGATAGAAGATATTTCTAATAAATCTTTTATATTAATTAGTCGAGAAGTTCTGTTTTTCCCAATTTACTAGGTTGTTGTGCGAACGTGGAATTAATCGTGGAGAGAGAATTGTCAGTTGATGCCAAGCATTATTTGTACTGTCCCCATTGTAGATCACTCACTCGGCGTTGATTATGTTTGCCCAGGCCAACATACTCGTCGGCAGGTTTGTTGTTGGTAACGGGTTGCATTGGTGTTTGCGGGCAAGCCGCTGTTTATCATGAAGCCGCCTGTGTCAGGAAACGCGGAGCGCGGGTGTCCCCATACTCCTCCGCTCCTGGTGATAAGCGGGATAGACAGGGATGGGAAGGAACGTGTCTGCAGAAATGCGAACAAGGGAAGCACCGTCGCGCAGTACGATAGTAAACTCGCGCTAATTGAATCGCACGCGGGGAAGCCGACATACCTCCAAATAAGAGCCACAAATACATTAGCATCCTATCGCGCGATTCTAGCACGCACAGCTACGCTCGTAATTCCTGGCCCGGAGAGATAGACCGAGTGCAACACGCCGACAGCTAATTCACTCATTTCGACAAGCCGATTTCCTCTCGCCGTCCATCGAAATATCTAAAAGCTTTCTCTTCGATTCCAATACTTCGAAACTAGTTGATTAACTTCATTCAAGTATTGATTCGTATTATCAGAGATATATAGTGTTACTATTATCCAAGATATTTCCCGAAGGTGAGAGGATACCACACTAAGTACTGCCTCACCTCAGGGAAATCAAGGAATTCAATTGTTAATATAGAATAATATTCGGACTGGCTGATTATCGGAAAACAGTAATACTGATAATAGAAACAGTTCACCGATCGACCCACAGGTGCTAGGAGTGAAGAGTACCGGAGTTTCTCTTTGCCATCGACGAACATTTTATTTAATGATCTCTTGAGGATGCCGCCAGTTTTCTTCCGCTCGTTAAACCGATCCTCGTTATTGTAATGATCTCTCGCAACCACGGCGAATGGAAGAGGAGAGCTGGAGGGGGAGTAAATTTTGTTGCCGTTGAATAAGTTGGCACGATTTTACTGTATCAAGTTACACAATGAATAAGAGAGTACGGCTAAGTAGTATATGGTCAAACATTCAACCATTACCATTGCGGGTAACATGGATGTCTGACCACATACGTGCCTATACTACTTAGCCCGCGCTCTCTCTTTGTTATCACAGCGATTCCCACATATTTTCGGATGGACAATACTTTTCTCTGATTCCTGACAAAGGGAAGGGGGCATTGTATTGCGTATAGAATGGTACCCACCACAATTTTTGTCCGATAAACGAGCCGATACGCACCACAAGCTTTCAACCGATTACCAAAGGCTACCGATAAACGGTTCGGTTCATAAAAGTCGCGTAAAATTGTATCGGCCATTTGAAAACCAATTTTTGCCCTGGGATTAGCACAGTTTACCGGGCGGGTTTGTATTCGATAAAGATGCAAATGCAGAGGTCGCGTCTCTCTGTCCACGAATATCCTCGATAAATGAAAATCGAAGTGGCAGTGTGTGCACCGTCGAAAGTTTTCTCTCTGGCTCGACTTCCCCCTGTTTTTTTCGGTACACGCTACGAGTCGATCCCGGACGTCGGATATCCTTTTTCTAGATCTCCCTCTGCGGGGACGACCTCGCTTGGCCTTCCTTTTCTATTTTCCATTGCAGTGTGCGGCGGCGGCGGCGACGGCGGCGTTCTTTCACGTGCATCGATACGCTCGTTTTCAGCGTCGACATTTCCCGGTCAAGCGGCAGCGGCGGCGACGGCGACTACGGGGTCGTTGGGCTTGAACGGGAGGCGCCTTTGTCGGTTCGACAAATACCAATTCGATGTCCGTAGCGACCCGCTCGTTTTCCCCCTCCCGAAATACTAGAGCGACCGTACTTTTTTTTTTGAAATCCTCACCTTCGCCCGACGTGATACTACTTCGCTAACAATGCTTTATTTACATTCCTGTTTTTCACCACTATTCGAGTATTTCGTCCGAGAAGCTAGTCAAACAATCGTGGCAAGTGAAAATTTAGTGATAGTTAATAGTAGAAGGACTGAAAGTATGTTGACTGGTGCACAGTTCAAAGGAATTATAATTGTATTATTTCACCAATAGGAACAGACAAACACGATGTTACGTATGTAACAATTTAATAGTTGCCACTTCTTTCTCGGCACTGGACGAAAAAGATTTAATTACGCGGGTAGTTGTGAGGATGTGGGTGGGTTGCAGAGAACAAAGGTAGCTAAAAGGAATTTACAGAGCCATGTAAAATATTCTTGCTGCTTGGCTCGACGCCGATAAGAGGGAGGTGAGCCCGCTAGCAGTTTCCTAAAAGCTGTTTGCATGCTTCCACCCCGCGTACATATATATATATCCATATAAAGCCGCTCGGGGCTGAACAACACGTGATAACGAAAAATTGCACGCGCATCGAGATAAAGCATGCGCAGTAGTCTATCCAACCAAGCTGAAATTCGTCCTACGCATCCAATTTCGAGATGGTACTCGCACATGTACGATTTTGATTGTTGAAACCATTTCCTCACTTTTAGAGCCTTTAGAGCTTTCAGAGATATAGTACAAACATTCTGTTTTTGAAGTTTGATCTTGCTATTTTCTCTCGTCCGACTCTGAAGTGTGAATACGTCAAACGACAATCGCAAGATTTCAGTGTGGCCATTAATAAATACGAATTTTAGTATATACGAATGAAGGAGAGTAACGGTGGAGTTGGAGGATCGATACCGAAATACGCCTGTTTCCTGTTGGCCTTAATCCGATTAAAAGGTATTTCGGCCAGATTAAATTTACACGAGAGCTCCGCTTCAGGCTCATTCTCCCCCCTATTTTTCAACGTTTGCCTCTCGCACCCTCTCACTTTCGCATAATACTATAACATGGGCTAATATCGTCCGATTACGCGGCAAGATGCCTGCTTTTTCAAGCGACGAATGCGCCCAGCGATTCCCGCCCGTCCATTAAAAGATGAATTCCGGCCGTTGCAGCTGCGTGCCGCAGCTTTATTTTGCATTTGCTCGTTTGCGCCATTAGCAGCCACGCGATATTCCCCTCGGAGCGTCACGGTGCTGGAATAAGCATGAAAGCAGGGCGCGCATTACACTTCCCCCGAATTCCAACTCGGTGAAACGAAGAAGATCGCATGCATAGAGCACTAGCACACAGACTCGCTCTATTCTCGTTTTAATTATACCCAATCTACAAAATGCCTCCTTCCTCCCTCCTCTCAAAGTCCGACAGGATGAGAAATAGGAGGAAGTCGAGCTAAAATTAAAATACATGTAGACATGGAATTACATTACTTTTGCATATTCACCCCGGATGTTCGAGTAACTCGTTCGCGATGCACTTACACGAGTTGGCAACATCGAGTGAGTGAGAGGGAGAAAACCGATCGACAGACTAGCAGCTCGACCGATATTAATATTCATCGCTGCTAGTTTATTCTCTCTATGCTGGGCCAACCGAAGGACTAGTAAGATCGACGGAAAAGGGGTGCCGAGGGGGGATGGAAAGGGATTTTCAACAAGCAGTTCCAGTTCGCTTCGGCCTAGTTTCCGCTCACCCGAACTTCATCCAAGCAGAACCGAACTGCGCTTTCTAAGGCTGATGTCAGACTAAGCCTGTTTCCGACTCCCGATTACTCGAACCTGCTATGTATGTTATTAACCATCCAATCGATCCCCGGCATCTGCGATCTACAACGGACAAGCCGAATTGGAAATATGATCGGTCGGCTGGTCATTAATAATACATCGAGTGAGTAATTATCAGGTCGGCTGGAAACCGCAAATAATGTACCCACACCCACGCATTTGCCAATACGAATATCCATTTTATACTCAAGGTATAAACAATCTAATATAATTCAGTAGAGTACAAGTGCGACGAATGTTTCCAATGAAATGGTTGTTGCCTTGAAAGTAAGTGATGCAATAATCAAGCAAGTGCATCGTATTGCTAGGACTTTACGTAAAGGCTTCGAGAAGTGTCTCTCGCGAGGCTGATACTGCAAATAGTGCAAATGTATTCCGAGCGGTAGGAATGCACCTGTTTTCCTTACCAGGATCTTGGTCGTTCCTTAGCTATCTTTCAAGAGGAACGACTGGCAGCGGCTGCCTCTCGTCACTCTTTCCTATCGGGCTTTACACTCCGACGCTCGTTCCCGCCCGTTTCTCTCTTCCGGTATCCGTCAGTCCTCTCTATTTCCCTGCCGATAAACGAGATTGCCTACGATTTACAAACGCAACGACTCTGCCTTCGCTAAAGGCGCACACACCCTATCGGTGCACACGCCACTCTGCACAGGGGTAGCACTCCCTCTCCTTGCAAAATGCCGACACCTATCGAATCCCTTAATGCTCGAGTTCATCTGCCGCCCATCCTCTCAACGATTCTCATGCCTTCCGTGAACTTATTTCCGTTGGGAATTTTCTCCGAATCGTTTATATCGCATACATATATTTCTTCCTTTATCGTTCCATGTTGTAATCGGCGAAAGTGCCTTCCAACTTTATGAGATAGCCGATCGGAAAAGGGTTTCGGAGCATGAAGATGAACACTACACGCGTATATATAGACGCACACTATCTTTTAGTTAAGATGGATGCCGGTATTCCTTGACGTTCTTATCTCGCGTACGTCAACACGCTTTATCCTCGCCAAGCCGATGAGAAACTATCGCGGCGCGGATAATTCACTTCAGGATGGATGAACAACGGCGTACGCTCTCAAAGAGATGAAGATGCGAGTATGTATTAGTAATAGTAGCGAGAGTTTCAGCCTTGACATATTGTACTTTGAATTACTTCCGACCGACGCATTATTGATAGATACTGCGTCATATGCTTTTCTGACTTCAAACAGTGCTTCCAATCGATTGTTCCTTTCTACGAATAAGATGGCGATTATGGTTTTAACAGTATTGCTTCTCGGTATTATCCATTTGTAGGGATTAACCGGAACTCGAGCAGTAAATTGCGGTGGGAATCGTTGGGGGCGAGCAAGGTGGGCACAGTAATGCAGATGGTGATGTACATTAGCCTCGGAGGGCTCCAAGGAAACACAATGTAGAACAGTGATTACTCGCCGAGATGCACAGGTATAGGTAAATGTAGGATCTCCACGGGCATGAGTCAAAGGGTGGTTAACGGCAAAGGAGATACATTGTACAACGGTTGCTTCGTAGCCAATAGGAACTAACCACCGAATCTACTATTTAGAAGGAGGATCGTCTGCTTAATCTGATCTTGCAGAAAAATAAATTCATTAACCTGATTCATCAGATTACGATTATATCAAAGTTAGAATTAAAGGAATATCCCAGAAAATAAATTCAATAACCTAAACTGAGAGAATCGTAGTGAGTTCGTATTATGAGTTCGTGCAAAACAATTTCACATTTCCGTGCTGGGTGTGTCAGTGACGGTGGACCGTTGCAGGCGGTGAAAAACATCCGAAAGTTCGCCGTCTGTCTACGCCTGGCGAATGACGAGGAGCGCTGTGTCCCTCTTTCTACGATAGGGGGTTGAATACAGAAGAGGAACTGTGGAGTGGGAATTCGGAGGGGGATGAACGAGCGGTGAAAATGCGTCGGAAAGTTTGGCTCGTTCCGCCGGATCCCGACGGCCGGCGATCGATTCCCGTGGATGGCCATCGTGTAAATTGGACTAATTGAAGCGGCAATTGCTCGAAAAGTGTCGCCGTAAAATTCGACCGAATACCGGCTCCGTCGATTGCGAGCCGTGGAAACGAGGCTGTGAGAAAGAGAAGCAATCCAAGCCGAATTCACATTAGCTGGTGATATTAATAACTAGCATCTTCAACCTCGTTCTGTCTATCGAGCGAAATATCTAGTTCAACCCTCCGGCGAACTTGTACGCACCAACATGGAATAGTCGCTCGAAAAGGCTAATTCATTCCTCCAAGTACGAAGAAGGACTAATTAATTCCGGCACATTGTTCCCTCCCAGGCATTGTGCGATACTTCTTTTTTTTTTTTTTGTAAAAGTAACCACGGTCCCCGAAGTTCTTAATGTTCGTGTTCTTCTTGTTCTCGGGTTGGTCACATTCGGTGGGAAGAACTTGCGAAACAGCTATTCCCTAGCCGACTACACAAAGTCGGAGAAATTGTTGTCGCCTAAATGCAGTTACATGTCGCCAAGTTACTTCGTTATCATTGCTAGACTAAATTGAAGTCTTCCAACCAAATTATCTGACAACATGAACTGCTTATCAATGCAAACAATCATTATTACACTGCGAGTACTGTGTTATTAAATTTCATAATTCTACCGACTTAAAGTCTAGAAAATCCCTATCGCACGTCAGACATCGGGCGAGGAAGAAGCAGCGATGGCATTCTAAACTCGCGAGTTCCCGGAATCCAATGGAGGAAGGGAGATTTTCCTCATTCCGGCGTAGCGATCTTCGAATGTCCCAGGGACCAGATATCTAGGTATTTTTCACTCACTAAATTGTTACCCTCCCGAAGAACAGCGAAGTTCCTAGCAGTCCATAAGAACTGCTACATCCAAATATTTCATCCAAGAAAAAAGAAAGGAAGTCGCACTCTTTCGTGTTGAAATTCCTTCAAAAATATTGCTCGACAAACGGAAAAAAAAAGATGGGGGTAAAAACAATCTCTACCACGACTTATTACCACGATGTGCTTGGTAGCACGAATGTATATCCAGGCCATGCTTGCCGTTCGCATAAACCCCATACAGTGGGAGAAATTGCTAGCGGCCGTGCTAGTAGTTTGCGATAGCTCGCGGCCAACTTCCGCGAAAGCGAGGAGAATGCTGGTGCTAGGAGGAATTCGACTTTCATATGAAACAGCATCCATTCTTCCCGCTGGTGCCAGCCACACTATCTTCTCACCTTGCCTCCCGGAGCTTTCTTCTCCTTTTTGTCTCGCTATCACTTGAAATACAAGAGCAATCTTTCTTCTTTAGTCTCCCAGCAACAATGTCCAGCCACATTCCATTCAATGACATTTTAATACAATCAACTCATTGTTAAGAAAATAATGCCAGTTAATTAAACTGATTATACTACTCGAGTCAAACTGGAATAAAGATGGCTCCAAGTTTAATGCGATGTTCCTATGAGCGCGAACTGTTGGATCTATGTGGTGGTGGTGTAGTCTCGGTCTCGCCCGTTGCTTCGCGGTCTCGGAGGTACAGCGGAAATATCAGCTCTGCGAAATTCCATTTTGAGAGTCATACCTAATTCACGAGTTCCCTCGGTGGGGTATGTGTTGCCTGAAGCCGCTCTATGCGCACTCTCCCTCGCTACTGACTCTCTATCACTGTCTCAAGGAAATTACGGGCAATGAGCTTTCTCACACCATCGTATCGATACATATACTCGCATTCTACTTTGGGAAACTTTTCGCCCCTCTCTATCGATTGCTTACTACTTACGACCCCCCCGAACAAACGACAAGAAGAAATATTTTTACATCAATGAACATCCCTTCGTTCTCGAATTAGAAATCGTACATGAAAAGCGATAGAAAGCAGACTTTTATAATACTCTAAGTTTTTTTTTTAAAAAACCTACCAGTTAAATGGGAAGCAACCGGTATTATCAAGATGATTTACTGAATACACGGAATATTAATGAATGCCGCCATTTATGGGGGCGAGAAAAATCGAAAAACATCTCTGCTCTTAATGAGGCGTCGGTGGTACGCCGAGCACAGCTACGGCAATACTTGTCTAGGCCATTAATAGTAACGAGATTGTTAAAAGGACTGGCATTTCGAAAGGAATAAACACAACGGTAGGGCATGACGAAGCTGGATTTATGAGCGACGGAAAGATTCAACTGGAAAAGCACGGGTCAGGATAAAATTCACTGGTTAAAGAGAGAAAGAGAAAGAGAGAGAGGGGGAAGAAGAGAAAAAGACAAAATCAAAGTGCTGGCGCGGAGCACACTAACCGAGCACATCATCGGTGCTTCGCACTTGGCACCGAGCGTTTTTCCGATCCTGGAGAAGTGTGTAGTTCATATGTTATAAAATGCTCGGTTTACCAGGGCTCGACGACTGGCACGGCGAGAGCAGCCGGGAAATGAAAAGGCACGAAGTCGGAGGGTCGCGCAGCCGACTAGCAGATATATTAAAGAGAGGGGATTCTGTACCACTGTCCGAGAACGTTGCCAAAAAATGTACAGCATGTCCGCGCGCACGGAATGTCCGAGTCGTAAATATTTTTCCACCAACCATGCGATGATTCGCTGGAATAATTTCGACCCTTTTTATGCTCATTGCTTGCTGTTAACTTATTCGGACTGTTGGTAATATTACTATTTCATAGAGATCAGAGATTTTTTGCACGACAAGCCTTAATAAGATTTTTGAAATTCTGGCTATCTTTCTCGTTGGAAATTCATCCTGAGTTCACACCTCCTCGGATCAAGGTGCGTCAAGGCTTTGTGAAATTGCTGGTACGTGCTCAGTATCCTGGAACAGCAGGCGCGCAGTATTGAGACTTGGCCCCGTTGAAAAATCCATGTATCAATCCAGGCTAAAACCCAATTCCAATCGGAGCATCCGCGCGAGATTGCAATCCCCCGCGCGCGCGCGCTCGTATCGAGATAGAAGGAAAAGAAGGCACTCTTTTCTTTGGCTGTAACAGTAGGACTCTTTACTTGCATTCTAACATAGAGCATAGAAATAGAAAAGTTCTTTTTTTTATCTCTCATAAACAAGGAAAGCAGAGACGGGTCAATAATCTGAAGAAAGAACGAACTTTACGATTCCTCCTGTTCGTACGAGAACCTTCCAGTGGAACTCTCTGTTCGATTGAAGGAGTTCGCCATGGAAATCTCGCATTCGTCCAAGCGAAATCCGTCTCCCTTTGGCATCGAATTTCCTTATACGTAGAAAGTCGCCTCTTTCTTTTGGGAGTTCGTGCCGGAACTGAGAGAAGTGCGGTTGCTCCTGCTTCTCCACTCTCCATTTCTTTGCCTATTCCCCGGCGGTTATCGATACGCGAACTTCTCTCAAGATTCTCCAGTACGTATCTGTCGTCCCTCAGCGTCATAGGATGCGCGGAGAAATCCCTAAACATATCAGTATCGCCAATGCTTCGTATATTGTGAACGATAACCAAGGATTTCGCTATTCGTACCATTAAAACTTTCCTTAAGCTTGTGTGTCAGTTTTATAGTTGCAATTTACTAGGGAAAAGAAATTTCCTTATTAATTTCAGGTGATTAGAAGAGCTTTCAGTCACCGTAGTCCGGCGCAGTTACGGCAGCATCCTCGGATCACCGGCTGATGAACTTCGTTAGCGAGAGGCAACTTCTTTTTCTCCGGATTAAATACTTTAATTGGCCTTTTAAGTATCCGCGATGAACGAACTATCCAAATAGAAAAGTTGAGCCGAGCCGAGTCTGTGCTACTCCCCGAGCGAGGAATTACAACCCCCTAATTAGTTGGTACTTGGTGGAAGGTGAGATAATTCAGGCCAGCAACTTAAATTTGAGGGAATAAAAGTGTGGTAAACAACGGAATCAAAGAATTACAGTCTGGCAAGAATATAGTAATTTCAAATGTACCTTCGATAATCAAGCAATTTTTACGAAATTGAAAATATAGAAAGTCGAGCAAAGCGATCAGTTGCGAGATGTCAGGAGCGGCAAGTTTCTGTTATTGATTAACTATTGCTATTCCGAAATAGAGCGAGGAAGAAAGTAAGCACGTGAACAACCCGTTACTCTTTCACCCTCGTTCTTTTCCCGGGGAACTTTTTACTGGCGAAGCTAGAATGCCTGGAGAATATTAGGGACGTAAAAGGACAGCTCGCGGGAGTAGTCTTGCTAGCGGACGCGCGGACGACGGCAATTCCCTTTAAAGCGAGAGCTCTTTTATAAGCCTTAAAATTTTACGCCAGCCAATTCAGCAATCGGTTTTTACCGCCAACATGTATATACACAGTGGCGCACTGCTCCCAAGCTATAAATAAAATCTCCTGTGTGTGTCTGTCAACTACAGAGGAGTGAAAGCAAGTGAGAGAACGCAACCCCTGAGACATCGATCAGTTTAGTTCAACATAATTATGCCCCGATAACCATTACATCCTTTTCACTTCACTAAGCGAACCTTTTCAGCTTTCAACACCGCTGGAAATAATCGAGGGTGGGGGGAAAAAAATAAACTATGAAGAAGAGGGGTGATGTTTCCATTAGGGTGAGGGTGGTGGAGTCTGTTGGCAAATGATTGCCATAGCAAAAATATATTCAATTCCCCTATGCAAATTTACTGATAATACAAACGAGGAGCGTGTTGTAAGCCAGTCAACGATAACAAAATCCTCCCAGCGATCCAATTGTTTTCGGGACTGCGTGATGATCGACGCACAGGCGATAGGAGGAAACAACATATTCAGCAGCCTCGCCTTTCTCTTTCTCGCTCTATCGAGTGCTCGAATTTTATACAAACATAATTCTCATTTGGATAGCATTCATGAATTCCTGATCAAATTATACAGGGTTGTTCCACCGCACTCGCGCCACCCCAGGCTTTTACCATCGCGCCGATTTCCCATACTGGAATTACAATGCTTCGAAATTTTCCATCGTAGCGACGGAGAGCAAGGGAGCGGTGAAAATCCGCGAGAAGCGGCGCTAATGTGAATTTGAAAACGTGAAAAAGCACAGAAAGTGGCAATGGAGATTGAATATCAGGAGGAGAGGAAGTGGAAGGAGGAAGCGAGATTAATGGGTACAGAGAGTACTGATGAATACGTTGAGATACGTGTGATCTCACCGGTAAATGATCTCGAAAACATGAGAAGGGGTGAATGGCAATGGGGCGGCCGGGTTGGAAGGCCTTCATTATTCAAAAAAAGCACAGCCGCGATAAAAAGTAAATGCGGAAACTCGGGAAATCGCTGAGCCAGTTCCCAGGATGGGATTTAATTGGCCGTTAAGCGATCGTTCGCTCCCACTCGATGCGGACTACCGCCGTGCTCTCTTCGTCCAATTAACTGTAATTACACTCAACTATAGTAATAACCAACCAGGTGGAGATTTTCGTGAGAGCTCTACCCTCCACTTCTCTCCGCAGATCTAGCCAATGGTAATAAGAAGAATGTTTCGGTACAATTCCGACTTTTGCATCACTGATTCTTTGCTTGTTGTTATTTGTGAAAAAATACTTTTTGAACTTCGGCTTTGGTTTTCACCCCATTACTTTCTCTATGAATACAGACTTTGTACATCAAATTTTAGCCCCGGAAATAGTTGGGAAGACTTGAAAACGTGGGAGAAACCGTCAGAATTAGACGAAGTTGATTATTCAGGATTGGTTTTCCATGTGTTTTGGGTACAATTCCGGCACTTTGGCCAGTGGTTTCATGTTTTCTATCCGTTTTGATACTTAAACAATCGATTTATCAAGCGTTCGTCAAAGTCCGAGAACCTTCGAAAAATCGAAAATTTTTGAAGGGGTATGCCTTAAAAAATTTGCGAAAAAATGAATTTTGAGCTAGGGCTCTGGAATTTATATCACTTCTTCCTTGATGCAAGAAAACATTCTCCACCAAATTACAGCCCCGGAAAATGTCGGGAAGACTTGAAAACATGGGAAAAACCACGGAACCTAATTATTCGGGATCGGTTTTCCATGTGTTTTCGGTACAATTCCGGCACTTTGGCCACTGGTTTCATGTTTTCTATCCGTTTTGATACTTAAACAATCGATTTATCAAGCGTTCGTCAAAGTCCGAGAACCTTCGAAAAATCGAAAATTTTTGAAGGGGTATGCCTTAAAAAATTTGCGAAAAAATGAATTTTGAGCTAGGGCTCTGGAATTTATATCACTTCTTCCTTGATGCAAGAAAACATTCTCCACCAAATTACAGCCCCGGAAAATGTCGGGAAGACTTGAAAACATGGGAAAAACCACGGAACCTAATTATTCGGGATCGGTTTTCCATGTGTTTTCGGTACAATTCCGGCACTTTGGCCACTGGTTTCATGTTTTCTATCCGTTTTGATACTTAAACAATCGATTTATCAAGCGTTCGTCAAAGTCCGAGAACCTTCGAAAAATCGAAAATTTTTGAAGGGGTATGCCTTAAAAAATTTGCGAAAAAATGAATTTTGAGCTAGGGCTCTGGAATTTATATCACTTCTTCCTTGATACAAGAAAACATTCTCCACCAAATTACAGCCCCGGAAAATGTCGGGAAGACTTGAAAACATGGGAAAAACCACGGAACTTAATTATTCAGGATCGGTTTTCCATGTGTTTTCGGTACAATTCCGGCACTTTCGCTATGATTCTTTCTTTTCTGTCTGTTTTAATATTAAAACAATCGATTTATAAATCGTTCGAGAAAATTAACAAACTTTCGAAAGTTCATACGAAGCCTATCTCTCTTAAATCTGATTTAATTGAGAATCATTAAATTCTCCTAAAATTGTATGCGATTCGAATCGGTGGGAAATTCATGTGTATGTCATTCTCGCGTTACAGTCAGACTATCAGCCGATCGTAGGGAGCAGTTTGATAGCCCAATGAATATCAACGATTGTGCAAACCCGAGGCAAATATCATTTCGCCCTGCCGTGTCGTTCACCGTTTACCGCCCACCGACTGCATTATTGTCCAACGCAAACAATGTTTCGATCGAGTGTTTGCCTGCTGAAGTAGGCACACGTATTCATGCATACACATCGAGAGATACAGCGAGAAGAGTGTAGCGATCGAACGCCAACTAATTAGTAGAGCCCAGCTGCGAGCATTGGCAGAATAATTAGCATCGAGTCGTAAAGCTATCGCCGAACAATATCGGTCAGGTTTAGGATAGTGCGAATTAACGTATGCCTGGAAAGAATTCGAACAACCCGTCTGACTATTCGATTTCTAGTCTATTTGCATGTCATGTAATGCGCAATGATTTTTTGGGTCGAGTTCTTTACCGATTACCCTCCTCGATATTCTAATTTACTTATTCGGCAAAAGACAGCAGATGATATTTTATTGGTGGAATTAGATTGAAGATACTCCGCGATAGGTGAAATAATCTATGGGAATCTGTATCAAAGAGAATTAAAACAACGAACCAATTAGTTTATCAAGCGTAAGATATATGTTGGCTTGAGGGTAAGAGAGCAGTGAGATTTAGGAGGAAGATGAGAATGGAGAGTCGATTTAGGTGAGGTCGGAGAGAGGCGCCTCGTAAACGGAATCAACGGCTACGGAGTGAAGCCGAGCGGTGTATGTGTGTATGGCTGTCCGCGTGCAAACTACTCTGCCACTAGCTTTGGCAGAAGTTTGTGTATCATTGTGGAAATGGGAACGATCGGGCGCCCGGCCAACTGGCCTACGTGCCTTCAGGCATTCCGTCAAAACAAGCCTTCTTCAGCACATAGGTAATTAAAGTTCGACTCGAGCAGGCTTACCTTACGCGTCGGCGAACACCCTCTTCGAACACGGAACAACTCGCAATCAATTCTCAAAGGGAACTAATTAACTCGGTACGCTTCCACAGACCCTTCTAACCCTTTAACCATTCAAGTTAGAATCCCGTGTAATTTTAATAAGGTTACTGGATGTGTTTTTTTATAGAAAATCGAGAGTCCCTTCTTCGTCAGGTTACTCGGTGGCACCTGTTGAACTTATTAACAAAGCATTCGCACCCTTTTTTCAATTCCCCTTGATAACCAGACCTAGCACTCTTCGAAAGCCCTTCGTGAATACAAGCATTTAATATTCTTCCCGGAAATCTCAATTACAGTTAGTCAGTCGAACGCCAAAGCATTTGGCATGTTGTGTCAGTCTGGCAGAAATAATACGTTTCCATTTCAATACAAAGTTCTGCAAAATACCGGAAGACTTTATGTTCCTCAACGACTTTAGTATTCACTCTTCTCTCACAGCTTGTGGATTCCTATTGAAGGGCGGATCTTTCTATTCTCCTCCTTATCATCCCGCAGATCGAATAATCGCGAATAGTGGTGGCTCGTCATACCAGACTACTTGGTATACTGTTCAATCTCAGCGGGCCGGAAATCGGATTGCGTGAGATCCACGCGAGAAAGACTGAAAGCTGCGGAATACAAGATACGTGCTCTCCAAGCTGAAGAGCTTGACAAAAGGCTCGAGCGGCAAGCTAGGCTGCTTACACCATCAAATATTAACCGAGACGAAAGCCGGCTCTGCCTTACGATGCACATAAATCCCAACCACTGAAAGTAGCATCTTCCTTCCACAATCCACCTCTCATCGGATCATTCAACCACACATTTTTTCTCTCCAATAAAAAAAATCTCGACATTTTGCCCTGTTTAGTCATGAGAACCGAATGAAGTTCATTTGGCAGTTAGTCCAGCGCAAAGTGATAGTGCGAGTACAGTGGGTGTATACATGGTTAAAGGGAGTGGGTAAGAGTTGGATGAAGCTGAGCAAAAAGCGAGCCCATTAGCGCGGGGCGTCGCCAACGGCGAAATGAAGTCCGACGTTTGCACTGGCTCATGCAAATCATCGGCTGAATTATTCATTAACACTGCTAGCCGCCAACGTCGGCGTCGTCGCCTCCTCAAAATCCCTTTATTTCTGCGGATTTCCAAGGTGCGCCTTCACCATCGATCGTTCACCCAACCATACCCGCCAAGATCCTTGGACAAAAGGAAAGCCAGTTGTTTGTACTTTGAAAGCACCAATCCCTTCTCCAGGATAGTAGTAAATTGAGGGTTCACCCGGCGCTCCTTTTAGAAAAGGTAAACATTTCGTTTCCCCGAAACTACTACCTTCAATTTCCGATTAAGAGTTTGCTGATCTAATTAACTCTTTCGTAAGTAACCTTGACCCGGATTCTTTGGATTCCAAGTTTGCCAATGAGGTGCGAACGATAAATGATGGGAGGGATCGCCTGAGTAGGATTAAGAAAAAAGGAAGTGTGCTTGGGGACATTTTATTTCCAGGCAGGAAGGCCTTTGTAGCGAGATTGCCGCTTTCTTTGAGCTCACGAAATTGCTGCTCCCCCTTTTCGAAAGAGAAAGGCTCGCGCGGCTGAGAAAGTTAGTCGGTAAAAATGGTGGAAGTGTCGAAGTGAACGAGAGAGCAGGGGCGGGCTGCATTTAAAAGAAGATCCCTTTTTTGCGGCGAGTCTCAGCTTTACCTTCCACCCAAGTACAAAGTACCACGATCCAAAGGTCGTAAAGTTAATCGGTGCCGTTTCCAACCCTGCTTTACATACGAAGAACTATCCTCTTTCAGGAATACATTCTCCATTATTCGTGGTACTAGTTGGAAATAATTCGCGAATCATATCTCGTGTTTTATCGATTTCATTTGTACCTTGCATAAGTGAAGTGTTCCTCTTGGAAACTAGATAGGAAGTTGGCAGATGTTCACGTTTAACGTTTTATCAGTCTTACCCGAGCGATGTGCGAATGTCGTAGCACGAAAGTAAAGAAAGTGAAATTGGGTGGCGGGTGGCCGCAGTCAAGTATACTTCCTTTTTTGTTCTCTTCTTTCCCTTCTCCGGTATCGTCGTCATCGTCCTCGTCGTCGTCGTCGTCGTGGCGAACTTCTTAATTAAATTCAGCTAGTTTCCAGGCCGGAAAAAGTGGCGATGAAAAGCGTAGGAGTCTACCGTACGTACTCCTTGTCTTTCTTGAAGTCAGTTGAATTCCTACAGGCCTTTTCTCCCTTTCGCGATATTACCCTGTTTCTCTCTCCTTCGGGATGAATAATTCGCTGGCGTCGGAGAAGTGGCGTCTTCAGAGTAGTCTCTGTGTATGCGTGTGTACTGTCTGCCGTATGAATAAATGATGATTTATGAATAACCATTTTGTCGGCTTTGTGGCATTCACTCGCAACAAACTGCCGCTTACCTTACTTTCTTAGAAAGATCAACACTGCAACCTATTTCCTGTAATTCGTACAATAAATACACACTCGTTTTTTATTGAAGATTCGCAGAGGAAAATCAAAATTTTGTAATTCAGACATTTCCGTGTGGAATATACACTTATATTCGGAGTACGTTCGTGATGGCAAGCTAACAGTATTAAATTGTAAGTCGATGATTAGGGGCAACCCTCGTCTTTAAGCTCCTTACGAGAGGAAGAGCCGAGTTCCCAGGAAGCACCGGTAATTCCGGTATCGTACAGCAACCCCCGATATCTTCTGGAACCACGGGAGTTCATGGCCCGGTACAAAATGCTAGCCAGTAGCGGCAGTGAGAGGAACGTGGGGTCCAGGAGGATAAGCTCGTGCGAATCCCTATTTATGACTACTATTTCGACATACGTGCTGCGAGTATCCTACCGCTCTCCCGAGTGTCGTCGTTCCTCTATAAAGCACGAGAAAGCCCCCTGCTGGAATCGATAAGAAAATTTCTCTACTGCCAGCTGGATCGACCCTGTCAGCACATAATGAGATACGCCTAACCTTCGTTACGCCTTCCCTCATTTATCGATCCCTAAGACTGATGAAAAAATATCCTGTAGGAAGAAAAATTCCTCCTCTTCTCGGCAAAGACTTAATTTTAGATTATAATACATATAGGAGAAGATAGGTTCGTTGACCTTTTCGTGCTGGTTTAGTAGTAAATATGCAATATGTATCTCGATATTGTCGATTCTGTGGGAGATCAGTCAGACCGCAACAAATTGTATACCGAGGTATCGAAGAGAGATCTCTATGTTTCACGATCACGTATTTCGTGGTTGGCGTGACTCGATTTTGGCTTCCAACGAAACCAATGCATTCCACCTGTATGCATTGCGTGCCACTTACGAATATTATAGTTGGATATTTTCCCGGCAATTGGCCGAACCACTGCACAGCCAGATTTGACTCGCGCGAATAGCATTGAATTCGAACACGATCCTAAGGGGTGTGTCGGATAGGATAATCCAATACCGCGAAAGGATAATCAAATTGACGGAGGACCGCGCATGCATCGTCCCGAAACAGAAGGATCAAGCGTTAATTTTGTTGAAATGGGAATTGCAATGCGGTCTTCCGTCGGCTAAAAGCGTCGCTCTGACACGACAAACCACTTTAACGGCATCGACGTAGAAGGAGGGCTCTGTATTCTCATAGATTATGCAGTCCCGCATTTACTTGGCAAGGGCGAATCTGAATAGATCTAGAATCTAGAGTATCGTTCTATTCGCGATCCGATTTCATCAGGATTTCGTATGAATTATCCGTGTAGCCCGTCTGCTAGCTGACCCTCTTTCTCCTGTTGCCCTCGACGTTATCTTTGACCCATCTTCTCTCGAATCGTTCACTCCTCTATTATGAAGCCGATATAAACAGTATCATCCGTCGCCTATTCTCACTAAAAAAAAAAAATGTCTAATTATTACGGAATCTAAATCATAACAACTGAAGTAAACATAGTCGTGTGTAAAAATAGAACGCAAGAGTAGTTTGAGTATTGAAAAGGGTGGTAGAAGCGGGCAATACAGAAGTGAAACCAATCGCGGTGGGGATAAGCATACAGCTCGATCGCAGCTCACAACTCACGTGGGGGTAAGTTTGCAGAACGGGAATAAGCGGGTCAAGCGGGGTTCGGAGAGTGGGAAGAATGACGGTTCATTGAGAATTTATGCCGGCCAGGATATATTCGGATCCGGGTGGTAGGTAGTCCCGGAGGTAGCACTACCCTGTTTACTCGACGAAACTTTTCGATCCATAGCCAGACTACCCAAATCGAATCTCTCCGGTGTGATCTGTCTCACAGTGTCAGGAATAATTCTTCCTGCCACAGGAGGAAACTCTCGGCAAGTCGAAATTGTATGAGTCTGTCAAAGATTAGTTCAATTTCACATTCGATTTGAAATTTAGAGATAGGTTCGTACGAGAAATCTGGGATTAACGATCGAAAAGTAATTAGACTAGTCACAGTAGGATTTTGGAAGCAAGGGAATTCATTATCCTTTAGTCGACCTCGTTCAATTTTGAGCGTCATTGGTCCTCGATCAATGTGAAACCGCGGTCACGCCAGAATAAATAGACTGTTTCCCAACTAGCAATCGGCCACACAGTTATTACGAATTCTGTAATTAATCCTCGCCCAGTGTGAAAGAGACTTTGCTTTGCCGAATATTGTTTTATTCCTATTATTTTCGGCTGTATAAAACATGATTGTTGCAGGATGCCTGAATGCCTTTGAAACCGCGAAAGCCCGGATCCAATGGCATAGGCAGGCCCGAAAGCCTTTTTTCCTTTGCAATGGAAATACTCACTGCGAGGAAAAACAAACCCGACGAGAGCGGTCTACATATGCATGGATGTACTGCAATGTTTTTCATCATTCGCATCGACAGAAAGACAAACCCTCCCTTTGCCACCACGAGTAAACTAAAGGCGCTCTCGGAGCTTATCGGCAAACTCGACATTTATGAATTTTCAAGTCCGATCGATCGATACTCGCCAGTATGCCATATTTAAACGGTCGCTGGTCCTGCTCGATTTCTCTCAGAACTAGAACGAAATTCATCATCGACTTGAGAGTTCGATAATTTCTTGGAAGTCCAAAAATTATTCTACAGACTTAACCGGATCGATTCGCGGGTTAGTAATGAGGCCAACGCGCCACATGTTTGCCTAAGCTTGCATCACCGAGCGAAAGCTACGTTGTTTGTTTAATTAAGGAGAAATGTGGGCTTTCATTGAGGATGCCAGCCCAGCTTGCCCGCTTTCACGCGCACCAGCTTATTTTTCCACGTTATCCCCGTTGCCGTTTAATATGCCTCATGCCTCTCCGAATGATTTACCATCGACGCTACGCCAGCCTCTCGAGCGAGCCAACAAGCCAATTTAACCCTCTACAAAACGTCATCTAAATTTCAACTCGCATACTCATATATTTCACTGTTATTCATATTTCCCATTGTATCGTATTCCCAGGCACAAACAAATAGAAAATCTTGAACAAGCCTCTACTTTTAGATCCAATGTGAAATCTCCATTTCAACGAAACATACGACCGGCGAACGGGGTCAATTTAGAGGGAAAAAATTCCGAGTTCGCCATGTGCAAATATAGATTTAATTAACGTCGGGTAGATGGATGGCCAGGTAATCGTGGAAAAATCTTAATGCTTTCCCTGTTTTAGTAGTTCTCTTTCTCTAGCACTGCCAGCGTGATCAGTGAGGGGAACACGAAGAGGCCCTAGTGCGTATGGTAATGGCGAAGCAGGGGAGGGGGGCGTCGTTACTCTCGCGAATTTGCATAATTATCAAAGGGGGCGAACGCCAGTTGGCAATCGATTCCGCGGCAATGGCCTTTAATGTTATGTGCGCGCGCGTGGGGAGTAGAGAAGCACCGAGCATCCATGTTGGTGGAAGCATAGACAGACACGACGACTATTATCCTAGATATATCCGAGCACCATACAATGTCCGCCCGGTAATGTCGGGCCGGATGAATATTTAGTTAACTGTAAAAGGTAGCACAAGTGGATTAACCCCCCCTCTCCCCGGAATTTGCATTTCCTGATGCTTCTCACTTGTTCTCTGACTCACCCGCTAGCTCGTCCTCGCTACCGCCTCCCCCTCACCCCGGTGCGCTCGCTGTGTTTGACGAGTAATTAAACTCGGCGTAATTAAAGAGCCGGGACTCGATTAGCTGAAAATATACGCCGTTTCATCAGTGAGAATCGTGTTCACTCGCGGCCTGCTTGTCAGCGGTTCATTGTGTTTCGTTGGTTCATTGGGCTCCGAAACCCCGAAAGTGCTTCGCTGGTAATTAATACTTCTATCGTTTTGGCGTAAAATAGTTCCATTAGATTGGTTCGACTAAAATGTCAGGGATAGTGTTATTTCTCGTGGAAAAGGGTCTTCTCGGAAGTCGTAGAAGAAACTGTCCTCACTCAGAGATCGACGGGGTTCAGCACCCATTTCCGTTTCTTGACAGTGACGAGCGTTCCCCCTCACTACCGGTCTGCAATCTAACCACGTTTCTAATATCCTGGAGCATCTTACCGCGCGAGGTATCGCCTTTCCTCGAGATTCGATTTTCCGTTATCTAAGATGCGCACTGTGGTAGCGACACCGCGTTCCGACCACGTGGTCCTCGCCATCCAATGATTCCTCTCGACAAGGATTGGTCACGTTTTTCTCTCTTATCTACGAACTCCACTCATCCGCGGGTATAGAAAAAAAAAGTCGAAGAACAAACCCCTTTGGTTCCTTCTTTATACCCAACATCGATCTACTTTTATTTTCTTTTTATCCCCAAAAGCAACGCAATATTTACATCTTTATCCTTTGTATAATATATCTATACATAGGAATAATGTGTAGCTGTATCAGGATATTATTAAAAATACCAGGGATATCGATGAACAATGTGCTGGATACATTGACGGGGGAGGATACAGCCAAGGGGTGCGAGTTGTTGCTAAAAAACCCATTTGCGGGCATGACTCGAATAAGCTGGCTATATTGAATTTATCGCGGCACGTTAAAGGCCGATCGAAAAGCGTGTCCGAGATTTCAATAGGCGCGCGGAATAAATTTATATAAATCGCGTATAACGCATATAACGCTACCATTCAAAATATTTATTAAATCGCTGAGAGTACCTTTCATACGATTCCTTCGAGCTTTTCAAACGGATATTTCCAATCATCCGAGCTTAAAAATTTAAATACATTCGCAAAGCATCATACATCCCGCATTCGCATCGCTGGAATGTTTTGTGCCTAAAATGCGAACCAGGATTAAGAGAATCGTGCGAGCTTGCAGAAAGATAAAGTCCGCCGAGGGATTTAGGATAAAACGAGCTAGCTTCGGAGAATTTCGCAGCATTCATCGCGGTGCTGCTGGGATGCTATCAGAGGTGTCGGAGACAGCGCGGAAGTAGCTCCCGCAGCGATAAAGCCCACCCTATAAACGTCCGGGGTCATTCGTATCCGGGTCGAGAGTTCCCAGTCTCTCAAAGCTCTTTTCGACACAGGATATCGTAGCCCGCCTAGTTCAGTTCGATGAACCAAGCTCATTCTATCTCGCATGCTCTCTACCAATAATAATACTCTTGCAACCGATAACTATCATCAATAGTGCACGGAACAATCCTTTCCCATGGAGTGAAATTCACTACGAAATAGTATTTGCCGAGTGTAGTATGTCTGCCATTAGTCTCAAATATTTGAAAGACGACCACGACTTGATGGTAGAGAATTGCCTTTTCTAATATTGGCACATCCAGCTCGCTCAGCTAAGGGCATACCAGCTTAGTGGCTGGTCAAACAATACTGTGGGACAAGCAGTCGTTTAAACTTGGGACAGCTTCTCTTCGACAGGCAAAAGTGAGTGGACGAGAGAAGAGGGAGAGAGAGAGAGAGAAATATGAGGGTGAACGAGGGCATCAAATGGGATGGCGTTGAAACTCGGTTGTCCCTCTGGAATTGCAAGTTGCTCGAACGCCCCCGTGTTTTCGTAGCGGAGGTCCGGTGGCTCGGTGTGCTTCGATGTGTTCGCAAAAGGAAGCGAGAACTGAAGAGCGAGATGGTAGTATTGATGGAAAGGCAACAGACAGACCGTTTGGTGAGTTTTGTCTGTTTGGTGCGGAAGCACGTAGCACAATGAAAAAAGACGATTAGAAGGTCGGCAGGATAGTGAGAAGAAAAAGCAAAGGAGCATTATTTCATTTTGGCGCGTGCTCGAGTTCTCATTGCTCGCGGAAGAGATGATCCATGAAAGAAAAGCGGGAGCTTACACTCACAGTAACGAGCGCCAGAGAAATACGATAAGGTTTTAACAGAAGCGAGAGCAGGGCCAGTGACAAAGGGTTGCTGGTGGAAGGACGACTGTTAAAGCAAAGGCCAAGAACTATACTTTCCATTCAAAATACATGCTAGAAGCGAGCTTCCCTCACGTTTTCTACCCTCTCCGGTGACAAGTATCAGCGGTACTGACAGGAGCACGATCCACCGGGCCAAGTAAAAGGAACTTCGACGAGTTACTCCCGTCAGGAGTAACAGCCTGATAAAACGAATGGACCGAGAGAAAGAGAGAGAATGTAACAAGTCCCGTTGTAAAACGAGAGGCCACACTTCACCCTATGTTGGCCGTCCTTGCCACCGGACGGAGCAACAGTTTTCGCAATCCTCTACCTATGTTTACCCTTTTCACTGTAGCCTGCTAGCCAGGCTCTTTCTCTCTCTCTCTCACCACGTGTACCATACAATCCGAAGCGAAAAGTTACAATGACAAAGTGGAATCCGTCCATCACTGGCAAAGTGCTCGAGGAAATACCTGGCGTATGCCACTCCAATGTTCGTTTTCAGAATAGTTCTCTTTCGAGGCGCCGAGTATGAACGAGTGTCGAAGACTTCCGAGAAAAACTCGTCCTTTCTACCAGCTTCTAGTTGAAATTGATTAGTCGGACAGCTGGCCTTTTTCTCAATGTTTAAATAAATGCATAAGGAACGTCGTGAATTCCTGTCGGGTGTTTCTGACTACTGACGCTGCTGCTAATCAGTAAAAAGAAGGAACGTAGTTGTCAGAACAGATATATCCTTCGTAGTAGCAGCGGCAGCAGCAGTGGACAGTAAAAAGTAGCCTTTTCCATCTGGCAGGGATGTAAAAAGTGATACGACTGACATAACACAAGGTGAGACTGAACGCCGGAAACGAGAGAAATGTAAGCCAGCGTGGAAATCGAACGGATTGCCTAGTAAAGGATGTAAAAAGGCAAGCTAATATTTGTCCTTCGATTTTGTGCACCGGCTTCCGTTATACTGAAGGGACGTGATATCAGCATATTTTATTAGGCGCTACCACCCACGCTATTCCTCTCATATTTGCATAGCACGCCGCCCTATTGCCGTAGCGCTGTTTTCCTCAACTCGTAGCTTTCTCTTCCACTTGGTGCGCGCGCATGTGTTCCTATCAATTCTATCTGGCTCGTTTTAATTGCGACGGATGCCATCGTTTCACCGCGACACATCTATAACACCGTGATATTCCATTCGACCAATTCTTCTCTCCTGTCAAAACTAGAATCTTCCATTCAGTTAAAAAATTATGAAACTGTATTGAACAACTATCGACGATGTTATCCATCAGAATTGGGAGTGAAAGAGTCCTTGGAAAATGGAACGGAAAGAGCTTGCGAGATTGAGGGCAGTGAAGAGAGTGAGTAGGACCTCGAGAAAATTGATGGGCCACTCGTCGCGATCCGGCAGCCTCGTGTCCTCTTCTACGGCTCATTTTATTCGTCCGAATGGAAAAATTCAATGTTTGAATGAGAGTGAAGAGAGCTTCTGGGAAATGGTGTATCTCTAACGAGGACTCGCCCTTTTCTTCGGGTTTCCACTCGCTGCACTGGTGGTCGAAGCTTTCTCCTCTTTCTTTAGTCGTTCCTGCCCCCCGCGCAATATGCAAGTATGCATCTACCGGGAAGCAGGAAGAGTCCGAGTCCCTCTATCTTTCTCCCGTTTCCTCTGCTCTCGGATTCGCGTAATCAAGCCTTCATTCAGCGAGAATGCATCCGGCTGCGATGAGAGCTTTCATTTGGCCCGATACGCTTGGCCAAAGAGATAGAGCGTCTTTCCCTGGGAATATGAAAAAGAGCAAGCAGAGTCAGTCGTACTGCTCGAGAGAGACCCGAAGACTCAGCAGTCACAACGAGGAAATGAGGCCGCTCCTTCGTTTCAACACAAAGCCACTGCCGCGTACACGCAATGAAAAACAGGAGCAACCGCCAACCCGGCCTACTTTTAACATCCTAAAACTAGAACACTCTCAAAGTTCTCAGTATACATCAGGTTCGATTTTGAAAAATCGATTATTACGCATCGACATCGTGAAGAATGGTTATCCCAATTTATAGAGCACTCAATGGTGTCCAAAGTCTCGATTGAACCAGTCACTAAACTAGTTGAAGATCGAAATCGAATTTGGCCTTGAAGAATGGGCCACGTGGGAGCCCGTTGAGTTCGTAGATAGAATAAGTGGAGGTATCCAGAGAAATAGAAAGAGAGAAGTAGCGAAGTAGTCGGAAGTGGAGTAGTAAGGTAAAGTTTCTCAAGCACCACAAAACTTGAGAAGAGCTACGATATATAATGACCAGGAGTGCCAAGGCTATTTGCAATTTAGCCATCCAGGGAAACTTCTTCCTCCAAAAGGATAAAGTCCGTCCCGATTAAATCTCCTTTCGCGATCTCTTGATCGCTTGACAATAAAAGTCCAACCTCGAACTCCATTGAATTTGAGTGGAACGGCCGCGCTTCGTTCCTTCCTCCGGATGTAATCGAGTGTGTAGCACCACGTACACACACATACACAGATGCCAAAGAGGTTTGAAGCTAATGCGCTTGCTATAGGATAGATTTCCCGAGGGCGAGAAACGAATGCGGCTGTATCCACTATCCAAGTCGAGATAGTAAATCGGACGTTTAACTTTCATTGTCAGTTTCACGGTTAGTGGACTACTGGCTACCACCACCGGTTATACTGGCTTGGTAACCGAGCGGCTAATGCAATCATATGGTTCTCGAGAGACTATCAATTCCCGAAAGGATTCTTCTGGCGTAACGCGGGCACAACCCCCGCCGCTCTCTAAATCCAATTCCGTGCACAATACACTCGGAATTCGGGCCACCATTCTAGCGGACTTACTCCGAGGCGATTCCGCGGAAGTCATTACCGAGCAATGCTTCGTGAGTCCGGTAATGGCTAGAATAATCATCTCGGCCGAATGGGAGATTATGGTGAAATCAGTGCAATCGAGAGTCGGACGACTTTAAACGAACGGACACGGACAGAATTGTATTATTCTCTCGCCGAAAGCCTTCCGCTCGCACTTATCCACTGATTCGATCTTAGATTAAGTCGACTAAGATCAAGAACGTAATCCTCTCGATCTTGATATCGCAGAAACTGCTTCTTCCTCCTTTTGTTACTAACTTCTAACAGAAATCGACATCTTGTAAAAATGCTATATATATTTTAATATATAAGAATTAATTCGGGCCTACAGCTATTATTAATAGCTACGCATAAGTTAAGGCAAAGTTCTAACAGAGCAATACAAGCATTTTGTTCAAATAATTATTAATAAAGTAAGAAGAAGATATCCAAATAATTTAGTGAGGATTACCATTATTAATTCATCAAGATCCTGGCAAAGTTCTAGCAATATATAACCCAGAATATGTGAGAAGGGCAAAAGGTTTCTTATTAAGACGTCAGTTGGTTCGCTCGATTTCGCGAAGGAGCAATGATGAGGTTTGTGAGCGTGTTAGGAGCAATCCAATTAATCGGGCGTGAGCCGTAGCCGCCACGTACGATGCGGGCACTCATACGTCTAATGCAGCGGGAACGGCGCTCAAACAGGCCTGCGTCGGTGCTTTCAGGTAGAAACGAGGCCGATGCGTCCGCATTACTGCTACTGCAATATGTATCAGGCAGACATGGCAGCAGCGCGTATCGTTTGTGTCAGCATCGCCCGATATCGCGCCAATTCGAGAATGGTTCGTATCTTTGGAATTCTCATCGCTTCTACGCCCAACCAAGAATCGCTTTTAACGCCGTTCCTATTAGAGAATCTTCTCTCACTGATATACTCGTGTAATTATTTTAATACTTGAATATAGAATATGAGACAAGCTTGATTTAATTTATGCTTCTCAAGGATGTAGTTATGCATAAATGAACATTTAATGATCGAATTTTCGCATCATTGAATATAAGAAAGTTTATTCGCCCGGATCTCCTTGGAACTATGACCCTGACTAATGATGATACCAGGAACGGTAAAGACTGGCTTTGAACTATTTGAACTCGATAGGAAATTCCAACCTTTGAATTTGTACTTTGATATGCCAGCCCGTGCTGAAGCAGTCCTTCCATCAAAGCGGATGGCACGACTTGCGGCGGTGGTACGCTGGGTGGACTCATAATTCGAAATCAAGCGAAAATTGGCTCACCCCGAAATTGCCGCCTATTGTTCGGTCCCTGTAATCGGTCAAACGTTCCGAGAGAACGTATAACGAGAGGTTAGTATCAAGAGTAATAGCCTGTGTTAAAAAGGGAATTACCAGAGAATAATTGTGAACTGTCAGGCAGAGGGAAGTTAAAGAGTATAGTATGGTTCTGTTGGAATAATTTTTGGTACATCATGTTTATCGGGGAACTGGTGCTGGCAGGAGACAATGGCTTGGTCGAATGGAGGCATAAAAACGGATATAGGAGGGTCAGAGCGGAAAGCGAGAGAGGGTAGATGGACACCACGGTGACTCTGTGTGGAAACGTGTGCGTCAGGAGAGAGAGCTGGCAGCAAATGGTATCGCGGTGCACCAAATCACGCGAGGGCTTCCCTACTAATTGAAACAAACGGGCGAAACAGGCGCCAGAACACGCTCACATCGCGACAAACCGCACTGGACTGAAAGTTAAACAAATTTCCACTCTAATCCCTGTCCTCTCCTGAAACACTCGCGTCCTGTTTTCCTCGATTTCGCGAAACCCTATCCTCTTCATATTTTCCCGCACTTTATCAAACTTCTCTACTCTTCCTATTTAATTCTTGAAAGATTTCATTTGTAACTTTCAATGACTCTCCACTTTTCCATCACGCTTTCCAAATCCCACCCATCGCCATTTTGATTCCCACCACTGTTTTTTTTATTCGTACTTTATAAAAAATGTAATTCGCAAGAGGGAAAAGGGGTGCGAGCACAGTTAATCGAATTGTGCATCCAGCCTGAATTCGTTAGTAGCTTTCGTGAATACGAATTTTATCGGGATGTGTTAACGCTGACCAATTCTGGTTCTCTGGTTGCGTGTCACTGACATTGCAGAGTGGTTGGTATACACGGACATATACGGCGGTCATAAAGTTTGTAGCCAGTTTGTGGTTCCTGGTACAAGAGGACCGAACCTTTTGCCATTAGGAAGATAGAGGCGGAAATTTCTCCCTTTTCCTGACATATGCTAGTGTCCCCGATATTCAGGAAGGTGCGAACAAACTTGGCGTCGACCTCTAAACTTCCACCAGTCGAGCCATGCGCTTCAATTTAGCAATCCAAGCATCTGTCCAAGCAGTGTGCGTACAACAAAGCCTATCTTTCAGTTTTGATCTCCGCTTCGAAGCTCGTTAGTGCTTTGTCTGGCTCGCGCGCCATCGAGCATTTAATTGTTTAGAGGCGCCTGCCATTGTCATCATCATTATGCATCAGGTGCACCAGCGTGGCTCTATTCCACGCCAGCCATGAGAAGAGAGACGAGATCGACAGAGTTCGATCTGAATTAGAGCAACGTGACGAGCCTATAGAAACCACGGTTCGATAACTTTGGACGAATTTCTGAATGCATCATTCGATGAATTTATTGAGATTTAGGAATATCGAAAAGAGAAAGACTAAAAGCGACGGTACATGACGCATAGTACATGAGCGAATGAGCGCTTAGAAGCGTCGGAGGGAAGCAGCCGACAAACAGTGTGCAAACAAAGAGCGTGTCTTTCGTAGGTGAACTTCAATCCGAGCTCCTCGTTACGTCCCAGTCGGTGCACGTCTGCCGGTTTCTCTTTCAAGTCCTCCGTCTAGCTGCTCCGTTATACGTCCTCTCCTCTCTTCCTCATTTGCTTCGACGACGCTTTAATTTTCAAGCCCCTCAACTTGACTATTCTTCCAATTATCATCTTCTCATCTTTGAGATTTCAACTCTTGAGAATATAACAGAAATAGTTATTGTTGTATTCTGCTCTCGATTGGTATCGATTTTGAAAGTTTGATTACGTTCCGAAGATATTCCTCTCTGTCGGTGGGTTTCACTTTATTAATATTAACTATTAGCGTTTGTTTTCCTTTCGCATTCAGTCACCGCTCTAATTCTCTGTGTCAACGTTTGAATCCGCATTCTACGTACTCTTGTCTGCCATTAACAATTCCACTTGTATTAAATTCGATTTTTTCCTTCATTCCCGGTCTCATTATTTCCCTCGAATCTACCGCTGCTTTGTTCAGTTGGTGCTCACCGAATCTTTGAATCAACCATGTTTAGAAGTGGTGAACTGAACTCGATTCACGAGCGTTCTCATTACGAGGGAATCTCTTGAGACTGGCGCTGACAAACGAACAGTATTAGGCACGGCTTCGCATATTAATTGGGTTCCTTGGAAGATCAAGGAAAATAGGAGAGAATCAGAGTTCACTGACTAATTAAGAGAAGGAATAGCACTGGGATGTGCATAATCGACAAATCTTACAGCTAACAGCCGTCTCAAATAAATCAGTGAGAGACTTAAATCTTACGCGTATATCTTATCACTGTTTTAAGTCAGGCACGAGTTCTCTCTCGTGCCGTTGGAGATTAATGAAGATTAATGAAGTCGGAGACGTAAAATACAATGATCGCGTCAAAGGCAACAGCAGATAACTATAATTCCATCAGAAAGTTGGATGATTTCTGGTGAAGAACAGCTCTCACACCCAACCAATCAACCAATTCTCTCTTCCAGGCTACCGTTTGCGTTACTTAAAGGAATGCCGCGCCGCGCCCATTGGAATATCGGCTTAAACTTCAAGCCGCGCGAAACTTCTTTCATTAAACTTGCGCGAATCCGAAGCTTTCCATGGGCGGTGGCAGTGCTGCTGCCACTGCCAATCGACCAGCAGAGATTCCACAATGTCAGGGAGTACCAGATTTAGAGAGTTGCTGGTATATACACAAGGGTTCTCAATATGTATAGGGAGACACTTGTCGCCAAACCGAAATCGAAGTACTTCCAAAACTTGTACGAATAGATGTTCGCCCGTAACTGGTTTAACTTCAGCTTTCGAGTATTCCATTTCGAATACGATGGAAACGAGAAAATCTATCTTAATCCAGTTGTTCGCAACTCGACCTTTTCATCAATGGAGAATCTGACTTGACAGTGTGAATCGGCTCGTTACAAATGCCGCATTGATCCCAACTGTCGGAAGTGCAATTGATTTGTTGGCGAGTGGGCGGTAGAGCGAGCCTTGGATTAGGAAGAGGCGTTCACAATCGTCCAGTTGAATTGTCGATGACATTTCATGGTAAACGCAACAATATGCCAACGTGTATGAAACCACCATTGAAATAGATGTGTCTGTCAAATCCTGGGTGTTCCGGGCACGTTTTAGTTTTCAAACGCGTATTAAGAATTCAAGAGAGAATTTCAAATCTACTTCCAACCGATGTGTGTGTATATCGTTCCACCTTTCAATTGGATTTAAAAAAGCTTCGCGAGGGCAATCAAACAGAATTTTTTCATGTGAAATTGGCAGTGTTGGTGCACTCTGGCTCCTCTCGGTCTATCTAGTTGTAGATTCCGTCTGGGCACCGGAAGCTATAATACGGCCGAGCGAGTTCATGAGTCCAGTGGCGTAAAATCGATGGGCGCAGAAAGTTACGCAGTATGCAGATGAAATACGATCGACGTGAGAAGTGTACCGAGAGTGCTTCTGCTTCTGTCTTTCTCTTTCTCTTTCTGTCTTTCTCTTTCTCTCTCTCTCGGTGATGTTCCGAGTTCGATCGACTAGTATGTGGAACTCTTAGCAATGCTTGCATCCCAGCAAAAATAGAAGCGATGAACCATTGAATGTAGGACTTCCAGTATTCAAAGAAGCTAACATTACATTCGAATCGACAAAGCGTAAAGATACGAGAGCGCAATAAAGCGAGGACAGTGGTTATTAAAACACACATAAATATAAAAGTAAAAAAGGATTCGGCTTCCAATTGTATGGAAAAATAGCCGCGGCAAGCCAATCCGACAATGTAACAGACCCAACCACCGATTAAATGGGCTTTTTGCTTTGTGTTCGAGGGAATAATATCTGCTCTTACTGCTTCATAACTCGAGCTCATTTTATTTTATTTATTCGAACTATATATATATTCTTTCGCGTGGCAGTCAGCCTAGGAAATTGAGGTTGGATACATCATTTCTAGTGGAGTGAAGAGGGGGATGCATAAAAGAAGGCGAGGGTAGGGTTCTTCGTGGAAAAGAAGCTGAAGTAGTGGCATTTCTGGTGTGGAGAACAGGATGGTTAGGGGGTCGGCCTTTGCCTCCAGCCGACAATATGTGGTGATTGTCCCCGTCTTTCATCGCCCGCGCACCAGAGATTCCCCGGGGCGAGATGAGAGCGGGAGAAAAAGCGGGAAGGATGCTGGGTATGGGATTCGAAGAGGTCAAAGGTGAGCTGTGCCCACGAAATAGAAAGCTCTCGCCTTGAAAGCTGTCGCTAGAAAATAGATATAGCTCTGGACAGCTATAGTACCCCGACCAGATGCACCAACTTCCTTCTCACTTTGCACCGACCCTCTTTTTCTTTTGATCCTTCTTCCGGTCCACCCCACCTCCATCCTCCTGGTACATTTCACGAGTCACCGGCTGACCATCCACCCTCCTGAATATGAATCTCTTAGCCCTCCCCCTCCCGGCCGATATCAGCCTCGAGGAAAACTTAACTTATGAATAAATTTGCGAAGAGCCCTAAGGCTTCTTCTACTTTTCCATTCGTCTATCGAATTTCTTATCTATATTCGTTGACATTTCCAACGATATTCAACCAACGCTCAAGATTGTCCGAAGAAAAATCAAAAGTACACTTTTCCATCGCGTAAAATTTCAGTTGGATTGCCTGTTGAAGGGGTCGAGGGAAGAAGGTAGTTCAACTATTCTTGGAAGGAGGAAAGCCAAGCATCACCGATGGTGGTTTACCTCTTCAGCGAGGAATAATCTTCCGTCGATGGTGTTCAATTTATACGAGATTTTCGAGGGCCGGCCCGGATTATTGCGGTATTTCGTTGGATATTGAAAGACTTTCCTAGCCATTCTTGCGGCATCGAATACCGCTGAATCGCGCCAGGATGCAATAATCTATAGGGATTTATCGCTCTAATGCGCCGTCGGCGATTCTTCCGCGTATGACCCGGCCGAGGCACATCCATAGTGTGCAATGAGCGTAAGTGGAAAGGGATGAGGTATGATAACCAGGGAGGACTAGCTTTCATAAATTACATCAAACAAAGCCCCGAAACGGAAGAAGAACGACTAAATCAAAACGCGTTTTAAGGAAGCTTCGAGAGCCAACCAACGTCGATGGCAACCAGCCATGCGATCAGAAATTACGATCGGAATCGACACTGCCCGAAAGCCGGCTGCAAAAAAAAAAAGATTCCTGATGAAAAACGATTCTCAACGAATTCCTGAATACAGTTATTCCACGATATTTCTATCAACAGTACATCGATTAGGATTTTATTAATATTTCACCTGACTATTTGTACGCGATAAACATTGCTTATCCTGGTTATCCCCATTGATATTCGATTCGGACATATCGGCCAATTCCCAGTGAGGCGACCTGCAGTAGACTGATTCGTAATCGGTGATAAGTTGCACGCGGCGCAGTGAGATCATCGATGATCATATATTCTCTGGATTGAAAGTTGTTCACGTTGTGAAACTTAGATATATATTTTAAATCTGGTGGGTGGTGCGAGTGAAACGAAGGTTAATGTAAAATAAGCATGACTAAAGATAGCATTTACTGTTTGATTACAGATACAATGAGCTAGTAGTAAGGTCCGACGGTGGAGAGAGGAGAGACCACCGGGAGCGATTGATTATTGTAAAGGACAATTAGTCAAGGTGAAGAGGATCCGGAACACACTGGAGACATGACGTTCCTATTGAGCAGAGGCGGCCGGAAAGGACCGATCATATGCTTCGTCGCTGTTCTTTTACTCTTCGCACTTTACCAATTAGGTGTTATATGTGGACCCATGAAATATGTTCCCACTGCAGTGATGGTCGCGAAAGAAGTAAGTCCAAAAAGACAGCCACCTTATTTTTATTCTAATCCCCTCTAAAAATTGTCAAAGGATGTTTTAATAAAGCCTGAGACGATGAGAGTTTAATCTTGAGCTATAGCTGGCGAAAAAACTTTAATCAGAGAATATATCCTGAAGGGATTTACTCGAGCGGCAGGCTCGCCGAGCAAATAGTAAGTTTAAACGTTTCATATGGGGAACAAACTGCAACTAGTTTTGCGCCGGCGCGGCCCGATGTTTCCCTTAATCGAAAACCATATCCCCGGGGGGACGAGTTATTAATTCCAGGTTCGAGTTACACTTGGCTCGTTCGCCCAATCTAGTTGGGGAGAGATGATAAATTCGGAACCTTAATCCTGGGGAGTCTGATCGAGACCGACTAGCAGCTACGCATATAGAGATAGAGGGAGGCACCGATGCGTAACGAGAGGCTGCGTCTCGGGATATTAACGGGGAGCAACAAAAACTGGACCATTTTAATTACTGCCCCGGAGAAAAGTTTGGATCTCGTTCTCTCGCGAAAGCTCGCGATTTTCATTCGGAATAGTTCGGCGGACTTTTCAACTTGATTACCTCGCCATTTCCCACCCTCCGCTACGCCTCAGGCAAAAGAGTGTTATCTGCTGTCGTAAAATTTAAATTACACTCTCCTGCCCGAACCATGGTTGCAAAGCCTTGCTCGCGCGCGCCCAATCCGCTGGGAACAAGAAAAACTACGCGAAAACCTCGAATCCTTCAAGTTCCGGCCGTTCTACTACTTTCAACTCCAACTCCTCGCGAACAGTTAAATCTATCGGGCGTTCAACTACGATAAATAATTCGGGGAACAATTAGAGTTTGCTAAGAGTGAATTCAGCAATTTATTGACCGCGAAGAAGTATGTGAAGATTCATAGTCAGACTCTTTATTACGAAGGCGAGTTATTAAGTCGATCACTCGAGCGTGAATAACGTGGCAAGCGACGCCTCGTCGAGTTTGCGCGTATTCCTCCCGAAAACTTCGATGGAATTGCTCACGAACGAATCAAGCGGAGATGCAATTAAAACTACAGCATAAATCAAGAGTTCCCCTCTCTGTCTCGAAAGATGAGAACTGGAAGCTCGCTTCCTGCTCAATTTCACTTAAACGGGCAGCGAAATTTCTTGGAGTTTTCGTGTTTATGAACTTATTATTGCTTGCCGCGTCAGTGCCGAGGCAAGGCGGTGCTTCCTTCGTCTCAAAAAGAGCCAAGGGGTATAATTAATTTTCCCCTTGGTATAATTGATAAGTGTTTGAAAGTTCTTCCACGAATACGAGAGCGCGAATAGGCGGAGTACGCCCGGTATTAAATGAAAGTATCATTCAACAAGTAGTTCGCGATTGAATTAATGTTTCGCTTTTCTCAGATATTTCTCTGGGACATCTAATACCGGCAACTTTTTTCCCCAGCATCCGCCTTTCATTTTTTATCTGCCACTCTACGCGATGCATCGTGGAAGGGAGCTTCCTTTTTAATCACGGCAATTTTACTCCCTTTCCACTGTCGCGCGTACTCGCTGCTGAAATAATATTGCAGTATTAAGTCTACTAGAGAAACATAGCATCCCATTATTCGTTCCACAGAAATTCCTGAGATATGATTACCAGGTATATGCATGTACAATGGATCATCGTGCACGGCGTACGCAATAACAGCGAACTTCATGTTCTATGAACTCATATCACATGTTACAAGAGGTCTGAAATTTTCCTTCGAACTTCCTTTATGCCGCGGAAGTTTAAAATTGAATTCTTAAGAGGCGAGATTGTTCGCGAGGGGAGGGAAAACCGTCTTCCTCCTCGGTTGGCTGCTCAATGATGAAAAGATTCGAAATAAAAGATTCAAGAATGAAAACTTAATGTTTCGATTAAAGTTTCTTAACTGACCGAGTTAGCAATCTTGGAACTTCATGTTCTATTGTGAGAAACTTATATCGTCGCCGTTAGTCGACCACTTTTTCGTCATGATTGCCAAATTCTATCTACTCCGAGAGTTCTGAGTTTCAACTGGATTAATCGATTACTGCTATCCATTGATTCCTTACCCTCTCCCTGTTCTCAAGTTTCCCATAGCTGGGCATCGTAAGGAATGATCGATGAGATATACGTGAAAGGAGCGTACTGTACTCTCTCGCGCTAATGGAAGATCACCGTGTCCGAGAAAGCTCTTTTCACTCGCGCGAGGAACCGAACGGGGAGTCTTCGTTAACTCGTTTTTTAAAGTCCCATTAATGGAGTCGCCCTCATTATAAGTAACCGCCAGACAACGGAGTAATCATGGGCCTTGGATAAAAGGGATTTTGTGCAAGAACCATAATCCTTAGTGAACATTGGTTCACTTTTAGCAAAGCTTCTACCAGCTCGAGTCTGAAAGAAATAGAATCGCGAGACGGCTGATTGATTATATCGATCAAAAGGAAGTAATATTTCAGGTGATCTCCGGATGATCGAGTTTCCTTACCTCGAATATTATAAGAAGGAAGAAAAAGACCGCGATCAAAGATAATACAAAGTCGTCCCAAGAGCGCGGAGGTGTAAAGGCGTGCTTGTAAACCTTCGAATAACATATCGGCACTTCAAAGGGGAAGCCGTCGGTTTATATCCTATCAGTGTACCAAACCCAGTTATAATACGTAATAATCAACAAGCGATTTAAATGCAGGAACTATCAGAACCGTGCAAGTATCGCAACAACACTATCCGATAATCGGAGAGCAGAAGTAGTAGAAACCAGTAGTATAGATCAACCGCTAGTCAGACACCGGAAAGAGCTTCGGTTGGCGTAGCACTCGTTCACTCGTCAACTAGCATTTGAAGCCAAAGTCAGAGCTTTTCTAACTACGTGCGGGGTTGTTGTTGGTGCTTTCGACGCATCGGAGCACCGCAACAAAAGGAGAAGGGGAAAACAAGCACCGGACAAAAGTGAAGTACACGCGTGACTACGTGTACGTTTGAAACATGGGTCGTACAGGTCGCGCGTTCCAGGCATGTCTGCCGACAGAACGGAAGAAAAACTGGCGTCTGCCTCTGGTGGACCTTCTCCTCCTCTTCTATCTCTCTCTCTCTCTCTCACCCTCGGGTGCGCGACATAAATCGCAGCAGTACCGCTTGCCCGTTTTGCCAGGTGTCCTCTCGAACGTCAGGGAAAGGAAAATAGAGGTGGGAAAGCGTGCTTGAAAGAGTCATAACGCGAGATGGTTGAAGTCGACAGCCGAGCGAGAGTTAAAGTTAGTTCGCTAGCGAAAAATGCTAATTGCGAGATGTATTTTTCTACTGGGATTCAGAGGGGGGGAAGAAGGTGTGGGAGCGTAGGAGAAGAAGAGAGTTACCTAGCCACGCGAATGTTTTGTTCGCGAGCATGCACTTCTTGCCCTTCTCTGGGGAGAGAAGGCAGCAGAGGAGCGAAGCAAACGTTACAGTCACACTGGAGAGCGTTAGGGAAAAGCCCCGGGATTCTCGTCGGACGACTTGCTGCTTCGCCGGAAAGAATAACCTGGGCGAGGGAAAGTCGTGAAAAAACATGAGGCGCGAGGGAAACATCGCGAAGAATTCACGTAGTGTTGTATTGTGTCGTTGGAGAATTGTCGCGAAAATGTCGGTGTGGTTGTTATTTTTGTAGAAACGTGGGAAAGGACAGGTAGTCCGGGCATCGTTGACCGTGCTAGTCGTCTCGCTGATTGCCACTTTGTGCTGTGGCCGCTTTATATGCACGTATGCTGGCAATTGTGTGGGACGATACTAATTAAAGGGCGCACGAAATTTTCGTTGCTCCCGCCAGCTACCACATTTTTATTCCTTTTTTCATAGCATCGTATTGCGGACATCACTAACGAGCCACCAACTGGCAGAAATTATTTTTACAAGCGCTCTTCGCAAGACATAAAAAGTCAAATATAGTCGTCCCATGGAAGTGGCAAGCATTTGTTGTTAATCGATAGATTGGCGCGATGGGTTCAGAAAAAAAGGAGTTAGCAGGACCGCGAGCATAAGCATTAAGCACTATTTTTTGTCGGTGCCACTTTCCACGGGCGGCATAAATCTGCGGTTTCATTCGTTTCCCAGGCGAACGATAACCCGGACGAATGAAAAGTGGCAGCCCAGCGAAACGAGCCTGCAGCGTCGAGCCGTGCATGGGAAATGCTAATCGTGAAATAGCCTTTTTTTGTTACTGCCACTTTGGCCACTTTCCGAGCTTTCAATATCTACGTGTTCTTGTTGTTCTTTTGGGAGCTATTGCTATGATTTATATGTCATAGTTAAAATATGTTATTGAATTCAGTCGAGTCTCTGAGTTGTTCATGTTAACTCAACTGGTAAGAGGAAATCAGTGCTCCTAGAAATGCAAACGTACGTGGAAGGCTCTGTAACATGTCGTCTGTACATATACTAGCAGATAGTAGGAGATCACTCAAGAGAGAAGCTTGGCTCCGTCACATTGAGTTGTATTTATGGACATCCTCGGCTTGAAACCTCCATTTCAGTTGCTTTTCTCCTCCCTCTCCTACTGGAGACACAATACCAATGTCGTTTTGTTCAGTCGCGAAAGTTCATCGCTTTTCTATTTCTCTATCCCTCCTGACACAATGCCGACGACTCTGCCGACGACAATGGATCCCCATGCTGCTGCCGCATAAAGGCAGGAATAAAAGAGTGAAATACTGCCTCTATGCTTGTAATGTTGCAAAGCGCGTATTATAAATCGGTGCCTTGCACAACTTGTCCCCCGGCAAGGTGTAACCCTTGCATGACTATGTATCCAACATCGATCCTTCTTGTTATTCAGGTCAATTGAAACTTTGACTGTGCTTTCTGATTTTTCAGAAATACGTTGTGGGTCCATTCGATCACAAGAGGTACACCTATGATCGTTATATGCCATTGATTTTCATCGGTGGCGTTCCTCGCTCGGGAACAACTTTAATGCGAGCTATGCTCGATGCTCATCCCGATGTCAGGTATGTCCCATTTGTAGCTGAACATCTTCATTAGCCATTACTTGTTTACGATAAGAGGAGATTGTGCTTTGTGTCAGATGCGGGCAGGAGACCAGAGTAATACCGCGTATACTGCAGATGAAGATGCACTGGTCCAAATCCGAGAAGGAGAATCTCAGGCTCTCGGAAGCAGGGATTTCAAAGGAGGTAAGCACGTGAAATGCTGCTTTCTTCAAGACAATTATGTACTTTGGTATTATCATAATTAATCCACTGATTTGCACAGGTGATAGATAGCGCTATTGCGGCTTTCTGCTTGGAAATAATAGCCCGACATGCGGAACCCGCTCCGAGGTTGTGCAACAAGGATCCTCTCACCCTTAAAATGGGTTCTTATATACTTGATCTCTTCCCAAAGGCGAAGTTCATCTTTATGGTGCGAGACGGTCGTGCCACGGTGCATTCCATCATATCCAGAAAGGTAGGTAGTGAAATAAAGTCTTGTTCAATTCCCACGAATTAGGAAACAAATCTATTGTACTTGGTGTGTTTTATCACTTCAGGTGACCATAACGGGCTTTGATTTATCGTCGTACCGACAATCACTCATCAGATGGAACCACGCGATCTCTGTAATGTATGGCCAGTGCAAAGAAGTGGGAACGGACAAATGCTTGATGGTTCCATATGAGCAGTTAGTCCTGCATCCACGTCAATGGATGAAGAAGATATTGAATTTTCTGGACGTTCCTTGGAATGAATCCGTAATGCACCACGAAGAATTCATTAACAAACCGGGCGGTGTGCCCCTTAGCAAGTAAAAGTCAATCCATACTATTAGTGGAGAATGCTTTAACGCAGGGATTGAATTATGCATGCGGTCACTTTGCAACAATTCGATGGCACACGGCAGACACAGAAGCTGAATTTGCTTGCGTCTTGTTGCAGAGTCGAGAGGTCGTCGGACCAGATCATAAAGCCAGTTAATCTGGAAGCACTGACCAAATGGGTTGGCCACATTCCTGACGACGTAGTCAGAGAAATACCTGACATCGCCCCGATGCTTTCTGTCCTCGGCTATGACCCTTATGCCAATCCCCCGGTCTACGGAGCCCCGGACAGCCTGGTTAGCGACAACACGAGACGGTACGCATCAGCACAATTATGCAGTGCTTAATTAATTCGCATAACTCCACACTTTTCGATATTATTCTGGCATTTCTGCCACTGCTATTTTACAGAGTACTCGCCGATGGAGAAGTCTGGGCAGCCAGAGTACGTCAATTCGATATACAAGAGAAACCAATAGAACTAAGCAACGAAGAAGATGCCACAAATGGTCCGAACGCGTGACCCCGAATTGACTTATTCTTAGGCACGCAACACTTCACTCTGTACAATTATCTATGTCAGTACTAATGACGCATTCTGCAAAACATCCCCCGACGACTACCGTTGGGAGGTGCTGTTCCTTTTGGATGTTCACGAATAAGCTCATGAAACTTTATTCAAAGGAATTTTGATTCACTAAATTGTCTCTTACTCGTGAAGTAGGACATACATTCAGAAGGAAACGAGTAGTATATCATTGAATCTCAATTACTGCATATTGGATATGTCTTAGCATTTCCAATGCAATGCAGTATCGGTGCAGCCACAAGAGCGTGGTAGGCCGATTTCTATGTATTGCAATCGGCAGACAGGAGCGTGATGTAAATAACTCCATTGTTATTTTATATAGATCTGCTCTTATTTTAATGTTCGTTGTAAGGAATAAATGATGTGATCATTGTTAATTTTGTACTTTATCCATTTAAGAGAGGCTCGTAGCTTTGACTGTATGCAGGGCACACTCGGCCAAAAATGAGTCTGTCGATTCTTTATTAGCACGGACACACTGAAATGTATCGTTTCTCGTGCGACACCGACCAACGGCCAGTGATAGTAACCATAGCTTACGGATCGAATGTGTAAAGTAACTCTCTATCATAGAATTTACATGTGTGAGACCTTTTTTTACTGTATGAATCTTTCTTTCTTCGTAAATAACAAATTCTAATCACCAACACTATCAGTTCCGTATTTACCCTATAATATATTAAACGAACTCCGTACGATACAGAATACGCAAGATTTAGCCTTTCGTACTTTCTAAGAACAAAGACCACGTTCAAAGTAAAAAGATTAATATTGCTGTCAAGATTATACTAATATCGTAAGTGATGGATGTTTAAACAGACGTTTTCCCGTAATTCCACGATTAGTATTTACTTCAGCACGTATCCAGAACATATCCTGGATGCGTAGTCGTAAAGGTTTCACAATGCATTTGTAGAACCGAACCGAAGAAAGTCAATTAGTGGTTCGGAATGCAGAATAAACATACTTTCCATTATTGTTATGTCGTATAATTGGTATAAATGCGACAACCTCGACGTAGTCTATGTCATTCGTGTCAGTCATGTTACTGTCTATCGAATTATGGAATTAAATTATTTTAATATTATGAACCCTCTGTTGCTTCATTCACCCAATTCAACCCAATTCAATTAAAATCGTGTTTCAAATCGTATGACACTGTAAACTGCCCGCACTTCCTTTATCCAAATGAGGAAAGCAGTGCCGCTAGATTCAGCGTCCCTGCGTTGCCGGTGGTATTACGCGCGCCGGCAAACATTAAAAACCGGCTACGCGGGTCTACTTTACCCGCGAACACCAGCCAATCACGAACCAGCATTGATGCCTCAATATTCAAGCAAATTTGAAGATGCTTGTGTGTGTGGCACAGTGCGATGTTTTGTAAGGTTATAAGTAACCGAGTATACAACGTATGGTATCTTTCGTGACTTAACTGATACGACTAAATTCGTCGATAACTCAAATTTTGCATAACTAGATTCAATGCTGTCCTATGTGCAGAATCGCTTTCTAATTTTTGAATTGTAACCTATATGGACAGCCGAAACACAACATCAAGTGTAAACAATTACAAACTAGATTCTAACAATGTTTTATCACGTAAGTTCACATTTATTTGTTAAGAGAGTGCTCAAAGCTGGTATCATTTCTACTTAGAAATATTACGTAGATATCCTTGGAGCATGAAATTCTTTTGCATCCCCGATACTTTGGGCCGCAATTACTGGACACAGTGAAACAAAAATTATACACTGAAGTAGAGGGCACGTGCACGGGAAAGTGAGTGAAGAGAAAAAGGGGTTGACAGACAAGGTAGTGTTATTAAAATGCAGAATCTTGTAGATATGGATTTGTGGTGGCAGTGACAACAATAGACAATATTGGCGCTGGCATCATTCAACCCGGGCAAGGATTTGTTATATACCCAGTGAAATATAAAGCGATTGTGTTTAGACCATTCAAAGGAGAAGTATTAGATGCAATTGTCACCCAAGTTAATAAAGTGGGTATAAATTAATGCTATGTTCGTTTTAGCTGTGTCACATAAAGGATTATATTCCACAAAATTACCTTTTCCAGGTTGGTATGTTTGCAGAGATCGGACCACTGTCCTGCTTCATATCGCACCATGTAAGAAACTTTACATATTTATAATAATCTATGAGTAGTCACTTTGTATAATTTACTGTGTATTTTTCATAGTCCATTCCAGAAGATATGCAATTCTGCCCGAATGTAAATCCACCATGTTACAAATCCAAAGAGGAAGATGTAATCATACAACCAGATGATGAAATAAGACTGAAAATTGTTGGTACAAGAGTGGATGCTACAGGAATTGTAAGTACATTGTTGTTTTCAGGCATCTATTACCTTTCTTTTCATCATATGCATTAAAATGATTTCCATTTTCTAGTTTGCTATTGGGACCTTGATGGATGATTACTTAGGTAACACTGATTTTGGCATATGTAAAATAACTGTGTTGTATACATCCTTGTACTGTGATGTACTAATAATATTTAATACTTTTCCAGGTCTTGTATGCAATTAGAAGTTAATCCAGTATTTTTAAGAATGAGAATTGTGAATATAGTTTCCCTCTGTATTAATGGCATCTTGGAATAAACAATACGAGTACACAGACCAATAGTTCTGCCATCACATAGAAAATTTAAAAAGTCGTTGATAAATCATTTTAAATAGCTTTATTTACAAAGAAATCGCCATTCATTGTCCACAGATACAAATAATGTAATGCAGCTCAGGTAGTAAAGTCACTACATAATCTCCTTGCAGAAAAGCATAAAGAATAAAGGACTGAAATAGTAGGAAAAACAGTTCACGATAAGAGAACTAGTAGACTGTATTTACAAACTGCCTTTTATATTGATGGTACATATATCTGAATTGCAATATTGCTTGAGAACAATATTCTGTTCGTTTATCATTATAAAAGCTTGTACTATTGGTACATAGTGAATTACGGGTGAATCTGAACTTACTGTATTGCATACATGAAATACAGAACCAATAATTCAATTTCACTGTTTCCATATTTATTCCTTGCTTCATTTTATCTCTGTTGCTGATGCTCCAGTTGTGGGCCGTGGTACCTCAGCAGATATCTTTGCAACCACTTTCTCTTTAAGGTTTTGTTTTGGTTTTTCTGGACTATCTGGTATCATATCATCAACAATACACTTGTATATTTTTCCATTTTCATTAACGTAAAATGTGTATAAACCATCCTTCCACTTATAAAGCCTATACAAAGCAATAAAATAAGAATATATGAAAAGCAAATCTTTTCCTAGTATGCAATGAAAGATAAAAAGTAGAGATACATACGGTTCTGCTTCTACTAAGCATTTTGCAAGATCCCATGGCTTGAACTTCCACAGGTTACGTACTACAGAAAAAGTGGTGAGGCCTTTTATGCGCCAATGCAGTTTTATAGAACCTTCCTCAGGCTGTGTGGTCATCTTCATTATACAAAACCTTACATAGACATACTTGATATGCCCCATTATTCTCATGTATGATATTCTCTTAAAAAAATGCACTATGCCCCTAAAATGAGACCAAGCAACAATTAAATTATACCCTGATATGTACAAACATTTAGACAATATAGCTAAAAACTTTTTTGAAATACTTACTTTGTGGTAGTTCCATTGACATTATCAACGACGATCAGATCTTGAGTGAAAAGTGAGAAATCTAAAGTCTGAATATACAGCCTTGGTAACTGGAAAGAAGCATATGTGTAATAGCAAATTAAGCAAAAGAAATACAATTCTCAATACACTAAAGACATGACATAAAACGCATATACCTGTTCTGCAAGTTTTTCAGAAACTTTCTGTAGTTGATCTTCATTTGGTAATCCTTTGTTGTCTTGTGCTGGTTCTGTGCTACTGCTTGGTGCACTCAATGTAGAATATTTAATAACAGATCTTGTGTTTATGTGATTGGATCTTACATTCCAGTTCAGTATGTTTGTATTACATGATAAACCATACGATAACAAGAATGAACAATCCGACTTAGTAGCAGCCCTTGGGCTGCTGTTAGTAAGCACATCTATGCTTGTTGTAATACTATTTTGATTTTGATTTGCATTAATTGCTGTATGATGAAACCATGATCGCAATGAAATGTCATGGTATTCTATTGGTATGTGAATGTTAGATTGCACACACGGGAACTGTAATCATAGAAATCTCTTGTTAAGAACGGAAATGTTGTTGCACTTCTTTAAAAAATGTTGATAGTACACTTATTATCAATCGAATGCAAGCCGATTATGTAAGTGTACAGACAGGTTAAGTAACGCTCCCGCGAACTTTGTTTATGACAATAAGGTGACAATACATAAGATGCGAAGGTTTGGATCTATTACTACAAGAAACAAATAACCGCAGAAACAAAAGAACATAGTATTGAATACAATCATTCATTACCTCTTGCAGTAAACTATTGTTTTTACAATTCGCTAGGTGACGGTCAACATTGACTATCGGATTTCGTGTATTAATGAAGGAAGCAAGTTTGTTTGACAATTTTCGGACACCCTGAGTCATTTTTCGTAAATTCGTTCGTAGCACTTTTATATCCTTGAAAATTGTCTGAGTAAACAGTAATAAAACATACGCTTAGAATACGCAATTACCGCAACCGCACACCTTACACGTGCTGTATGGTGTCACGGTCCAGTACTGTAGCTGACTGTCATAAGGTTTAAACCATCCGTAATAATGGCAGTTGTATCTAGCTATCCGTCAGCTATTACTGTCTACGTAAGATACCCGGGCTTGTCCTTTGCGTTACCACCGTGAAATATGAGGCAGTACGCTTTTCCCTTTTTCAACCCTTACACATTGTGATATCATCCAATTGTTCCCACCCCGGGCGCATGCTCGAACGACTATCATCTGTATGTTCTTTAGACACGTTTTTTGAATTTGATCCTATCGATAGTTTTCTCCGATTTTTATGTAAGTTCATTCATACATGGTTCTTTCCTTATATGAAAAAACAATTATTTTCGTGTATGCAATATTCTTTTTGCATCTATATACACGTTTATTAACATGAAGCTGTAACAGTGACACCATAATATACAATGTAATTCACAGTGAAGCCATACAAGGAGTATACTCTGCTCTTACTTATAATGATTATAGAGACTTAATCTTTCAAAAAACAGGGCTCAACAATTAAATAAATGCTATACAAACATTTGGAACGCAATTGTTCATCGGGAGTACACTTGTCATATAACGTTGTCTGCGATCACATTTCGGTAAAAGAAAAATCGTTCAATTGTTAATTTTAGTTTCGTAGATGCACAAGTACATACTCGACAATGGAACATCGCTCTCGCCTCACCCTCTTTCTTTCTCATCTTGTCGAATTTATGGACAAAGAAGCTCATACTTTCTTTATGGAAGACGCTACACAACACTCTAGAGAAGACAGGAGAGACTACTGTGTATTTCAGTAAAAATCACCAATAATTTTAACTTTATTATATGGCTAAATAGATTCATAAGCCAGATCCACATTAGTTCTCGTTGCAGAACCATTAAGAAATTCTTCAAGTTCATCCCATTCTTGATTTTCTTGTCTTGGTTTGTGAAGTGAACGCTTTTTCTTCTTCTCACCTTTGTCTGTTCGTTCCTTATCCTTATCTTTATCTTCTGCCTTCTTTTGCCTTCTACCTTCTGCTGACTTTTTCTTCTTCTTCTTTTCCTTATCTTCTGCCTACGCACAAAAGACCGACAAAATTGCAATAATAAATCGGTTGAACAGGTATGCGTTTCTTTAAGTTAAAAGTTATGGGAGAGGAGGTAACATACCTTGTCTTTGTGTTTTTTCTTTTCCTTTAACACAGGACTGTTACCATTAGAACTCATTCGTTGTATGCTAGAGTTGTCCAGCAATTCTAAGTGAACATTCGAACTCGTAATACTGGCATCCAGGCTTTTATCACTAAGTTCCAATCTATCCCTTCTCGTGCCGCTACTACTAACATCCTCGCCGCCTTCCGGACTCTGCCTCCATTTGGAATCACGGCGGAGCCAATTGTCAAAAGCCTCGGAACTCATTTCTTCAGGTTCATCCATCTGAAAAGTACTCATAGCTTGCAACTCACGTTCGATGGATGAAATAGAATCGCGTTTGACATTTTCTCTTGTATTGTCTATGCCGGTATCTATTTCGGATAAGCTTTCACGCTTGTGCTTTTGTTTGCTCAGTGGATTCTCGGCTAATTTCGGTTCTGCTGGCAATGAGACTTCTTCGGCCGATGACAAATCGTCCACATATCCAGCAACCAGTGGATTGCCCGTTTCTACATCGCTGTTTTACAAAAATCGATTGGTGAATGAATTGCATTCTATTAATGATTAACAAAACACATAGAAGCCAATAGAATGCCCAGGGAACACACCTTTCCGATTCTGCATCTTGGTGTTGAACTTTCTGTGGGGATACGTGATTGCTATCATCCAAAAATGATCTGTCTAGCAGGCAATCGTCAGGTACAAAATCTTCAACGCTGGTTAAGGGCACATTACTTGAGAGGTTTGATGCATCCATTGAATATGAGCTCCTGTCAGTATCATCTTCCTTTTTGTTCCCAAAAATCTTTGTCATGAAGGATTGAGATATCGAAGCAGAATCTTTTTTCTCTGGACTTTCATTTCTAGATTCATTTGAGTGTGTATCGTGTTTCAAATTACTTTGCCCAAGAGGTTGGGATACTGTTACAGCTTGTGTTGATTGCTTTATGGAAGTAGGTTGGCTCTCAATAGCAGTGCTGCTTAAAAGTGAATCTCGTTTAGCAGTCGATTTGAATTCCAAACTTTTTACAGGAATTGGTGTCCCAGCACCTATCGGCCCAGAAATAGTAGTAGACCTTCGAATATCTTGGTTTGCGATGCTATTGCCATTAGGAGCGGAAATGTTATGTGCACTTAGAGAAGAAGGGATATTTGGGACTAGATTACTTGCTGAAACTGAGTCAGCTATAGCTCTTCTTCTATTAACAAGGTGATCCAAAAATTTATTGTAATCCGCATCATCACTGTCTTGGAAGAGATCAAGCTCTTGCGTAGTTAGACGTGTTTCCTCCTCATTTGTATCAAGCTGCTTCAATAAGGTTTCTCGTTGTAATTGAAGGAATGGGAGATTGAAGAATTTGTGCAAAAGCTTTAAGCCAAACCCATTCCTCATAGATGATTCCGCATATCGAATCTATGTAAAATTTGGATCATCAGGATAATATAAACTATTAAGTGTAAGCAGCCGGTAAATACTCACTTGCGCTGTCCTTTCGCTTAGAGTATCAATGAAATATGTCACATGATCCGTAGTTATTGTTCTATGGTGTGCCATATCACAGTGGTTTCCTAGGACTATAACTGGTATATGACTTGGTATTTTTGGTAATTCTCTCTGTACATAATCAAACGTCCAATTCTTGGTAATGTCCATCATTATAATAACACCGTTGGTCCCTTTATATACATCAAGGAACTCAGCATCCAACGCAGGCTCCTCAATAACATTCTCTGAAGGAGCATTATCCATCTTTAGACCTTCTAGCTTCCTACGGCGTCTACCCCTATCAACAACATCCCAGACCTCGACCTTAACAACATCGTCTGTTGCTTTGTAACTCCATTGGATGCTAGCCACTTGTATTTCCTCTGTAGGAATGTACTCTTCCATAAACTTTTGCCCTTGCAGTCTATGGAACAAACAAGTCTTTCCAACATTCCTGTCTCCTTTTATAATTATTTTCACTAGAGAGAAAATCCTTATATCAATTAAACCAGAAGAATCCAGTGTTTATTTCTGTTATTTGAATTATCAGTTTCTTACTGTTATATTGCACACCCTTTGCAAACTTCTTTTGCAAAGTCGTGGGCATCGACTGATGCGCTGGTCTACTGGTGGACGCATTGTTAATTCCATCAGACTTGCCAGCCAATCGTTTAAAAGCAGAGAACATCTTCTAGCACTCTCATAAAAAGATTCACCCAACGTTGTTATGGCCTAGCTGCGTTTGCAACTTTCTAGACACCCGAGCATCTGTAAGACAGTTATTTGTTTATATTTCATAGTTACCAACAACCAGATCTAAGCAAACGAACGTAAATTAATCTGATCAAATTAATGCGTAATCTTTTTTACATTCAATGTTTTACCCAACTAATGTTTCGAATCCTATGAAACTCATAAAGTTTCAGTCATTTAATGTCTCTAGATAACGAAATATTCGACTACACTCTGAACCGAGAACAGGTATACATACAGACGGGTTCTCCCGAAACACATAATAGTAGTTTAACATCTGTTAGTTTCTTCTCTCACTGATAGCAGATAAGCCGATTTCAACTCAATGTTTTGAGAGGTATGTGTTTACAAAAATCTTTATACGTCTTCGCAGACTCGATCATGTCTGTTCATCCACGTAGATTTTACGCGATCGGTCATAATCATTGACAAATCAATGTTGCCTTGCATTCATCACCGTTTTTGCAGGGAAGAAGATGTTTCTCTCTCCAAAAGAAATGAATGGTGAAAACTTAACCAGCTGTCACTTGTCAGCCACACATTTCGCTCGGAGGGCAGCAAACCCAGCAAGAGTTCAGCGCCCGTATGCCAAATCCATAGAGCGTAAAGTGCCGCTGAGGTAGCGAGGCTAACTTCACGCTAGTGACACACTTAGTACCAGCATTAACTTCAGAAGGTAAACAGAGTGGGGCAAGGTGCATTGATACACATCGGTGCATCATGCAATGGGACAAAGGAAGTATTGGTGTGTATGAAACTGTATCAGTGTGCGCATCAGTTCGCGGAATTCCAATGACAGGTGTTCGGTAAGGCAAAAAGACAGCACTGCAGTAAGAAAGAGATGAAAATATGTATTTTAATTACACTGAATTATATCGAAAGCCTATAGTTTCGTACAATAAAATGTTGTTTTCATGGATGACATATACAGTATATATAATGTTGATACCGCGCGACTTCAAATAACATTCTTGTTCACTACTGTTTATCATTCACGAGTTTCCATCATGGCTTGAAGAAGAAAAGGTTTGAGGACCTCCCTCACCAAAGAGTGCTTTTCTCCATGAGTAACAGCTAATATCTCTTGTGCTATTCTGAGCGCAACTAAAGCTTCTTTTGCTTTCTCCAATAGCAATTTGATCTTTCCAATTGCTAAGTAATGTATGCCTGTTAATGGATGGACAAGTCCATAATACATTCTGAAAATGATTGTTACAGTAAATATATGTATGTGGTAGTTATAAGACTGATCGTTATTCTAATAGTTACTTGTAGCCTGGAACAAGTTTGTCAGCATAAACTTCTGCTTCATTCCAGTACTGTAATTTGGATGCTGCAGTAAAAGCAGTTTCAATTGTCCTCACATGCATTACGTTGAAAGGGTGTAGGACACCCTCCTGTTTTTTCAAACACAACTTGCTCACGTCAAGATCTAAATGTTATTGTTGGGAAAATGAATAACATTTTCTTTTTGCCTTGAGAATGTAGAATTCATATGCTAAAAAGGATACAAGCCATATCCTTCATGGTCTGTAAGTGATGAGCAGTGAACTCTGATACTTCTTTGAATATATTTGCAAAGTTGCTGGGAAATTTTGCTCCACATTTAGGGCAGTTACTAATGTTGGGATCACAAGGAAATGAGCAAGACGTGTTTTGGCACGCAGCTGCATTTTCTTCAGCTGGTGGAAATTTGCATCTTTCGCAATCACATTCAAAGTAATAGAACTTCTGTAACTCATCCATTCTCTCGCTTGTTGATTTCAATACATCTATGTAAGACATTCGTACCTAGAATTGCAAAATAATTTACCTTAGATTATTTTCACTTTTATTTATAAATATAGATTATCAATAATAATTTTAAGAGGAAATACATGCCAAGGACCAATCCAGACAAGGTATATCTTCAATGGCTCTAATAATGATAGTAGTGCCTTCAAATATCACAACTGCATTGGCTTTACAACTGTGATCCATTATAGATGGACCCAAGTAAATGCCTACTCCAATGCTATTCATATCATTGTCAAGGATATTGAATGAATTAGTGCATATTCTTCCATAAATGCCCATTAATTCTGATGTATTGGGTATTGGTACATCACGAAGAAAATCGTATATAAGCGCACATAGGCATACAAAGTGTTCCATTCGTTTTTCGTGCTTTTTTATATTCGGATAATCTAAGGTAAACGTGGATTTCCCATGATTACATTTCTCGCCGACTTATAACGAAATTAAAGTCGGTAAGCACTAGACTTACGAGACATGAGATCTTTAAATTTGCGGAAACTAGTCTCAGAATAAAAGTCACGTTCGTTATGTCCACCTTGATTTAATTTTATGATAATTCGTGCCATTAAACGAGCAGAGTCTGTTAGGACTTTTGGGCCCATTCTTTTCAAATTTGGGCATTCGAGCTTGTGTATCTTCCATGATTCTTTCTGACAATTTCGATTGCAGTAAGAGACGTAGTCGCATCCGGAACACTTGGATAATTTCTCGCTGCTAGAAGTATGAAAGAGATTGAATTGGCCGGCAATCTTTTTGAGATGTAACCTCGCATGAACTTATATGCACGCATAGAATTAGAACATCGTGGTCAGTTTGGTTTCGAGTGTTCTGAGATCGTAAAAAGCGACTACCTTTTGAGACAATTGTCACATCGATTGTCGATATGATTTGAGCTTAGAGTGTAAATGAAAGGTTTGGCGGCAAAGATCTCAGCCCCTTTCTTTAGCAGTGTGCCATTGCCTGCCATTTTTCGGGGTCAACTATTTAGAAATCACTATTACCTATCACTCACTCATCCATCAGAAAGCATTTTGCATCCTTGTAATAGTGGCACATGCGCAGATGACGCGAGTGTAAGGAAATCCTTACAAATCTGGCAAGTCTGCTTGTAATAGATGTACAAAAGGATCAAGCGGGGCTCAACATGAGCTAGGTCGAGAGAGCATCTGATTGGTAAGATCCGAGGATTCAGCAAGTCATATAGCTTGACATTTGTATGTTATGTATGTGTAATGACGTATACTGGATAAAGAGTTAATTATATAGGATGTATTGTAGATACATAACATAAGAACTATATCTTTTCATTACCTGAGTAAGCAATGATCGCACCTTTCGTACCGCAACAACGATCGCAAAACGAAAACGAACGGTTCCGTCTTCAAGATTGTCGTACCCTTTCCGGCAGACGGTTTCTTATAGCCGTTGAAAATTTTCATCCTCATGCTTAATAACTTGGTCCTACAAGACGACGGACGGTTGCACTGTGAAAACAGTCTCTTCAAATGCTGCACTGGGTGATTCCACGGTTTTCATACCTTAGATCGGATAAGTTGTAACACAGGCTATTTAAAGACGTGTTTATTTTAGCATTAGGTATTATTAGAATTAATGATACGGCCTGAATTTCGGTAATTTCGCTACCTGTTGGTACCGATGATTATACATTTTTACTACATATATACATCCACCTCCACTTTCATAAACCAGATACTGATAGGCAATGTTTAAAATTTGGCGTTTATTTTACAATGCTTCACAATAATGTCTTGGAGATGTAGGTTTTGTCTTTTCATTGTACAAAATGGTACTGATTTAAAGTACTGAACAATGCAGGGAAAATATTAATGCCCAAATGAGAAGGGCCCACATATATCTAACGCATAAGGACACCATACCAAAAATGGAGATAAATTAAAAATTAAAAACACACAGAAAAAATATATTTTCCTTGATAAACGCAGTGTCATATGTACAATGCCATTAATTGTGGTATAAGTTAGTCTTCATATTGTCTCCTTCCATCTCTTCTGTGTCTTAGTATTGCTGGTTGGAATATTTCTGCGACAATGTTATCCTGCCATAAGTTACACCCGTACGGCAAGATGTGTAACGTGAAATCATAACATTTCTCTGGCGTTTAATAACTGAACCTTAGGCTTTTCAGTCTTCCAAGCATGGAAAGGCACAGGAATGGGAAACGCATTTTCTTTCTTACTGTCTTTCATTTCGTTTTTTTTTGTTGTTGGGCTAATGTTTGTGAGTGTACAAATAATATGTAACTCTCGCAATTTACCATTCTTTTTTATGCTCGTCCATGGAAACCCCTCCTGGGCCTAAGGAAACTATCATTAAAAGTCCACCAATGACTGATAGTGTCTGTAATAAAATAAACATGGATTATAATTTTTCTTTCTATTGGTGGTCCGATATTTTAAAGAGAGACAAGGTCTAGGAGAACTCACTTGGAAGAAATCATATTTGAGGAAGTCTCTAAGTGGTTTGTAGTCTGGTATGGTCCACCATGCATTATGGTAAAGATTCAATGTTGTCAAAAGAAGAACCAGAATCAAGGCACTCAATTTAGTCTTATACCCAATTGTTACGAAAACCATTAAAATACTTCCTAAGATGTCTTGAAAGATTTGCATGAAGGATATCTCGAATCTGATTAATGTAATGAACATGAATGCCAAAAGGATCCTGCCTGCCAGTTGCAGAAGGTTTTTGGGTTTGTTATCTCCCAGGCTAGGTACGCCGGCAAATAGAGATCTGCCTTCGACTCTGGATTCAGCCAGCACAAGTAATAGGGCACCGATGAGTGCCAAGTTTCTGAATAAGAATTGCACGTCCCATAGTATGTTATATGCAAATGTTTGTAGGACCACTATGAAGAACAAAACTCCACAGGCTATGCTGACTTTTAATCTTCCAAGGACCATAACGCATCCTCCCAGCTGTCCTACCAAATTAATCAGGACAAAAACTGTGGCTAAGAATGTGCCGCAGTGCCAGGATGCATCCATATATTCCCTCTGTTCCGACCATTGAAACCACATTCTCAATCCATCCTCTAAGAATGTGGCGATCAAGCAAAGTCTGGCCAGAGTTGGTAGGATGTGCTTGCCATTGCGGATCACCTGGTATGTACAAAGATTCAAGTAAAAAGATTAATTGCATCGAACCTTACATTCCATCTAATATTCCGAATTGGATGATAATAGATACTTCTAAAAAACAAGTGGATCATAGGGAGATCTAATAGGAAATTTGCTGAGACAAATCCTTTGCAAGCTCGTGCTATGAAATCATTTATTAACACTTTATGGAAGGAAATTGTTACATGGAAAAAGCAAAAAGGACTAGTCAAGGTACACGAAATAGTTCATAACCTTTGGAATTGCGGATACCGATTCATAAAAGAAAGCGGTACATTGAATAGAAGCATTCTTTTTCTTGTAATAACAGTAAATAATGAAATCTAAGGAGATATAAGGAAAAATATGTGGCTGAATATGGTAAGTAGATCGCGATGACGTTGACAGCAGTACACCTGGTACTCCTTCGGGATTTTTGCCGATACGCGCTGCCAGTTGTTGACCGCATGATTTTTCTCAATAACTCGAGACGAGCATCTCCAAATTTGTCTAAACTCACCTGATCGGCGACTTCTTCTCCCCTTGAGACCACTTCTTGCGAGATCACCATGGTGTTTTATTCAAAAATCAAAAAATACCCATACAGTCACATACACACGTGCGCGCACGCAAGTGGGCACGGAGAGAATCCTAAAGAACGGGAGAGAGGAGAAAGAGGGCTTTCGACCCTCTCTCTCGCTGTGCCTGATTGAGCGAGAGGGAATGTCCTCTGTCCTCTGCCTTCTGTGCTTTGGACTCTTTCGGAAGAACAGTTGAATGTAATCTTCAATGTACTTTGTCGTATATTGGATCTATTTAAGATTTGATAGGGACAGTACTCACAATCAGCTTATATTGACCAGATTCTGATATCAATGAGATTATATTGGTCTGTTGGAAGTTGCCTACAATTGTCTGTACTGGCAACTCAACTTACAATATCACAGACACACGTATGTATTATGTGTGTGCATACATGCGTTGTCCTGTACGCTGGTATTCTCTCAACTCTTTTCCGAATGATGTGGAGATCAGTGGTTGATTTGGCCACGTCGTCACTTCCGGCATACATATAGATATATATATATATATATATATACGTATACACGGTCGATTCCGGACTATCTTGATACTGTCAGCAGTTTATGTGTTTATACTTAACTATTAATTACATGTGCATAGATATCTGCAAGGTCTGTATATACATAGATAGGTATTCTATGTTTCTAGTATACCTATTGTCTGACTTATCAAATGCTGTGCAACGCATATATATATGTATCTGGGCACGAGGATATTTGCCTCAATTTGGGTTTAGCTCGCAAGTTACCTGCTACTGCGCAGAATCAGTCCATTAGCCGGATAAATGGCTACATGTGTATCATACATACATACTCTTTTCACCGCTTTTCAATCGAGTGCAAATGGGTGATATAGCAACGTCTGACTAGAAAAATGTTCGAAAATCCTCCTGATAGTATAAGGTGTGATTGCCTAAAATGATCTCGTGATGAATTTTGAAAGTGGAAACGGTCTAAAGAACGACTGATATTGTTGCTGTTCAGTGAAGAAATCAAAGCAAAAGTCCCGGTAATTGCAAGAGTTCGTTTGCGGAAAATTATTGGATTGCCAGTTTTGACAACATTTAGGAATAATATCCTTCTGTTCATAGTACTATTTTCATTCTCCCAGGTGATATGAAGTATTGGGTGAAAGTTGATAAGTACAATTTAGAATAGTTGCTAATAAGACTAATAAGACAGTAAAAAGGATGGCAGAGAATTCAGGAGACATGCTATCTAGGGAAGACTTTGATGCTGGACCATCTAGCGTAGATGAGGTTTTGCCAGGATTGTATTTGGGAAATCTTACAGCGGCGACTGACGTTGAGTGGATGAAACAGGAGAAAATCACTCACATACTGACTGTTGATTCGTGCCCTTTATCTCGGAAGATCGAGGAGTTTGTACCAAATCTAGTAACAAAATATATTCAGATCACTGACATGCCTAGAGAAGATTTGTTAACTCAGTTCGAGGACTCGTACGAATTCATAGAGCACGCATTGGAGTCAAATGGTAAAATATTAGTACATTGCTACTTTGGTATGTCCCGATCATCAACCATTGTTATTGCATATGTGATGAAAAAGTATGGCAAGAGTTTTGTTAGTGCATTGAGCCTTGTGAAAGATAAGAGACGCTTTGTGGCTCCTAATATGGGCTTTCAAGCTCAGCTAAAGCTTTACGAAGAGATGGGTTTCCACATAGACAATACTAGCGTGCAGTTTAAGATGTACAGGTTGCATATCGCAGCTGATAAAGTACGAAAGGCTAAAATACTGCCTCAGAACTGCACAGACTTGATAAAGCCTGACCCTGCTTTGACAACTATACGACCAGAGCCATCAGTTTATCGATGTAAAAAATGTCGGCGAATAGTAGCAAGCGCAAGTAACATATTGCCTCACAAACCACGGCAAGACCAGATTTGGAGGCATGTAAGCGGAAAACGATCGTCTAAACAAATCAAATCTTTGCCGACAGAGTCTTCCGAGACTGTTCCAAAAGACCAGCAAGAGGCCCAGGAAAAAGTCACTGAAACCTGTTCAAAAATCTATTTTGTTGAACCAATGGCTTGGATGCCAGACATAATACACAATGTTGAGGGCAAATTAAATTGTCCCAAGTGTAACACAAAATTGGGCTCCTTCAGTTGGATCGCTGGTAGCCAGTGTCCATGTGGGAGCAAAATTGCTCCTGCCTTTTACTTGGTCCCCTCGAAACTGGATTGGAGCAATGCTGTGCAGAATGTACAGGTGACCGTATAGTACCATGCACTATTACCGTACAAGTTTCGCATTACGCATATGCTCTCGGTGTATGTACATATATAGGATAATATTGACGAGGAGATGCTTCTCGTTATGAAAAGGTTGTTTTTTTACGGTGCGATCGCGACCAATCTATTCGTAATATTTTTACACGGTATATTTGCATTTCGTGCCAAGTGGTAGTCTAGTCAATGCATCTTTACAAAGATTTCTTGCGACATATTATTATATTTAACGACTGCAAGACTCAAGGGTGGTTTCTTATACATTTACCGATATCATCCAATATCACGTATACTTCCACACTTTTAATCTTTCGATCGTATATCTTTATTGTTTCCATTGCGTAGCCTGTACCAGCAATGAATGTATAATAACATTGTATCGCCTGCTTAAATTATTAAAAAAAAAGAAGAAAAACATGTTTACTTGATCTTACAGCACTAGTTCTTATTAAATTGCTATGTTAGCGTTACCCATTAAGGCTAAGACTCGCTCGTCAGTTTCCTTTTACCCTGTACACTTCACCAAACTAGAATAAGATAATAACGCTTGCTTCCCTAGCGAAAGCGACAAGTCTACCGCTTAGACACGAGTTCACATGCTGGCATGCATCGGGGAGTATGCACTTCCATAAGGGTGGCTTCTGAGCCTAAGAGGATTGAGACCATTTATTGGATTGATCGGGTTTTCAGTCAGTCCGCCGTGAATTTCACTCTGGTGATGATACGAGGGCAGATTCCCACTGATAAATCCATGACAACCCGATGGTTGGCCATTGTTGTAATGCTGCGACGTTCTCCAGTAGTCGGAGTATGGATATTGGCTTACTTGATTTGCTTGTACCGTCTCCGTACTTTCCGAGTTGGTATGAGCGAGCCTGATGGACCGCAATGGTAATCCCGTCTCCAGTTCTCTGGTTGCCAAAGCACCACGGTTCAAAGCTGAACTTCTCTCGTTCCTGCGGAACTTGGCGCGCCTGTTTTGGAACCAGACCTGCGGGCAGAAGTTGATTAAGTTCTCTTGCGGATAGTCTTTAACAAAAGGGTGATGATCTAAGTTGGTGGCTTGAGCTTAGGGTACGAAATAGCTAATAGAGTACGGGATGAATTCGGAAGCGATTCAGTCCGAAAGGAAGGCGATAGGTCGGGATAGGATGGGAGGTGACGTGACAGGATGGCCCGGCAGGCAAGCCGCACAAGACGGGAAGGCCAGACGGGACTGGACGAGACGAGAGCAGATGAAATGCGACAAGAGAAGACAAGACGGCGAACGTTAAGCGGGCAGACCAAGTATGTAGCATGCAAGAGAGGCGCACGTGCACGTGCCGCACCGCCACGCTCTATGCCAAGCACAGATGCTGCTGGAAAGAGGCAACCAGAGCTGGCTATCCCGCCAGGCTAATCATAGCTCTTTGCCCTGACAACCTGTCTCCTCCGATTTTCTGCCTAGCTATCCGCGACCTCCACCCGCCTTCCACTCTCTCCCCCCATTCCTAACAAACGGACACGGCTAGTCGGCCGCTTTCATTTTTCTTCCATGCTCCTGTCTTTCTCTTTGCGCATCTTCCCCCCCGATGACTATTCAACATAATTCCGAGGACACATGTGCCAGCTTCGAGCCCCGAAACTTTTTCCGACACTCTTCCCTTGCCTCCCTTACAACTTACAAGAGGACTTCTTCAAAGAGTCCACCGCTCTCACTTGGCGCATCCATCGGGACACCTTTGTCGCCGAGAATAAGACCTTTTGTCCTTCAGTAACTAATTCTACGCTTTCTACGTCTCTTGCTGAACCTGGTTTCTTCTTACCTGCACCCTCGCTTCCGACAGGGCCACTCTCGTTGCAAGCTCCTCTCGCACAAATGCATCTGGATAGTGCGTTCGCTCGAACACTCTCTCCAGCGCTGCTAATTGCTGCGCAGAAAAGGTCGTCCTGCTCCTTCTTGGCCTTCGATTTGTTCCACTCGAAGAATTCTCGTTGTACTCTGAAAAAACTGTAGAGTTATCAGCTGGAGACAAGAGCACTTAGATTTAGAGGCACGAAAGACGGGTGATTTTATAAGGATTGCAGAGCAATGCATTATCCTTCGTGGCTGTGAGTACAAGTATACTACAAGCATACGAACTCGACTTATGTTAGTCAGAGGTGGACAACTCTTCCTGAATGACCGTACTGTGCGTGAGCAGTCATGAAGCAGGATCGGGTAATGCAAGCAGCATGGATGCAAACGCATGATTTCGATGAGATCAAAGGCACAATATATAACATGCATACAGAGTATGGGATTTCTTCCTGGGAAAAGTCAAACAACGCAACCGCTTCTTCCTTCTTTCGGAAGTCATTGATAGTCATTTAATTATTCTAAGTTTGACTTACCCAGAGAATTTGTCGCCGTTGACAATAAACGTGAGACGGTAAAGTCTTGTGGAGTGTGAGTGGTCGCCGATTGCGAAACAATGATTCGACTTGTCATCGCTCCAGTTTCCGAGTGCTCCGTGTTAGTACACAACATTTTTCCTCGAATGGCTCTCTGAATCGATTGGAATAAATCAGGATAAATGGAATTTCTCCAGCTCAGAACACTGTCGTCGATGAAACACGTTGCTGCATTCTCGCCGGTCGATTAGTTGTTCGAGTAGTTCGATGATTCTTCTCCTGTCATTGAATTCCATTGTAAATAAGCATATACGGAATCGATCGCTTAACAATTGTCAGTTACGACAGAAATCTTTTTTCACTGGCAGGATTTATTGGGATTCGTTGCGGTCTGGCAAATCGTACGGTGCTAAAGAGGGTCGGAGATTTAAATTCTCCATGAGAGATTGGAAGCTCCCCTCAACCCGGTGAGAAAGAGTCTGCCCCAATTACTATACGATTAGCAGTAGCCCAGTTGGAAAAAGATTCCTGTCACTCGTCACACCCGTCGCAAAACTTGTCTTCCTCTCCCCGCGTCATTCATATTTATTCACATTTATTCCGAGCACATAATTAATCTGATTGAATTACATGAACTTAAATTAGTGATGTGACGTAACACTTATTTTGAAGCGAATTCCATAAATAAATGTTAGCTCATACGTCGAATATGTATCAGTCACTAATGATACTTATTCCCAATAAAAATATTAATCTTTCATTAATTACAAATCATAAACTAGAATCGGGATACAAATTCATATGCAAACATGAAATTTGTCAGACTTACATGATCCGTTTAAGAAAGAATATGCACAACTTACGGAATTCTCTTCGAACTTATTGTATCGGTACACTTATAAGGTCCAATTGTTGATATGTTGATATATTGATATGTTGCCACTTAATATTATTCGCACCATTAACTTCTAATCGAGGACATAAAAGTTCTCGATAATCACTGAGTAATAGTCGAACTGTAAGAATGGTTCACTAATCGGAAAGTAGAGCCATCATTTCTTTCGATCTTCCGTTAAAGAGTATCAGACGCGAGGAGAATCACTAACTCAAGTCAAGATACGAACTGATGCGGACTGGCTCGACTAAGTTAAGATGTTCTTAAAGGTCCTCCTCAGTTCTCCATTTCATCCTCTTCTTCGCGGTCCCTTGTCTCATCGCCTCTTCCTCTTACTCACTTATTCGTGAAATCACGAGATCATACACGTACGCATGCGGTCACGCGCGCACCCAACACACACGCACATCCTCTCAACGTTTTAAGAGTAGGTGGAGATTTCCTCTGCAAGCTCCACCTTCATTAGAAGCTCATTGGTTTCCGAATGATCTCGCCGCACAGCCTTTCCCTCGGCTTATTCTGGCTGACGGCACACTGCGAAGAAGAGGGTCGTATGTCCACGCGCTTGCTTCTCTTTCAATATAAACTTTTAACTGTTATCACTCGCATCATTTAATCGATCCTTTTCTTTATTAATTCTATAAATATTCTCCCTTCCCTCATCTTTTTTATCCTGTCAATTTAATCGTTGTCGATTATAAAAAATGTATGATTGAATTAATTCTGTAAATGCAGATGGAAAATGGGAGAATTGTAATTTTTGGGATAAATATTCCGATTATGAATAGAAATTTGAGAGAATCACGGGCAAGGAAGCGTAGAGAAGAGATGCAGGAAGGCGCCGGGATGGGGGCCCGAATGCAGCTGAATGGAACAGGGCAGCGTGTGCCTCTGCGGTTTCGGTTTTCACGGACACGTTAATAGATAGCCGGTTGTCTGTGCGCCCGAAACATTGCTTTCCTTCATAGCTCTGCGGCTTGCTTCTAGTTATACGGGAGTATTGAATGGCATCCCCCTGGCTTGAAATTAGAAGCCCAATTCCTCTTCTGGTGAAGTGGAACTTTGATTAATTCTCAAGGTCTCGCGTGAGAGCCCGCGCTACCATGTGTCACATGCTCAGATTCTGCATCATTCCTTCTGCCCTTTTTCTTTCCTTTTTTCTTCCGCAGTCTTCGTTCCACTTTCGAGTAAATATTGTTGGGATTAAAAGAACTGCGCAGCCAAATCAAACAGATCGTGCGTTACAATTAATCTTGGGCCGATTCGCTGGCGCCCGACTTGTCAAAACGAACGCCCGTGCAAATATACAATTATATACAACGGAGTCCGAGCAAAAAATCATTCTCTCGCGAGGGAAAAAAAGTCGGCGAAGATGTTTGCTGGAGCATCATTAAAGAGGGGATGAACGGTCGGATCGAGGGTAATAGGGAGAAGAACAGTGAACAGCATCCGAGGGGTCCATGCCCAGCATTTTAGAATCCGTTTGAGTTTCATCTCGTTTTTAGATAGAAATAACAGTTCTTAATAATAATTATGAATTCTTAAAAGTTCGTTGTTGAGAAGACAAGTCTAATTTGTTAAAAGGACGAAAGAAAATGAGATACAAAGAGGGTGGAGAAGCGTTTTGAGAATTGGAGGAAGAATTGCTGGGTGGGAATGCATATTTCAGGAGGAATTTCCTTTACAAGCAGAGGGGGATTGTCTTGGTCGGTGGGCCTAGGAGGAGAGGAGAGGAGAGAAGAGAGAGGGAGAGATGCAGATCGAGTCGTTGTAGGATCGTTGGTAGCAGTTGGTGTAGTCGTAAAGTTAGACGGACGGCTCAGCTGAGACTGTCGCGACTTTCTGACACCAGCACGTCGCACATCGCAGACGTTCTCTCTGTCCCCGACTTACAACATGTCCTCCTTTATGTCGTGCTGTCTCTATGCCGGAATTAGAATTATTGGCCCACCCTGTACAATCTGTCATTCAAATTTCCCAAGCTACACTTTCCCCTACCGATCTTTCTTATTCTGGAAATCGAATTGAAAAACATATCGAATGCCAGACAATTCAATATTTCCAATCTTCTTAAAATTCGCAGATGTTCTCAGATGTCCCCAAATATTTTGGCATTTTCATCAGATATCTGTATTATGACTGTGCCTTTTCCACATCGCTCTCCCTTTTCTTCAACTTGATTATCCGCTCAACACGACCTGAATATACCGGACTCCATGAAAAAGCATTCAGCATTGTTGCTCGGTTCATACGCGCACAATGACTCAGATTGCCAAGTCATTGCGACGAGGACTGACGAATTCCCAACGGGGCTGAGAGTTGGCAAATCGGTGAAATCAGTTGGAAACCCTGGCAAAGAAATGTTTCGTTCGAGCTCCAAACAACAGAATCACTGATTAAACGATACTGTGCGAACTTTTCATTTTTCGGGTAGTTTTACCACAAGAAAAAGGTAGTTCTTAGTTGACAGCGGTACTCGTCACGTCAGGAAGGACAAAGACCCGGTGAATTTACGATAATTATCGAGTGCTCGGTGTTAAAATACTGCTGTCCCCGACTTTTTCACATCCCCATCGTTGTCATTGTGTCGCTCGTCATTGAGAGGAGACGGCTAATGCCGCGTGACGCTTTAAATTTCCCCGACGAAAAGAGGAAGAGAAGCTGTCGGGTACCGGAAGGAAGGATAGACGGAAAGAAGTAGCTGTGGGCAGGAAAACCACTGCGAATCCCTTGGGATGAACAAAGTATAAGTATCGATATGTTCCGGCAAGAAATCTCTTATTGGCGCGGTGGTAAAGCTGGCCATCGGGCAGCGTGAAGCCATTCGATTAAAGGTCATCAAAGGAACGCAGGGGTTCCTGCTTTCCCTCTGGCAACGGTTTTACTTGCTTCCTCGTGTCAGTTGTTCGCGTTGACAGCTCAGCTCATTCCCGCTGCTTTCTCCTTTTACTCCCTTTATGGGAAAACAGGGATGCTGACCAGAACATTCTTCCGTAGACGCTTTCACATTCATCTAGATCGTCTTGTGCAATGTTATAATAATACTGTAATAGTTGCATAAGTGGATAAACGACGTGCTAAGTGAACTCGAGCTCGTCGTCGTTAGAAGGGAGAAGGTAAAAGTAGTCTGAGGCTGGGAACTAATGAAGGACCCTTCGCCTACCCTGCCTTTCCTTCGTTCGAGCAATTATGGGAGTCATGCATCATCCCCGCCAATTAGCGCTAGCACGCCGATGTTTCCACTGTGAGTACTGGGTCAGAGGGAAAGATAATTTTACGCACAACAGTCTCTCCCTAAAAATCTGTCGTCGTCCTCGTCGTCATTTCGTTCTTTCCTCGCAATTCACCTTCCAAAAAGTAGCAAGTTACTCGAACGCCATTCCTCCCTTCAAAGGGCAGCGATTCGAACATATGGTACTTTCAAAGGGAATATAGTGAAATCATTGCCCTTAATTCTATAGTACCATTCACTGCGAGTAGTCTATTAATGATGGAACTTTGCTCGCATTTATTTCGTCGACAGGATTCACTCGAGCATCACGGCATTAATTCGCGAATGCGATAAATGACTGTTTGCTGACTAGTGACTTTTTGCCCTGAGGAAGAATAGTCTCGCACCCGAAATGATAATAGAGAAAAACTGGTTCGGTAATGGGTGTGCGCTTTGTCATAGGTCATCGCTAGCGAGCGAATCGGCATCCTACTGTGTCGAGTGTCTCGCAACATCATTAGATGCAACAGTATCATTAAATGATGTTGCAATAACCCACCCTATAAACTACAACATCTCCTCCACGTGTAATGAATGTTTCATCATCGAGAATAAAGTACAGCCATAAGTTTCAATCAAGCCACAGTCTTTTCCGTCTTGTTTCCCGTAGAATCATGAAGGTTTGCCTCTTTCAAAGATCGCAGCCGGCACTAAGATTCCTCGGGAACGAGAACAGGAACAGGATCAGGAGATTTTGAACCAGGTGCGCGACAGGATACTCCGGATAAATCGCAGGAGAGTAACACTAACAGGCAAAGGAAAGGAACGCTTGGATTTGGAAGGTGTGTAACACTGTTATTCACAGAGATACCAATAAAGAAGGAGACGGAAAGATCCGAGACATTTACTAGTGGAATATTGGAAGCAACAATGACTAGCTTAATTTCAGGAGAAGAGTCAGCTTATTATCGCTTGTTGCCTTTTCCCCTGTAAAAGCCCTCCCGTTGCGATGCTCTATTTCTCCACTATTTCCCCAGTCTACCTTTCTTCCACCCTGTCCCTTCTTCCCTCTCATTCTCTCTCATTCCCCTCTTTCTCTTTTACTCCAAGCAACTAATCTCTCCTCGACCTGGGATCTACCATGTAAATAACATCGGACTATTATTTCCTCGGAAACACAGCATAAAAGTCTTTGAAACGGAAAGAAAGGGGCGATAAAAGACAAGGTTTAGTAGTAATCTCACGTGTGGCAACATTAAGGTCACTGTCGTGGGATAAAATCATTGGACAGTTTGACCTGCTTCCCTTCAATGACAACAACGTACGAGTTCACGCTTGATCACCGCCTCTTGGCACCCTCCCAGTTGGGGGTGCTCTCAATTATTTATCCGATGGGGCGGGGGAGACAGAAATTTTGTGTTTGCCAACCAATAGATTCTCGATGCTCCTGGAATAGCTTTATTTTCGTAACGCAAGCTGAACTGGAATTTTCGTTCCCATGAAATGAACTTATTTTCCATTAGACGTTTACCTTTTATCTCGCAATGAATCAATGTGCGATACAATCAGAATTGATTCGTTATTCAAGGATTTAAATGGTGCACAATATATTTACATTGAAATTTTTGATGAATGCACTAATTGCTGTTAATTGGTCGGAGGGTTCTCGTTATCGTAAAGTCGAATCAAAAATCGAGGTTCCTAGACTCATAGTTGGCAGTGAAAGCTTTCTAACGAGCGATTTAAGAGCGATATATCGCTACCACGTCGAGTACAGGTGAGATCGTTCGAGGACGAGCGATTTTTCCTACGAAATTAGTCCTCCAGATTGATTCTGAAAGGATGCTGCGATTCGTAACCCTTTTGTCGCGGTGTACGCGCACCAGGCTCTCGAGGAAGGTGAAAAGGTTTATGTGGAAGCATCGAGGAGGGTTGTTTCGATAATATCTTCGAGGTTGCCAGGCTATTTGAAAACAACTCCTGAACCATAACAACGATCTCTCGAATCGCATCTCAGAAATCTGGATCCATTGGAACCTTTCTACTCATTGATCGTTCGATCTCCAAAAGCAAAGATTGCTTTGGTCTTTCTTCCCTCAAATTAGGGTGCATGCTATTTGAACGGTTCTCCGATCGACCAAACCAATCGAACGAACTCCGATGTCAGATAAGAGTAATCACGACTCTATTACAAAAAGGAGCCACGTGCAATTCCTCGTGCAATTGAATCTAGTAAATAAAGTCGATGCTTGAAGAACTAAGTAAGTCCTTGAATCTGACTGGTCGAGCGAGCTCGTTCGATCTAATCACGAGCTGTGCGTGTGTGTACTTAGGTACATTGTAGATTTTGTGGAATCAAGACGATGAATCAGGATGACCAGCTGCTAGGAATACAAGCAGCTGGTGTCAATCGTGGTGGTCGCCGGGATTTTTAAACAAGGCGAATTACATCACCTACAAACCGAAGGGGTGGCTCGGATTGTTATATGAATATGCAAATTCATCAACGGGAGGTTCTACAAGACTGAGCCCACCTTTACAACCGAATTCAATGAGTTTATTTCGTGTTACCAGGTGAGACACGGCTCGAACTAACAAAGAATTACGATTATAACAACGAATAAGTATCTATTGAAGGAATCGGCGTACATCTTAATATTTCTCGCTCTAGGAAAAGCAAGGGGAAAAGCGAAAGGGAGAAAAAAAGGGGGGGGAAAGGAGCAGGGCCGAGTTAACGGCTTAGAAATAATGTGACAATACTCGATCACAAGATATATCCTCAGGGGACTTTCATTCGTTACGTGCTATGCTTGTTTTCAATAAATATCGTTCGCGCCCTTCTCTCCACGCTAGTTCCTTCTCATCAAATTCGCTCAATTGACGTTTCTATTTTCCTCTTCTATCGCTTTCACTGTCTCCCCCCACCCCTTTCTCTTTTCTCGCTGACTTTCTTCGTCGATGGTAAATTGGAGAAGTATATGTATGCATGTTGGTTTGTGACATAGGATATAAGCTCTCAGCCAGGTACTCTCGAGATAGGTGGCCCAGTTGGCAGCTGCCGAGGCCGATAATTCTACTCCCCTATCGAACCTTACTCTCCTTCTAGGCCGATTAAAATTTTCATTCGCCCGTGAAATTCCATCTGGCATTTGTACTTGATTTCTCTTCGATGCACCTGCTGCAACGCGTCACTCGCAAAATTTATAGTACTACGAATGAACTTGTTTTATTTTGTATTTCTTTTTTTTCCATCGGGGGTGGACACGCGGGGCACGCGTGTAGTGTCGCCCGTGTGTTTCATAGATGAATAAATTGTCGTGGGCGGTGATTATTCTTACAGGCCAGCTGGCACCACTTTTATTTCACGGTAATTGCACACGGCTTTAATCAGTCAAGGCGCAGCTGGTTATTAATTATTATTCGCCGGTTCGACGTCCACTGACAGGGAAACGGTAGGAGTGGAAAAAGACTCGTTGCTTTTTTTACCTCGCAATTTTGATCTATTAGACTCGATCTGTCGGAATGTGTTTAACGGCACACTTGCAATACGCGGGGAGGAAAGAGAGAGAAAGTGAGAGAGAAAGAGACAGGGGTATATCGGGACGTGGGAACTGAAAAAGATCTAATTTGAAGATGGATGGACAGCACGCTGCTCTCTCAATGCCGATTGAACGAAGACAACGAGCCGAAGGGGGAGAGATAGCCGCGGGCCGAAAAAATGCTGTTGGTTTTTTTCCGAAAATCCATCCGTTTCCAGCGAGACGACGCCGAACAATCGGGATCCGCTCTAATTTGGCAGAGGGGCGACTTTCACCCCTCAGCGTGCATTGCGAAACTCAAGGAAAACTGGGGTAATACCAAAGGACGTGTGTGTCCTTTTGCGGCTTTTTTCACAGTGACACGTCAGAATTCGGCTTTTGAATGAAATGGGCCTCGACGTCCCGCGGAATGACTGCTTCTTTCATTTGGGCCGCATCATTTTTTCGAGTGCACGCCATGACAGAGTGCGATTGGTGCGCAGGTATCTCGCAGGTCACTCTGACGGATCGTCCGGCTGCAATTCTTTCTATTATTCCAAAATTTAATGATCTGCCAACTCTGTGGTTAATAGGAAACCGTCTTAGCCACTAACCACACACTCTTTAACATCTTGTTCTTTAACATCTCAACGATGCGGGGCCTTGTGTTCTCCGGGCTTTTCCGTTGCACTCGCTTGGAATAGTAAAGTCGTCATTAATCGGAAGGGGAAGATTTTTATCAGACACTCAGACCTGCGAGAGTATATGCACAGACGAAAGTAGACAGTGAAATGGGTACAGCTGTCCCGCATCCCCTAACAATCAAACGGATTCGCTAATATTTTCATCGCTTCCACCACTTATATTTACGTGTTGGTCGATTTCCAGAAAATATATACGGGAAATTGCATAGCGATGACTGGCGTAATAGGTTGCGGTCAACCGCTCGCGTGTCGTTTCTAGTACATCCGCGCTGACAAACAGGAAGTCGTACGACTGACTGTCGCTCTTCACTCGAGTAAACCAGGCAAGAGAGGAGAAGAGAGAAAAAAAAAGGTTGAGAAAGGGAATCGGGATTTCAAAGAAAGGAGTTCTTTAGCGGCTATGAATATCGATTTCCCGGAGAAGATAGCAGATGTCAGGAGAAGGTTGAATGGAAGCTGATGGATCCGTCAAGAGTTCCCGCTTACCTCCTCTTCTCCCTTCTTCTTCTTCTTCTTCTTCTGCTTCTGGTCCCGGTGCCGGACGCGCCGATAGAATTCGGCCACCTTGAAGGATAAAGTAAATCTGTCGGAGTAATTGGACCATGCGCCTTCCGAACCGCCCTTTTCTTCTCGAGGACGCGGAAGAAAAAAAAAGGTGGTCGCACTGGGTCTTGGTGGCGCGTGCGAGGGTGTGCACAAAAGACCGCCCTGGCTTCTCAGCTTCACCAGACCTCCCCTTCAACGTTGAGCTTCCACTACCGGTCGCAGTTACCGTTCTTTTTCGCCCAACAGTCGTACATAACTTCCTCCTATGCTTCCTTCGTATATTCATACACAAAACAATCGCCAAATTTTTTTCTTTCCATTATATTTTACAAGTACGACCAATTTCTATCGAAGACCTTAACGTGTAGATTTAAAAATCGAATGTTCTGATAATACCAGAAAGCAAAAATTTTCGATTTTTCGAAGGTTCTCGGACTTTGGCCAACGCTTGATAAATCGATTGTCTAAGTATCAAAACGGATAGAAAACATGAAACCACTGGCCAAAGTGCCGGAATTGTACCGAAAACACATGGAAAACCGATCCTGAATAATTAAGTTCCGTGGTTTTCCCCATGTTTTCAAGTCTTCCCGACATTTTCCGGGGCTGTAATTTGGTGGAGAATGTTTTCTTGCATCAAGAAAGAAGTGACATAAATTCCAGAGCCCTAGCTCAAAATTCATTTTTTCGCAAATTTTTTAAGGCATACCCCTTCAAAAATTTTCGATTTTTCGAAGGTTCTCGGACTTTGATGAACGCTTGATAAATCGATTGTTTAAGTATCAAAACGGATAGAAAACATGGAACCAGTGGCCAAAGTGCCGGAATTGTACCCAAAACACATGGAAAACCAATCCTGAATAATCAACTTCGTCTAATTCTGACGGTTTCTCCCACGTTTTCAAGTCTTCCCGACATTTTCCGGGGCTGTAATTTGGTGGAGAATGTTTTCTTGCATCAAGAAAGAAGTGACATAAATTCCAGAGCCCTAGCTCAAAATTCATTTTTTCGCAAATTTTTTAAGGCATACCCCTTTAAAAATTTTCGATTTTTCGAAGGTTCTCGGACTTTGACGAACGCTTGATAAATCGATTGTTTAAGTATCAAAACGGATAGAAAACATGAAACCAGTGGCAGAAATGCCGGAATTGTATCGAAAACACATGGAAACAGTTCCCCGAATAATTGGTTTCATCTAATTCCGACGGTTTTCTTCATGTTTTCAAGTCTTCCCGACATTTTCCGGGGCTGTAATTTGGTGGAGAATGTTTTCTTGTATCAAGGAAGAAGTGATATAAATTCCAGAGCCCTAGCTAAAAATTCATTTTTTCGCAAATTTTTTAAGGGGATGCAAAGCAAAGTTAAAAGTTCCTTCGGCCAATGGTTGACTTTTGGATGGTACAGTACTGATACAACTACCTTAAGGCTGGTGAAGCGAGTTCCATTAATCAAGAAAATCGGTTTCGAGCGATTTCTACTAATGGTAAGGGGTGAATCTATGAGATTTCCTAGAGAAGAGATGCTCTCAGTTGGCTCATTGTGAGGAGTTGTTGAGGGCAGCGTTGTCGCAACCGGAGGAGGTCTGTCAGCAGCACGCGCGCAGTCTTACCTGCGCTCCTTTTTACCTGAACCCAGTCGAGCTCCAGAAACAACTATTCTCATGGTCACCTCATGCCACTCAGCTGTATGGTCTCCCAGGGCGAAAACAGCCGTGAGATTGGAGGAAAATCCTTGAATGCTTCGAATCTTCACTGTCACCCAGCCGGAGATCTCCCATTACTCTTTTCTGGGCCCGTTCGCCACTTCAACGCTCTTGGCACGATAAGTAGCCTCTCAAAGAGTGTGTACTTCAACTTACCAATTAAAAGTATCAAGAGCTATCAAAAACAGTCCTCATTCATCTACATTTATATTATATTATCTCTAATATTTATACATTCATTATATATTAAACATAACAAATAAATTTAATGTTGCAATCCCCAAGATGAAAATAACTCCGAAATAAATAATGTTCAATTGTTCTTGGGTAAATTGGGTAATGGGTTTGCGAAGTCAAATTGAAGCGGCATGTGGAGACGTGTCGGGCGAAAATTGCTAATAATAAGGGTTCGCATTATCAAGAGGCTAGTGGTGGCAGGAGGTGGTATTGGCAGAGAGGGTGTCCAGCTGGGACGGGTGGAGTAGCTGGTATGGTCAGCGGGTGTTCTTACTCTCTCATTCCAGTGGACTTCCCTCTCACTTTCTCGTTTTTACAAGGTAGGGATGTGGAAACAGGTATAGCCGAACAGTGGAGAGAAAGACAGGGCGAAGGAAAGGGCATACCAAAGGGAGAAAGAGCTGGTCTCTGGCGTATCGTAGGCCGAACTAGGGAGCCTTTCCTACATAAGGCCCTTGCCCTTGTCCTACCACGGCAGTATAGAACCAGCCGTTGAAGAGCCACATTCGCGCTTTCCTCCTTTCGTGCCTTTGCCATTCTAGCGTCGTCCTCGGTTAGTTAAAAATAGTTCTAAACCCCGAGTGCCATTGTTCAGATTATGTGCTTCGAACTCTTTCACCGCCACGGACAAGTGACCTTCACATATTAATTCTGGATACCACAACGCACTGATTCTACCAACATCAGCAGTCGACGAGTGAGTACTTATTTTTAAGATCATTTATTACATCCTTTCTAAGTGGATAGTTTTTTTTTGTTAGATCTTGATGAGTTTTTATAATTTCTAATGGAGAATTATCTTGCGTTATTTAATCGATTGTACAAGTTAATTAGAGTCTACTTGATTAGTTCGGGTCGTTAGAGGCTCAGTGAAATTACTCGAAACAGCTCTCTATCCCCGCACGGTTGAAAGCCACCACCGTAACTTTCCCACCTGACGTTGCAACTTGCGATTTAATTGCTCGCCAGTTGTGCGAACCGATGCGAAACGGTGCGAGAACTCGTATGGTGTGCGCAGTGCATAATATTCAAAGTAGAAACCGTGCGAAACGTATTTCGAACAGCTTAAATTTCATGTTTAAAGTACTTCTCTTTTTTGGGAGTGTCTTAATCGCGTGAGAAGATTCGTGAAAAAGTCATCATTGAACTGCGAATGGTTTGGGACCGATTTGATGATCGGCGGTTTATGGAAGGCGTTTCACAACTCAATCGACGACCTTCATGCTGATCTCGTCGATCACTTTTCAATTCATTTAACTGTTTCGAAGGATTAATACGTCGCATTGAAAGGAGACAGATATGCGAAACGCCTTCGACGTGCCCACGACTCGTTCTCACCCCAGCCTCTCACTGATGCACACAAGTGCGCGCGCGCGCGCGTGGAAAAAAAAAGGTGGAGGACCCCGAAGGTTGCTCGAATCCTTTCAGGTATTTGTCGGAGGCTTTAAAAAGTGTACAGGCAAAGCACAAAGGGGAAAGAGGACTTGCTACCTTTTTTTACCCACCGATTCCTTCACTGTTTCGCACGCGCTCGCTCGAGTAACTTCCTTCGTTTAAGCTTGAAAGGGAAGAATCGCAAGGGTACTCTCTGACCCAAGATACTTTCGAGGCAAAAAAAAAGAAATCCTTCGAAATCATAATTTCTCGGTGGAATCCCATCGACTATTTCTCGGATTGTCGTTGGAAAAGCCCGGAAGGAGGCGAGGGTGAGAACACATGGGTAGTAGGAAGACAGGGAAAATCCATGTAAAAGGACGGGAAAATCCAACGCGCGCAGGTAGAGGAGGGAGAGGAGCGCAGTTAGAAGAAACGGGAAGGAAATATGTCTGTGCGAGATAGGAGCGCGAGAGCGCGCAAAAGAATAATGCGAAGAAGCGGAAGAGGGACACAGGCTGAAAGGATGAAAGGAAGTCGAAAGAGGACGGGCGAAGGATCGAGAAAGAAAGAGAGAGAGAGAGAGAGAGCCGGGCTAGCGGTGGGTCCTATACAAACTTTCCTGTCGAAATCCGAAGGACCCCGTGGGTCCACGCCGAGGAACCTTTTCTCCGCGATCCCCCCATTTAAATGGCCAGACGTTTGTACCGCCAGGACTCGTTTCTTTCTATTGTTCATGCCTTATTTTCGAGTCGCGTCCTGATTGTCCGCAGCTTGCTGCTGCTGCAGCCTGCTTCAAGAAAGGCTCAGCGGTCCGGACGGCAGGAAAGCCGCCTTTCTGATCCGCCAATTTCCAGTTTAATTTTAATCGCGCCTCACTGTGTCCTTCTTCATTCTTCCCCAACCCTCAAGGAACCCTAAAGTCTCACCCTGCGACCCACCGGGATCCCGAAAGTTGTTGAAGCCACAGACTTTAGTGCCATCGACCTACTCCGATAACGCAACAATAGTTATTTGTACATCTTTTTCTATTTTTATTTTATTTTCCTAGAGAATAAAATATACTCTTCTGAATTCTGATGGTATTTATCAAATTTCCTTATATTTAAAAGGACACACTCAATCAGGGCATGTCTTGGCTAGTCAATTAAAACTGAAAATAGGGAGAGCGACAAAGAGAGACAGGACAGGGTGGCAAAGGGGAGAAAGCGTTGATGGACCAGGCCAAGTGGTATCACCTCGAGAAATCTTGGATCATGATGTCGCGAGTTGGGGTCGGGTGGGAAGGACACAAGGTTCGTTTCACTATGGGAACATTTACTTCGACGATGGCAAACCAAGGTACTGAACGAAAAACCGGAGAGTGTACTGGGGCAGGAGGGGGGAAGGCAGAGGGGGGGACAGGTGTGCTCCAAATAACGTGGGCCAAGCAGCGTTGGGACTCCTCTCCAAAATTCGCACACCGGTACTGCTCCGGATTCTGATTCCGTTCTCTCCCTTCGCCCTTCGCCCTTACAGCTGATCCGTAGACCCCTCTTGTTATGCACTCTAGTCAGACAGCAAGAAAAAGTATAAGGAAATCCTGCTAACAGTGTTCTCCTTTCAAGAATAACAGGACTTTTTTTATATTTCTCTGAGATTATTTCTTATTGATTCGAGATTCATTTAATTCAATTTAATTAGACAATCTTATAAAGTGTTTCAAGTAATCTTGTTTTATCTGGATCTGAGATGCTGCGTGCGAGTAGTCGAAGAGGGCAGCTTTTAATCGTGAGATCGTTGGAAAGGGAATATTGGAATAAGGAAAGGTGTGCTGCCGGGGTTTGAATCCAATCTAAATCAGAGCTAAGTCTCCGTCACAGGCAGAGACCAGGCTAGCAGGCAGGCAGGCAGGCAGGCAAGCAAGGTCTGAGTAGCGAGCTTGACAGGTAGTGAAAAGGAGAGAGGGAGAGAAGACGAGCCTAGGAGAAGGAGGCCTATAGAGACAGAGGGTGCAAAGCCAGCGACTCGAAGGGTGCTCGAGGGAGAAGGAAAGGAGCGAGAGCGAGACACGTCGACCGGGAGGAAAGCAATCGAATAGAAAGTGTGGAAGAAGAAGGGTACCACAGAGGGAAGAAGGGAGGTTTCGGGCATGAATAGACCATTTTTGGGGACCGCTCGCGGTCTGTATACAGAACGTGTACTTCTCCGCGTGTACCACCACACGTACACGTAGAATTGACGCGCGTGTGTTTGCGACCTTTTGAAAAAGGATCAGGTACGAGAGTTGCTCTGCTCACCTGCTCTACTCCCATCTCGCTCTCTCTCTCGGTCGAGCCTTCCTTCCTTCTCTCACTCGATTCTTACACCTCGATCCCTAGCATCTCCGCATCAAGAGCCTTCCAGTTCTTCTTTGATCCAGTAACGTTCCTCTCGTTATCTTTCAAGGATACAGCAACGTTTGATTTACAATGCCAGCTCAGTTGGCGAGCATCCCTGACGCGCTTCGAATTGGCACGTGCGCCTTTGCCTATCTAGGCGAACTTGCGAATATTGACAGAGACTCGCTTGTGGAATGGTTGATCGATTTATAAATGACGCGCATATATATGATAGTCTTGAAGAATTAGTATTTTATTGGAAATTTCAACGCCCCCATGAAAATTGATGGTCATCGTCCCTTTTGCTCGACTACCTGCGACTAAGTTTCAGCTTTCCAAGTCATCCAGCACTCAAGATTTCCTAAACAGGATAGGGAAACGGTTCGAGTTCTGAAAGGTGGATCGTTTTAGGTGCGATGGGGTTGAGATCGCAGGTAAACTCATTGTCAGACTGATGAGGAGTATCTTGGCGTCCCTTGTTTTCCAGACCGCTCACCGACAGGCTAGCTAGCCCCTCTGGCGCGCGGCCGAAAGGGCCCATCGAGACCGTTAATGGCCTCTTCTTTTCTCTCTGCGAGCCGTAAATAATCGTATTATCATAGTGGTTTCGGCCGGCCGATTGTCCCGTCTTTTACACGTGGCGTGAGATCGATTAATTGTCCGTTCAGCGAGACATAAAGCAGAGTTGAACACCTTGGCACGCTCGTGAGGAGTGCGAAAGTGTCTGCGGCCAACTGCTTCATTCCCACTTGTACCAAACTCAGAATTAGTCTCACCAGTTTCACCTTTTTCACCCTTCAGAAATTTGGGGAAAAATGCATTTTGAGCTAGGGCTCTGGCATTTATATCACTTCTTCCTCCATGCAAGAAAACATTCCTCAAGTTATTTAAAAATATACTCTTATATAATATAAAAATATAACGTACTAAAATGTTAAAAGATCTTCCCAGCCGCAGCAGCTGGACAGAGGAACACGAATTAATATAAAAGCATATAATGAGAAGAATATGAGGGCCAAGGCGAAGCGGCCGGTCCCGATCCCGTCGGGCCCGACTAGTATCTCTGAATCTCACGGAGGTCGTTAAAAGCAGTTTTTTCAGTATATATTAGCAGACAAGCGAGAGGGGTGCTGGCGGGTATTTTATGCTTGCAAGCATGTTAAGACCCCAACTGTTGCATACCGCGCGACGCGCCGCTCCATTTTACTCCTTTTTCTTCATGCCGAGGACGAAGTTGAAAGCCCTGTCTCGTCTCTCTCACCGTCGGCCCCGTAAGTCACACGTCGCATGTCTCGCCAACATTATGCACCTTGAAGGGACCGGTGAAATGGGTTAAAGCCACTGTCGAAGAGCTGTCGGGGGGGCCAGCAACCCTCTCTTACACTCTTCTCATCTTGGAACCTGCCAACAACACCATAGAGCGTCCATCTCGTCGAGCTTTACCTTACCAGCCGTAAAACTGACGGAAATGCATTTCCTCGGTAAAGCCGGCACATACAAATATACACGTGCCAACTGAAATTGGACTGACAGCTCGGCCGGAAAAACGATGGAAACACGTGCGCCTACTAAAAAGCTCATCGAGAATACTTAACACTTGACAAGAGAATTAGGAAAACGGTGGACTCTTTCGAATACGTTGTATTTGCTGGGTTGAAAGGTGGGCCAAAACAAATGGTAGATAAAGATCGTCTGGTCGTTCGAGTGTCTAAGTACTTGGACACGCAGCTCGTGTACACTGCTAGACCAGATGGGAAGGGTGGTGCGTGCGTGCGTGGCTGCCACCATATGGGCAGGTGTTCTCTGACCGTACTTGAACATAGGAGGAAACGCCATAGTCAGATCACCTCGTCAAAGATCAGCGAACAATCAAGGGGATATAAATACCAACTTTCTTTGCACTGTAAAAACAGTGTAATAAATATTTCCCATAAACTACCATCCAAAAATTTAATTTTCCATCTAACGCACTAACAAAATATGAAATACCGTGTGTATGAAATAGTGAAAGCTGTGGAAAAGGGTGGAATGTGAGCGCACACCATAAAAAGAGGAGTGTATGACGGCGGTCGTGGTCGCGCGCGCGACATGGTAACAGCTTGTATGTAAATGAATGCATTTTTATACCCACCTCACAATGCAGCATGTTCACCGTCTGCCCCCACCAGTCTCGTAGGAACCGTTAAAAGTGAAAACCTGCTGGCTGTGCTCTCTCGGTCCTACTACATAGCCACAACTACATACCAGTGGTGCATACCGGTGCACCACCGCCAGTCTGCGGAAGGATCAGCTCGCCGCTTGTTGTTTGGCCAAAGCTTTATTTCAATGATTCGTCCATTCCTCCGCGTTTGTCCCGAGGAAATGGAGACTGGAACCACTGAGCATAATCGAATCACCGATTATTCATATTCAAGCTACCCAATATTCAATTCTATATTCAAGCGGTACTCTCCGCAGGACAAACTACTGACCGCTCGGCGAATGCATGACTTCCCGCCGAATACTAATTCTCCGAGGGGAGTCTCTTCTCTCGTCAATGGTGTATGGTGAGCTTGGTTTCTCTCTTCAGTGGAGAAATTAACTGAATGACTGGAAGCCCAGTAGGAAAGGAAAGAGGGTGGACGAAAGCGGTAGTGGAAGTAGACAAATGCAGTGGTTAAAGTCAAATGCGAGGAAGTCGTAGATCGTTGAACAAGTGTTAACTCGTGAAACCCTGCGAGGAAATGAACGAGCACTCAGGTGCACGAGTTTCACCTGTTTCGTTGGCTCCCGTATGTCGCGACAGGTGTATCCTTCGATTTCGTCACCATTCTCTCTGTTATTTTCCCTTGGTCCTTCTCCTTTAGCCATGCTGGCCACATAATTAGAAGCAATCAGTTATGTTTAGTCCACAACCCTGATGTCTGGGTTGGACTCCGATGAGTTCGGGTAGAAGTGTCACCCTCCTTTTTCCTGTGTCCTTAAAGGGAGATCGAAAAAAGCTGATAACTGTCCTACTGGAATTATATTTAACGTATTTGTCCCGAATGAAATACGTTGGAGACTAAATAGTAGTTGCGAGACGAGTCTACTTGAAGGAGGAAGGAATTTAGGAGAGTTAAATTTCCTTTTTCGATCTTTGCAGAGATGTTGAAGTGGACGGTCTCGAGATCGCTGTCGGCGGCGACTAGCACGACACCCCATGGTCCGGCTAAGTTGAACAAGACGGCACGGAGACCCTTTCGAGACCTGTCGAACACACCGCCCGCCGCTGGCACGAAAAACCGGCCTCTACCTAGTCAACCAGGAGAGAATCCCACGGCAACAAGAACTACGCCGGCCCGCAGGCGAAGATGCAGGAGCCATGGCAGCGATTTAAGGATCAAGGATTATTTTCAGGTTCGTATCCGCGCCGGCCATTGGACACCGTGTTTATTATAATCCTGAATATATTTAAATAAGATTTCTATTTCATTCCTTCAGACGACGAAATCAAATATCCGAACAAGCAAACGTCAATCAATGTCACAAGAAGAAAATGCAGCATCAAATACAGAAAGCTTTTATCAAAGCACACCACGTGTCGACAGCGATATTGGCCCACTTATGTTCTTTCCTGCTGGAAGCAAATGTGCCAGAGCTTTAACACTACCAACAGATCCAACTCTCTTTCTTCAAAACAAGACCAATAACTTTCATAGCGAGAATGAATTGCCACAGAATATCGTGAACGAAGCACGCGCCAATCTTCAGTCGCACGTGTCCGACTTCTTTCAACAGATCTCGTTGGCGACGAGTCCCGAAGACGTGATGGAAGCCGAATCGGTGCCACTCAGTAAACAAAGGCTTTATCCACCGAGTTGTCAATCGAGAGGAAAGTTAGTTGGCTATACGAAAACCCCGCAAATTCCAAAGTTAGCGAAGATAACGAAGATTCATGCGAGATGCAAGACTCCTTATCACTCGAAGAATAATCAAGGTGGTAGCAGTCCTTTCAAGCTCAAGTGCCAGAGTCAAAGCCAGGGCCAGAGTCAGGGTCACACACCACTTCTAGGAAAATTGTCCAACTTGGCCATAGATCAAGACCTGCACGAATTCGAGAACGTGCAGAATACAGTAACGGAGGTTCTCAACAGGTAAGATATTGATCGACACTCACTTTCTTCGAGCTCTACTTCTTTAAGAACGATTTTGTATTATCTAATAATAGAATCAGAAAATTGTTGGAACGAAATAATTGTGTAAGGTAAAACTATGTATTTCTTTGATTAATAGAGAACAAGAGAAAAACTTCAGTGGCAGAACCGTCGCAGAGATTCTACTGGACGACCTTGAGGAAAGGCAGAAGGTCCTGGAGAATTCCTGCAGTAATAAAACCTGCCGAGAGGAGGATCAACTGGATCAAACATACGAAAACATAGAAGAACAAGTGGAAATTATGGAAACAGAACCAGGTTACCACAACGATAGTTCTGTGTCATCGGCGAGCCAACTTTTGGAAGATCCTTCACCGATATCCTGGGCGTTCGCATCGCCGGTGCAAGAACCTGAGGGAGAATTCACACTGAAGAGACAACGAGGAATAAGAAGAAAGCGTCATCGAAAAGATATGGAAAAAGCCTGTGAAGAAAAGCGAGCAAAAACCAGTTCATCCTCCGACACACCACCAGGAAAATTAACTCTGGAGAATCCAATGGATACATTAGAATCTCAAGGTTTAGCCGAAGCAATCAACCCTCACGTGAAGAAACTCGCCCTTGAAACAGACCTGGATTCCACCCTCGACGAGGACAAATGGAACTTTCCCTCGGAGAAGAGATCATTCTGTACTTTCGAAGAACGAAAAGAAGAAGACCTAACAGGAAAAGCTACCACATCCTGGGACTTGGATAGTCCGAAATCTAGCATTACCGATGACATGCACAGTTCCAAATCATTCTTCACATCAGTCTCAAATACTCCGGAAGCTCCTTTGTTGGCTACTGTGAGAAGATGTCTAAAATTCAGTCCGGAATCGGAGCCGGCAAGGTCGAGCGGCAGAGGTTCCATCGAGATCGAGTACTCCTTAGTCGGCGACTGCATCCACATTCGAGGTAAGAGTTCGATCGCTTGGAAAGTTTCGTCCTTGCCGCATCGGCGGGCGGAACATTAACGACGAAAGCCGGGCTAAAGTAAATCAGTGGAGCGCGCGATAGATGCTCAGGCAGTGGAAGATTCGGAGCACCACGGCGAATTTTTTGCCCTCGCAACGACGCCCCTGCGTCGCGACACCGAGGAGACATGCGCCCCGCCGTCTCGGTTCTAGCAAGTGGGGGTGCTGTTTCACTTGGCACCCCGCACTAGAACTCTTGTGCCAGTAACCCACAGACCCTCCTGGTAATTCGTTCCCGGTTAGTAGGCCTACTATCATTGATCCTTTTACCAATTATCCAATCAATCCTGGTGTAAACAAGTGTAAATGAAAAATATCTTTAATCCAACTTGCCTTTCACCCACGAATTTCTTTATCTTTTCTCTTACGTTTCCTTCGATAGTCGCAACACTAGCATAGAAGATGACGCTTACTATTCAGTTCTCAGCACTGCTCCCGTGTCACGCGCCCTACGATCGATCAGCTACCGTCTCGCATTCTCCTTTACTCTTTCTTGTTCCTCTATTCAACCAATTCCTGAAAAAACACAAATCTCCCTGACGCATTCGCCATGACGTCCGGAAGTGTACGAAATTCCCGCTGGAAAACTGCTAGCGTCTCCGTGGTTTGCTGTGCTTAGACGGGTGTCGCATTTAGTGGGGGATCGTAGATGCAAAAGGGGCATCTTAGAAAGTGCGTAGATCCGTGTTAGAGGAAGTCGAAAGTGTGTGACAGGTGCGTGGATGTATGGTGGGTGAATGCGAGTGTAGCACGGAAACTCTATCCCCGCTCGGTGGCTTGTTGGATGGAGAAGGGAGTTGGGAGGAGAGCGAGGAGAGGAGCGTTAAATATTAGATATTTCTTGCTTTTGCGCAGTGATCAGGTGCAAGGACCTTAGGAGGACGTACGAGGGGCCGATCCACGCTTACGTTAAGGTGAGCCTGAAGAACAACAGCGGCGAGGGGGTTGTAAAACGAACGGCGGTCCACAAAGCCACGCCGAACCCTGTTTTCCACGAGACCTTGATACTGCCCTGCTCCTTCTTTAACGACCACTGCACCAGTAAGCCCGCGTCTCTCGACATCGCAGTCTGGCACAGGGATCGCCGTGCAAGGTGAGTTAAAATATTTCAAATATACAAAATTCTATCATTCTCCTATTTATTAATCGTGCGATCGTATCCAAATTCTAAATCTTGCATTACTTGGTATATGATTCGCGTTCCCTAGACAGTTGATTCGGTAAGCAAGGCTTCTACCGGCTCGTCTATATAATTACTAGATTCCAATCTCACGCGAGACTCGTGTATAACGTTTAAACATAGTTCCACCTCTATTTTAGGGAGTATACACGTAGTAGATTGAATTTTTCCTACATTATGCCAGAGCTGTCCTGATAAGGGCACTTAACCGAGTACTAAGAGGTTCTGGGACACATTATGCGAACTCATCAGTATGCCTAGCAAAGTAGGGACTCGAGATATGCTGTTCTTACAATGAATAGTTAGTGCTGCATAGAAAAGCTTGAAAAAGTAGGCAGACTATCTTCCAGGAGAATTGAGGTCAAGAGTCACCACTGTTTCAGTGGTTTCAGTGGTGAAGTTTGTAGCTGAGAAATCAGGCTTTGCTATGAAAGGCTCATCTTATCTAACAATAGTCTGTAATACCGATGGTCATGCAGTCTTTTTCGTGTCTCGAGAGATCAGCTTGTTTCAAAAGATTCGGTCGTACTACTTTAATCCATAGAAAGTGTCTAACTTCCTGGTACATAGATATGGTCGAGCTGGTAGAACGAGGGAAACTTTGGATAGACAAAATTTTGGAGAGTCGAATAGTGTGTAGCGAGAGTTGGTGGAATCATGCGAACTGCGATACTCGAGAGAGTGAGTGTTCGTAGTAGGAAGGGGAATCGATTCCCCGAAAGCATGCGCATCACGTCCACCACGTGCAGAGTTACTTTAATCGGCGGTGTGCTCCCCGCGGGTTTATACACATATATGTCTTTGGTGGGCGAGTAAAAGTGAAATTGGACTTGGCGTGACTCGAGCTATTTCCTATTTCAGACGTAGTGAGCTGCTAGGCTGTATGACTCTACCCTTGCCGCTCTCCCAAGATAAGGTGAGTCAAATAGAGAAGAAGCTTCTACTAATTTGCAAGTGCATTTCTATTGAAAGGGCAGAGAAGTGAAGGAATAAAGAGAGCTAGAAAAGACCTAAATGAATATTTACAGGAAGCGACATGGCACCCATTGGAAGCAGGAGGAACCGGTCGGAACAGCAGCACCCCATACGTCGGGCTGCCGCAAGAGTGCGGGGTGTCACCGCCTCTCTCGAAGGATGGGGAGCCGGATAATAATAATAGCGGCGGGCCAGATGACCTGACATACTTGAGGCACTTGGAGCTCGAGCCCCTTGACCCCCTGACTGGTTTACCCCTGCACCCTGGCTTCACGGCCAGGGGAGGTAGAACGCCTTGCACCGTCACGAGGAGACTGATAAGACAGAGCACGGTTAACCAGGTTGGCCTCTCACCTTCGACAGAAGGTATCATACCAACATCCCATAAAATTACGAATGATTCTCATGAAAACCACTTGGTTCTTTTATCGATCAGGTGCCATGGGGTTTTTCGCTTTCGTGGGGAAGACCACCACGTGTCGAGAGGGTTGATCCTGGCAGTCCTGCGGAACGCTCCGGTCTTAAACCGGGGGATTATGTGGTGTTCGTCGAGACGACAAACGTTGTTACGAGAGCCAGGGACGAGATTCTCGGCCTTATCCAAGCAGCTACTAATCAATTAACCCTGGAAGTTTATCGGAAGGGTGGCTTCCATTCCTCGATGCAACGGCCTAGCTCGATGTGTGTCAATTTGCAGCAGCCAGTTGCGCCCGGCCAGCAAACAGTTACGTTTAGCTCCGAGGTCGGTACTGGTGTCCTCGTATAAGCTGAACGTCAACTCGTCCGAGCCTTTTTATCGTTTTTGCAGTTTTTTCACCGTTTTTTTACCAGTTTCCTTTTTTCATTTCCTTTCGTTTTGTTTTGCGCCGCCTGAACGCCCGTGACCCTCGTGTAGACTGGATTGTACTTATTGCTCGCGCGCTTTTGCCTGACTTGTGCCCAACGTGCAAAGTGAAATATACGTTTATTATGTAAAGGAGGGGTGGGCAAAGCTAGATAAGAAAAAAAACAGGGAGGGGTGCGCCAACAAGTATTTGATGCTATCGAGTCAAGAGAGTAGAGTGAAACAATTGCGTGCCATAGCAGGGTTAAGTTTATCGCTTAGTGACTTTGAGGATACAATTTGTTCTTGTAAATGTTAGAGTAATCGGTGGAGTTTTATTTTAATCGCATGCGTTCTTTTTCGAGCTTATTATCAAGGTGCGTGGATCATACATGGTGTTATCGTGTAACACCGTGCGAACTCCGGAAAGCGGCGTTGCTCGTTTCACTTGGAAATGTTTGACTTGATTTTCCTTGTCTTATAATGGTAGGAGAACGTGAGTGTAGCGCAAGTTCGCACCTTCCACTTATCCGCCTCGCACTTTCAAATCCGCGAAAGGAAACTATTCCTTCTCGATTGAGTTCAATTAAGTTATATAATGAGCGAGCGATTATGTTTTGTATACTCTCGTCGATTGTTCGTTTTGTTGTCCAACAAGTTTTGTTTCACATAATGCCTTGCGTTTATTTCATTTCACTCACACCCATCCCTGCATTATAAATAGAATGATTTCGAAATGGGTAAGTAGAAGGAGAGCAATATTTTCGGATTGACTGAAACAGGTATTTCCAAATTTGGCGCCGGATGCACCACCCGAGGAGGAACTAACAGTGAGAGAGACTCGTTATTGGGGTATCTTGAAGAGCGGACATACTCGGTTCATGGCACCACTTCTTGAAAGACGAGATGTACTCGCAGCAGCCGATTATATGATCCTCTTTCAAAATCTCGACGAATTACTAAAGATCTCGGAGGAAATCCGAGACGAGGGTGGTGGAATCGATAGCTACCTCTGTCGAGTGCCGAGGATCACTGCTGCCTATAGACGATACCTCAGTGGCTTACAACGCGCCTGTTGCCTCCTGGTTGCTCTCAGGCGGAACACAGCTTTCGCCAAGTTGGTATGCGAGCCGGCTGTGCCGCAAAAGAGACGTCCTGATTTGACGGGTGTTTTATTACTGCCTCTAGAACATTATAGGTGCGCTATTGTCTGTGAAAATATATGTTTTCATAATGGGAAATCGTAGTAGCTCAAATTCAAACAAACGGAGCTTTTGAAATGAGATTCTCTTTTAGAGAGATGACACGATTACTGGGCCAAGCATCACCAAGAAATTGTCAGCCGGCACGAGACTTGGCTCAAGGGTATCGGGAAGCTACGGCAAATGCCGGTGTGATGGAACCACCGCGAGATACCGGAAGACCATTGCTCAGCTTGCAGGAAGTCGAATCCCGACTGGTCTTTGCAAGATGTAAACCATTTACTTTGGCGATGCCAGGCAGGCAATGGTTAGTCTCTCATTCTGTTTTTGCCGGTTCCCAAGCCCTGGCGATTTGACAGTGCATTCGAATCCAGGCGGACGCCTAGCCTAGAATACATACAGATCTCTGTACTTACAGTGGAATTTGTGAAACTGGACAAATTCCACTTTTGCAGGCTTTTCGGTGGCGCGCTGGCGAAAGTGGAGGCTCGTGGAAGGTTACAACCAACCTGGGCTCTTCTGCTGACTGATCTTTTAGTGTTTGCCCGAGTCTCGAGGGATCGGGTTCTCTTCGTAACAGAGGAACCGTTACGTCTTTCGAACATTGCCGAAGCATGCTTCACAGTGCGAAAGAGGCCAACGGAGTTTAGACTTCAGGTCTCTGTAAATACGAATGGTAATGCCGAGAATGGCAATGCCGAGATTACGAATAGTGGTGGCTGCAGTCCACACAGCCGTCCAAGAAGGCGTGTAATCGTCCTAAGAGCACCCAGTTCAGAATTGAAGGCCGTTTGGCACAATCTTCTTCAACGTCAAATGTAAGTGGCCATCATCGTACGCTTGCAACTACAGTTTCGAGGAGCTCTTGCCATTTGAATTTTGGCAGAGCATCTTCGTAAAAAGAATGCTCTCGGAATATGCCGATCTTCTATATCGGCATTAGGACCGATTCAGACATCGTCGTCGCTCTCGCAACTTGTCTCCTTTATCTTTCCATCGCTTTCTCGGTGACATGCCGCTTCTTTCGCTAGAGAATCCGGTAGCTTCGTTTGTCTGCACTAATCCGTTGCATTTTAGAATCTATGTGAATACAGGCTATGGGGAAACGCCGAACCCTGACAGCCCCGAAGAGAGTCCGAACAACCTTAGCCATTTTCCAGTAGTACGCGATTCCATTGAAAGTTCACAAGTGAGTCCAGGACAGTAGAAAGCTTTTTTAGTTATCTTTGATACGAATATCACTATAATTGACAGCATTACTTGGAAACACCTGGGCCACCACCTGCTCCTCAAATTGTAAGAGATTCCCTGCAGCAACCCGAGGAAGAAAAGGAGTGTCACCCAAACGAGAGTCTTGAGACGATTCTAAAAAGTACGCGAGAGAACAATCATCTAGCTCAATGGGTACGAAACTCTCATCAGATCCCACCACCGGATCAGGATCAAGAGAGTTCACTCGAGGAGTGGACAGCCGAGGAATTGGCGGCGCGTGCTCCAAGAGAGGCGAATAGCGGGCAAGGTTTACTCGCGGATTCTGTGTCCGTCCCGGTACCCGAGGAGTTGCCAGCCGAAGTCCTGAATTCGGATATCGAGCAGCAGAGTACGGCGTCAAGTGCCAGTCTCAGTACCGTCAAATCCAACAGTCTATCCGGCCGTAAAAACGAATTGCTATCGCACGTTTCTTCGAGAGAGAATTCGAGCAGTTCGATCAGTATTTGCAGGCGGTGTCACAGGTAACGTGTGATTAATGCACCTGGGAAATTTCACTCTATCAGGAAAGAGTACCGTAGATGTAGGAGTGGGTGGGGGTAGAGAAGGGGGAAATAAGAGGAAAGAAAGGAAAGGGAGATGACGACTGATTTTGCCAGTAGATCTGGATGCCCGACGTCGCCTTTAGCCAGAGACCCCTTTTCCCCGGTGCCACCGAAAATCTCGGTAGTACCACCCACTCCGGATTTATGCACGAGGCACAGATTGCGGAATGGTTTGTGTGATAGTCCCGGGCGCAACAGTCCTAACTACACGCCTGCTGATGGAAACACCGAGGATGGCAGCGAGGATGATCTCGATTGCGATGGAGAACCGCCGTACAGGTAGAGCGAAAGCAAGTTCGTAGGGCTGCATTATTTCGCCGGGCTAACTAGATTCTTGGCGAAAACCCAGGCGAATTCGCAGGCAACTCGCATTACGTTTCAGGGCACTGAGACGCTTCGGTACTATGAGCAGTTTAGATCAGGATGACGAGTTGGACGATCAAGGGGAAGAGGATAACCGGGACACTGATTCCCCACCACTTCCGGTTGGTCTTAGGTCCTGGACTTCTCGTGCTCGAAATTACGTTGTCAGTAAGATCGTCTTACTCGAGCAGTTGAGCGAGGGTGTCGGTGGTTACCTCCTGCAACCCCCTGTCCCACCGGAGAGGACCGAGTTCTCCTTGGAAGCGAACGATGAGGAAGGCACCACCTCCGGGGCGACTTCAGGCGATGACATCTGGGGCACGCCAACCTCCGGTGGACCGGATGATGAGAGCTTCAGTGGAAATTCGGTAATGCCGCACTATCCTTATTATTCAGATTCAGACTCGTTCAACTTAAGACTGATTTAATGAAGGAATGCCAAATTCTACGAGTTGAAAGCATCCTTTGATGATTGAAATAGATCACGCGCTTATACTTATTCAGCTTCTATCCGTAATGAAATCCCTGCTTGCGTCGCCCTTCTTCACTGCGCTAGGGTACGAATGATGATTCGTGGTCAGAACTAGGCGGGCTTTTATATTCCCAGAGAGAAATATCTTAGCTCGTAAGCTTCGCGCACGCCTCTGCATGACAATGCTTGCCCTCTGTTTGCCAAGAATCACTAGCACGAGCTGTGACTGACTTCCATAGCCGCCGCCGCAGACAACGAACGGTGCTGGACCAGCCGATGCTTCCGGTATCGCCGGTGAAGACAACTACGGCCTAAATCTCTCGGTCGATGACGATCCTGATCAAGAATCCGAGAACGAGGAGTGTAACCTGCCGGAATTAAGTATGGATCAACTGCTTGGTAGCGGAAGTCTCAGTTCACTGAGATGCTTCCTGAGCAGAAGAAGACTGGAGCCACTTCCGGAGGAGGATGACTCGCCGGGTAGTGGGAAGCACCAAGTAGGGTGGTGGTGACAGAGGTTGCAAGGGGCGACCTCGAAGAGCCTTGGTTCCGGTACCGAGCCAGGCGATAGAGATCGCATATTCGCCAAACTCAACCAAGAGGATGAAGAGTTCCGTCGTAAAATAGTCGACCTACATCGTAAATTGTCCGACGTTGACGAGGTGTTCGTCAGCGAGGAAGAAAGCCTACGGAGGGGTAGTACTTCGCAAGAAGATGAACGCTTGAAGGAACTTGAATCATTGACTAGAAGAGCCGAGGAAAATAACAGCAGGAACGCGGAGAGGAGACGAAGCAAAAGGTTGGATTCGTATCAGGAACGTAAAAGGCGTATGGAGATACTCCAGAGAAAGGTGAGAAGACGGGAGGAAGAAGAGGAGAAACAGATGCAAGCTAGTTCGAGCAGTGCGCCAACCGAGAAGAATTTTCTCAATCGCTTAAGAATCAAGAGGCGTAGTATAAAGCTACTGAACTTTTTAAGTGGCAAGTCCGCAGAGAGATCGCACGACGAGCGAGCTGCAAGATTGCTCAGGATGTACTTGCCCGAGAAAGCAGCGAGGTCGCAAAACACTATTTCCATTCATCATTCCTCGAGGGATAGACGCTTTTGGAAATTGCGAAATAGAAGACGCTCTTCGAATAACATGTAAAGTACGAACGATACGAAGACGTGCGCGTGTCCGAAGTTTTCTCGTCATAAGCCTGCCTCTCTCTTCTTTATCAATATAGGACTTCCAAGTGTTGGCGTTACCGACATTATTTCCATTCCCTTCAAGCATGTCAAGATCGAACTTGTTTCTAGAACTTACAGTTAGCTTAAAGATACGAAGGATAGGTTTACAGTTTCAAGCTAGAATTTCATAGAAACGCAGACATTTTTTCTAGTGAATCGCTACTATCAGGAGTTCAGCTCAAAAAGTACGAAATCGGGATATAAAAGTAACAGTTGCCCAAACAGTCAAGCGTAGTAGAATGCTTATGCATTAAGCGGCCTTTCAAAGGTACCTTCTGTCATGAAGGTGGCACGATGGCCTAGCCGAGTATTCCCCAAAAGAATTATGTATTTTCACGATTGCGCGAGACTCGTTCATCTTCCCCTTTCATCTCTTTTTCTCTCGCACAGTCTTGCTCATTAAGATATAGATCATATCCCGAGACTTCATTCGTCGACGACACGTTATAATGTAGGTCCGCACGACTGACCCATCGCGGCACTCATTTTCCACAATACCATAGAACTTGCCGGAGTACATCTGTACGTAGTATGCATAAACATGAACTTGTCTGTTTATAACATTCAAGGCACATGTATATGTATACAATCGAGGGAAAAATTGAAATTTTAACATTATTGTTGGTAGGTTCTAACATATGGTCCAATGACCATGTGACAAGTGCAAATAAAACATATTATTTGTTCCATGGTTTTATCTTTATTTTTATCATAACGCAGCCCTGTCATTGTTTATCCAAACTATTCCAGATATCAAATAGTTTTGGTAACAGCTACTGTATATCTTGCCTTTATCCCATTTGCAGTTTCTTTCCCATTAAGGAACATCGCCGTTTAACCATATCTGTCTAAGTTTTGGTTCTATGATTAATGGCGTCAATTTCTTCTTATTGTTGGAGAACTTCACAGCAGCTTCGTATCTTACTGGATCTATTTTGGGGATCTGAACCACCTTACCACTTTCATGCAACCATACCCTATCTATAATATTCTCATCTATCTCCATATCTGGTAACTCAACCTGGGAGATTTTTACTATGTGCTTGACGATCCATAAAGTCGCGCACATTTCAGGTGTATTTTTCACAATAGCATACTTACTCAACTGCAAGATAAACAAGACAACCGTTTCAAAATAAAGTTGTGTGCCTATAATTAAAACGAAAAAAGGTAGAAATAACAGTATGCGATACCTCCTCGTCCTCTCCTAATCCCAATGAATCCAGTACAGCTTTCTGCCAGTAAGGATTGCCCTTGTAAGGCTTAACCCTCTGTACCATTAATAATTTGCTCGGTGTGATCTCTGGATCCTTGAAATCCTTACGACTGCATGTACAAACATCATTTCATGAATGCATATATATCGTACAATTGTAGTGGAAGACTTGCTAATTAAAATAGTGCAGGAGATATAAATGCTAATTTATTTACCGTGGATAATACGTAACAAGCAAAGATTTAACACCATCTTTTTTCCAAAGCTTAGGAGGCTTGTAGTTTCGGCAGAAGGTTAGCACCACTTTTCCCCAAGTGTGCATGTTGAAATTAATTAGTCAGCTTGTCACGAGTGCCAAATCGTAGCGTTAGACTTAGCCTCATGCATACGAACTAGAGGCAAACACTGTCTCACTATAAATTGCTTGTAATTACCAATATTTCACTCGGTTTTGCCGCAAACGTGTTTCGTCGGTAAAAACAACTAATCGAACTGAAGTTAGCTGCAAGCAGCGCTTACAGCGCCCTCCTCACTCTCGACCACACTACTTCGATTGTGCCAGCTGATGCGAGAAATCGAATCGAGATCAAAATCAGTCAAAAGAAAATGCGATTGAACTTCAGTTACGTAGTAAAGAATTCATTGTATCGTGGTCTTTGTGTTGTGGTGCACCAAAGTGCGGAGGTTAAAATAATTGCACAAGTCGAATAACGCGAATAGACTTTACATGTGTAAAAAGACTCGCTGGCAGTGTGATTGTCTAGTCTCTCGTGCAAGGCCATGAATCTGATTATTTCATTGATCGGATCGTTATTATAATCGATTTGCAACGCAGTAGTCTCGCCGTACCTACCAATTAAACGGCTATTACTAGTACTTGGTAATTCTTAGCGCGTTCCAACTCGCGTGGTAACGGTATTCGAACCACCTCTTTTTATGGGCAAAAAAGCAGGAAAAAGGAAAGGTTCCGATACAGGTTTTCAAGAAAATCGAGAAGTACACCTTCGACTTTAGCCTACGCTCTCTTAATCAGCCTAAGGGGAAAATGTACCTCGGCATACCTTCATTACTCCGTTCGTTAAGTTCCTTTATAACCATGCCATTCCTGTATAAACGCATTAAAACCCTGATTTAATCCAACACCAAACCTGTGGTACAAACTTCTCCCTGAACGTTGGAATGAAAGCCGACGGATTTTAATGGAGAACCCTATGCGGAACCTTAGTGGTTTCATTGGAAACTTGGAAGTGGCATTCCAGCACGATGGTAAAGCGAAAATGAAGTTACAGGGCCGGTAATATCGGCTGATACTTAAGGGAAAGGCTCGGAAATTGTGGTGAAATGTGAAATAGAAGATAATTGACGTAGAATGCGAAGTTTAATCGGGGTGGTGGTGCATCTGGTGTAGACGTATGAAGAGGTAGGTGGGAGGAGGGTTCGTGGAGTGCAGGACAGTGAAATAGTGGGGGGCCTGTAATGGGTAGGACCTTAGCGCAGGAGAATGGTCAAGTACTACACTACTTGATCAGACATCAGACAGCTTTGGCGCTTCGCGGAGGAGAGAGTGCATGTGCCAATACTTGTATACTCGGGGAGCCAGGAGGTCCGATGAAGAGTGAACTGAAGCGCGCATTCAGGAAAGATTACTCGGTGACAAGATTCGGACGCGAGAGGACGGCAAGCCACGATGCCGTTTTTCAAGAAACTTCGCCGATTCACCAGGCATAAAAGTGAGTAGATTTTTGTTATACTGACTTTAGACATGTTATGATTAATACATTTAATATAAAATACTCGATACATATAATTATAAACTAGAAGAATGGTGTAATCCAGTCTTATCAAGTGGTGCATTAAGCGTAACAGAATAAAATATCAGCGAGTTATTTCAAAACGGTGGTGGAAAGGGGAAAATGCGTTGAGTGGCAGCAGGCTCACTGATATTAGCAATGCAACTAGTCCAGGTATACAATCTCGTTTTCTCAGAGTCGAGCATGCTTCTGGTGTGATTATACTATTATTAAGCAGCGAGCATAAATCCCTTTCACTCATACTGGTTTATTGGAGACGGTTTCCTGAGTCTCGCTGTGATTATTCGGCGCCGTGAGTTTCTCGCTGCTTGCGATAACGTATAATTTTCAAGCCTATGTCATTTTACATAAGGCACACGCACACAGACAAACTGGGTGCAGTACCCTTTTCACTTTTCCTTCGGCAGCACGTGCTGATGCCGTGACTGCAGGTTCCAAGGTGCGCGTATACGGCGTGCAGCGCATTTTTGCGTTTATCTCGCATCCTCCTTGTGAAACGAGCCTGTTGACTTCCGCGGTAGCGTTGCGCACTGATCGATCTGTATTTGGGTGATCGGGATATCAGTGATGCGGTGGTGGTCACGCGTTCTTATACAACTGATTTCGACACTTCCTGCACGCACGAAACCAACAACGGCAGAGGCAGATGCCCCGGCAGATTGATCTTTGCTCGCTTTGGGCTATCAGAATCAGTAAAAGGCGCAGTACGTGTGTACTCCGCTCCGCTGACACAGTTTCCGTAAATGCGAATCATGCGAGTACGTAGTACGCGAGTACGAGCGATCGCGGTGTCAAGTTCAACGCGCAGAGACTCGTATTTCAGAACCAGTTCCGATCGAGCAATTTCAAAAAGTCGCCGCTCGGTGTGCCTTGTTGTCATCTGTTGCGCTCGAAACAATTTATCTTGGCGGGAGCGATGCGATGCAACTGGCAGACGGTAGCCGAGAGCTAGCTCTCGCACTCTGATAAGATCCTCTAACGGGAGGCCCGTTAGCATCGAGACTCAATAAATTTCACCGCCAGCCCATAATCCCGTTAGTTGCCCCTCACTTGTCAGTAGAAATCGCCGGTTCGCCTCACCTTTTTCCCTCGTCGATAAACTCGCGGACAACGTGCAATTATGCGGAAAGGACCCTCATACGGATACAAATTGTACACCATCCATCGGTGGCAGTAGAATTGAAATTCAACGAATGACAAGACGAATCGAAGATAAAAGAGGCTACTGGAAAGGGCAGGGATCCCCGGGGAGAGAGGAATTAATTGGACATAGGCAATTAATAAAGGAAAGGCACGATTGGCGTCATTGCCGGGTTTCCTTCCGAGACAGATTTCCGAGAAGGAAATACCTGTGCGGGGGCCACTTCTTGCATCAGCCGACTTATAAGTGCTGTTCAGCCCAATTACGCAGACTTCCCTCCTCCTCCCCGGGGCCGGCTCTGCCGCTCTCCCTTCGAGCAAAGACGGAGTCAGCACGATATAATCGGCCTTGCAGACAGCGGCGCGGCACAGGACAGGAGGATACGAGGACTCCTGTTATACTTACACACTTTCAAGTCTGGATTCCTTCGCGTGGCCCTCGCCGGCCCACCAGATCGCGAGAGACGTCGGCCGACTTGCATCAGCAACCGGCCCAGACGCTCTTCCCTCCCTCAGTCCCTTCATCGCTAATCCAGGCAACTGCACTCGCACATCATTTCAGTCCTCTCCAATCGTCTTCGACCGCTAACAGTCTGATTAATGCTCCCACTTTTCTTTCTTTCTTTCTTTCCTATGTCGATTTCATCCAATACACGTCCATCCAGCCTTTCTTCTTTCTATTCTTACGTATGATGCAACGATCTCAGTGCGTTGCCATGTAATCCTTATGGGATTGCACTATTTTCCAGGGATTCTGAAAACCTTGCCAAATACAACAAGTCTCGGTGAGAGCAAACGCAGCTCTGCCAGTCGGCTGCAATGCTCGCTCAAGATTGCAGCATCAATTTTCCCACTCTGCATCGCATTTATCCTCGGAGAATCTCATTGCCGAGATGCATTCTTGCATCCGGGAGGGAGTGATCCAGGAATTTGAAGAGTGGTATGATGGCAAGGTTGAGGACGTACCTTCGTAAAGAGCGACGTATCATTACTAAGGGATGGCGATGAAAAATATAATCTTTATAAGATTCTTCTTTCGAAGATGCGAGGGGATCCGCCTGGCAAAACGGAAATCCGCGTGAAAGGGGCAGGGCTGGCTGGTGAATGTAGCAGGGAATGATATTGCCTAGAATATGGTGGTTTAGGAGGAGGAGGGTGGCAGTGGTGGTGGTGGTAGCGGTGGTGTAGGAGAAGAAATTCTGAGGGAGGAAGGTTTGTCTGGGTGACGAGGGGCCACAGGGTTGAGAGCGGGAGGCTGGGAGGCTGGGAGGCTGGGAGTTCGAGGGGGTGGCTCTGTGCCGTCGAGAGAGGAGTGCTCTCTCCCAGAGGGATGGAAGGGAGATGGCGCGAGGGATGGGGATGCGCATGTACCCAACAGCCCACTGGAATAAACTCTCTCTCGCAGTGGACCCGTTCACATCGCTTCGCACTGCCTTTCCGCTAAGATCGTTTCTCGGTTCCTCGCTTCCCCGATTAGTCGCGTCCTCCTTCTCTTTTTCTCGTTCTCTATCTCGCTCGCTCTCCTCTCTTCTCTTTCTCTCTCTCTCTCTCTCTCTGTGTCTGACTCTATCCCTCGTCCGACCACCACAACCGCACCAAGCCAGCCTTCTTTCCACACCCGCTATGGAAATTCGATGTGGCTCTCGGTCTTGCTCGCCCGCTCAAAAATCGTCATCTCGGCGTCATTGATACCGAGAGTGCCGCACATGTTCCTGAGAGTGGACCTTCGACGTCGGGCGGAGAGTGGACGCTTTTTGCCGGAGTAGCAAGGACGATCGAGTGTGTACGGTGCACATTGGGGGAGAAGAGGAGAGATAAGATATTTGAGAGGGAGAGAGAGAGAGAGGACTGTGGGGGGAAGGTTGTGCTGTCTCTTCGTCGCCGGCACCGTCAGGATAGGATGTCCTTCTTCAGAGGCTTATGGAAAGGCAGCTCGAAGCATAAGAGTGAGTCCATCAACACTTTTTCGCATTCCCCCTTTGATTATCGATAGCGAACTACCAGGGAAGCTGCCAATCAGGTGAAAGCGCACGATTACTTTTTTGCCGCTGCGAAAGTCACTAGTTTTCTTTTTTGGGAGGTTTTGATCGGTTTCCGGGAAGTGCACTTACAGGGGAAAGCCTGGCAAAGGAGAACCGACTTAATTCTGGCCGGAGAGTCCATCCTGCACGCTTCATTTGGCACGATATCTGCTAAATCGAGCGCCAATTCGTGGCAAAGTTCACGGTTTCTGATAAGGCTCGATTGATCCTTCGATCTGGCATGAATTTCGCAACGACGCTTTTGCGATTCTTGGACTAGAATTGTTATGATTAGAAAGCTTTGGATCTACGCACTTCGCCGTCGCGATATTGGCTAAACGAAACTTCCACCGATTTGCCTTCATTCCTAGTAATCACTAGTCTAGTAATTACGCAGCACAGCTTTGACTGTAATGTGCGAGTTAAAGCGGTCGTTTGCAATAACCGAGCCAACAGATTGGTATTTAAGATTATGATAATGAGAGCTCTCCGCTTGTGCACTGCTGCCAGCCCGACCCCTTTTTGACCACTGATTATCGAGCGTGAAATTTACATAATCTACTACTATTTCTACATACGATACATTTTTCAAAATGAACACCTCCCAAAAAAAAAACCCAATAAATGGTACGAACTTTTCAGACCAGTAGTCGACGAGTACAGTGAGATTTCCAAAAAATACGAGGCTTGATAAATTCGAGGTTTGATCGAAACAAAAGAGAGACTAATAGTTGGAACGACTCGTTTCCCAATGTTACTAGAGTTAGAAATCGAATCTAGTCCTATTCAATCAACATAGAACGACGCCCTCGGCTTTCTCTCTATCTCTTTCTCCCTTTTTATTCCTACTCGTGCCTCTCCCACTGATTTTCACTCCGGCATTGAGCCTATTACTTCAGTTGAATAGTTTGATTGATTCTCCTCCGCAATACCGCCTGCTATTCCTGGATTCTCCGGAATCGTCTGGGATTGCGATTATCCAATTTCATTGCGCATGCAAGGATCCTGAAGGTCCATCCAGTTGAAAGTAGCCTTTTTCCCAGTCGCACAGAGCCCTTCGCAATAAAAGACCTAAGTGTAGTTGAGCGAAACGCATAATGACCGACGCTGAGAATCGCTTGTTGCGCTCTGGTGCGAGCAATGCACGATGGAGATTTGTAAGTTGAATGGTCTTGCGAGTGGGCGGCTCTCTGTTGCCGAGACGGCGAGAGTTTACAGTCTGGCAAGTGCGTGGCAAGGGTTGCCGGGGGTTAGAGGTGTCTCGAGGTAAGAAGGAGCCGGGAATCGATAAAGGTGGCAAGCTCCGCTGCGATCACTTAAAACAGTCTCGTCCGGAGAAGCGCATTTCCATGTAGCCTCCGCTGGCAAAGTGGTACTTTTTCTTTGGGACGACGGAAGCGTGACACTATTATTCACAAAATCCAACTAGAGCATATCACGAATGGGTGAATCCATCAACTGGTGTTGGCCGAGGTGGTGGAATGATGGTGGCTGATGTGCGCGGTTGTATTAGCGAGCGAGGAATAGTTGCATTAGCGGGGAAAGCCGGCGGGCGTTCGGGAGAGCGCAAATGGAATGCGTGAAATGCTAGGCGCCCGATCAATAGAATGCAATTGCCTGCAAAATAGGGCCTGTAAACTGTGCAAGCTTGGATTTTTCAGATAGCCTCTAGTTGTACCGTGCTCGAAGGGTTTCGATTTTAAAAAAAAGGCCAGACGTTAAGGGTGCTGAGTTATTCCAGGTGTAATCGACAGTTGCCAGTTGGGTGCGCCCGGTTAAAAGTGAATGGGACGCCTGGCTGATTTTCCCAGTCTTGGAAAGCTTCATTCTCGACCGCAACTCTCCTATGAATGTGTATGACGCGTCGAACTCTCGACCACCCCATTTAATTGACTTTCATCGCGGTATCGCTGCCCACTCGACGCTTACAATTGCATTCTACGGGCAATTGCACTCGAATCATGCAACCTCCAAATGCACCTGCTGCTATTTTAGCGGCAAAGCAAAAGCCTTCTGATGAAACTTTGATCCACGATCGAAAGACTGCACTTTTTACGTAAAGAAAGGCTCTCAGCTTTCCGAGAAGTCGCTTATTCGCATTCTCTGGATTCCTTTTTCGGTGACACACACACACACACCCACACACTGGGTTCTTTCTTTTAAGAATTCTTCGTCCGCTTCGATAGCAGGAGTAATTGACACTTCTCTTGCAAAAAACCTCCTCTTAGAAGGGAGCAACGTGAAATTTCGCGAACGCTATCGTGTTGTTTCATCCTGCTATTCTTCACTTTGAGATCCTCCGCTCTTCTAGATAAAAGCACATCTTACCTCGCAGAATCCTCCCTTTGCCACGACTTATTTCTCCAATTTCACCAAGTGTTCACTGGCTCTGCCCTTTCTCACAAATATTCAGCACATCGTCAATGCATTTTTACTCTTATTTTACCCAGCAACCCACCCAATTCGAAGCTACTTTTGTATTTTTCCTAGGGATCCAGTGGGATCTTTGTGTTTCGAGAATTTTCAGTTTCCGATCAGCGTCCGGGTGAATTATAAGATGAAAGTAGCCATTACACCAAATGCAGAGCTTTCATGCACTCTGAGTTCATTGGATTATTGCATGCGCGTAGCGAACTCCTTTTCAAATGCGGGCCTCGCATTTGCATCAATCTCTCTTGGCAAGTCCCGCATCAGGTCCCACCTGGTACATTGGTCTTTTAAGGAGGAGTGGAAATTTCGAGCACAAATAGAGAAGTAGGAGGAGCGCCAGAGTGGCATCCGGAATGTTCGCATTCAGAAAGTGGCCCGGAGAAGGGGATGAAGGGTGGAAAATAGGGAAAAGGCTATCGCATCGGAATAGCAATATGTGTGGATGCACACAGAGGAGCAGAGGAGCCATATGAGCCCGAGCACATGAGTATGCATGTTCAAAGAAAGCTATTCCCCTGAATAGACGTCCTGCGGTATAAGTCGTGATCAGAAATGCGGAAAATGGCGAGCTACTCGATACGCACCAATCGATGTTCCTTCCTCAATCCTTTTGCTATTCAATGATCCGCCGATTCATAATAGAACGATATTATGCAAATTATCGCATTGAAATTATTCTCGATTCTCAAATGCAGCTATCTCATTTCGGGTCAGCATGGGGCAAGGTTTGCATTCAAACAGTCAGAGACATGTCTAATTGGATGGGCGTGGAAATGTCTTAATTGGCGCGGCACGCGGTTGAAAAGGAAATTGGAGGACATAATTACTCGCTGGAAGGGACGCGGGTTGCAACCAGACCACCGGTGTGGTATCCAAGCCTCCGGGAAGAGGAAAAGTCTCGCTCCCATTCTCATTCGCATTCCCAATCCCCTTTCCGTGTGAATCCCTTTCTTCTCTCCTCTTCGGAGGCTCACATTTCAGGCTGCATAATATGCCCTCTGCCACATACACGTATTTTCTGCCACGTGTTGCCATTTATACGGACGAGTTCCTCGCCAAAAGCCTCGGCCAATGGTAACCATTCCCACCCTTGTTGAACCGGTATCTTCTCCTCAAGATATACGAGTTCTTTTATACTTCTTCGAGACATTAATAGTATTATCATGCTCGATCTAACCTTGGATTATATTCGGCTTTAGACTATTAATTGTGACGTTAATGTTACAGAACTATGCGAGGAGTGGGCATTGGCGAATAGTCGTGAATGCGTGGAGGGTGGCAGTTCCGGAGGAGCGACGCACGAGGATGCCGAGGATGTGTCGGAAGCCAGGTTCGTCCTCAAATATTTGGGTAGCACTCTCGTGGAGACACCCTCTAGCGAAGAAGCGACGGCGGAAGCCATCAAGACCGTTATTACTATGGTGGGTATAGCGGCTGCACTAGCCCGCTATTAGCTTGGACCATTCTCCTTAATCCCTTCCGTGATACGTACACATACTCCTTACCAGCTTTCCACCTCGTGTTCATTTGTAGAACGTTTCTTTTATGATCCTAACAGGCAAAGGCGAGCGGCAAAAAGCTCCAGAGAGTGTCGTTGGCTGTGAGCTTGAAGGGGATTAGAATGACGGACTTAGCTACTGAAGAGGATCAGCTGCAAGTTTCGATATACAGGTGAGTCACTGAAGTCAAGAGAACGCTGTATGCACTTTAGAGCAATCTTAGACAATCATCCACACGATAGTGGTTTGGTAATAATAGTAAGGATTGGAATAGTGGGCGTGGACGTAGAATTGTGCTGACTCTGTTCCAGAATCTCGTATTGCTCGGCGGATGCGACCCACGATCACGTATTTGCATTCATCGCGACAAATTTGAACGAGACGATGGAGTGCCATGCGTTCCTCTGTCCTAAGAGAAAAATGGCACAGACCGTGACGTTGACGGTGGCCCAAGCATTCAACACGGCTTACGAGGCTTGGCAAATGTCCCAAACTGATCCTAGGATTCATCATCCCCAAGATAAGAGTCCCTCGTTATCCGACGACAGAGTGGGTGGGTAATTCATCGTTCACTTTCTAATGCGATGGGTCATTTCACATCCCACGATGTTATCCACTGTGATAACTGGGGCAATTTTAATCCAAACCAATTGCGTGTACAGTTCAGTTTCCTCGTTATTGTAGGAAGCAGCGAGAAGAACAATAGTGGCGAGGCTAAGACCACTGATCAAAAGAAACGACCATCCCTCAATGAGAGTCAGAAGAATTTACTGATCGACTTGTCGAACGAGCCAAAGCCGGCGGGAAATTCATGGGTGAGCACTAATACATCAATGACAGGGCGTATCGATTTTGTGATATCGAATCAGGTGTTGGTTCTGATAGTGACAGCCTTGGTGATGGCGGGAGCACAAGAGAGGGAGGGAAGGGGTATAAAGTATAAACACGATCGGTAAGAGGGGTTCGCATCGCATATTCTAGGTGTGTTTCGAGGAGGACACACTGCAGGATAACAAGAGAGCTCAGAGAAAGGGTACTGGGCCAACGAGCATCCCGATGACTACGCTCAGGCAAAACACGACGCCAACGATGTCGGCGGTGTCAGGGATGTCGGCGATGTCAGCGATGTCAGCCATGTCAGCCATGTCCGCGATGTCAGCAATGAGTGCAATGTCCGCGACATCAGTAGGCTCGCATCACATAGTGCCGAGGCCCTCAACCGGGTTCAAGATGCAAAATGCTTGGGGTGAATCGAGATCAGTCGACCTGATGTGCTCGTAGCAGGCGTAGCCAACGGCCGATAGCTTCAGAGACGTGCCATTGATCACTGGTCTCTGGAAGCATTTATCGAACAGCGGCCAACCGAAGAAAACTGATCATTAGTTTCATTAGTTCAACTTTTGGTTCATCAAACTTTCTCTTTTTTTTACCCATAGCAAACATAATCCGCAATTCCCCATACTTTTTTTTGGCTCAAGTTAAAAAGTCCGCATTACTACATCCTCAAGGAGTCTTCCTTTCTTCCCCTGGCAAGATTTTGCCAATTTTGAGTGTAGATTGCAGGCAGGAGATCCTTGAAAGGACCAATACAGGTGACTGAGAATATGTAAGTAGTCAACTGAGATGGGATCAATTTTCAAGCCCCCTCGTCGTCCAATTCTGTGTGACCTGCCGTTCCGATTGAAATGACACTCTCCTTAAAAACATAAGTTGCTTAATAAAGCCTTGGGCTTCGAGTAACCATGAAAGATGGTTAAAATACACGCCACATATGAGACAGAGAGGAGAAAATCAACGAAAAATTTACAAACTATTAGTTTGCAAATGCTTGCCAAGAAGTTTGAACCCAATATCAAATGAACAATCAAACTTTATATTCGAGTACCTTCAAGAGCAACATTTTCTAATGATACGTATTCATAAGGATCCCCTATATCCATTGCCTGAGAGATACATATACATATGCATACACGCGTCTGCCTGTAACGTTCATATCAATATGTGGTTCGACATCGCATTTCTATTAGCACTCGCATAATCCGTTTAACGTGCTCTTTCATATATAATACCTTTCATTGTTATAATTACTATTACGTCGTTATTATTAGCCATGGTGTGCTTATACGATTGATGCTTCCATAAGATGATTTGACCTTTTACCGAAGTATTTTATACTTGGAAATCTGTGAGTATTGATGGACATATTTACTGGAAAAGTTGGATCTTCTCTAGTATGTTAATGAGCGAGGAGTAATTACGTTCTTTGCGATATGTATCTATCTGTCGAGAGTGATTCCAGTTTGCACTCGGCTTTTAATAAGAAAAGCTAGTGAAGGCATATGTAAACATTTTCTAGGCGCTGCTAGATGCTTAGCTGATAGAGTAATTGTTACTCGCTTTTGTTAGGATTCATAATGATTGCATTACAATTAGGATCAGTCGAACTTTATTTGTCACAAGCTATTAATACACTATCTTTGCTACTTGCGCGAAAAATTGAAAGACTACGAAGGTCTTAATACCTCCGACATAATTTTCTAATGAATTCACATAATTATATACATGTTTCCAATAAACAATACTGCGATCGCTTCGTCGGTGGACTTATTGCACGGATGTTTCTATGAGGAAAAGTATACATGGAATGTCAAGTGTACCAGTAAGTGTTGATGTACAATGTACATATATTATAGAAATACACGAACACATATCTGATGTTTATCTGAGAAAGATGTTGCATATGTAGGCGCCCATTACGCACCTTAATTTCTTTCGGCACTTTTACAGGGCGTTGTTCCCTACTGCGTAGAGATTATTGATTTCAGTGGGAAAGGTCAATTTTCCTTGTTGAGACAGTATCGCTCGAGTTAACTGAAGAAATATATCATTGAAACTTCCTCGTGAATTTCCTACCAATTTCTTCAGTACAGATTGCAGAATTATAAATTTACTTTAGCAAGCAGTAGAAATAACTGTGGAACTATTAACTATAAACAGGGCTAAAGAAATCATTAAATTAACAATATCGATTACCATTGGTTCGAGTTGTGGTTCAGGGGAAATCTGGTACGGAGTTATCAGCGGCAGGTGTCGCACACAGTACCACCTGAGCGGCGCTGCGGTTCGCGCGCCAGTCACTTAGGATCTGGACACGAGTTTCATCGAAGTGTTGGTGCGCCACAGCTGTTCTGTAGGTTGCAGTTTCATTGTGCACTCTCCTCGAGGTATCATACATACAGGCGCGCACACATCGAAGCCTATTGTTTGGATGATTTGCGGTAGCGCCGCGTGTAGGCGCTGTCTGCTCTGCATTGCGTCTACTTGGTCCACTCGACCAATCGTTAACTCGTCAGGATGTGATCTCGGCGTGATTTCGTAAGAATCGTGAGCACCACGAGTATGCGTGCTGGAGACGCCATTCAGTTAGGAAGTCCAAGTGCGAAGATGTGGCAACTTCGATTTTGCGTGTGGAAAACTGGAGTGCGCTGTTACCGGAGAGTGACTGACTCTGTTTTACCGTGCGAACGTGCTTCCGGGTAATCAGCAGAGCAGCAGAGAGCGGGAGTGAGTGAGAGAGAGGGAAAGCGTGCGAGTAGAGGATCGGCAGTGGCCAGTGTTACATTGGATTACGATTACCTGCGGTCCAGAGTGCCGCGCGCTGGCTGTGACATCGCGTGCTCTCCCTCGGCACAGCATCCACACCTCCTTCTCGACTTCCCTCTCAGCACGTTCCATGACACTCTTTCACCGCATCTGTTACCGAAGCTTGCGGAACCTCGCCGCTCCTTCGTAAGATCCGTGAATCCACCGTGATTCGGTGGATGTTGGCCCAAGTGACAAGAAGAAATAGCCCCAAGGGTGCTGGTGAGCCTGGTGCAAGTGCTAGGACCGCCACACATCTTACAAGTCTCATCTCCTTGCTCAGCTTTACCCTCGGATCTTACCAAGGCCAGTCAAGCAGTGGTGAGTCTCCTTCCTTCATGTCGTCTTAGATATCGAGACATACCTTTAAGATTAGCTTCTAATACACGTTTCTATCAGTATCGTGTCGCAATCACTGTTCAACTCGCACTCTCACGTGACGGGTGAGAGCTGCCAGCTATTGGTATGCTACTATCGAAATATACCTTTGAACTTGGACTTTGCGACTAGTCATTAAATTATTGCGATGAAATTCAACTATTACTAACGATGACATAGTAAATCCTTATCCGTTCTTCGAAAACCGGTGAATACTTGACGCTTATTAAAAGGGACATCGTTTCGATCAATACAATTTATCAGGTGTATCTACCATCTGCTTAGAATTTAAGCCTTAGATAATGAACACGCACTCACAAATACCCATAGCGAGCTTCACGATGATACTCAAGATAAGCGCAACATTAAATGAGAGACGCAATCATTCTCACAGGAAAATCTTATTCTTTTAACGTGAATCAAGCTATTAAGATTATTGGCATTGAAACTAATTAATAGCAGTAACGCACCGATGTGCTCTGGGAACTTTCCGACTATTGACGAGGAAGTCCTCGGACAAAAAGTAGGAGAATGACTCTACTGACAGTGTGTGCGTGTGTAAATCTGCTTTGGGATCGCGTGAGTAATCGCCAATTTTAGTGGAATAAGGCCGACATTGAAGTACGAACTATTGGAAGAGTGGAGTCTCTCGGTGGAATGATGTGGGAAATCAGATGCCGTTACGGCGAAGGACTTGAACACCGAATGCAGAAAGCCTGAGTGGAAAGGACTCGCACTCATGAAATTCACGTGGTTTTGCACTGCATCGCTTTGCAATTCGTCGAGCGGCATTGCCGAGCGAGCCGTGCAAAGTGGAGCTAAAGCACCGATACTTCTGTTTGGATTCGTGTTTCCCTGGGTTGCTTGGTGTGAACCTCCTCTCCTTTGCAATTTCTATGTATGCATATATATATGTACACCTGTGTATTATGCGCAGTGACTCTAAAATCCAAAACGGCCGAAAGCGTTCGCTTTGCACCTTCCGGGCGTTTAAAGTTTCAATAGCAGTCGCTTGAGCGAGACTGAAATAGGAAAAGAAATTATCGCTCCCTCGAAAGAGTTACATTTCAAATTTGTCGCTCTCCAGGTTACCTTGCGCTAAGTACCGGTTCATTTAGAACTGGCGCTCATTTGGAACCTTCGGTATAAGGCAAAAAAAAAAGAGGAGAACTTTGCGCATGTATGAGTCCGTATGAAATCATCGTTGCATTACTTTGAGTAACGCTTCCCTTTACCATATTAGACGTGAAAGGGTCAATGATATTGGCGGCAGGTTAAATAATGCGTCGATGGGAGAGTGCGGTATCGTAGTATACGCAGAGCTCGGCACTGCTTTTCCACGCGCGACACGTTTTTCCGCCGGGCGAAAACCACATCCTTTGCATTTCAAAGTAGGAAGGGGAGCGCGCACACGTCACACTACCTTCAGACTCCTCGGAGTTTCACAAGCAGCTGGGCAGACGCGCGTGCATGTACTTAGAGAGCCGGCGGACGTGCGTGCGTACACCACTCCTCGCAGTGTGCATCACACTTCCAATGTATTTTACTCCGGTGAAGCTTTAATGCCGGCTAAAAGAGCTTTCCGGCGTCGGTCGTCTCCTTGCATTCGTTTCAAGTCGTGGGCGTTCGTCGCGTGCTGCTGCGCCGCGATTCCTGCGAAACCTCGAGCTTTTCATTCGCGTGCATTTTGGAATTGGCCCATCAGGGCTTGAAAGGGAATTGAGAGGAGCGGGCGCTAATATCATTGACGGTGGGCGGGTGCAACGAGGAGAGAGCGTGGCACCAATGAGTTATGAAGCCTGTGGCTCGTTTATTATCGCAACCACAAGCGCAGGGTTAATCACGCTCCTTCTAATGATTTCCTCGTTAAACCTCGCGCTGAGACTTCCACTGTACCCACATCAAAAGTTTACCAGGCCGTGTTTCATTTGTGCTTACGACACTCTGACAATTCCAATCGATTTATAGTCCAGTGCATCCTAGCACACAGTATTCAGACAAAGTATTCTTGATACTTGATAAGACTGTCAGAAAATTTGCCAGGCTGGAAAATTGGATGTTTCTTTCACGAATTTTCGGTGAGATGCGCGCGCGCGACACTCATGACGCGGTGGGTTAAAGAATAGAAAAGGAAAGTGGTAGGTTGCAGATGCTCTATAATCTTTGGCTGGTTTCTGCTCTGGCGAACCTGGCGTGCGCGTTATTGCTTCCTAGCCGCGCCGCCGGAAACACCCGAATTCCCCATTGTCCCTCAATTGTAATTACTGCTCTGTCCCCCCTTGGTCGTGCCCGCCGGCTGATCACTCGTTTCGAGTGTACTATTTAATTGGCCTCCCTCGTTTAATTAGTAGGCCACCGCAGGATGCTGTCGAATATAGTCTAGTATTACGATTTATAGTACACCCTAACTAATAAAATCGTAATACGACACGCCGGTAGAATAAAACTGTTGCATTTTTACACTGGCCACGATAACCTGTGCAAGTACTTCCGGGAGTAAAGTAAAAAAATGGTAGGGAAGTGGAGGCCATCATAAATCCTTATCACCTTTTGCACGAAGGGTTTGAACACTCATGCGGGCTTTTTATAGTTTGTAAAAAAACACACACAGAATGCGCGTATGTACGTAAACTTTTCGAGATTAGAACAAGTACTTCGGTATCATTGCGGGACAGTTAACTTGGCCAGATAACACCGACACCTAAGGTTATCGAGCGTATTTCAAGTTCACAACTCACAGAGAAATCGGTCATTATCACGGGTAATTAAGATTCCACTAATTGCAGTAATCGGTATGGGCTAATGTCGCGTTTAATTTCAGGGTAGTTGCAGAAATTCCGAACAGTCGCGTACCATTCGTTTACATTGCCCACAAGGATATTCATATTTGCATGCGCAAAAGTCCCTGGCGATTGTATACGAGTTATGCAATGGTGAGAATCAGCAATGACAGAAGTTTTTGCATAAAACATATATGTAACCGATCAAACAAAGTATCAAGTGTATATAAGTTAGTGATCGATGAGATGGAAACATATGCAGATGAACATTGAAAGTAGAAAAGTACTCTCGCCAGAAGGGAGAGTGATTTCACTGCCGCGGCCTCGGACTCGGTTTCATGATCGCCCGATGATTGGTCAGCCCATGCCTTGGATTTGTTCGACTCGTGACTCTGGACAGCCGATGCGACCCGACTTCTTTCTCCGGATTCCGACCTGTCCCACTCGGCGGCTCTTCGCTGCTGGTAGGTCGGCTTCGTCACCGTGTTTCCCACTCACCACTTTCAGCACCGGCAGTCCTACTCGAAACTCCGTGCTGGGACGTTCCTATCGTCCGTAACATCTCTCCCCGTCAACGGACCAACACAACCTTTGACGTTCGTTAACAACAAAGGCCACACTTGCCATCTGTTAAACACTTGTTAAGAATCCTTACAAAGCCTGATTCTATAATCGACCATATCAATTGGCCTTCGAAAGTCAAAATTTCAAAGTGAAACGTGCCTTTGAAGGAAAAACTTTATCAGTTAATAACACAGACGCTCTCATCTACATCTCCAATGGGTATGTCAACCACTTGCACGTGATAGATAATACTGCAAATACTAAGAAAACTAGAAATCAAGAACATAGAAGTGGAAAGTTACAATTGGGAGAAATGGGGTGTCTGTTTTCGTGAATTCGAAACAGCTGACAGTGAGAATAGTGTGGGTCATGGGAGGAAAGTGCTGATCCAGAAAAGGCTTAGAAATTAGTGGAAGCTCGAAGGGCTTAAGGAGAAGCCGGTGGCCAGAGGGGAGGACAGCGGAGGGAGTAAGAATCAGTTGTGTACAGTGGGCGATAGAGGAGCCGAATCAGAACTGCGGCAGTGCAGAGAAAGTGGATAGGTGAGTCTTACGTAATGGCGCATTGATTCAAGGGGAACTAGTGTTACCGAGGACTAGGAATGCAGGACACACCGCATATTCTCTTTCCTCGATGTTAACCAATTATCATCTTCGCTCTAGAAACTCCTAGGATTCGAGATACACGAGGCCACTGGCTCGTCCATCGATTTTCCACTCGGCGACCTTTCCTCCCGCCGCGCCGATTTCGCCCCTCTGCCTAAAACCTTCCACTTCTCTCTTAACAGTTGTTGGATTCGCCGAGATAGAGCCGTGCAGAGATTTCTCGTCGAACGGTGTATTCACGTGCGGGATTGCGTCGAGCGGTGTTCTGCCGAAGGTTTACGAGCGAGATAGTTGAGGATCCAAACAGACATTGACGTAGACGCTCGATTCTCTCGGCGTATATACATATAGGAAGGTAGGGCTCGACCGAAAGGATAAATGTTTGCTCGGACGTGCCCTCTGCGATCCAATACATTAGTGATCCGGCTGATCGGGACAGGAACGTCCCCTAATAATGCCTTGGGGAAGTTGAAAGCGCTTCGTTCGGGATTAATGCCTCTCGCATTTCTCAGCTTATAGTCGGCCGGCATTCGCGCGTAATTACTCGCTTGATTTCGAACGATAGTACCGTAATTAATTGGGAAAGGGCGAAGGGAAGGGTGAAGGGCAGGGATTGGCCAGAAGGTGGAAGCGGTTGGCGATGGAAACAGCAGTAATGAGGCAGCTCCCACGAGTTTTACGGGCGGTGGAATTCATTTGCGGCGTCGGCGCCCGATTCGCGTGTCGATCTCTCACCTAATTGTCAGATAAGCTTATCGTCGAGGGGCGAGAACTCGGCTATTAGAATAATTTCATAAATTATTCCGCTGGCATCGACCTGGGCCAGTCTGCCTAGTAATCGGTCGGACTCTCCCATAAATTTCAACGCCCCCTGAGGAAAACGTCAGAGCTCGTCAAGTTGGTGGCAATAGTGACAGTGTGGCAGTGGCAGTGTCCGATGCCCGATTAATCTCCACCAAAGCCGATAATACGTATATACTGGAGTCAGAATTCGTAAATGATTTTATTATCTTGGCCCGGTTGCTAGCCAGGCGGCATATAAAAATTCTTACGGTAGAACTGTGTTTTGTCACCAGGCCTGATAACCATGGAAATAAACGAGTCTGTTTTCTACAGTCAAGCCGGGATTAATAACACTGCTTCGCTTGGCCAGCAGAAATGATCGGCTCCGTGCACTCGAGAGAAACAGAGAGGGAGAGAGAAAGAGAGTCCAGTATTCCCCCGAGCGATACCGCCGATTTATTCTTGTCACGAATCCAGATACAGTTTAACAGTAGTAAGCAGTAGAAACGGTCGCACTCTAGTAGGGTGTCGGTGAGCTTTAACAATAGTTCTATTATCCATCGAAGGCAAACGCCTACCAAAAGGTTTTTATGGACTCTGCAGATTGAGGTGAGCATTTTCATAGTTGCCCGCTTGGCAATTGGGATTGAGAAAACGTTTGAAAGCGGCCTGTACATTCGTCGTAGGGCCTACCAATTACAGACTGAATGCAGGAATGCCTCCAAGAATCGTGTCCATTCACAGTAATAGCGAAATTGCGTATTGTGCCCCGGTTTATTAGGCGTCAGCTAACGCGCTGGATTACAGAGTGCACGCGTGAATGAGCCTCATTCACGTCACCGGCGCGGCGTCGTAGTATAGCACTGCTGCTAGGAAAAAGAGAGAAGAGACTTCTGTATTCGCCGGTGGCCGGTTGTATTTCACTTTTTCCATATATCGGCCAACGACGAGTTTAAACCCGTTGCTGGCACTCTGTTGTTATTCGCCCTAAAAGTACTTTGGCGCGGAAAGAGGTAAAACGAGGAATACGTACAAGTTCAGCAAAGCCGTCAACGGCGAGGCAGTCATGCAATCGGAAATCATATTACCAGGGGGAATAGACCGGTTTCTGTTGCTCTGGATTTGCGGTCGTTCGTGTCCAATTAACACATTGTTGACCGGTTGTATGTTCTCCGGTGAAAAGGAAAAAACCTAGCACTCGTCACCGTCTAGTAACAATTCGTTAGAAAACATTCGTATAACCCGGCGATCGGTTTACAACAGGCAGCGTGAGATCATTGGTGATACAAGATGTGATCGATAAGTGTCAATTGAACGAAGGCCGTATCTGATTTAGTACTGGCTGCGTAATTGGCTCAGCGAACATTATGTTGCATTATACGATATTACTTGAGACGCCCGTCCTGACGCCTGACACGTGACCGATTACAAGCTCGGGCCCCCCCGACTCAGCCTCGCTACATATTTATGATGGCTTGTCTATGCATATGAGTGTGCCTCCTACACCGCTCCATCGACAGATAATTTCCAAGAGTGCAATTATCAGTGGTATGAATACTCAATTGACAGGAAAATGTTGATTTTCCAATGGCTGGTGCAATGGAAACTCGTAAAGAGGGAATCGTTATCCTTGGTAAGTGGGGAAGCAACATGGAAAACGTCATAGAACGCAGTCAGAGCAACTTTTGCCAGGAGAGAATCAATTTTTCAAGAACGATCTCAAGTGGAAAATACGCCTGAAAGAGAGTAGCCAGAGTCACGCGAGAACCTTTGCGACACTTCATGAATAATGTATTCGCAAAGTAGGGCCTTTATTTTGAAGCACGCTAACCACATAATAGCAGAAGTTTTTTTTTCTTTCTTTTTTTTTGTTGTTGCCAGAATCTAATGGCACCCGTCACGTGGCAGCGTCAATGCCGAGGTATGAAAGGCGCCTCGCATCGAAAAGTTCATTTTTATCCAAGGGCAGCTGCCAATCATATCGACGCAATCGTTACTATTATCACAGCAATTTCCTGGGAGAATGGATTGAGTAGATATTAATTGATAGACCGTACAATGATTATTAAACGAGTCGGTCGTCTTGAAACTGCCTTGCTAACCCACCAAAGGCCGGTAGTTACTTTAGGCTGCAGTTTAGCCTGCGTTCTGATTTCTAATTCAGGAGCCGATTCTATTCTCGGTGAAGAGGATTCGCATAAGTTTACATTTCCCTGCTCGTAAAGACTTTGATCTTCCGCAGTACTCTGCAAGGCGGACTTCACTTATCAGCTCGAGAGGCATTAAAAGTTTTGAGCGGACACTCTAACTCCCTGTAACTCTTTGACATGCCATTTTATACTTGAGTGGTAGTACGATCCTATAAGTAGAAATCAATGAATAATTATTTCACTGAAATACCATTGGAATACCAATGGCGAAGGTACGAAAGCGGCTGAATCGAGTTTCGCATTGCTCTCTCGTTGCCCTTTTCCAACTAGTATTCCTTCAATCTACTTCCATTAGGCAAAGTTCCCAGTGGTATATATCGAAGGTAATTTCTCATGCGTTTATTCCCCTGGTATTGATTGAACCAGCCGGTAAAACGAAATGGGGATGGTGGTGTGCCGCGGGGCAAGGGGCAAGCTAGCATGAAAGGGTTGAAGGAAGCTGTAGGGAGTGAGGAATAATCCATAGTGTTGCGTGAGCCCCATATTCGAGTGTTCTTTACGAATGACTGCGATACACATTCTACGCTATAACGATATCGAGAGAAACCTTCATTTTACCTGAAGCGAAACATTTTTCCGCAACAGAGAACTTTCACTGGAATGTGAAAAGCGCGCCAAATTGTCCCCCGGCGCGCGTGAATTCAGTTCATTCAACGATAGAGAGATTCGGCGGGTGTATGTATGTAAATTCGAATGTTCGGCCCACAGCACTTTGTTCTATCTAGCTGATACACACTGGTAGGCGGAAACAGTGAACGATAAATTGGCCGATATTTTGGAACTAAAGAACGATTCGTCAACTCGTCGAGTCAGATAAAAGTTGTTGAACGTTGCCGGAACGGAAGCGTGTATAGGGCTTGCCGAGAACCGAGATGCTGATACTAACCGATACCATACTATCGCTTCCTCTTTTTCAGATAAGCCAACCAGTCAAATTAAATTTTTTTTTAATGAACGGCCCACTCCGATTATTCCGAGAAATTGATTCCCACGTTCTTGAAGCATAGAGTCTCCCTCTCTCTCTCTCTACCTCTCGGCACTCGATTCAAATGCAGTATACTAAAAGACTCGTGATGGAAGAATAATTGTCAGGGTGGAGCGACCGAGTGCAGAAGCGTTTCTTGCGTCGAGTCGGACGGACGTTTAAGTAATTCAGATACAAATGGAAGAACGAATTGAAAGCGCGTTATAAAGCCGCGCCGCGGTATTTAGTCGAAGAGGCAAAGGAGGAGGGGGGTGGTGCGGGGGGCGGGGGCAGGCGGAATCTCAATTACTCGAGAGAATAGGGGACGTCACGGCGATGGGACAGGCGCTCTTTTCACTGGGTTTCCTTTTGAAGCGGAGTAATTTTTCGAGGTTGAATCATTCAAGATCCGAGCGCGCGGATGTGGATGGAAAGGACGATTCGTGGAGGGAGGCTCTCTACTCCTCCGTTTTGTTCGTTGTTGCGGGCGCACTGGAACGCCGAGCACTGACTACAGTAATATAAGGGAGCGGGAGAGAGATTCCCGGTGAGCGAGGAATGCAGCGCATTTTAATTTTGCACTCTTGAAGCAGCCGACCCCGTCCTTAAACTTCGACCCTTATTCCTCTCTAACTATCCTCTTCAAGCCTCCGGCGAAGGCTTATAAAACAGTACCAATTAAATTCCTTGTAGCGCACGCTTTCCATCACCCAGCGGAAACGGGAAATCGCTTCGCCAGTAATTATACATATTTTCCATGTCGAGGGTGTCCTCGAAGGAAATTTCATTCCACTACATCTCTTCGTATCACCTGACATCGTCTTAAGAAAGTTCTAATAAAAAAAGTGTTCTATAGATTTTGTTTAAAGTTTGACAAAATAATCTTTATAAGGATAGAAAATATGATAGCTTTCCTCCGGGATTACCCGATTATTTTCCTCTACCCGTATCTCGAGGAAATAATGCAGGGTTTCGCCTCTACGATGTTAATGATCTGTGCTGTTTGTTTTACAGGGTTGCAGAGTCCCACCGGAAGGGAAAGGAAGTCCGTGAGGGTGGAAGAGGGTAGAAGGTAATGCGACCCTCGAGCAAAGTTGATCAGGCCGGATTGGCCAGTCCCCCTTCGACCTGGCAGAACTTTGCTGTTCCTGTTGAAAGAGTGTGAATCGAAGGAAGATAAACTATCGGGATCGGAGAGCGCTTGGTGGAGCAGCAGGCCGCTCTTCTAACAGCGCCAAGAGGGAGTTATGGTGTCCAGCACATGCAATGACCGTGGCCGCAGCCGTGGCACTGTGGCATCGTGCCCACCTTTACAAGGCGCTCGCCTGCCTAGTGCTCGCCTTGATTGCAATCCAGTATCTACTTAGCGGGGTGATCGATCGTCGTTCCATTGAGACCATCTTCACCATCAACGCCACTAGGTAGATTGGATCACTCGATTCCCATCGCAATAACGTGGCTCCACTTAAGAGCTAGTAAGAAGCATCAGCACGATGTCGCTTGGAATATCTATATATACGTTTCATGGTGGGAACACCTCGGGGTGAATTATTGGAGCATAATTAATTCGGGGGGAAGGGTATTGTATGGGTAGAGAGAGGAATCTATGTGCTAGGAGTGAGATATGACGATGCCACTTGCACTAGATGCATTCTCGATGTAACGTAGTATCATGAGTATCGATTACACGCTCCATCAGCTGATAACATCTCCGATTATACACTTGTGAATCCCATGGCCTTGCATAAGTTCACTATTCGTAATCGAAACTTCGTTGACATCGATCGTATTCACACGTGAAACAGAGTAGCTCTTGAATCGCGTGCACTGTGTATTGAATATGATCGTGATAGTCATGAATAGGGGTTTGATGACCTAATCGGCCGTCGATGCTGTCTACATAAACATTTCTGATAGCCGGGTAGTTGGGCGTATATGAGTAAGTGCAATATGTTTGATTGCAGATACGTTGATCGTACATACAGGCATCATCCGAGGGGCTTGATTATATACGGGCCCGTAACAGTACCTCCCTTACTCGGGAATAGCAATGTCACGGTAACCACACTGCAGTGGCCGGGCAAGCGATACGGGAATCTCTCGAAATCTGAGGGTCTAAGCCACAACAGGTACAATTTACTCATTCAAGCAGAGCCGGTTCCAGTGAACGTGTCGAGTAATTCCACGCTGCAACAATGTCCACTTATGCCACCGAATCTCGGTAAATTGGCTGATGTTATCAACAACCATTGCCAAACACTTTCCGTTAGGTAATCCGAGCAATTATGATGCTTTCACAGTTGGTCCAGTACTTGTGACTAAAACGCCACCCGAGCTTTCGGTGATAGAAAAAAACTTGACCGAAGTAAAACCAGGTGGTCGTGGTTGTCCAAGCGATTGTATTGCAAGACATCGCGTGGCCATTGTCATTCCGTTCCGCGATAGGCCACAGCATCTCCAGGCATTGCTCTACAACTTGCATCCGATCTTATTGCGGCAGCAGATCGATTACCAGATATTCGTCGTCGAGCAGAAAGGTAAGGCCTCTCTCTTACCTCTATCCATTTTTGATCAGTCAGCTGACTAGCAGATCTCATGCTGATGATGCAGCAACTTGCTCAAGTATAGCTACTCGCTCAGCCTTGTGTACTCTAGAGCAGGGAATAAATGGGGTCGGGGTATCACGGTGCATCAGCTGATTGATCCAGCCGTGAAACAGTTGCTATATCGTTTAATTTATAGTAATACTTAATGCAATGTTGTCTGTTGATAGGTTCTGAGGCCTTCAATCGCGCGATGCTCATGAATGTCGGTTACGTGGAAGCTTTGAAAGAGCGGTTGTTTGATTGCTTTATCTTTCACGACGTCGATCTACTACCGGAAGATGATAGGAATTTTTATACCTGTCCGGAGCAACCGAGACATATGTCAGTAGCGGTGGACAAATTCAAGTATAGGTGAGTGAACCTTCAGTATTTCCAACAATGAATTAACGTCCTACATATCATATGTACCGTTAGCCAAGTGTCGTCAAACGAATGTGCGGTTTGAATTACAGGTTGCCATATGCGGATCTGTTCGGCGGTGTTTCCGCTATGTCTCGTGAGCAATTTAAGTTAGTCAACGGTTTCAGTAACGTTTTCTGGGGTTGGGGTGGCGAAGACGATGACATGGCGAATCGGATAAAAGCACATGGCCTGCACATCTCGCGTTACCCAGCAAATGTAGCACGATACAAAATGCTTACGCACAAAAAGGAAAAAGCCAATCCGAAAAGGTGTGTTATTGGACTTTGGGAAGAAATGTTTATATTCATTGATAGAAAGATAGAGCGAGCAGAACTTTGCCTTTCAGATACGAGTTCCTGAAGACCGGGAAAAAGAGATTTGGGACCGATGGCCTGAGCAATCTGCAGTACGAATTAGTCGACAAGCAGAAGCCCAAACTGTACACGTGGCTGCTCGTGAAGCTAACACCTCCACAGCCCAGCTGATGGCTACCGTGGATCGGCTAAAGCCTTTGAGTTCTTCCTAACATCTATAGTTTAGGCTTTAGCCGCAGAAAACGATTTACTGCTGGTTTCAACTTCAACCTCATGTATTTTGTCGGTGCAGCCAGAAAGTGGTTTGCTGAACTGTCGTTAAAGGACTGTGAGAAAGCTCAGCAGGTATCTGCTAGAGAACTTTCCAAATTGTTTCTCCCATGATACGACGGCCATGCTTGCCGAAGCTGGTCGACAGGAGCGTTGTTACGTGATAAATTTTTATTCTTCATATTTTTTTATCGCAATGCTAGGCTAGGGAGCAACTAGAAGGTAGAGTATGAGCTGACGTGCCAAAGTAGAATGTGTGAAGGAGCGTGTCGAGGTGTGCTTCTATTCATTTCTGTGCGAGTTTAAAAAACGAAACACAAAGAGACACAGTGAGACAAATAAAAATCAAGTATGGATAAAAAGTGGGTTAATGAAATGCGCAAAGTGAGAGGAAAAGCTTTGCGAAGCTCTCCGATCCGGGGGTACCAAGGTGGGTGTGACGATTCGTAAAAATTTAAGGGTTCTTGGTTCTTCAGTGTTTGCGAATCGTGCATTTCTTCCAAAGCATCAGTCAACATTTATTGCTTCTGTTCTATAAGGCAACGACTGATATTATAAGCTTTTTATAAGGGATTCGCAACTTGTAATGGGCTAGCAATCAACCGTACGTTCGTGAAGGTTTTGGCAAATTGGTAAGTCTGTCTTTATATCGAAGATGTCGTTTAGATTAAGAGTGTCCAACCGATTAAAGAGCTTAAATTATGAGTGTGAACTTTTCGATAAACGTCTTGCAGTCAATTCAATAGGATTCAATTTAGTAATATACGAAATTTCATCTATAGTTTCCTCCCTCCACACAGACTTTCCAATTATTTATTAATATGTGGATCGTTCATAGATCTACAGTTGATGTGGTACTTAACAATGTGATTAAAACAATAATTACGATTCTTTATATTTAAAGTCCCACCGTTTCCTTTCCTATTTTAAATTATCGCACGGTTCGAGAAGTTTCGATAATAGGTTCATAATATACCCTCCAGTAAAAGCCTTAACTTCAACAGATGCATTTGTTATAGCAGTAACAATATGTAATCGATAGATGTGAAGCAAGGAACACCTGTATTCATTCCTAAATTTAGCCAGGCTACCCGAGGGTTGGAATGTCCACCTCGTTCGGTCCAGCCTATGGTTTGAATGGGAAAAGGTACACATATCAAGTATCGGTGAGGAATCATGGTGTGTCGAATGCAAGTGCCGCAGTACCGAATAATTTTAAGTACATTACATATTATACTTAATCGTTAATTATGCGAGTATGGGCTGTGAATGTTTCATCTTTTATTCCATACGGAGGAACAAACTTATGGAAGCCAGGAGTGAGCATTAGTTAGAGTTTAGAATTTGCTGCATCGGGAGCTAACTTATATTAGTATTTCTCATTAAGTTCTTCAAGAACAGTATACTTAAGGAGAAGCCTTGAATATCCCGAACAAGAACAAGAGACAAGGACTTCGTTCTTATCTTTCGTAATGTTTAGACGTTCGACGACTTTCTCACGCATTAGCCCTCGGTATTTTGAATATTTTGGTGCTGGGTCAAGAAAAATCGAAGCCGAAACCAGTGTATAATTTATTGTACAAGTTACGGCTTCAATATCCAGGAATATTGTGCACGTGCAATAGAAGTGTCAAATAATAGAGAATAGATAAGATTATTGGAATAGCCGAGCCAATATTTCAACATAAAGGCTAGTACGTTCGGTTCGAACGGGGATTTTCTACTTTTCTTCGTAATGATCTTATGCAGGAGAACTCCTGCCGTGAATCTTGCAAGTTCTCAAGATAAAGTCGTTTGAAACACCGCTGTTTGAGGAAGCGGCGAAATCTTGTAAAAGGAGAGTCATTTATAACAGTAGGAAGTTTTATGCAGGTGTATCGCATTATCATTATTACTGACCGACAAAGTCAAGATAGTATTTGCGGCTAGGATAATATACGGTGAGCATTAAGTATTTATATGCGAACATAAGTGATATTCCGGCAGGAATGATATACGGATAATATGCATACGACTATTATAATCCGCTCCTTTCCTTCGGGCTTTACACCATCTCCAACGGAGAACACCAGACATGAGGACCTTCGCGTGTGTTATTCGAGTTCTAATTCTCATTAATCATTATTGTAGCTGTATTCGATAGAAATTCACAGAAACTCATTATGTCTGTGGAGCTAGCATATCATTTCATGGAATAACATAAATAATTAAGAGCTCTGGTTTGATTTGAAATAGTTCTAGAGTCCTCGATAGTTTAAACAAATAGTTTTGGATATTAAAGCGGGAAAATGTCTCGGGACAAGCTGATATGCCAGCTTCACGCAGCATTTTCTTTATTAATCATTGTTCAAATTCAAAAGATTTATAATTCTACGTGAGTTCCAAAAAGAGTTCTGACTCATAAAAATAAAATGTAATAATTAAAATGAAATAAACATCTCTTACCAGTGAATATCGAGATGATATCGGTCGGGAACTTTGAAAGACGTAGAAAATAGGGAATACGTATCAAAGCCTAGTAAGGTCAGACGGGCCACTATCTGTATTTTCCATGTTCCACCCTTCCCGACCGTTTCAGGGTCTGGAATTTCGTACACAGATTCTGTATTTAGCTAGGAAATAGTGCTATAAATTCCAGAACCCCAGCTTAAAGTTCATTTTTTTTATATTTGCTTTCAGACTATATATAGTTGATTTTAATGGGATTGGTAAGTCTCTCTTTGAGCTGGTTGCTCCCGTTCACGAAGTAGTTGATCGATTAAGTCCGCCGGACGTTTTTCCTTGAAGTTACTTGTGTTCTCTAACAGTTTTGAAATCAAATTGTGCCTCAGTAGAAGATGAGATAGAACAGAATGCCTTTCAGGGCTCAAATACTCTTCTCGTAATTCGTCATAAACGAATTTGAAACCATCCTTTAGGGACATAGAGTTACCAAAAAGATTCGATCGCCCCAGGTGGGTGGGTAAAACTGCAGCCAACACAGTCTGCAAATTAGTTTGATTCGAGTAGTATGATTTTTTCAAGTAATTTTAAATAAAACCTTCAAGCGAGTCATTTGGAATGCAAAGTTTATTCTCACCAAACATATATCTCGCGGTATCCAATAGCAAACTGGGAATTTATCGATCCGATCATCAATATTTGATTCGCTGGAGAAAAGTTCACCAATGTTTTCTCTGGAACTATCCATGGTTGATGTTTTATCAATGGAAAAGATTTTGGAGATATCACCTTCGCCACTTGTGCCTAGTCTTTCTTCCATTAACATTTCCTTGCGAATCCGTTCATGTTCTCGAGAATCTCGCACACCACTTAGCTTAGTATCCCCTTCACCTACCAACTGAAACATTATTGCCTATTGTCATCGACATTTTTTATGATACCTGAATCTATCGATTAATGTTATGAGACTCTCACCTCCTCAGAGTGCCAGGATTCAAGAAACAATTCTTCTTCGACTTCAGTTTGTCCCTGAAGCTTTTCAATGTAGGCTTCACCGAGTTCAGGATCAGTGCAGACGATATTCCCAATAGCCAACGTCAAAGCTTTTCCGAATCCTTCCCGAGCTTCTCCATCCTTGCAAAATGCGAGCAGCAGAGCTGTGTAATTGACAGTGTCCTTACTGGTCAGGAACATCTGACACAGGATTTCTTTTGCCAGAACTAAGGCCTGAACTTCGCGCGAACTCCACTCACGTAGATCCCCATTCTCTACGCTTAAAAGAGAAACTTTCTTCTCCAAAAAAATACCAAGTTTTTCCTCCACAAAAAAGTCAAGTGGATTCTCGGCAAACTTGTCGTGAAGAACTTCGTGAATTCCACCTGTGATTATACTGGACTCCAAGAACCACAAGGGCGTCGAGTGGAATTGCTCAGGGGTGACTGTTTCCACAAGGATGGGGTCGTGTTTCCGAAAGTGTTCCCTGGCAATCAGGATCTCCCTGTGATTTGGCATCGGAAGATTCATCATGTAGATAATAAACTCTCGCCACTGGATGACATTGACTTTGCCGAACAGTCGGTGAACTAGAGTCCTGATGTCGGATGGTGCCAGTTGGTACCAAGAGCATGGAAATAGAAGTACTCCACTTTCTTCGCCATGGCGAACCATATCTTGGAGAATGTAAATGAAGGATCGTTCCGACAAGGTACCCTCAGGGGCTACTCGACGGAAAATGTCCATCAGTCGACACAATTCAATCATTTGGGTCAATGAAACCCGCAATTTCTGTAGGGAAGCTTCTACTCTTTGAACCTCCCTTGGCTGAGCAACATCCTTTCCTTTCACTACGAATCGATCTTCCAACAGAATCATTTTTTCCTCAATCGGTTTTCCCTCTTCGATTGCAAAGCAGAAGGCATTCGTCATTTCATTGACACTCTTAATTTCATTCTTATACCTCTCAACAATATTATTGTAAATATCGCAAAAGGTTTTCCTCATAGATTCCAAAAGGGAAGCTATATCAGCTTGAGCAGCAGCTGTCAGGACTTGCAACTGAAAACGGATGCGATTTACTTCATAATTAAAAGCACACTGCCACTCTAGAATGAGATCAGCTGCTTTGCTAGGAACAGCATCGCCTCTCCCATCAGAAGCTTTCTTCCTTGGAGATTCTTTCGTCAATACTGAACTTTCTTTCTTCAATGCCTCGCCAACCACCGATGAAATAGAGTCAATCGAATTACGTGCTTGCCTTGACTGTTCAAGGACAGCTTCGTAAGCTGGATTTTCCACACTGTTCGGCACATCTTCATTGATGTTGATCAATAAATCGGTCACATAGTCTCCGAGGAGTTTCCTATCAAGGTTACCTTGGAAAATCTTGCTTTTCATTTGTGTCCTCATTGCCCTCTGAGTCTGTAGCCTCTCCTCAGATTCTTCCTGACCTTCTAGAAAGTCCAGTCTGCTAGGAAGAACAGTCTTTACTAGTGCATAATCTTGCAGGGGTTTCTGCAACATTGCCATGTAATAATCTTGAATGATATGCAGAGTATCGATGGACCTATCGATCTCTGCCTGGAGTAGCCCGGTGTAAACATTGAAAAGAGCAACTATCTCATAGGTAGACCATTGATTATCAATGATTCTACGGCGTTCGCCCTCTGCCTCCTCCCTTTTTAAATCGGACATGTCCCAAAGACGAGCTTGGAAATCAGCGACTCGTCGATGAAGCTCGCATTTAACGTCAACATCATCACGAGCATCCTCGTCAATCGAATTAAATGCTTGCTGAAACTCCGCCAGAAATTCCTGTCTTTCATCGCTCTTCCCAATAAACTTTTTCATACTTCGCCTGATGAAATCAGCGTAGGGAAGAATGGACGAGGCATGGATGCTCTTCAAGTATAACATTTCCTTAACTGTCTCGATATAAGTTTGCTCCAAGTTTTCCCAGAGGGTTGCTAAAGTTTCCATCAGGACGGATGGTAAAGGTAAATCGATCCATTGCCAGTTCAACTCGCCAGGTTTTCTCGTTTCCAATTCGGATTCTATTACTATAGGCTGTGCTATCGATTCTTCGTGTTCTTCAGGACTTTCTGATTCAGAGATGTCCTGATAACTGGACGTTGAAACAAGACGACGAATAATTGGGAGCTTAGAATCACCACTGGATCGAGGGAAACCTTCTAAGTTTCCCGGGACGTCCGGAAACAGTTCCTTGGATGTACTAGCTAACGCTGGACCGCCTGCGATCAATTTAGCTAGTCTACTCAATGTGGTAATATCGAACACGGAATAATAAAAAGCATAGGCTCGATCTTGATTGGTATAAAATATGTCGACCGACGTGGCACTTGTCGACAATACTTCGTAAGGCTGGTGGATATCAATCTCAAGATTCTTCGGTTTTGGCATCACTTTAATATAAATCGTCGGGAAAACTAGCTGATCTTGCGCATCATTTGTATTAATTGGATTGGGCACGAGATTCGATACTCTAAAAAGAGATGTTGTCTTAATTGTAGCCCTACGAAATTTAGGATTAAAAATTAAGACATAAAGTTAGATTGCCTGATGAAAGATGAGTTACTGTCTTTGCCCTCAAAAATGATTCTGGAGGGAAGAGGATCGATATCTTCGATATTAATGCTTTTGAAGTCAAGGGGTTTAGTGTCCGGGGGTATTTGACGACCAGTCAATGAATGCTCCATCAGAGCCATTTGCTCGTAGGTCCTCGGATAGTCAACAATCGCCCAGCCCTTACAGTCAGTCAGACTTTTCAAGTACTCCAGAAGCGCTTGTGTCAAGAGTTCATTGGAAATCGGTTGGCCCAACGTCAGAAACTCGTGAGTCCACTTTCCTACGAGATATAAGATGCCGAGTGACGCAGAGAATTTTGTCTTTCACGAGAAAAAAATGGGCTACCAATATAAGCAGTGTTGGACAAGACTGGATCCATGTCATCGAAGGGAATTGTTCTAGGAGTTTGAGTTTCTTTCTCCTCAGAAATCTTGCTTAGTTTTACAAGCTTAACTGATCGTCCTTCATGTCTTGATTCGGTCTGTTTCGAACGATCCTTGTGCGTCTTTTTCCTTGTGGACACATCCTTCTTCGAGTCCGACTTGTTAAGGATCTTCATTAGCGCGCTGTCGGTCGCTTTGATGATGTTCAGGTCGATGTACTCGAAATCGGACATCTCGCTCTTGTATGCGGCGAGGCAGTGGTTAATAGCATCCTCCATCCTTATGAGTCGAATGCCACATTCGCCTAGCAATTGCTGAATCGAATCGTAAAGAGCGGAATTTGCAATGCCCAGGATGAGAGCGACCACGTCAGGCTTTGACACAGATTGCAAGGATTTGTCCATTGAAGACGAGTAGAGCCGCTGGAAGAGGCGGTGGACGATGAATCCGAGAACTCTGATGCCAAGTTTCAAGATCTCTTGCTGGTCTTCATCCAAATCAGGTACAATTTCGTTCCAAGGTCCATCCAATCGTAGATATTCCTCAAAGGCAAGATCACGAATCATATCAGCTTGCTCCAGATTTATTTGAAAAATTTCCTCTTCTTCATCCTCTACACTCTTGCACTCTTCGACACTTATTTCCTCAGGGATAGGTTGCCCTTTGACGAAAAGTGACTTCCATTGGCACCAAAGTGATCGTGGCATTTCGGTATTTGCCTGGTGATATTCTACAGCTCTTACAGACATATCGATGAGCTGCTGCACTATCTCCAAGCAAAATTGATAGTGTCTCTCTCTGAGTTTCCTGATCTTTTCATCGCGTATCCGACAGTGAAGTTCGCATAGCCTGCGATACTCGCTTTCAACTTGATTGGCCTCCATCAAGATCTTGTCTTTCTTGCGTTCGTTCTCCATCGAATGCTCTTGTTCCCTTTCTTTTAGCATAAGATCCTTCACTATCTTTTGGTTTTCAATGATTATGCTCTTTTGCTCGCGCACCTCGCAAAGTTTCGTAATGATCTGCTTCTCGTATCTCGACTGGTCCAGGATGCGTCTGGCGATGGCCTCATCGACCTCCTGCTGCTTCTTCTCCGCCGAGCTTTCGAGGATTTCCGAGAGTAGACTCTTCTGCATCCTGGACTTGAGTGCTTCGGCAGCGGCAATTTGTTTCCTTCGTTGCTTAATGTCATCCACGTAGAGCTTCGCCTTTCTCGGGTCTTCGATCGGAAGAACTGTGGACAATTCCATTTCGATTCTGTCCTCGGTGTACTCTTCGGGCTTCGAAGAACGAGGTCGATGTTTACGGGCGAATTCATCCGCCTGCTTGCTCTCTTGCAGCTTCTCGTCCGAATGAATTTTCATCTGAGGAAAAGCATAACTTGCATTTGCTAAGTTGCACGGATTGTAATTGTTTCGAGTGGGCTACCTTTCGCGCAGTCACCCTTTAGGTACCTCTGCAACGGAATCCTTCGCATTAATTCTCGCGTTAATACGAGCAGCAGCAGCCTCATACTTGTCTCGCTCCTGCTTGCATCTGCGAAGGATCGAGAGAAGTTTTGGCCGGTGCCATTCAACGACCGTTTCCTTCTGATCACATAGTTTCTTTGATAGGGGATGGGCCGGTGGCTCGTAAGGCGGTGGATCCTCTGGAACGACGGTCACATCGAACTTCGTCGATTGCGGCAGATACTTTTCTCTCTCCTTTTGCAGGGTGATAAAGTGCAGGCTATCTTTGCTCTCGAGGCAAAGATAAAGATTGTAGAATAACCGGAGGGCCGTGGTGCCTTTACCATGAGAAATCTCGTGAATGGACTCGTCGGAAACAACTATTCCAAGAAAGCGAAGCCATACGCGCAGAAGTCTTAAGTTAACTCTTGCTAAAGCTGGATCTTGGGTCGGCGTGATAGTTTCCAGCTGGCTACAGGTTATAATGTCATAGGTATGCAAAATCTTTGCGAGAAGAGTACCGTCCCTCGTGTAGTGACCGAAGATCTCCGGCTTAAGGTCCATAATCAAACCTAATCTTGTCCGCAACCATGTCCTCATTGCTTCACCCATTTCGACGATTAATTTTTGCGTTTCACGTGTATTAGCACTTTGATAAAAAATTCGATATTGAAGTAGATGATGATTAATCAGAACAAATGAGAATCGATCTTAATGCAATGTCCTAGGCGATTCTTTGAATTAGTATGTTGCAGGAATCAATTGGAACTTCAGATTTTATTTAGGACCCAACACAATACATTTATTTGTTCTACTCTAAATAGAGTATCTCATACTAGCTATCTCAAGAGAGCTTTGATATGTGGAGATTTATTTCTCTACCGGCACTAGCCCATACTAGATACCATTTCCAATAACTACTAAATTATTTAACTCCATTTTCTACAGTAGCTAGCTTACGTTTGATTTCTAATGCTAGTTTGTAGCCCAGTTCGGGACGCCGGTCTTTCCCTGCGACCATTGCCTTCACTTGACTGGAATTTACTATTACACCGTTACTACTGATTACCGAAGATTTCGTTTTTTCAATATCGACGAGATCTACACCTCGACTACAATCATCAATCAATATGGTACGATAACCAGTTGTAAGTGCATCAACTGCAGTGGCTCCTACGCAAACGTCATATGCGAGGCCGCATATGTAAATATCGGTAACCCCTTTATCTTGAAGTTGCGTGATCAGAGTGGTCTCTGTTAATTTCTTATTGTCCCAAAAGACCGAATACGAGTCGACCTCTGGGTTTGTACCCTTATAAATTTTAATCGCATCGTCGACTAATTTCAGATCTTTGTGTAGCTCGGCACCCCAAGAATCTTGGACGCAATGCCGTGGCCATAATCTTTGCTTTAGTAATGGTGGTCCTCGGAAAGTCACGGTGTCATAAACCTGAGCCTCTTCCTTTGAAATTTCGCTGCTGTCATCCACTTCCCTAAATTGACAACTTGAGTTTTTTTTCCTGTACTAGTTTCCTATACTTAGAACAAGTTAAAATTCAACTACCTGATATGAAGATTATCTATAAACGACACGTGATCAACTGGGTGCCAGTCAAGGGAATAGAAGACTGCGTCGAATTTCACGGTTTCCAGTAATTTGTTAATCGGCTCTATTACTTCGGAACCGTCGTGCTGAGCAGCACAGTGCTGAATGTTCAATGAGCCCGTGATAAAATCATTCTGCACGTCTACGATTAAAAAAGCACTTCGCGGCCGAGTGCACACTTTAATCCAGCAATTCCAGCATACCTACGCACGTTACATGCAAAGCAAATGACTAGATTAGCATGGTAGAACCTAATTTAACAATTTCTACCACCTATATAGTACCTCGAATTCTTTCTTATCAATTAGTCCATCAGCGTTCCGATCGAATATCGAATGTATCTCGCGCAACTGGTCTTCTTCAATATTATAAACTTTTCCACGGTCGTTGCGAAACAGGGCACGGCAAATAAGCTCGAATTCCGCGAGAGACAGAAATCCATCTCCATCTTTATCAAAAGCAGTAAAGCATGCATCCATGTCTATCCACTGCTCTACTGGTTCCCAAGCCATTTGTTTAATCAATACTTGTTTCAGCTGTATATGGACTTAGTTGTAGTTTCTCTCCTTTCTATAATAAGTACAGCTGCTTGGCAATCTCTATAGTTCCACTATACCCTTGAAAACTTTGAGATCTATTATTGAACTCACACTTCCATCGGTTGTATAGATGTCAGTATTCTTGTATAGACTTTATATAGATTCCTGACACTGTGACTTTATTCAATCAGCTGTTACATATGTTATATACAAAATAAACGGAATGTGGAATTACTGCATTAATCTTTTGTGCGTTAGCAGTGATACATCAACCATAGCCTCAGGTTCCAAAAGTTGATTTACTTTGTATTTCATAGACTCCTCATACGCATATGTTACAGATGTATCAGTCAGCTGCATATTGCAATGTGAAAGAATGATAATACAATTATGCAGCCTGGCACAAACTTCACGATTATCCTGAGGCACTCTAGATAAATCTTGCGTAAAGCCACCCTCTGATTTATCGCTCTCTTCGGTATTTGCTCCTATCCATATATAACCATTATTTCCCAAGATCAAACTCGCTCCATTTTCTAGTGTATGAAAGTGAGTCTTCTTTCTTTTAATAAGGGCAGGCGGTACTTTCATCATAATCCCCTGAGATAATTTGCCATACTTCAATACCCTTGTGTGCAATGAAAGAGAACCATCCACAAATGTACTTTGAACTTCAGCGCATATCAGATCTCCTTCTTGTAAATATCTTCGCATTGTCTGCTCATCTTCAGCCGATCTCCTTCTCTGAAATAATGAGGACCGTGTGACTAATTAAAAAGGACTGAGTCCGGCTGGTTGGTTGATTCATAAACATACCAATTCTCCTCCAGGTAAATTAACACTCGATAATAAAAGGACTGAGTCGAGTTTCGAATTAGTATCTACTTTCCAGCGCTTCTGCTGCACTTCTGTGATTCGACCAACGACAACATCTCCGATCTCGCCTTGATACCGGGCTTTGAGCGGCCTGATCGATATCAGTTTATTCACTTTCTCCAGAACCCCAGCTACAGACGCGCGCAACGTGTTCTCATCATCAACGTATGTACCGTGACCCCTAACAAACAAACACGTGCGTTTTGACATGTGCTTTCACAAGCAAAGTAAAAAGTTCCTTATACAATTTATACCTGAGAAAATCCGGCTGACTTGAAATCTCTTCACCAGGTGTGTAAATTCGCGGTGGTATTTCCTCGTTCGGAATTAGGTTTAAATCGACTCTGTTCACTGCCAGGCGCACAGTAATAGGTGGATAGCAATCTGCCATTGCTTTTATATACGCGCGCCGGTTACGTGGTTATATCGTATTGTTCACTACCAGGTCAATTTAGGTCACGTTAGGCTCGAATGCATCGAATAATCCAGGATGTCCTCAACACACACAGTGTTCGCTGCGGTTCATTGAACTGGTACAAATAGACGAATTCAGGTGCGTATATCTTCTACTTTGTATTCACGTAATAAAACTGTTCATGTGCGACTAGTTGCCGGCTGAAGGTCAAAACATTTCAAATAACAATGCAAACGTACGGTCACCAATCCAAATGTAGTCTGATGCAGCCAATGCAAACAACGCATTGTGATTCATTTAATTCCACGTGGTTCAGGTGGATATTATTTTCTTTTATTTAGCCTCATTTTATTTACCAAGTTATATTATGTGTGTAGCACCTTTGCTCCTTCTGCATATCTCGTATATATAAACATATTTATCGGTATAAATTTAAATAGTGATAAGTGAAAATTTGTAAATCAATAAGCACCAATGGAGATTAGAATTGCGTCGTAGTAATGGTTAAAGTCATTGTCACATGCGCCTGGCATCTTGATTGATCTTGATCAATTTTAACCAGTTAAAATTCCAATATCTGTGACACACAGACAGTTATCTGTGTGGTGAGCACGTGCTTATTAAATTGAATCGAACTCACTAAACATGCTATTAACCCGTGTTATATGTTGAATTGTCTTTCGCAGGTCTGCCGATTGAAAGAACAGGGGTATGATTTTCAGAAGTTATTGATTATAGTTGGAAATGGTTGGATAAGTGTACATCAACATGGATGATTTTATACCAACTCGTGTCTCAAAGTTGAAGAAGGATGCTACTGTGAATTTTGTGTCCGTGAATTATGAAGGTCGAAGGAAGAAACGGAAAGGAGATACTGTTAATCATACAAATCCTAAGAAAGAGAAGAATGAACAGGAATCCCTCAAAGCCGAGAATGCAATGGATGCGAAAAAGCAACAAGAGCGTGAAATGAAGCGGATGAGATACGAAGTTATGAAGTTTGGTATGACAGGCTTCGGTAAAGCACGGGCTTTAAAGGCAAAGACAGAATTGCTCGTGAGTTTAGGAGCAAAGCCACCTAAAAGGAAAGCTCAAAACTATAAAGATCTGATAGTACAAAGGGTGAAACAGAAGAAGAAAGCAAAGAAACAAAAGGAACGTGCATCAGGACTGAGTAAAAGTATCACTAGGCATAAAAAGCCGACTTTAGTTAAGAAAAAAGGTAAAGATGACATTCTGGATGTATATGGCAAGGTGGAGGAGAAAAGGACAAAAAAATCAAAACACTGACCTATTACTAACGATAAACATTTAAAATATATTTTTGTTGCATTTGCTTGGCTGTTACAACGTCGATTAACTATAGTAAACAATAACATGTTTCATACATACAGTAGGCTATGTACTTTATATTAACGGGTAATAAAATAATATTCTTATGTGCCCATAAATTGATGCACATCAGCACATTCTTCTGAATAACAGGATATTCTTCAAGGATCGCAGGCAGGTGAAATAAATCTTGTAAGTGTTCAAATGCGATTTTCTCGGCATCTTGAAAGGAGGAGTGTTGGCGACCCTTTCCCAAATAAAATTTAATCAAAAGCTGCAGCCGTTGGTGCAATCTCCAACAACATCTGGAGAAATGCATTGATACCTTCTGCAAGAATAGGTTGCAATCAGATCAGTTGATTGAATATACATGCAACATAAAGTGCGTAACCACTTACCCATAAATTTAGGCACATAGCCATACTTAACAAACGGGAGGTAGACGAGCATGCCTGCTGCTATAAAACCAGCGGCGTACAGGTATTCAATTTGAGGCTTTTCAATGATTGGTGCCACAATCAGGTACACAGAAATGCCTAGTACCATAATTGGTATAATGAGCGGGCACTTGTATGGTCTCGGGTGGGTGGGTCTAGTGCGACGCATGACCAGCAGTGCGAGCATAGCCCCACCATAAAAGATCCAAGCAGTGAACGAAAAGAAATCGATCAAAGAGTCAATATTTCCTGATAATACCATTGCGCCTAAAGCAAAGAGTAGAACATTCTTAGACTGGCAGATTTAAGAAGAGAATATGTGCATACATTCAAGCCAAGATAAATAATACCTGCGACGAGAGAATGGAAAATCAGGCCTGGTGCAGGGGTGAACCGTCGCACGTGTACGTAACTTAGACAATCTAAAAGATGACCTTGTCGAGATGCAGCAAAGCAGAGTCTGCCTGCTGCAAACAAAGTACCATTGGCTGAACCAAAAGTGCTTATTGCTACTGAAAGTGGCATCAACCATGCCATCACACCAAGAATCCGGTTTCCAAAGGTCTGTAAAAGAGGAGAATTGTAACTGAAAGACCTACAATTCTGTCTACGTACGCGTTCTTACGACTTACCACTGCTACAGCCTCGCTTTCAATCATCTCTGAGGGTGACATTACCGCTAAGTAGGAGATGTTTATCAGCGCGTAACAAAGGGTTACTAGAGGAATGCCAATCATGATCGAGCGAGGGAGATTCTTGGAGGGATTTTTAATTTCCTCTGTAACATAATTAAGATTATTCCAACCATCGTAGGCCCAAAGCCCAGTGTAAAAAGCTGTGGCCAGTCTCCCTATGTTGATACTACTGCCGTCGATTGTGTCGAAGGCACCCTTCAGATGTTGCGTATTGCCCTGAATCAGTTTGTAAGAGCCGCCGGCAATTACGACGAGAATGGCGATTAGCTTGGCTGCAGTGAATGCATTCTGCACCCCCGTGGCCAAATTTACACTGTAACAATTGACCAGGAGAATGAGGACGATCGCGAGCAGTGCAACGATTTTGACAACCTCTTCGGGTGGATCGCAGTCCGCGGCGAAGGCCTCGACTGCATACTGAGCGAAGGACAAGCAGATAATCGCCATTTGAGATGGTTTCAGCACCAATGTCGAAACCCAGGAAAAGAGGAACGCCGGTGGGGCTCCAAACGCATCCATGAAATAGGCGTACTCCGCGCCGCTACTCGTGTTCATGGTGCCCAATTCCGCATAGGCCAGTGCGCCAAACAGGCTCAACAGACCGCAGGCTGTCCATACGACAAAACTGATTCCAATACTTCCAGTTCGGACCAGTAGCCCTGACGGCGAAACGAATATCCCGGATCCTATCATGGTCCCAACAATTAGAGCCACCCCACTGACGAGTCCCACCCGTCTCTTGAGGTGAACAGGGTTGTTCTCCTCTGGGTCCGTCCCCTCCAGCCCTCCGCGCCCTCCACCCCCGTCTTCGTCATCCCCCACACCTCCAGATTGACCTTGTGCCTTCTTCTGCTGCCGCTGATGAAGCTGCCGCTCTTGTTCCAGTAGCAATTGTTGCTGATGTTGTCCTTGATTTTGCCGTATACCAGGCTTTCCAGTCTCCCGTCCATTACTACTGGTACCATTGCTGGCATTATTGATGCGCCCAGAGCGCGAGACCAATGTTGTCTCTGCTGCACCTCCAACTTGTCCTCTTCCACTGTGTAACTGTTGCTGTTGCTGTTGCCCAATTCCTGTCTGCGGATCATAGTCCACGGTAGCTGTAACCAAGCAAACCCCAGGACCTCTTAATATATCTCGTTACCTTCTGCGCCTATCTAGTAACTCTCTTCAATCAACTTATTCGACATGCATAGCAGAAACATGCATCTGATGGAAATAGTTTGCGAATAGCGGCTTTTTAATTCGTTGATGAGCATAAGTAGTAAAGACGTAAGGTATCTAGATACAATGTACTTCAGTTTCCATCCGATGCTAGGAAGTAGCTCGTGATGAAATAGATTAGTCGACAGGAAAACCGAATGACCTAAAGATATGACCATACTGGAATAATGAGTGAAAATCCCGAAACACTTAGCTAATGTCCGCATCTCTTTATCGTCTCGCCACCCTCTCGTTATTTCTTACTGGGTGTCACTGCCAACATCGGACCCTGAAGCTAACAATGCAATGTAGCTTCAGTGCCAGTGTCGACTTGGTGGCCAAATTCGATCTGCGTGGCCGGGCAACATAATATCTATAGTCCATTGTTACCGCGTGACGAGTGACGAGACATCGAAATACTTCTTATAATTCTAAGGGGCAGCCGGGGCAGACTGCCAAAACTATTCCTGTTACTATAACTCACATACTTTGTCTTACTTTGGGCAATCCCAAATATACAAATATAAGCGCCGCTAGATACACTTGCTTTGTTTACCGGGTAAACAACCCGATGGGTTAAAAGAATCGTACAAACATTGGATTTGTGATCCTTAAAGAGAAGCGAATGATGGATTGCGAATCACGTAAACTTCCAGTCTCAGTGACGCGAGGGATTGATGCGGTCAGCAGAGGTATATTCTTTACGCCTATTTTTAGATATATCGATCGTTCTTCGGGACTCCGATCGATCAATAAATGTGAATGTACTTTTAATCAACATTATATTAATTCCCTCGTGACTATGCGTCACTTACTAAATTTGAATGCATTACCAGAGGAGAATACAGAGGCCTGAAGCAGCGCAATTGAGGTTTCATCTAATGATCTGCCGCAATTTTTTGCGCTAATTCAATGAAAATGTGCAGAGCGCCGGTATACTATATTTATCAGGTATGCGTTGCTCGAAAACTTCGATCGGCCTCACATTCCACTACGTGTGGACGTAGAGCGTCGCGTTACAAAATTCTGCAGAGCTGTAATACGATATCTCACGTTCACTCGCATCTACTGTCTGCATTTACATTCATCAGCAGTGCCACTTGTGCCTACCTTAGCTCGCACGTCCAATACACGCTCTTTTATAACACCTATATTTTTCAAACAAGTCCTTATTGTTCCGAGCGGTGAGCTAAGAGTTTGTTGGCAAATGTAATCGTCCAAGGCGCGTGATGAATTGGCCATAAAGGAGCACTGCCATAAATTGTATTAATGGCCATTGTTCTAAACTGAACCTAAGTGATTCCATTGTACTTAATTTGAGGCCTCGAAGGAAACTACGCCGCATAGACGCTTATGACTGGAGGAGAATCGTACTCACAATTCAAGGACGAGTCAATTGTAGAATAGACACTAAATACTACTTATTGAAGTCCCTTAACTAATCTGTCTCAAATTCATTAAATTCCTAGAAGCCATTCTACTTAGAATATGTTATTTTATTACACTTAAATACATTATTGCTGGAGTGTATCAAAAAAGGAATGGCGAAGTGCCATTTAGTTAGGCTCGCGACTGCGTGTATCAAGTAATTACTTTAAGCGGCGTGTGTACACGATTATTAAGTTCACCCTTACTTGTTCGCGGTGCTATCTCTTGAACCAACACACTTTTCTATTTCGAGTTACACACTGTGGGCCGCTCGCGTTTTTTAGAAATTTAAAAATAAGCTGGCTATCTTCCTCGCAAGAAGGAGCAATTCGTTATTCGTTTCGATTGGGGTCGCAATCGGGAAGATGATCAGAATGTGACTTCTACAAGTACAGATGTACTGGAGGAGTGCACGTGCCCGAGTGCGAGTTAACTCAGTTGACCCAATGATTTATCTCCGTTTCGTAGAAGTCGCTCGCCCTTTTTCACACACTCCTTTTTGCAAGGGTGTAAAGGGACGCCTCTAGAGGCGGTCCAGTATTTTCGGAAATGTGGAGAATATCAAATTACTCGTCCAACGGCTGACGCAATACTACGACTAAGTTTTCAGCTAGGCCTTCTAGGATTGCATAATTCCACTCAACTATAATTTGTATGCGCTACTCTAAAAGTTGTAACGTCGGGGTCGAGTACTGAGCCGCCAAAAAAATTGGCACAGTACTGTTATCCTCGCGCGTATGTCATGGCTGGGAATTCATGCTTTGCAATGAATGAATTTAGCATCCCGAAGAACCGGCTTCGTGTGTCGAGCTCCACTTCCCAAGAATTATGCAGTTGAAGTGATTTACTAACCAAATGTGCTTCAAATTGGCTACATAACAAACATTTCGTCCATGGAAACTTTATAGTATGTTACCACGATTAGGTATAGCTACCAATTCGTGCGAGAGGGAGTAGAGTTTGAAGCTTGAAGGCTGAAGAACTTCGGTTAATCAAACGCCGTAATTTGATGGTTCCATGATGAGAGAAGTCCAGAGAAGAAAGGCAGAAACAGAAAGAAAAAAATGCGTCCCACAGGTGAGAAGCGTGCGTGAATCATAATTGTACGTATAATTCGTGGTCGTATAACACTGGTCGAGGGAGATAAAACGAATTACCGCGTGTCTTGGCAGGCACACGTGCTACGTGTTAGTTCGCGATCTCCCTTGCATGTTGCAACTTGCAACACGAGGATGCACCAACAGGTCTTACTCGGCTGATTCGCAGGCTACTTAGCTCCCGAAGTGCCCTTGCACCTGAAGCTGCACATTTTAATATCCCAATAAAGCGTCGAGATGAATGTTTGTGCTGGTGTGAGCTTAATTGATTAAACTGTATGAACAATAACTAGGAGGTATTTCATTAGGAGGATCATATAAGCATCAGGCGGAAAGGAGCCGGGTTAATGAATGAATATCTGACAATCTGACAAAGAGTAAGAGTATCTAAAGCAGTTAAACTGATCCTGACACAACAGGCCTGTAATGGGACATAAAATTGCTAGTTAAATATCGCACAGCGCGCGGGAAGAGAGGAAAGCTTTTTTGGGGGATAAATCAAGCTAATCAGATGAAGCGATCATCGATAGATACATGCTCTTGGTTCTCACCTCGTTTGAAGGGCACGACATGCATGACTCTAAGAAGGACCGATAAGAAGGGCGGATCGTGAGACCGCCTCTCATGACACCACGTCGACTGTTTAGGGGAATCACTGTCCTTCCTTTCTGCAACTGTTCGCAACAATCTTCTCTGTCCGAGTGGAGCTCAGGGTCGCCTACGCTCTGCTTATTGCCTGAATATCCCAGGCTCGTTTGCTTCGTTTTATCCACCACTGGCTGCTTCGCACTCGAAGAATTATTCAATAGTTCACGCTGTAGTGACGGTACACACAGGGCTGTGAGTATCTGCTGCTGCTGCCGCCCAAGAAATCGCGAGCCGCCGCGGGTGCTTGCAAGCCAGAAAACGCACGGTTCGAGCTGGCGCAATCGGTCACAGTGAACTGGTTACCGCTGAGAGCTTCCCCGAAGGAGTACGTGCCGAACGCAGCCGTCAACGAGCACGGAATAGACGTCCCGATCGTTTCCACTATTTGCACGAGCGACGTAGGCACTGGCAGGCACATACAAGCAGCGAAACGCATGCATATAGAGAGGCGCCAAGTACCAAGTGGTCGGTCGTCAGCGTCAGGGCAAGAGGGGCGTCCAAGAGACAACAGCAGGGAGGAAGGAGGGACAGAGAAAGAATGGAGAGCACGTGATAAGAGCGCCTGTTCACTGGCAGAGGAGAGGGTGAAATCGTCCCAGTGCAAGAGGGGTGGAAATTGTCGATGTTCAGAACGAGCCGGCGCCCGTCCGAAATTCGATCGATATACTCCCGGTCATTTGAATCCCACGTTATTCCTTTTCATCTTAAACGCTTCTACGTTCCCGTCCTTTTTTCGTGATACTTACTATAATGAGAACCATGATCATCGATATAAAAATAGAAATGAATCATTAACGAATGAATTGATAATAATTTGAAGAAGTGATTATTGGAAAAAATGACAAAAGGGTGAACATAACAAAGTACAGTTTATTCACATGCATATTCTCATTGTACACACTCAGTTTAACAAATACATTTGTGCTAAACCTTTTATAATTCATTAATTGTTCGTGCAGTATGATCTCTCATGGAAACTTACTTTTTTAGTATTTACTACACGCCTGGGAAGTATCATTGCACAACTTGAGGAAGAGTCTTGTTTCTGTTCCTTGTGTTGGATGAAGTAATATTGTATCTATGCTCGAAGCGGACTTGTGCGAATCTGAATTCTTTTTTGATAAAGAAACTTAACATTTTGCATTTTCAGTCAACATGTAGTTATTGCAAATACGCACAGACACAACTTTGTAATCTGTACTGTATACAGACTTACTTGTCACTCGATAAGTTTTCGCACATTATAGAACCTAGGCCAGCAGGTGCATACAAATGTTTGATCTCATAAAAAATAATTCGGTTAACTTGGCATACCCTATATATTTCACCCCGATTTGTTCCACAAGAATTAGTGATCTTTTTTTCAATCGCATTAGAAAAAATAATTCTCTTAGGAATGACTTAATGCGCATTAAGTATATAACGGTAGGCAAGCGTTGCCAAAACTCCAAGAGCGAAGGGAATCAGCCAGGACTTCCAGGAACTGCAATTGCCAATCATCACATCACGATGCAGCACTGAGGGCTAGTTACATATTATACATTTCAAAATCAATTTGATCGATTCGACAATCATCAATAGCACAAACCAGGTTTACATAGATTCTACAAGATCAATTCTCAGTTCTCGATAAATAATAAATGTTGTCACCATCATGGAGGAATAAAGAAATTCCAGTTCTGCTATTGATTTTGTCGAAGAACAATGCAATGCAAGGCATCAAGTTGCATTCAAGAAACGAAACATGTAGGAAGAAAATAGAAGTGTAATAGATTAGTCTGTATCATAGGTCAACATGAATAAAATTCATGATCTCTTTACCTTGAATTATCATCATCAGTTCCATTTGTCCAGTCTTTCTCTTTTTTCTCTGTAGTTTGAGTTACTTCTGACTATAATGCGATGATAAGGATTCATATATTAATTTGCATAGTTCCACTCATGTTTTAAAGATGGTTTTGCCATGTACTTGCCTCTAATAGTTCGCCAATCTTATACGGTACCATCATTTCTCTAGCATCAGTAGAATGGCCGATGTCTTCAAAGGCTTCTGTGCAATCTTTCCCCGCTTGCTCCAGAAGCACTTCTTCTCCACCAGGGTGCTATTAATTAATTGAGAAAAGTTATTAACCATTGCTGAAGCTCCACAAATGATATTGCAGGAATGAAAGCTTTTATCAGTAAGTGAAATACCTCATTAAGGAATTTGGTCACATCGTAAACTTTATTATGAATTATTATCCAGGTGCTCTTGCTATCGTTGTGTTCTTCAACTTCCGCGCGCTTGAAGAGTTTCGGTCGGTCCTCTGTAGATCCGGTCGCCGCCATGATTATAGTTCCAGTAAAAATTAAAAACTTCTTCGTTGACCCTAAAAATAGCAAATCACGCCCGTGAGAGCAGAGCCCGGAACAGCTGACAGGTGTTTCAGCAAGTACAGTTCCAACTGTGAGAGAGTAATTTTTCTGAACAGTCGGAACTATACTTCTATGAAGGAGGGTACTGTGAACACTGGTGAAAAACTACCGCCTACAAGCGGTTAGAGTCTACGCGTTTCTATTACTGAAGCCTATACATTTTTCATTACGGTCATAATTTGTGCTGATGGTCGTCAACGCTATCCTTGTACTTATTCATATATGAGCACATGGTAGCGAATATTCAGATACATATGTCAATGTTTAGTATGCGAATACATACGAAGAGGCTGTTTTTGCTGACCGCTGAGTTTTTACTCACTTTTCCACACTTTTGCCGTTCCAGTCGTCTCAGCCAACCCCAGCTACTTTCTTTCTCCGCTACTTGTTCGACTGTGTGATTACTGTGATGCACTCTCCAATAGCCGCCACCAGTTGCCACTGCTCGTCAATTAAACCTTTCCAATCTGTTTCCGCTCTCTTCTAGATTTTATCAAGCTGATTTGATCAATCTCACTATCAACACTATTCGATTTGATTGCAACTACAATCCGTAGTTCCCAACCCACAACCCTTTTAATCCTCAACCGATACACACAAATACTTTTCATTTACGCCGTTCTCGATTGTCGGTAGAGAACAGATGGGAGGGGGCTGGAACTATATTTTGTAGAGGTTTAATTTCAGTAGTTTTAATTAATTCTTGAACTGATTCAGCGACTGCCATGACGCACTTCGACATATGCCTGTTGCTTCCAAAAACATTTCAACAATTGGAGATGTACTAATAGTTCACAATTCTTCACAACGCCACCGGCGCACTTTTCATTGTTTTGATTATTCGCTCACATCAAACGATTTGGTGGTGATTACCTGGATCGTGTTGGTTTGTACTTTGCTTTGATAGGAAAGTAGTTTTTTCATTAGATGCGTTAATTCATTATTAAATGAAACACACATATATCAACAGATAATAGTGTCTATTTCTCAGTGCCGGTAACAGAGTGGAGGACAGAGTGAATGTCGAGAGCGGTCTAAAAGATTTCGTTACTGAAGAGCGAAAAGAACAAAATGTCTTTTAGTATTTTTGGAACAATCGTGATACTCAATATTCTCACACCTGCACTAATACGAGCTGAACTGCTCACTATGGGAGCGATGGCGGGAATTGCAGCCGTTGCTTCTTACTACGGCTATGACCGTTATTTGCAGTGTCAATTTCAAGAATGTTGCACGGACCAGTACGTCCATCCGCGAATAGACAGTGAGTATATTTACTAATACTGAATGAATAAATGTTGCTACGTAAAAATCTTGTTTAAATTGGAGAAGTTAAAGATATTATAGTAAAGTTAACAGTTCCTTGATGCAGACGAAATTGCTGCTGGTTTTACAGAATTTTTTTAATACTACAGATTACACGTGAATCTGACATTTTTCAGCATTAGAGGAATTACTTTATAAATCCCTGTATGGTCAAGAAATTGTACATCAGACTGTTGTGAGGGCATTGCAAGGTCATATTGCTTTATCAAATCCTCCGAAAGCTCTTTCTATGAGTTTTCACGGACCACCAGGGACAGGAAAAACGTTTGTCACTAGATTAATTGCTAAGGCCCTATTTAAAAAAGGTGCGGAAAGTCAGTATTATCACTTCTTTAATGGTAGAAATAACTTTCCTTTACAAAGGATGGTAGAGGAATATAAGGTATGTTTTGTTCTTTACAGCACAGAAATCAAATATCAATTGTTTTGTTAAAGTTCTAATGCATTTTTTTTTTTTGTAATGAATCAAGATCTCTCTACACAATGCTATCATCGAGAGTCTACAAAAGTGCGAGAATTCAATCTTTGTATTTGACGAAGTGGATAAAATGCCTGAAGGCTTGTTAGATACTCTTGTACCATTTTTGGATTATACACCATCGTATAAACTCCAAAGTAATTGGAGAACGACACACATAAACAAGACAAAGGCAATATATATATTTCTATCGAACACAGGTAGTAGTCAAATTGTTCGTCAAATGATTAGTTTTTGGGAGCAAGGTAGACGGCGAGAAGATCTCCGGTTAGATGATTTTGAGAATATAATATCAGTAGGTGCATTTAATGAACAAGGAGGCTTTCACTACAGTGATACTATTCAAGCCAGCCTCATAGACCATTATGTGCCATTTCTACCACTCGACGAAACGCATGTGAGAAAGTGTTTGCTGCGTGCCTTTAAAGATCTAAGTGTTAAACCCACTGAGAGTATGATAGAAGAAGGGATGAATTATGTCACTTTTGGACCAGAACCGTATAAGTTGTATTCCACATCAGGTTGCAAGAGACTTGAACCAAAAGCTAGAATTATAGCAATGTCACACACAAAAATTTGAGCTTAAACTTTATTGATTGTTCTTATTGGCACGATCAATGTATATTGTTAACAATTAAAAAAATAGTACAATTATTCTTGTATTTGCAGTAAGCCTTCTAATCCAAGCGTTCACGCGAGCGCGTATGTATATAGCTAGAAGGGTATGTATACGCGCCTGTGGCTGCCTGAGTGTATACATGTAATGTTTGTATATTTTGATACATTCAACATGTGAGATTAATAAACATTTAAGTGTCGAAACTAGAATATGTACATACAACAAAGGCTGATTGATTAGAGAATTGATTAGGCACACGTACTTCTTTGCAACTAGGAACAGGTTTACTTATCCAGATGGTATCTTATAAGCTATGAATGAATCGCGCTATGCTGTATCAAAAAATAATTATTACCTTTGATCATCTGTACAACTTGCTACCCATACTGATCTGAATGTTTGCTTGACACGATACAGGCAGATATATAATATTTTTGTATACAGCTGTCATGTATGTCAAGCCAAAGGAACAGCTAGATTAATCAGGCAACTTCCGAATGAAGTAGCGTAAAATTCTTAATGTTCTGCGAGTGCTTGTACTTATTCTTCCTCGACATACTCCTTTGGAAAGAAGCCTACTTGATCACCTATTTTGCCTTTCCACCATCCTTTTGCATCTCCTTCTTTGCTCAAGATGACAACTCTGCAACCGCGGCGTAAACTCAATTGATTGCGTTCGTCGCCTCGAAAGTCGAAAAGTGCTTTTGCAAGGACTCGTCGATACGGCCATAAAAGCCTCTGATCTAACTTCTCAAAGTTTTCGGCTAATGAGGCTCGCTCGTAATATTCTACCAGCTCCACGATACTTTTAAAGAACCTGGATTCGCTAAGATAATACAAATCCGCACCGTCTACATTGCGTTTGAACACTCTTATATGTTTGACCGCTCCATCTGTCCTGTGAAAAGTAAGAATCTAATGAAAGCAGAGAAAAGATTCTTCATACTAGGTAGGCACGTACATACTTGATACTAAGAGCATAATTAGTTTCATGCTTTAGCCGGGGTTGCCCAGCAGGTCGAACGCGTAACATATAGGTGCCGTCTTCACGAGGTTCGAGTTTATTTGAAGCCGTGTCTCGACCCATTTCACCAACAAACCATAGCTTCAATGACAAAACTCGCTCGCATGGCAATGGAGGTGGTGGTGGTGGTGGCGGAGGGACTGGCATACAGCGACCTGAATGTGCGATACATTGTTTGTGCATTGCCACGCGGCAAACCTCGCATTTGTATCCCTGTACAATGTACGACATGTATGGAATATACAATGACACTCTGAACACTAGGTACTATCAAGCCCATTGATCATACAATCAAGTCTATTCGGAAAAACTTTCTTTTACCTGGAATATGCGGCCTTTCAAAAATTTACTACACCGTTGGCAACTGCGCGGCGTTTCAAAGGTGGTCAGTTTGAATTTGTGATTTGTGTTACGACATGCAGCAGGATTAACAATATCCATCGCATCCTGCAGGGTCTTAATCCACATCTGTTTCTGTTCCTCTGTTCTTGCATATAATGTATACGCAGTGTATTGCTGCTTGTGAACCAATAACCATTGATAAGACCATCGGGAATCTTTTGCTAGTGTTCGCCTTGTAGTATGATCTTCCAGTCTATAGTCATCTAAGCGCAAGGTTTCCCGGTAACAGTACTGATCTCCTTTTCCAGCCTTACAAATCAATATGACTTGCTCAAAAACGAATGCATAGCGAGCTTTTATTCTTTGGTCGCCATGTGCTTTTACCTGGAATCATAGGCATAAAAGGCATAATCTTGAACAATCTTTGGAGAATTTTACACGGATTTTTCATTGCTGCTAATGCCTTACCCTAAGTTCGCCATCGTGAAGTAATCTACCAAAATCCTTTAATTGAGAGTCTTCGGGCACATCCCAATCAATTATCGATGCTTGGATATCTTTGATAATGTCTAACGTGTCGGAATCACGCTTTACTTCGTTTATATATTGCGCTACATCCACCATTACTTCTCTAGCTTTAGTTAGTTGCCGTCTATCTTCCACCCAATCGCAAGGGGTCTCCTCAACTAATTTATCCAGCAGCAAGTGATACTTTAATACTCGTTGCATTGGCACTGAAAGTATGTCTCGGAGTTTAAACTTCCCATTATTAGCCTCCTGTTGGCACCTCTGGAAACATGTTAATGTTTGCATAAACATTGATGTCGCTTAGATCTTACTAAGTTTCATAAAAAAAAATCCACCCACAACAACTTCCTGATTAACCATCTCGCTTCGCGCACATGCATCCTGCAGTGCATTTTGAGCTGAAGTTAAGTTGGCACAATAGTCCCCGTAAATGAGGAACTTTTCTCGCCAATCGAGAAAGACTTGAGCCAAAGCAGCGCCGGTCCTTGCCTTTCGCAGCTGACTATGGAAACCGGCATGAATTTCAGCAAGTTCTTTTATTCCGAAAAAAATTTGTACCGACTCTTCAGTCCTCAGCATTGATGACAATGGTCTGGCAAAATGTCTGAGCAAACTGTTTAACACATCTGAATAGTTTCGTTCCGTTTCCACAAGTTCTTGTATTACATAATCCCTCTTTTCGCTTCCCGCAAACACTCCATCCTGTTAAAAACACCACAGTTAAACGCGAATGGGAATAAGTTAGATCCAATTATTACTACTCTTTCACTGATCATCACGATTTTCATTATACAATTAAAGATAAGACATTGCTACTGTCTATAAGTAAATCTTTTCATTTAAACGATGATACTAGCATTACCAGTGGAATTTTACATGCCCGCTACTATTACATTTGTTGATTAATGTGCGAATGTTATCCACGTGAAAATGAATTTTCGCTTAATTGCGTAAAAGAAAAAACTGAAACGAATGATGACCTGGACGACAGGCGGAGGAGGTGGCAGGTGTAAACTACAAAGGTCCTGGTAGATCTCTTCGCTTTGAGCATGGCTGCAATAAGCTCCATATCCATCTTCCTCACCTATTGGATCTTCATTCTCTGCTCCTCCACCTGCCTCAGCTCCCTCTCTCCTTCTAAACCTTCTGCGACGGCCTTCATCCTCACGTCTTTAGCATAAAATACATAAATGCCCATGCACTAATCATGCATAATTGAGTAGCAAAAAAGATTGACCAAATATTGAAAAACTGAACATAATAGAAGTATGAGTATACAATGGTATTATACTACTTTTATATTCGAATGATAACATAATCAGAAATGCAGTCCTTTATAAATGTTACGTTAAACTTAATCCTGATGTTGAAGTTGACATTGTGCCTACTTTTACTGAGTGTACTATGAGTTTCTGAGATGGTGAAGTATACACAAGTTACACAACTGATTTAGCCAGGAAACACTGATAAATTTGAATGCGGCAGCTGACAGATACCTTCGTCATGGAAGGCCACTCATGTTGGGAATTACTTGAAAAGTTAAGTAATTCTTGGTACACTTGGGATTCATCTACATCCACACCCTTAGGTTTTACTGTAAATGCCACCACTCCCGCCGTGGTGCTAAATGCATTGATACAAATTACCATGTATTTAAACTAATTGTCAACATCTAGCAAGCAATGCACAACTGATTTACCATATAATTGTAATATAATAATCCCTACACAAGGATTTAGCTGTTGCTGTATATGTTTAGATTATACCTACATGTCTAGGAACATTTGGAATAGCAATTATGCTTACCCTGCTCCAATACTCTGTAGATCCTTATAAATCTCTTCTTGGGATCTGCCACGGCCTATGGAGAATCCACTGCAACAAAATCCATCCAATATTGTTCATTGTAATACTAATTCCTGCTTCAAAATAATTCAGAAGGCTATAATACTTACGGAATACCCTTACGTCTCATTCTGGGACAATTTGAAAGTGCAGACAAGGAACATAATACTCTAAGAAAGTCTGAGAGATCAAATAGCATTGATGGTTCAAATAAGTCTGAATCCGGTAGGCCAAAAGTGATGGAACAAGCGCTTAGAAATACTTTTATATTTCGGAGACATAAAAATTGAGCCATTTGAGGCTTCTGATTTACATCTTTCATATCTATACACCCAGGATCAACAGTGTTCAAAAGATTACAAAGCAGCACACCATCTCTTAGTGTGTATGCTAAGTCGCACGCATTTGCATTTGGCCAATTTGCCTTGTGATCTGTTCTTAATGCGCCACATCTTGTCAACCAACTGGCACATTCGTGCCAGCCGGTTTTGCTGTCCCCATTGGTCTCCATTCTATTCATCATTTTCCCTTCCTTTCATTTTCTTTATTGAGCACAGAGGGAATGAGTTTGGCAATAAATATTGTTCTAGTATGTGACATTTGAATTGTCGCATGCCAATTCTGGAGTACAAATTACTGATTTCTTATAGTCGAATGTAATTACGTCAGAGAATTCACAATTCACGTGAAAATTCCTTGAACTCTGCTTTATTTCCTTAGCGAAAGATTCTTATACTGACGAGGTCGGCACATTGTTAAATTAACACGTGAAATGTCGCAAACAGTTAATACAAGTGAGCGACTGATAATACTATCACCAGAAAGCGATTTCGCCGAATACAAAGAACAGTGTTTGTCTGTATTTCCTGGCGTACATATCCTATTGCTCATTGTTGGAATGTTTTGGGGATGAATTCTGACACTTGCTGCATTTTCTCTTTCTATCTTTCATTGCTGTGTTTCCGCTCCCAAATGATCTTGCTTCCTTCCGAGTGTTCGGGTCGAAACTTTTCTTGTTTTATCTACCCCTTGCTTCTGTATTTCCTGTACACGTAGTAGTACATACGTAGTACTTACTGCACTCACTGGGCCTAACTAATTGCAAGTTACAAGCGTTGTAAGTACTCTATTGTACTCTGCTCCACTCTATTCCACCATGTTCGCTGGCGTTCGCCTTCGCTGCCTACTTCGTCCACAGCAATCATTTAACACACTGCTAACTGATAGAATGCACCATGCTCATTGGATTTCTCGGTCGATCGCAAGTGAACACCGATAACTGCAGATATGTGTCTATCTACAACTGCGTTCAGCAGACCTACTCTCGTTGCCAAGTACCACTTTTATGATTGTTCGAATAAATGGCCCTTAGACTTTGCGCTAACGCGTTTTATAGAATAGATAGTAGAGCCATGTCGGTCGGCGATCTTCTGGACATATTTTCCAGCGATTATTTCCTCACGAGCTGTTTGTAGATTTCTAAATTGACACCAGTGTCGGTAAAGAATCTTTTCATGCAGAATTCCATCGGCGCACCAGCTATACTGGATGCTTCTTACTCGAAGCATCAACGCGTCGATAGGAAATAGGAAGTTATCTGGGCACAGTGGCTCTGTGTGTACAACATATAGTACACGTGCGGCGCAAGTACACATGGGATCACCATTGGATACACATGTGTATCAAGGGGGATTCAGGAAGAGCGAACGAGAATCAAATAGGAATTAAATAAGTGCAAGGATTCACGATGGCTAATGCGAGCTCGACTAGTGATAGTCCACAAATACAAATACGCTTCGTCACAAAACAGGAACAGTAAGTGCACATTTGGAGTACTATGATCCGAGGTTAACATACGACAGGTTATTCAGCTAACACTGTAGTTCTTTGAATTCAGATATGCCGTTCCGGATTATCCTCTGTCAGTACACGCATCCATAGTTTCAAATGAATTAAACACAATTGTAAATGAATTACTCAAAGGTATGAACGATTGATTCAGGACTCTTAGTTTCCCTGTCATGAAATTATATGTCAATATCCTGTTACAGAATCTGTGGAAGCACAAAGTCCGATAGAATTCGACTTTCTTGTGTGCTCACAATTCTTAAGAAGTTCCTTATGCGAGCATATAGCTGAGAGGGATGTCTCTACCGAAGATATTATTGTTGTTGAGTACATAGAAAAACATCCTCCACCCGAGCCACAAGATTGTCTCATTCATGATGATTGGGTGTCTGCGGTAGCCGTGTGTGAGAGATGGTAAAGTTCTATTTTGTTCACAATACTAATGAATTAATTAGTGTTGCTAATGAAGTGTTGAATTTATAAACAGGATTCTGACTGGGTGTTATGACAATACACTGCATATATGGACAACCAAGGGACAACACCATCTAGTTATTCCTGGCCATTCGTCTCCTATAAAAGCTGTAGCGTGGATATCATTAAGTGATGAAACAGCTTGTTTTGTTAGGTATATTTTCTTTATAATATGTTCAATATGTTTGGCTGAAATCAATGTTTTAACTAGTTTCTGAATTATCATAGTGCATCCCAAGATCAGACTGCAATCATTTGGGACTGGAATATAACAGAGAATTCTGTGGACTGCATACATGTGTGTAGAGGACACGAACGAGGTTTAGAAGCTGTAAATGTAAATTATGATAAAACTTTAATGGCTACTGGTGCCTGGGATACCATGCTTAAAGTTTGGTCAACTTGTATGTATACAATCTGTTATCTACAGAAGTTCACAGTATATGATTCATAATGGAAATTTCATACTCCATTTCACAGCTAATCAAGATGAAAATGAAAATGGAGAATCCATTTCCAAAAGGTTAAAGTCGGAACATGGAAAGACTAGAGTAAGTAACGAGTCATTCCGAAAATGATATATACAATACACCTCTTAAATAAGTTTAATTTCTAAAGGTACCAAAAAGAACAATGAAAGGTCATAAGGAAGCTGTTAGTGGTATAGTCTGGTCGGACAAAACAGAGATAATCACTTCATCCTGGGATCATACAATAAAACTATGGGACTCTGAACTAGGTGGAATAAAACACGAGATTCCAGGAAACAAAAGTTTCTTTGATATCGATTACTCTCCCCTGTGTCACGCAGTAATCGCAGCATCTGCTGACAAACATATCCGATTGTACGATCCACGATCAACAGGTATGCTGGATGATAGCAGAATGTGTAGAAGTAACAAGTATCGTACATACATATTAACTTGAGTGATTGTACTTACAGAGGGATCAGTTGTTAAAAGTATGTTCACATCTCATACACAGTGGGTACAATCTGTGCGGTGGTCGACAGTAGACGATAACTTATTCGTATCAGGAGCTTACGATAATAATATGAAACTTTGGGATACTAGGAGGTACACCTTAGCATTTAATAAGCCCTTTGAGTAACATACGACTGTGTAAGGTACAGATTTCAATAAGGAATTAACTTTTAATGTTGCAGTCCAAAGGCACCCTTGTTTGACTTGACGGGTCACAAAGACAAAGTCTTGTGCTGCGATTGGTCAAATCCGAAACTCATGGTATCCGGTGGCTCGGATAACACTGTGAGAATATTTAAGTCAAAGTATGTCGCACGTTAACAGTAAGTTGGCCACTCTGTAATACCTGAATTTGCCACAGATATCAATATTGAATTGCAAAGCATGAAACATTCTGTTTTTTAATTGATTTTGATATTTATTTTACTGTCTCATGAATATTGTAACTAATATTGATCAAAAATATACATAAGACATGCTGAAGAAATCTATATTGTAATATAAGAAAGACGGTGAAATAAATCGATGTCATTTTGATATATGAAACGTGAACAGGCAAACCAAATGTGCAGATGCAGTGTTGGATAGTTAAAATAAAAACAAATAAAGACGCTTATACAAAACAACGCAATGGTGGTTCTAACAAATATATTTCGTGTTCTAAGAAAAACCTAGCATCAAATGAAAAGTTGCATTTTTATTTTGCTGTGTTCTTTCGCAATGAACCATTTTTAATTTAGCGTCGTACTTTACATCATTATAAAATTACCACATAATTGACAAAAGAGATCTAATAATCGTTCAATACATCGCCAGCACCTCTTTTTTTGAAGAATTTTGCACTGTCTTTATTACACACAAATCAAGGCAGTTACTCAAAGTAGTACAAATCGCACCAGTATAAGCTGTTAAAAGTATGGAGACAGAATTTTACATTTTATCGTTTATTAAGAGGGGCTTTGCCAGTTTTTATAGCCTCCTATTTCATTCGAATCAATTTCACTGTCAGATGTACAGAGGTGGACGCTGGATGTATTACACAATTCTTTAGGATAATGTGGGGGGCTTCTGCGATTTTAATATTAATTACGGGGACAATCTCAATCAGTCTATTGCACATGCTGTACTCTACTATACATCAGTAAATTGTATAATTCCATAAACCGATCCCTTATTGTGAAGAACGTGTTTAATTTGTTAAGCTCTTCCAATCCTAAAGAATACCAAAAACGTCTTAGGGCTTTAGTAGCTTTGAAAAAGGCATATACAATAGTTGCTACTCGATTCGTAAAAAGGCATATTAGTATGAAATATCATGTAGAGTCGTCAATTGTGTGTATTAAAAAATTAAAAACACATCTCGAATTTCACGCACCTAATGAATAGTAATTGTTTCTTTGGAGTAAAGTGGCTGAAACCCAAATGAAGATAGAACGTGTTAAGAAGTGCGATAGCTTCCTAGAAATTGTTGGGAGGAACGGAAGCGAAAGTAGAATGAAGGAGAAAGTTGCAATCTAATACATGTAAAATGAAATGCGAAACCACATGTCCCGTTTGGGGATTGACGGGGGTGGTTCGCGGAGAGTGGTGTGCAAACCTAGGAAAGGAAAAGAAAAATCTGATTCGACTAAATCCCCAAAACAGATCGTTTATTGATCAAAAATAAGGGATGATAATAATCGGGACTTTGATTCTTTCACTTGGAATATACCAAACCATACTTGTAAGTAACTCTAAGAGACTGTTCGGTGCACGCTCCGATACAAAGTGTAGGGCGACATGGAGCGTGCACTCGCAGTGTGCAGTTTACAGTAACAGTGTGTCTGCAGTCTGTGTCGTGTCATAGGCAGATGGTTATAAAGTACGCATTAAAAATTATGCATACACCTACACACCACGTGCTCGCCTCACACTTTCTTTCTCTCGCTCGCGCGCGCGTGCTCTCGCTCTCGTAACTTTTTCGTTTTTCCACTTTCTCACGTTCTCGTTCTCTCGTTTTTCTGCTTTAGAAGACCCTATCTAAACCCCCACATTATCTCACACAAAGACTAGCGTTTTTAAACGATCCAAAATAAACTAAGGGCACTTTTAGTGGCTTATGCCCTGTTCTTATTCGAGTTTCATGAAAAATCTAATTCTGACCATTGTTAAACTTTGTTTTATTACAGCACCTATCGACTTCTAAGAGTCCCTATCTTAACTAACTATGACACACTTGCCTTAATCTAGAATTTCATTACGTGCTATGCCTCGCCATCTTAAAGTATCCAAACCTAGCTTCTTTTCTTCTGATCGATCCTTGTACGGATACGAATGAATAATGTCCCAACATCTTACTTCTCATTTCCTACGAAATGTCACCGCATCCTCTTTTTTATTGGTCGCACACCGCATAACAATGTCGTCGAAGGAAGGAGGGAAAAATCAAGCAGACGGTATAATGTTGTTTTGGAGAATTACATATTTCCGTTTTTATCGTTGACACAAAAAAAATCAGAGTACGATTGAACGGAAGGAGGAGTAGGAGGGTGGTGGGTGGGGTGGGTGGAGGGCAGGTGTTCAATAGATGGACGGGGTTCGAAGAACGAAGTCTCTGCGGACAGAAGTAGTCCGCTGAGAGGTCTTGATGAAAGAAGAAACTGGGAGATTCGGCTGGGTAGCCGGGGGGGTACTGGAAGTAGGCAGAATCACGGAAATCAAGATCATTACAGCTAAGAGTTTCGCTTAACAATGTAAAACAATGACTTAAAACTTCATGAACTAAAGACTGTACAAGTCGAAGTACGATGATGCTTCTCGACGTAACATCAAGTCAACTCGGACTCGCCACGCTTAAGCCGAAAATTCGACTAATATTATTTTTTTTACTTAAAAACACCCTACGTTTTTTCTCGTCGATCCTCTACGATCAGGCTACGACTACGTATAATCTAATCTAAAAGAGGCTACGCTAGATTTCTAGAGAAAGCTTACGGAAAGCAGCATTGCTTGGAAACAAAGTTCCAACGGTTTTTGTAAACCACACCCGGCCAGCCCAAGCACCCGACCCGCGGTGCGCAGCAAGCAGTCCTTACTATTATATTACAGTAGATAATATGTTGTAGAATAATATATATTTATTATTAATATGAATAGCCAGTCAGTCTTGACGGGTGCGAGGTGCATAGGCTGAACGGTGCCCCACCCGACGTCGTGAACAGGGAGAGGCATCTTGTATCCTAACTATCGGCTAATTATCTACCTAACTTAATCATTTAATCGATTACTGCCTATCCGAAGTAGTGCCTAGCCTATTCATAGTCAACACTAGCTACACAACGTCTTTCGCCGTGTCCTCTTTGCCTTTTATACAATTCTTGAAAGTCTCCCTCTTTCGGCTCCCTCCCGTTCATGCTCACATGCTTTCGCATTCTTTCTTTCTCACCCTCTCTCACACAATCCTATTGGCCTGCCCTTTCTGCGACGTTCAATCTTTCTCTCTTACGGAATCACACACGTCTTCGCTTGCTCTTGCTCTCGTGTCCTCTGTCTCTCCCTACCGCCGTTCATGCAGATCGTATAATATGCTTCCGCTCTATGTTGCTTGCTTCCTTACTATCTCTCAGCCTGTTCTTCAGTGCGGCTCGGTATCTGCGGGAGCTGGCGTTTTCTCGGTCGAACTGTTGTTCTTCCGCTCGGTCAGCGCTAATGCTGCTCTTTGTTTGGTCGTCACAATAATTATTAGTTATTTAGTACAAGTCTATTAGTAAAATTCTCAAAATTTACTATTTAATCACATGTGATTTTTGTTGTCAGTCGTGGTGACAATCGCTTGTGCAACAATTACACACTTGCAAATAGGTTCTCCCCTTTCGCCTTTCGTTCTTCCTATCTTTCTCTCGCTCGCGCCTTTTTTCTCCCTCAATGCATGGACTCAAATCGAGTAATAATCGGTCTCTTAAAAAATAGCTCATACCACTTTTTTCATCTTTTATCTCTTGTCATCAAATCGTGATGTACCAAAATAAACTAAATATATTATTTACTTCAAGTCTCAACAGTGTAAAAATCTTTCATACTTTAGATGACGTCAATAATAGTAATCGTTAATTATAATAATACAGCATATTATTGTAATATTATAATAATAGCTACGATCGCCTCTAACTCTATCTAACTACCTGCCCGCCACTTGTCGTGAGCTCGGAGCTCGCGTATTTGGTAGAAAGCTTTCCCGCTAATCGTTCCTCGATTCGATCTATGTCAGACAATGTAAAACTGTGCCGGATGTAGAAACGGGGTGTGCGCTATCGTGGGAACGCGGACGAGCCGGTGGCTTTTCCATCGCTTCGACTCTTGGACTCTATGCATCTCACCCTTTTTGCCATCTTTTACCATCTTTTATCGTCTTTCAGTACCCTAAATATCAACTACCCGCTTGCCTACATTTTTAAACCTATCTGCGTCTCTGCTCATTTATTCACACCCCCGTCACTCAATCCTCCCGTGACGCATGCATCTTTTTACGCTCGTACTTCTTTCTTCCTCTCGATATATCTCCTACAGTCCCATTACAGTCGTTACAGTAACGCCGCGACGTTCGTTCGTTCGTTCGTTCGTTCATTCGATTTAATAAATTAATATACACTCTAACTATCGTGTCCCGCCAGTCCGAACGAGCCTATACCGAGTGGTCTCAGACTCTTCCTGTGCGCCATGCATGTTTGGTCGCTCCCCCGCCTTTCGCCCTCTCTTCCTTCATTCTCGCCTGCCTGCTTGCTAAACTTTGCCCCTCAATCTCAGCCTTTCTCACGGTTTGTCAGCTGCTCTCTTCCTCCGTTCGTTTTCTCATCTCCCGGACACTCTCCCTCAATCGGGCGGACAAACTCGATTCACAAGGATCCGCCGGAATTTGATTTCTTTTTGTTCCTAGATTTCGCACGGGTCGCCTGATGTTCGGAACCCGCGGCAATCCCGTTAGTGGCAACTATACATACAAAATCTATCCGAATTCGTAACCAAAAAACAAACGTATTGATATTTAACTGGCTACAACGCAAAAACAATTATATTCTCTTAACTAGAAGATCAAAATTTGGCTCAGGTTTCGCATTTACATACCGACGTAAAAATATATTATAATATTTTTCAGCATATCCCTGTCTAAGCGGATTTGTCTGAAAAGGCACAATTCTAAAAAAAATATCTGTATTCACTGTACAATTAAAACTGATATTGATTCGTAGTAACTGTACTCATAAATATAAATCCTCTAAAAAGTACTATGTTCCTTTCGTTTGCGTACGATAATTACACGTTATCTCCAAAGACGTTTTAGAAATAAAGCTTTTTTCCCCGCTTGATTTCTCATAAAATATATCCGTTCGTGATTAAAAATAGAAACGTAAGAATTGTAGTCGATTAAAAGTATCGGGTAATAAAAAATCTCCGCGTGGCAATACATATTATGATGTGCCTGGCTTGGAATGTCTCAACGAAACAGAAGAACAAAAAGATGGTAAAGAATAGAAGAGAGATAGTAGGTAAAGTAAGAACCGACAAGAAGAGCGGTGAAAGTGCAACTAAATGTCCAAACAAAAGTTTCGGTTTATGAAGAAGTACCTGAAGAAGAGTCAATAAGGACAAGTCGATAAGTATAAAACTAGCGTAACTGTAAGAAAAGAGACAAGAGCGAAAAGAAATGGTATACGAAATCATACGATGAGAGTGCAGTGAGTGGATGGGGTGGTGTGCGCTGTTAAGGAAGAGTCATTATGTGGAGCGTCCACGCGAAAACGATGATTTCTCGCGCGACGGCTCTTCTTTCGCAGCCCCGCCACCGGCCAGCCAGCTGGCACAAGTCCGGTAGGTACTGATTACAATCATACTGAATCTGAATTTTGTTCTGTTGCTGTATCAACTCTAGCGTTTGGAAGTTTTCTTTTCTCGGTATATTATCATTATTATTATTATTATTACTCTTGGGAAGAATTCTCCTTTGTATATTTCTGAGCAGCGTTTTTATAGTTTACAGTTTTTGTTAAAATATTTATTCACACTCTCAAGCGTTCAGCTTCAACTTATCGTCTCCTTAGTAAATGTAATACCTAAAGTTAAACCTGGAAGCCTATCAGCTTGACACTAAACTGTCCGTCGCAGAATATCAGTTTCTTGTCACTCTCGTAAATGATGTGTTGGCGTTACAGCGTGTGGAGCCGTGCTGGTGCCGAACAATGTAGAATGACACGAGCACTCGTACCCCCGTCTTATGACAACATTCATTCTCTAATCGTTGCAAAATATTAACTACTTTCACCTATTTATCTGGTGGATAAAATGTATAAAAGATGGCTGGCAAGTCAATTTATCATGAGGAAGAATCTTATCTGACTTTACGTAATGTATTTACTCTCATCTATTCTTCATTAATATAATCCCTCGTATCAACAGGTGTGCCTCTCCTAACTTACGAAACCCTCAGTGTTGTCGAATCTGAAACAGATTAATTCCAACTCTGCAGATTCTTTCTACTGAATAATACTCCTACCAACTATTAGAACGCTTCTAATCGCTTCAACCGATCCTTCTTCCTTTCTCTCATCTCTCACTCTCTCTCTCTCTCAATCTCTCTCAATCTCTACCTCATTGCTTCTGGACTTACCTATAAACCGTGGCCTACTTCGGCTGCTGAGCTTGGTATTGTTGGTAAGAGTCATCAGGGGATGCCGCGTTACTTGTCTGTTCCGAATCACCCAGTGGCATAGTGTGAATAATGCTAGGAGGGTATGTAGTGTAAGAATAAGGATGCGGGCTTGCTGCTATGTACTAAAACATGAAACATAATCGTTTCACCAAGCTCTCAGCAAATCACCATGATAGTGAATAAATGCGCCGATCAAGAGCTACTTACGGAACCAGTGCCAAGGTGCAATGTGGACATTTGTGTAGTGAGTTGAGGAATCATACTGTACTGTGGGTTACTAGGGTCAGCTGATGGCATCATCTGGAACAGTGAAGATGCTAATGAGTTCTCTACTACTTATCTCAAAATATAAACAAGGTTTAGCAAAGATTTCTCGTATTTATGAACTCTACGAAAAGAGGGAGAGAAGCATGAGTTGTTTATTAAGTCAAGTAGCAAAACAAAAAGAACAAAAATTGTGTACTAAAACTCACGTCGACCTGTTGCATGTGTGGTGGCGCAGTCTGCACTAAGTAAGGGGTCACCCATGGAGTACCCGGAACGCTGTAGCCAGGTAGAGCTTGACCATAGTGACGACTGTATTGGGTTAGGGTAGCCGTAGGTAGCATGTGAGTTGTTGCCACTCCATTCTGACCAACACCGCTTGTATCGTAATTCAGAGTCATGTTCTGCGAGAAATACACAATTCTTAGAAATAGTGAAAACTTTCCTGGCTATTTATTTGACTTCAAAGTTACGTACTTCTCCGGTTTCTCTCCATATTGTACTTTTGTATAGTGATTTCTTCTTATTACCGCCATCAGCAAATTTCACGAGTAGAGGATCCTTGGCTCCTTGTAGTGCCTTTCCATTGAACATTTGGATAATTTGTTCACACTTTTCTTTGGATTCCATTCTGTGGGGCAGACAATGCACGATATGTCTTGTAAGACTGTTCCAGCGGAGAAGCTTATTATATTATTATCCCTTTAGCATTAATACTACCTAGCAAATCCGACGCCTTTACTTTGTCCGGCGGTGTCACGAAGGATACGCGTAGAGATGACTTGACCATATTGAGCGAGTAAACCTTCAACGTCGTTCTCCTTGAAGTTGAGTGGTAGGTTTGCAATATATAAATTTGTGGGGTCCTGCTCCTGTTGCTGAGAAGAGATAAAAAGAACTATGCAACGCGCTGCTCTTCAGCTTCCTTAACATTTATACATATAAAATATAAATATATATAGAAATTACTCTCAAAGGACTTAGAGCTCTATCATTTTAACATCCATGACCGACAATCATATCAGAGATGTATCGAAAACGTGTCCAAATGAATGCACAGACGACTCACTGCGGAACTTTAAAAACTATTATTGCAATTCTTTTATCAATGCTCAAACAATTCTGTCACGAATATGTCCTTGGATACACTATCCAGGATGCTCGAACACTATTCTTGATAATAGTGAACATGAGGAATAAAAACAGCATGTAATGCATGTTGATGCAACGTGTTGAAAATAAACTTCGTGGCAGTTAAGATGAATTTCTAAAAAATTTAATATCTACATGCAGAGATAATATGGGTAGTTCACATGGCACATATCCGTCTGGAGTGTTAAAATGATACACGAAACTTAAAAGTTACATATCTACTATAAATTACAAAATTTTGAAACTAAAACGACAGACTGAACCCGAACATCCGTAATCGAACGTGACGTGAAGTTTAAGAAGTGGAAACCGCGTAACAGATTTTCTTCCGACCAAAAAACATATACGTCTACTTTAATGATGCTACAAATAAATGATCAAGCTAGAGGAATTTAATGTTATCTAATTTGATGTAACAAATATGACTGATAATTATTATTCTCAATGTCGAAAGGTTATCATGCTTCATGGCATTACGTTACCACATTCTGGTGGCTCTCTAAATTTGCTTTATGGATGCACTCAATATATTGCGAGTACTACTTGTGGTACGACAAACAGTTCTTCGATCTCAATCGCATTCTGCATTTCTATGCAGAGCATGCTCACACGCATAATCGTAATATCTACTTGAATCTCTAAACATCATCCTTCTGAAGGTACTATTCCATTAAGGAGCAACAAACATTGTAACTAAAAACGCTATAGAAAACACAATACAAAGTCACGGATAATTCCTGAACTGAAAATGTACGACACCGCATAAAATTGCATGAAATGTGAGGTAAAAGAAAAATTCGAGACAACAGAGTCTATTGGCCAATTAATAATAGTGAAATCGCCTGTGCACTCCATTTCTAATATGAAATATGTTCCTCCATCTCCAAACCTTTATCTACGTGATAATCGGTGTATGAATTTGAGCCAAAAGGTATTCTTCTACCATTTGAAACCTAATTAACGCTAATCTTTGATACTGCGAGAATGTTTATACTTCGTGTTCTCTACGCTCTTTCAATTGATATCTTTTGATTGTAAGGTATTCCTATTTTAGTGTAAGTACCAGCAATTACAAGCTAACTAATCGTCTCCTACCAGACGATAGACAACACCGAACCTTGACCAGTTTCGAGGATGACCATTCAAAGCAATAATAAAGTATGTTTCTAATCACACGTGACATTTTGTAGGAGACAAGCATGGTAAGAAGCACAGGCATGTTCACATATATACAGTTACATCATGAGAAATAAAGAACGAAAGTGGGCTAAATTACTTCGCGATATCGCACAAAACACATAACGTTTCTGAGGTATACGCACGTACATATACATGTGTTCATGCTCGAGATCCTGATCATGTCTTTATAAGCAAGGAACGAAAAGTAAATGATATACATCTGTACGCTAAACTGAACCTGAAGTCAATTTTTATGCACCCTCAAGCATATTTTGAGATCCACCATTTCTCTCAAGAATGAATCAAAATCTACAGTTACTTGAATATACTTATACTTTACGACAATTTACTTCAATCTTGCGAATGCATTAAAACAAAAAAATAAATAATGAAAATATTATGATATAAGCCAAGCTGATGGCATTTATATAAATATATATATATAATATATATATATGTATAGTATATATATATGTATGACAATATAATATATTTCAATATATCCTTATTTCGATAAAATCTCTTACATACTGATCAAATGCGACCGTATATAAAGGACTTTGCCGAAGATTTGAATCCACTTCAAATGTTCGAGAATCCTCGCTGCAGTACACTAATTGTGGTACCATGGTAAGTAGGACTATCTCAATGGAAGACGTATTGAATTGCTAAGCCAGTGCTCAAATCTTCCAAGCAACTCCCTAATACACGTCGTAGAATTGTTGGTGTGCTGGTTAAACTTTTATTATAGAGAAGCCAAGTGTGTCAATCAGAGCCAACCAACACCCCAGGGGTAAGACAGCACCTGATCTTCACATAGCACCGCCGAATTGTAAGTAAACACCGTGTACCCAGAGCACAGTTAATAAACGGGTACATGTCGTTTAGTCGTATCATATCACATGCGACTGACATCATCACAGCTGCTGGTGGCACCCCGTGCTTTTACCACGGCCAGATTAGAAGAACCATTCCAAGTTAGTCTTTTGGGCAATGATACAGATAGGAGCCAATACTCACTTGGCGATTACGTGAAAATAAAACAAATCATCGTACGGATGAGATGCGAAGAACGAGCGCGGCCATCGCAACACGCGTGTCTCTCTTTACTCAATCGACGTCCAATTTCTTAGCGAACGACACGACGTGACGCGCAATGTGTCGTAGCTATTAACACTTGAAATGCTGCCATACTTCAAAGCAAATCGTCTGGCATTTTGAGCGCACCGGAAGAATGACTCGTGATATTCTGCATGTGCCAGTAGGCCACCAATCTTTTCCCATCGACAACCACATAAACACTCGAGTATAATAGATGTTCGCTAGAGGCTGGAATTAGTGCTGCCACGAATGCAATTTTCAGACATGAATTATAAATGTGTTGACATAGCAGTTTCAGCAATTTGTGGCCGAGGTACAGCAGCAAGCATCAATAGGTTGGTAGGTACATGAGATAGAGTGACAGATAGAATTGGTGAATATCAGAGACTTTTAGACCAGTGAGAGAGGTTTCTTAGGGAAAAGTATAAAACTGGTGTGCCCGAGTTACAATGTGCCTTCAATGACGCCTTCGACTTTCCTTTCCAAACTTGCAATATTCCTCTAATCTGATATCATTGCATAAAAACTTCGATGAACCTTTCTTCTATTGAAAAACACTATCTTTATCGAGTTAAGGGGACGCACTGCAAGTAGCAGGGCAATGATGCCATAAAGCTGATGCCATGCCTGTCTTTTGGTAACAATCGTAATGCTCCTTCGAACGAATCGCGACGTCTGACAAAAGTCACATGTCGTATCGATCAACCGATTACTATTACAACTCACAGCAGAATATATAGATCGATTTCAGTGACGAGACGCTACATGGTTTTTAAACACTCGAGTCTTCGTTGTTTTCAATGAAACACAAGCCACGATTTGCAATATGTACAATTCATCATCGTCACTGTACTGGGCAATAAATAGGCAATTGATCTATCGACTGGATACCCAAAGCAGACTTTACGGGCTATGATAAACAATGCAGATTGCAAGAGTATAATTCAACAGAAATGAGCAACGGGATCGAAATACTGATCTACTCGGATGCTATGTCGGAAGGTTACTGAAAGACGACCGTGGCATCTACACTGACTGACACTTCGGTACTCTGCTGTATCGCGCGATTCGAACGCAATGCTATGCATGTATAATACATGTATAGATAATGTTCGCTTTCACAGTATTACTGGAATAACAATTTCATCGATTTAATGGTACTTATAGAAATGTTTCGTTGGAAAGGTGGATAGGGTGAATGAAAGTATGCAGTAACAGAGGGGATGATAGTTGGACCAAGGGCAGGAGTAGATTCACAGTAAAAGATGAAAGTGAAAGAAAAAAGAGACCGAAAGTAAAGTAGGAATGTCGGTGAGAATGAGAGAAAGAGAAAGAGGGGAAAGAGTGACAGAGAGAAGAAAGGTTTACTGTTACTCTGGTATTACTGTACTTGCATGCACAACCAACGTACACTGGGCAGTCTACGGAGCAACCAGATACCCACTTTCGCCATCTGCGCTTGGATGCCCTTGGCGACCAGTGCTTTCACAGCACCCTCTGCCGCCACTGGTGACTCAAAGTCTACAAAGCCATAACCTGCAACAGAAAATCGCCATCTTCATCAGTACCTCTTGAAATCCGTCAGAATTCGACGTTAACTTTCCACAAGAGTCAAAACTTATTTGTCAGACTTCGAAAATTCGTCCACAAAGAGAAATCAGTTGACAGTTCGATTCTTCACTCACCTTTACATTTATTTGTGTTTTTATCGAGAATCGCCTTCGTGGAAGTAATTGTCCCGTATCTGTAAAAACATAATACATTAAAAGCCATGTATCAGGTGGGCACACAAGCTCCAATGGAGAAGACAATGCACTTCTTCTCGCGGAACTTATCATTGTAAGATTTTTCAAATGATTATAATACAGACTTACTGAGAACACATGTTAACAAGGTCTTTGTCAGTTGTATTTTGGTTGAGGCCGCGGATGTATAGGTTTGTTTTCGAGAGTTGTTCCGGTTGCTGTCCTTGAATAGCATTATTGCTAAGACTCGTACTCATCGTCCCGCTTTGACTGCCCGTTGCACTGCTACAACTACTAGATGTGTTAGCTGGGGATGAGGCTGTGGGTACACGTTGTCCACCATACTGCAACATAAGAGATATCGCCATAAAATTCAATTGCTGAAACTGATATGCAATTATAATTGAATGTCCTCCCATATAGAAATCAGACATACAAAGTGTAGATCACGTTTCGCTTCGTAGGGTGGGAATTCTCGTGCCGCAGTGTCACGGTGACCCCACCCGGCATACGAAGGGGTTAAAATCATCGTAAGTCTTTCAGCCGATGCACCGAATTTATGCACTTTAACGTCCGTAAAAGAAGTTCCTCGGTTTGCGTAATATTTTCACGAAACTACACTTGAAAATTCGAGTGAGCACACCTCCAGGAACCAGTGGCTGCAGGAATTGATCGGGGGCAACGTTCGACAACCCTCCGGCGATAAATTGCGAAGTGGGAGCACGTTAGATTTTCTATTACTAAACTGGAGAAATCGCAATGCTAGAAAGATGCGGACTAAAATCTGGCTTTCTCCTGACTGAAAAGCATGCGGTATCGGCACGACGACTCCACCCGGCACGCTGAGGGGTTAGATTAGACTATCGCAGGAACGACAGGCTCCTGTTACGGAATGCAGCCACCCTGTATCTACGCCTTCGTCCGCTCGTATCTATCGTCCCATTGTCGTGATTCTTCCCTTCGCTTCCCACCCACGCAAGCTGTCCTTCCTGTCGAGACCCTGCGCTCTACGGTCAAGGGGTGTCAGCTGGAGAAAAAGACACCCTCTGTCCTACGCGAATTCGAAGGGGTGTCGCCGGTAGATATCGAAATGCTGCACGCAAGGTCTCTGAACCTAATGCACGAGTCTTAGGAGTGTCTTTCCAGGGTGGGTATCAATTCTCTCTACATATAACGTAGTCCCGTATGTCACGACGGCTCCACCCGGCACACCAAGGGGATGAATATTATTCCTTATTTAAGAAAAGCGATATACACTCGATGATTTTCACGAATCCGATGAGTTAACTGTCACAGGATCACTGTGGAAGATCACTGCCCTTCGTTACAGGCCCGACGCACAAGGAGTTCACGCTCATGCCGCATTCCACCATGCCAGTGCACCGGTATCGACCACTCTGCTTTTTAAAACACGAGAGGAAGAGGAAGACGAGAAGACAGGGGCGTACGCGCGCCGGAAAAGAACTCGCGAGGAACTGCTGTCTGTGACTTCCTTCGACCGGCGGAAAATCTTGTGGCGTGTTGTCATGGTGGCCCCGCCCGGCATAAGAAGGGGTTGAAGTATCGTCGCGGCGACAGCGGCAGAGCCGACCGGCGAGACGGAGCACGCGCGCGCATCCACGGGAAAGAGAGACGGGCCGAGCGAGAACAGAAAGAGATAAATAGGGAGAAGAGGATAGCAACGGACGCTGCAGACTACCCTGGCAGTGATGCACTCTGTCTCGTATCTAGTGAATGGCTGATACCAACACTACTCTTCCCAATGCCATTCTTAACCGATCCCTCATCAAGTCATATAGTAAAAATAACTCCAGTAATCTACTCTTGCCCTTGTAACAAAAATTACCTTAGAGTCCGACCCATCATAAAATCTACCTATGATCTTTCTCCTATATCTTTCTGCATCGCATGATCTTTTATTACCGAAAGTCTTTCACTAAAGTAATAGAAAAAGCAATGATTTTTCGTCGTCCTTGACGAAGGTCTCTTCTAGCAGGGTAACAGTAATGAATGGAGGTGTCCTAGGAGGGGGGAACCTACCGATGCATGCTGCGCGTAGGTGGCTGTGGCATAAGGATTGGCCGTAGGCGGTAGTTGCTGCGCGCCGACGGGCATCTGCGCGGCCGCAGCGGCCGCAGCGTTCGGGTAGCGCGTGTACGGCGGATAGGCCGCTGCGGCCGCAGCCGCAGCCGCTGCCGCGTGCGAGGGTGCCGCACCCCAGGCGGCCGCACCACTCGCACGATACTGCACCGGGTTGCCGCCTCGTGGTCCACCCCCAGCGTTACCCTTCAGTCCGCCTCCACCTCCTCCGCCGCCGTGGCCACCTCCACCGCCACCAACTCCGCCACCCCCGCCGCCGCCGCTCCCAGCATTCCCACCGCCGCCGCTTGTCGGTCCTACGCCGACTCCGCCACCACTCCCGCCTCCTCCTCCGCCGCCGCCCCCGGCGTTACCGTTGTTGGCGCCCACGAACGTCGGCCGTGGACCGTTCGTTCCCTGAAACGAAAAATTCACATGTTACACACTGCAGTCTTCGAAATTTTTATATATTTCTCATATTAAGCTTTAATTTATAAGGTCATTGTTCAAATGACTTTAATGCTGGATGCAGAAATTGATATATTAAAGGTGAGGCACTCTGGGATAGTTGGAGATTTTGGGAAATTTGTAGGGAACCATGCGCCTCTGTCTAATTAGCGTCGTTTACGCAATGATCCCGTGTCAGCTAATGTCTTTAGCAGATGTTACACCGAAACTCGGGAGGCAGAGATGACCAGCCAGAGGCACATAGGCCGATGATGTAATTGCCAGTCTGCCTGGGGATCCCTGGTTCGACGAACTCTCGGTCGAGAGTCTATGAGGAATAAGGATGAAGGTCCTTGCGTTTCAGTTGCTCACTGCCATTTGTATGGCTGACAAGTAGAGAACCTTTAAGGTCGATCCTCGTTCCATGTTTGGGAACGGAACATGGGGCGAATAAAAATTAGTGATCGATTCTTGAAACGCCAACATTTGCTACTGAAATTCTTTCCACCTCTAACTGAATTACACGTAGGTCCTGTCCTGGCTACCGTTCTTTATCTCCTCGCCTTCGTATAAATAAGATTAAAGAGTGACGCTTTAATAAGCTTATCTACCCGATGGACGAGCGTCACCATCGCTAAGCTTGACATTGAGCATGAAATAAATTGTTATTGCACACGCTGTAACTCGAGGTTGATACACGAATGGTAGCCCTTATCAAAAATTGCTTCGATCGTGTGGTACGCTTAGTCGCTATATCATGTCCAGATTAAAAAGTCCACAACTCGAAAAGAATCATTGGCAACGAACAATTCTTTATCAAGCTACCGTGATTTTTCGTAGGTCAATGAACCGGAAACAGCAAGGTCGGGGGAATTCAAGCTGGCCCAAGATGAAACGTACGTGGCAGCTTCCCCGGCGCGAGATCGCCAAGGACTTTCCCGAGCGAGTGCTGCATCTGTCGCAATCGCAGGACAAGCCTTTCCAGGACTTTCGAGCGTTGCATTCCTCGGCCTTTAGAAAGGCTTCTCGTCGATTGGCATTTTTGGCATAGTCGGTGATAACACGGCTGACTTGCCTGGCTGCCTCACCCTCTTGCTTCCATTGCCACAACCAGACAGGGATAGAGAAACTGAGAGATATATCGGCATACACATGCACACACTCTCACAAACTAAATTCTACTATACATATGTATCGGCTGAAAGTCATGCCTCTAAATCACTTATCATGGAAACCGACTGCTACTTCCTGTACCACTTACCGATTTCATCAGGCCCCTTCCTCCTAACTGTCGTGCATTTTTATGTGCTCCCCGGAAATACCATGCTCGCGCGCGCGCGCGCGCTCACACTCTTTACACGTGCGCCAATGAACAGCGCACGTACATACATCGAACTGTTTCATGAGTACGTCAGCAGAAATGACAGCAATATTCTCCAAGCGAGGCAATGAAAAATACTGATAAGACTGGCCTGACCAAGCAATCACTTGAGTGAAAGAGTAGGTCAGTACAGCATCGAACTGTATCGACCTGAATGAAAATTCTGACAAAGGTCATCTGTCATAGTTGAAATATCATAATTTTCTTTTAAATTATAATGATATCATAATAATTAACCGTGACGGTAATGCCAGATTGAACTGGGCGTGGAAGACGTCTTATCAGTGAACGACCACCGAAATTCTGCCGTTTCCTGCGTCGGTGTAATCTTAAGTTTTTACAGCTGATTCCAAAATAACAGTGGAACAATTGATAAAATAGAAGGAGGCTTTCTGTATCAAGATGTCAATATAATAGAAAACTTATTCCAAAAATAAATATCCAACAAACTCAAAGAATTCTCCTGCTCACAATCAAAGAGTATATCCAATGGCCCAGTTCGAAGAGTCGCGAATGACTATAAATGAGTGTAGCGGTGTAAGCGAGGCGAAAGCTTCGAAGAAGCGAGGTCTTTCGAAAGGCTTCGAATCGTCTTATTCCCATCGCTAGGCGCGCGCGGTCCGCATGATAGAATGATGCGCAGACGTGGTAAGCAGGAAGTGGCATCCGGTCGGTGGTGTACCACTCACGATACTCATTTCACACGTCGTTCTCTATTTCGCAGTGACCCACGTTGGCCACGTTGTCCGCATGCCGTTCAATTGAACCTCTGCCGTAGCAGCAGCAGCAGCAGCAGCAGCATCTGCCGCGGCAAATCGCTCTCTCGCGCCGTTATCGCTTTAAGCCGAGAGCCAAGATGTTCTTCTCTCCCCCGCTTGGACCATCCTCTAAGGCCATTGCCGGACACCACCCACTTCCTGGTACTCCAATCGAACGAGAACACCAGTGCGAATGAACCTCCTCTGTCTATAATGCACTTTATTACTGGAGATACTGAGACAATAACGGTAAACTCGATCCAACTGTTCTAAAGCTTTGTTCACATTATGGAATAAGCTTTTGTACTCATAGTTTGCACTCTGATAGTTGAGAAATTTATTTTGAAAGTGACTTAACTATTATAGTCGACAAAATAAAATTGGAAATGTGAGAGTATATTCTACCAGAGACACAGGAGTAGAATAGTATAAAAATGCAAAAGTATATGGAGTCCCGGAGGATTGGAATAATGGTAGCACCATAGTCTGCTTTATCGGGACACTCGACACTCGTACTCCGAGCGACGAATTCCAGATAAAGGAGCCCCGTTCTCTATCACACAGTACTACGGCCTATCTGCTACTCGAAAGGACAATCGAACGATGTTCGCTCGCCGGAATTATGACCGATCGATTATCGGTATTGGCGCAGCAGCGCACACACTGTCTTGTAATCCCATTTGAATTCATCAGGCGCGCAAATCACATTTGCCAACGCTGCCAGTGTGGCAGAGAGCGCCGGCAGCGGTAAATTCTGAAACTTTTAATTGTCCGAGTGCGGTGCAAGCAGTTCGGAGAAAGTTTCGTTGGAATTATGAAGCGTAAACGGGCAATTATGTCTGCGAGAGAACCGATTACAGTTTCTAGGAGGGGGAAGTTTTCGTGACTCATTGAGGATTCACCTAGGGAAGCTGGTGAGAGAGAATAACACCGAAGAAAGCTTCCGCGAAATGTTCAAAGTGGCATTTATAAACTTGTTTGTTTCTTTTATTTCGCCTACGTGCGAAAACACTTGCGTTACACCTCGATAAGATTCTTTAATACGTTGACTGTCCAATAAACTTTGTCTACTTTTGACGTTTGTATTTGGTAAATACATTCTGTCAGTATACACGGCTCATTTAATTTGTCCTTTTGTCCTTTGAAAAGGTTGCGGACGTGTTAACGTCGAACTTATACAGCATAAATTCGATTAAACTGCAATAAAAATTACTCGTCGTAACTGTTATGCTCTTGGAATACGACAAGGCACTAAAGTAAATATGACAGCTTCCTGGTAAAAGTTCTGGTAAACGTCTCGCTGGCACTTTCTGCCTCTCGGCAGATAAAGTACCGCTGGCGAAAGCCACCATTTCGCTCGAGTAGCGCGCGCGCGCGCGCGCGCATTATCGTAAATTTCCCGAAGCACGCGAGGAACTTCGAAATCAAGAGCTTTCCTCGGCTTCGTGGAACTAATGGTTCTCCTTCGAGGCTACTTTTCACTACTGGCCCGTGCCTTTCTTCCCCAAGAGTCCAAATGAATCCCTGACAATTACGAGGATTCCCCTCGAATTCCTGAAATGTATCGAGCAGATACCACTTACAATTCTTCACTCCAACCGATCAGATCGAACTTTGACCAACGATTTATTAGTAAAAGTCTACTAAACTACAACGAGAATATAAAGGAAGAGGATGTCTAATTTTAACACATTCTTGATAGTTCATTCAATGAACAAATTGACAGAAATCTACAAATTCCTACGATTTTATTTGAGTGGTAGAACAATGTTGCAAATAAGTAAGGAAATGTAGCAGCACCTTGAGAGAAAGTGTACTAGTTGAATGCACTAACTGGAATGAAAATAAAGGGTTGAGCGGAGGGTTCGGTGATTCTTTCACGTTATCGGAGAGGCGTGACCGCGCGAGGTCACTGATACACGATAGGGACTAGGGGCTTCTTATCGTCTTGGCCGGTATATCGTGAAACTACGGCCGACTCTCGTAATCGCTTTCTAAAATAGTCTTTCACCTTATTCTCTCCACCGACCGACCACTGCGCCGACCGATCAATGCATCGCGCCATTTACAATTCCTTCGTTCATTTCCTCTCTGCTTCAAACCAATTTCGGTTCGCCATTTTTCATATTCATTCGATTGTACACTCACTCTCGTCTGTCTTACATTTTTCATTTTATCGTTCGACTGATTTCGACGCCTATCGATAGAAAAATCAACTCCTCACAATGAAATGTTATCAGTAAGAGATGATTAAGTAACCCTCCAATATTTCTCATGGGAATTAAGAAAGGCTGAGAATCTTGACCGATTAATACAAAGTGATAGTGATCGGATAAATGAAAGTGTTCATGGAACGTTCATCCAACGCTCTCTTTCCCCTCCTGAATTAGTAAGAAAGTGCAACAAAGTGAAACCATGATTGTGTAGAGGCACTTTTTATAAAGTTCCGGGATTAGTTTTCTGTGCCAACTCGAAGCCAATCGAGTCAGCGGTCGATATATGATCGAGTTCCGTGATGCGAGTGTAGAAGAGATAGGCGAAATACGCGGAATCGAAGTTAATTAGAATCGAAGAACTTATCAACTGGCTTTGTATCCAGTGACCCGAGAATAGCTCCAACAAACTATACAGACAATCGAACACTAATAAATCTTATAGTCACCGGCATTTACCATTGAAAAATGTATCTCTCGTATTAATCTGAGAATTCTGCTACCGGATGCACTCGATCTTCTCTCTCTCTCTCTTTCATCCAAACAAGAAGGTGCGAATGGGGCGTCGCAAAAATTGGCAGGAATCTCTTCGGCGAGAATTCGCATTAACGATCAATACGCACACTTCTGTGGACGGTGAAAACCTGGCTGATAGTCAATATCATTATCAGTGGCGACATTAACAAGCTCGCCACTACGCAAGGAGCGCGACACTCGTTCCCGCAACCTGGCCGCTCAGATTACGGGGATAACGAGTGACTGCGCCAGCAGATAGCAGAGGAATAATGCAAATCTTGACTCATCCTTCCCCTTATTAATACTAAGAAATGCTAATATTAATTTCTAAAAGTTTCGATGCCCAAGAAATACATTCGAGTAAATATAATATATAGTAAATTCATTTTCGTTAAAAAAAATAAGATTTTCTCTTTATTTTCGCGTGTCTAGCACTTATGGATATTTACGAAAATTCTAAAGACATGTAATCGGTAAGAATGCGGTAGCTGATAAACTAGAACTGGCATTCGGGCGCGCATGGAATTAGCATGGAAGTTGCATGTTGCTTGGAAGTTGGCATGGGAGGGATCGAGTGATCTCGAAGGATGTAGTTCGAAGTGGACTTTCTTTTATGTTAATACGCCCCAAAGCAGGCGAGCCGAGAGGGATCAGGATGTGCCACATACCAAGTCAGGGCACGAGCGACGTCAGTTGCACGATCTCCCATGAATGTTACGCTCTATTAGCAAGCGGACTTGCACCGCCAGCTAGATAACACTCGCCCGGGCTATTGGGAATGAAATCCCATAGGAAAAAGAAGAGATCGACTGGGACTCATTAGTTGGACGATCCCAAACGCCGCTCCTACCAGAAACTTTCCTCGTCGAATCTATCGTTGGAATATTCGAGATCTATTTGAAAATTTATTTAAATCATAGTCTACTTTTATTAGTTGAACCGAACCCTGCTATCGAAAACTTTCCTCGTCAAATGTATGGTTGGAATATTCGAGATCTATTTGAAAATTTATTTAAATCATGTAATATTATATATTTTTAATCATTTAAACAAGATGAGAGACAAATAAATCATCCTTTACATAAGATAGAAAAAATACTGTGTATTAATGGGTCTTCGCATCTCAGGGGTAAAAAGGAAGTATGCCTGAAGGACCTGTCGTCCTGTGCTAGTTGCCCCCCATGCAAAAGACTGGATAGTGACCGGTGGACTGCCGGCATTCTGTCTTCGCCTTGGGAGAATATGCATACGCCATGCACTATCTAGACTTTCACCCAACACCCTGTGACAGGGCAGCCTCTCTGCAACCTCTCCCTCGTCTGCCTTGCGGGGCTTCGTTTCTCGACTCTACCTTCGGAACTACCGGTGAGTCAGGTTCAACAAGAGACACACCATTCACTTGCCATGGTATTATAAATACAATAAATTTATAAAAGAAATTCAATCAGATTCATAGATTATTTAGAATAAGATTGCTACTCTTGTAAATCCTTATTTGCTTATAACTAAACACTCGGATCTCTTAGAGGATCGTTCCTAATTACTCAGCGGCACCATGAGCTCATTTGCGCCAAGCCAAGTCACAGGCCGAGTGCAATGGGTTAACGAACGAGAGACTGACTCGTCCAGCATGAGTCACTCAGTCAGTGCTCCGAAAGAGAGACGCGGAAGACGGATTCCATGGCTTCTCTGGCAACGCAATTAATTCGTTAGACTATTTGCCTAGGAATACCACACGAATGAAAAAAGAGGAGGGAATATTAGATATATTCTGTGAGAAGTCTGCCAAAAGTTTCACGGCTGCGTCGAGGAAAAATAATGGCAGGCCGCAATTTGCCAAGCTATTAATTGGTTTCGGAGGATCGCGCCAAGGTGAGGTCGCGCGCTCGCAGCTGTGGCAGCCGATGCAAAAACACGTTTGCCTTCTGATTGGCCGAGAGCCTCGGTGTTCCAGACACCGATCAATACTGTACGTGCACCGTGTTATTATCCTTCTTCTATCTTTATTCCCTCATCTTTAACCCCTTTCCGCCGGGCCCTTCAACCCCCCTGCACCCTCGCCACCTTTGTCACAGACATTGCCTCTCATTTTTATCTCTCTCTTCGTGTACCAACAGTAGCGGAAAGGACACGTTTTCTTTGCTTATCTTCAATGATGAATCCCTTCGTGATTCACCAATGAGAACGAAACGAATCCGTATGATCACACGGTGTTTGTATAGTGTAGACCCTTCATTTATTATGGAACGTGGAAGCGGTCACATCAAATATTTCCCGGATCGACTAATCACCGTCTGTGTTTACAAATCACCGTTGATCCTTTTCCCTTCGACCACCATGCAACTATGCTTGCCGACACCCCATTTTCCCCATAGGAAAGCCGATCTGATAACACACAGTCTTAACAGGGAACGCCGGCGAACGCACTCGGTGAAAGTTACTGGCGAACACGATACTTTATTTGAAATTCCGGCGAGCTCGCCTTCGCTACCAGGATCCCCGCCCACCATCCTTCTCTCGAGGAGCAACGCGCAGGAAAGTGCAGGGGAAAAATGGCAATCTTCGTAAACGACAATCTCCAACGGTTGGGGTATCGATAGGTATCGGCGATCCGACATTTTTCACGTCGAAAGCCTCGCCCATCCAACTTTCGAATAACCACTGCCATCCATTTGTCACGGCGCCCCATGCAAAGTATACATATGTGAAGAGTAGTTGCAGTTTCGAGGGAGAGCTGCCGAGAGAATGAGATTTATTATTGACCAAGAAACTCAAGGTCTAATGAGAATGTTATTCTTTAGAAAATGACTATAGTCATTTAAGATATTTAGGAAATCGCTTGTATAACTGTTCCAATGCAAGGTTCAGCGACTCGAAGCGATGACTAATGGGAAATTAATTACAGGACCGTCAGGCCTTTCTACCTAGCAGAGGGTTTAATGGGTCTCGGTCTGTTGTACGAAAAATATGCTCGACTGAGTGCCTACTTAGTTGCAAGTTCCTCAAGACTATAGAATATTTAGCAATAATAACAATCCTTTTCTTTTGAGTACGAAGATATCAATTTCAAGGAGACTCTGGGAACTAGTAAACAATACATTTCTTTTAGACACCCACTGTATTACTATTTCGTTGGCATCATCTTAAGAAGCACGCACGCCAAAAGTCAGATACGCGTGTCAATCTTGCGAAGCGTCCTTCAAATTTTTGGAACAACTCCCAGATCAACAGGTTTCGTGGCGCCAACTGGCTGGCTAACGAAAACTGCGCGTTTCCATCGGGATAAATCGTACTGATAGATCGAAATGAAATCTCTTGATTCCACCGGATGAAATATTAGCCAAGGCGCTAAATATAAGTGGCAGGGAAAAGAATATAATCATTACATTCATCGACTTTCTAAACATTGTATCTGCAGGAATTTCACCGAGCAACTATTCCAAATGAATAAACGATAACTTACTAATCAGTCAGTCACCCTGCTAGCATAAAAATGTCAGACGATACTTGAATAATATCAAGCTATCGCAGTAGCCTGCTGGGAAGAAAGTGCGAGCTGTTGATCGATCTATCAGTGTCAGAAGCGAGAAAATGCTGAGCGATGAAAGCCTGGTCAATCCGCCTCTTAGATCTAATTAGTACCACTGATTCCACGATACATGCACCAAGGCCGCCTTATATCCAATATTACAACCCAAAAACAAAAATCGTAATACAAAAAAGAATTTTACAAATCCCTTTCTACACATACAGGATTCATATAAAACAGAATACAAAGAACAAACATATTAATTAAAATAGCTACAAATTTCATTATCCTACACAAGAGTGAACTGTGGTGATTGGAAGGCGAGTGAATCAGGCTGTACATAATATCGACATAGATAGCAGGAACGTATCTCGTCCAGGCTGCGCACCGGACAGAGCGAGCTCTCGATTGCCGCATGCTTCGAGTGCGTCGAATTCATTGTCGGCGTGCCGGCTGCTACTGCTGCTGCTGCATGGTGCATGCTTCGCGTCCAGCATCAGCAGCACCGATTGAGCGGAAAGCTCATGGTGCCGTTAGAGAGTGCGCGCGCGCGCGCTCGCTCGACTTGTTCCGCCACGGGCGATGATCATCTGGCTGAGAGGAGTATGTGACTGCCGCACGCCGTAAATCGCGCCACGCGATCCCTGCATGCACACACTTCACATACACAGAGACACACGTGCACGTCTTTGTATAGATGAGCTTGACGAGAGAAGAGATGTTTGGTCCGAAGTTGCATGCAGATCTGAACACTGTGGTTTGTGTCGAAGTGTGGCTTTATAAGTGGCGAAGTATAAGAAGAGTCTGCTGTGATCGTCAGCAATGACGAATTCATTAGTAAATTGACGAAGTCAGAGAGAAAAAGGATTGGGTGACTGGTTGTATGGCGATTATCGTATTACTATGTTGTTTCCTTTTAGGAAGTATGACTAATTTTACCGCCCACTGTCTGACAAGGATTGTCCACGTCTACTTAGTTGTGTAGAGAGATAAGGATTGCTTAGCAATGCAGAGGAAGTAGTGGAAATGTGGTTTAAAAGAGTGAATTGAAAGACAAAGGAGTGTGATGCAGAGCTGTGGTAAGATTGTGGAGATTCGTAAGGCTAAATAGTCATTATCTTGTATGGTATGGCTGTGACTGTGTTCTAAGATAATAATCCTTTTCAAGTTGCGAGTGTACATCTCGGAACGCGTAGTCATTGAAAAGAGAGACGGGAGAAGTCGGTGGAAAAGTGAATCCGGCTGGAAGAAATCGCACGTCGAAATCCGGTTCTACTTTGCGTCCGGCGAGGCAGATGGCTCTTTAGTTAATGGCTCGTCATCAATATCTTCTGACCCACATACACGCTTTGGCTCCAAGAGATGAATCTCTTTGTCGCTCTCTCTAGTAATTCCTCGCTCTCCTGCAGTATTTTATTTATCGAAAGCTTGCGAGTACGCGTTATAAATGTCGAACACAGATCGCTTCTCCCATTTAACAGGCAATAATATTTGATTTTAAAATAATAGAGGCATATTCGAAAAAATTACTAGTCGATAAGCTAGTCGGTTGGACGGCGATATTTCATAGGATTGACTGGCGGTCACCAAACATATTATCGTTACAGAGAAATCCTAGACCGAGCGTGCGTATACGATTACCCGATATCCACCGGCGGAGGCGTACGCACCTTATAGGATAATCGTTTCCTTTGATTTCAATTAACTATCAATCATCCACCCGCCATTTTTTCCCTCTCTTAATTATTTAATCATAAATAAGAACACATAGTTTCTTATACGATGAGACAGGGTGGAATAAAATTGCAATGAAAGAAGAATGCGTCGACAAACGAAGCGGAGAAGAGAATTCACTGTTAAGCTTCGTCGTGGCAAGATCGAGAGAGTTTTTCAGCTTCCGGCTTGGCGTAGGTAAAGCTATGTACATCTACGGGCCGAGGAGAGGATGATCCCGACGGGACAGGTGCGCCCGCGCGAGAACGTGCTCTTCTCTCCTCGCACACGAACACACACCTTTAAACTGCTCTCTCGACGTGAGTCGCATACATGCAAAAGCAAAGGCCTCCACACGTGAACGGCCCAAGGCGGAATGCCGAGAGCAAACTGTCCGGCCGAGAAGTAAAAGCGACGGAACGCTCGGCGGCTGTGCGAGAAGCCTGTCAAGAGATACCGGCGAAGAAAGAAATACATCGGAGGCAAAAAGATTATATCCAATGAGAATCGTTTTAATGCTTTTAGCAAACTGAAAATATTATTACTTTTTTCTCTAAATCTTTACATAAAATACTATTACTTAAAAGAACTAAGAAAAGAATTCCACCGAGTTGTAAGGTGACCTTGTCACACAACATATGTTTCTTTCTCCGGCAAAAATCGATCATCGTCAACTTCACACAGCCAGCATTAATTACACCCGAAGGAGTTATTATAAGAACAATGGTAATTCCAAGAAATTCACGGGGTTTCTTACGGTTGGAACTTAAGAGTGGTTTGTGTATGTGAGTGAGAGAAGGGAAGGGCAGGGTGGTGGTGATCGCCTGGGGTGGTATTCCGGTGGTTTCCTACTTTCCTCTAAACAATGGGGAGAACACGCACGGTCACAGGATAGAGCTGGACCGAGGCTCGAAGGTCAGCCTCGTCTGTTCCCAGGCATTATGCCATGACACATTGATAATCGCTCGCTCACATCCGCTCTCTCGCTCTCACACGCCTCGCTCTTTCAATTAATCCTTCGCCCAGGGTGAGAGAAAGAGAGGGAGAGAAAGAGAAAGAGAGAAAGGCAAAGGCCCTATGAACTCGCAGGTGCGAGTATGCGCCCAGGTAATTCCGGTTTATAATGCCACCGGTGAACCAGGCCAACCGGCAAATTGGATTTCCTATTTTTAGACGACACTTCGCCTTCCCGCAGCCCGAGGAGCTTTCGGTGTTAAGACGCTGCCGGGCATTCATTGTCCTTCCCTTTGACACACTCACGCCTGGAGATTCACCCTGTTCTGGGAAACCTACATTCCACCCAGCTATGAATCTCCTCCTTCTCTTCCTCTCCCCGACACAACCGTCCCTCTCTCTCTCTCTCTCTATGTACATTCTCTCGAGACTATTTAGGTCTCGCAGCCTGGCGCAAAGTGCTCCCGAGGGAGGCGACTTGCACGTAGCCCCAACTATGATTCACGGTTTCCGGGGAATTCGTGAACTACCAACACGAAAACGATCGGTATTGTGAAGCGGTGGAGCCTGCGCAGAGTGAGAGAGAGAGAGTGCTGGGAGAATTGTTGTGGATGGAATGTGGTGTGGTTGTATTGTGAGTGCGTGTAATTAAATGATAAATCGCTCGGCATTGAGCCTGTCGGAGGAGGCATGTTGCCCTTACGGGGACGCAACTGCGCCGGGCAACAGTATCGCCAGTGGCACGGTCAGGATCGTGTCCGAGAATACCTTAAACGACAGATGCAGGGACCGAACGAACAACGGTGGCGAGAATACACTATTACTATTACTGCTGGTGTTAGATTATAGAGCGAAAAGTTTGCTTGTTCCTCGTTTAAAGGTGGAGAGACATTTATTTGTATTATTTAGGATAATGTAAATAATATAATGGTAGATAAAAGAGCAGTGAGTTCATCACTTATGAATTACAAATCAAAAATGGTTAGTATTTTGAAAATTGAAATTTTCTTCAATAAATCTAGATTTTAATCATCGATTCCAACCGAGCTCCTAACAACCGGTCGCAGACTGTTAGCTGGACGCAGGGCGGCCTTGACTGAGCGACACGGAATACCGTTCCGTGTCTATGGTGTCTGCCTGCCAGACACACCGGCGTGAATGGCGGCTTTGCGGCTCCGTCGGCACGTAGGCAGACAATAATAAAGGCCGTCTTGCAAAGCTGACCGGCTCTTCCAGTATGTAGGTGTCACACCTCTTCCAACAAATAACTTTTGTCTAACGGTACCCAAGCAAATGCCAAACTGATTCACCCTTCTATGGGGTTTTGTGACTTTCAACTTCTCCCTTTCCTTTTAATCTTTCCAACGACTCCGCTAATGCATCGAATAACTAAGACGATTCTTCTGTTGAGTATTCTCGTTTAAGTCAATTCTCCGCCAGTATTTACACGTGATTTGCTGACCACTGATGCTATCGTCATTTCATGCTGACTTACGACACTAGGATATCCCAAGACTGCCTGACGTGTCCGATGGTAATTCCCCTGGCACTGTAGCTTTCGCAATTTCGATGTAACTGTACCGTTGAAATTCCAGTTAGTCTCTTGGATATAGATTCAGGGATTGCTTGAGAATGATCTGATAATGTCGAGTTCGTCGCAAAGGGAAGGAAGTGAGAGAGAGAACTTGAGAATTCCAGTGTGGGTGGAAAAGTGGAGCTTGGAACGCGGAGAACGCATTGGAATGAAACATTACCGGTGCGTGGAAAAGAGGATGACAGAGAAGACGGGTGGTAGTGGTGGATCGTCATGTGCTGGTGGTGTGTCTCCGTTTCTCTGTGACTCATTTCCGACGACAGTAGGTGCGCTCGTCAAGGTCGATGAATGCCACTACACCTTCTTGCTCTCCTTTCCGCCAACACTCTCTGCCTATCTCTAACCGATCTTTCTCTCCACCGGGCTTGCCTGTGCGCCTCACTCTCCTATGCATTATTCCGCATGAGCGCCGACATCTCGAGCGACTCGATTCCGGAACAGTCATGGCGATCGAGCGTCGAACGAGTGGAACCGTATTCCATTGACTCAGTCTTTATTTTCGCAATTCTTCATTATCTCTATTCATTATAGCACAATAATAACAGGGAATATTTTAGGGGTATATTAAAAATCCTTCATAAGACGCGCCAGTTTTTCCACAAAACGAACAATCGGTAAGGTCTCAATGTTTTTTAAGGGTTCGAGGTCGAAATTACCGTGGCGATTAGTTGTCGGTATAAAAGCCAACTGGAAGGCAGGACTCCCGGGTATTCATTGTCAGTAAGCGCTGCTTCATTGTTACCCTACAATCATGAATCCATTGTTATCAGGCGGTGGCCGTGCCGGGACGAGGAGAGGAGGGTTTACGAGGTAGTTCAGCTGGCTGAAACGATCGGAGGCAGTCGACAGAATACTTCGAACTTTTTCCTGGCCAACTCAATGACAATTATCGAAAGTACAAACCTCACTTCACTCATTATTTCCTCCGTCCATCCCAACATCCAAGAGTGTGGGTGTTCATTATAGGGGAAGAACTTGGCAATGCCGAAATTCAATAAACAGGAAGGATAAAGAGGATTCAATAAAGAGGGCACACTACAGTCGACAAACCCGATAAAAACAACAGCCTTGGCAGTGTTCCAGACAAAGATATATACACGAAGGACTTCCACCATAGATTTCCATCGAGCTCTCGAACAGAGCTCGAGTAAATAGCTGTGTTACATTGGTTCGAACTAGTCCAGGGTAACCAATGTACAAGAGAAACCGGACCATTTTTCCGATCACTTTCCCATTGAAAAGCGTCGGTAAAAATCGTCTGTCGCCGTCGAGCGGAGAGGTATACTTCCTGTTAAGCGAGAAGTGTTACCGAATGGCACACAGGTATCCTGGCCAAGAGACAAAACCGAAATCTCGACCACAGGCAACATGAGCAACGAGCGCAACACAGGCCTAGTAATGCGGTCGAGATAAATGGCCGGCGTAGATCTCAGCGAGCGATTCCCCTTTCGCCCGTGGGGGTAAGAATACGGGAGCAGCAGCGTGTGCTTTTCACTCGGGAGAAATTAAGGCTCTCGTGTTCCGCCATATCTGATCTCCAGGCTTCCCTTTATTTCAAACTGCTCGTGTAACGCTCTCTTTCTTTCTCTCTCTTTCTCTCGCAGCGGACGATTACATGCCACTGCCATCGCCGACAACGTGCCATGGTGCACGTATCACCGTAATCACGTAATCGGCGCGCGCTACCCCGCTCGAGCGGAGGGTAAATTGAGACGAATGGCAAGGAATCGTGGCTTAGGAACTCGTGGTGTAAGCCGAATGAGCGGATCGCCGGTCGTCACGCACTTGGGAACACGTGCCGCTCGTGTTAAATGCCATTACTAATTGCAAGTCGTAATGAGCCCATGCAGGAGACTGGAGGACAAACTATGAAGAGAGGATGGAATCGAGTTCCAATGGATAACGGCGAGACACCCTTTTGGCGAACCCTCCGCCCATTTGCCTGACTCGATTAGAGAAGTGTTTTAGGAGAGCGCCATGGCAAAAATCAGATTAATCCTGGCTGGCTGCACCATCGAGATTTCCGGGTGTCCGTCCTCTCGTTGCTGAGGGGCCAGAGGAGGAAGGGAAAGAGAGCGGGCTTGCAGAATGCTGCAACCGCAAATAATCGATATCCTTGCTACGCCTGTTCTCTCTCGACTGCACACATACTCGCCAGGACCCTACCTGCCCCCCCTTTTCCTACCCTCCTCATAGCTTGCCTTCTCGTCTTTCCCCTTTTGGCATCCTGTACCCCTCGCGCTAGTGCTACTCTCTCTCCTTCCGCTACTTGCTCCGAGTGTTAGTCTACACGCCCTTTGTGTGCCTGGATTGTCATTTAATTTATATTCCCTGTCCAGACTGGTCTACCTGGTTCGCCAGACTAGCCTTCTGCCAGGAGGACTTCTCAGGACACAAGGAAAACTCATGGGATTTTTCCGAATATGAAAAAAAAAAACGTATGGGGCTCGAAGAAAGAGCAGTTGTAAGCGTCGCTCTCACCTGGCTTTGCAATGCTAGAACTGCCCGGTCATTCACTATTATTAGTGTTTTACGAATAGAATGTGCATTCTCCGGTAGTAGTCGGTTAGTAACCAGAACTGCACAGTCATGTGTAGCTTTTGGAAAAACGATTCTTAATGCTTTGATAGTTGAGACTTCTACTTTGTCGCTCGAGCTCGGTCGAATGATTTCATGAGAGAGTCGATTTCAGTGGGAACTCGAGGGAGTGAGAGCTCGAGTCTCCTGCAAATGCCAGAGTGGCCACGTGTGGTGCGAATGAAAGTGCAGTTAGCTATGCTATTGGAAGTTACGATGCGCTTAAGTTGGCTGCTCAAAATCTTTGCTTTGTTATCGAAATATAATAAAGCGAATACAAAAAAAAATGTACATGTATTTGAAATAAGTTTTTGCAATCTTGATCAAATATTTGGCTTGTCGCCTGCATACTTTAGATATTGTCGAGGTCGAAACAATTTATCGTTCATCGGCGCATCCTCTTGTCATTGAATTCTAACTTGTCATCTGTCCTTAATCTTTATAATCCTTATGAGACTTGAACTGATTACAAAATTTGCAAAGTGTTGCTTTGAACGTTTATGTTGAAAAAGCACCATTCCCAAGGAGGAAGGCTATTGGGTCGCATTACTAATGAAACCATTGCGGTACAAAATGCTAATCTTATCATATCAGAGTCACATGCAAGCGATCATGCAAAGCAGCTCGCTGCGTCCGATAAATCCAAGAGAATTCTATTGGCCTGGCGAACACAATTGCTGTAAAAGAACTATTTTTGATTCCTCATGCAAATCTTCCTAAGTGAATCCTTGACATCGGCCACTGGCCGTAGCCGGTAGAGAGGAAACACAATATGCAAAGTGTTACATAAAAATGCAGAAGGTCTCGGACTCCTAATACCAGGGTGGAACAGCTGTGTGCATGTCGGAGTTGCGCGCACTCCTCATTCGCCCGCCGTGCGATAACCTTTACAACGATTGTGCATTCCAATAGATAACTCTTCACAACAGCACTTCAACAATACCAGCCAGGTTGCTAATGAATTCGACGATATTTAACAGTTAAAAAATTCCTCTTTTACAGTGTCATTCCTCAATAATCGTCTCACATTAATTCCTAATAATAATAGTATCGTTTTAACATAGCATTGTAAAACTTGTCTAAGGTTTTATTAAATTAACCAGTCAAAGGGGTATGCAAAGGATTGAAACAAGTATTCACCCAGCAATTCTCTCTCTCGAGGCTCCTATAAATCGAGCAGCGAAGAGCTCGGCAGTGTAATGTGAAAATCGCTGGGATTGAAAGTAGCCGAGAAACAGATAGAGACAGCGGAGAGTTTGCGCAGAATGTCAGGGCTGTACGTGCTGGACTAAGTGCCAAGCCTCCGGCAGGCTCACCAGCAGCCGCGGCGCGCTCGCACACTCGACAACGCAGCGAAACCATCAGGAGAAAAAGGCGAATCGAATCGCAGCCTGTAAAATTATCTTGCATTCGCATTGCAACTTCTAAGATGCGGGCGATCAAAAATGGCCGGTAATCCGTGCGCCCGACACTCGATACACATGTTCCAGAAACCTAAACCACTTCCTTGTAAACCACACGATACATAGGCATAAACCGAAGCAATACTTTCCTCCGAAACCCAAAGTCCTGGGCGCGGTGTCAACGAACCGTAAATCTTAGGGAGTGATTCTCCATTTGTAGAAACATCCTAACTATAAAGCAGCACATGTATGCGTATCGATCATCGCAGCCCAAAGTATCAATGACCGGCGAATGAGGCCGCACTCTGTAGGACACGGCGCATACAGCACCGAAAGACTAAAAATTCAATGCCGCTTGGATATCACAAAAGCGAGAGAAGGAATTTGAGTGATAAATCGAATGATAGTGTGGACAGTGTTGAATAGTAGTAGTCGGAACGAAGGGAAGGCAGAGGCGAGTTGCCAGCGGCAAACGGGGAGGGTTGGTTGCAAGCCTCTCGGCGAAGAAAGAAGGAAGAAGAGAGGCAAAAAGAATGGTGGAGGGATAGGCAGAGAGACGATAGAGAGACAGTGGCACTGGCGGAGTGGGGTAGAGAAAGAGGAGATTGGGTGGGGCAGCAGACGCCCCGCGGCAAACTGTCAAACTACGCCGGTTCCGCAAGGTTCGTGGCCATCGGCCGCCCTCATGGTAAAGCTATGCTTGCTTTTTCACGAGTCTCTCTCGATGACCACATCATCGCTCGCTCCATCGGACATTGTCCGAATGCGAGCACCGGCTACTTCACCCACATGATATATTCCGATTACGCGAGCAAAATTCCTTGCTCCCGTGACAACAAGGAGTACCTCTCAGTACCCATTCCCAATAATGCACACTCAGTTCCATGCAAATTCGATGGTGTAAGGAAGGATGAATGAGGAAAGACTCAGTCTGTGATAACCTGGGGTAAATTAGTCAGCCCCCTTTCGGAAAGTGATATCTCCGGTATACGAATTGCAGGAGTAGGTGGCCGAGGGGGTGCGGAAGGGAGGACGCTTGGAGGGATGAGCGCTCGCGTGCTTCTAGAGCTGTAGCGGCTCCATCGGAGATCTCGGAGGGCCGAGATAACGCTCGGCGCACGAGACGGCGACAGGGAGAGAGGGACAGAGACAGCGAGAGGGGGGGAGGGAGACTGAAAAAAGAGGAGGCTGTAGGTGAGGGAGTGAGGGGGAGCAAGAAGGAGAGGCATGCATTCAGACAGAAAGAGAGAAGCAAGCGCTGGTACTCACCATCATCTTGTAGTTGAGCTTTCTCGGCGCGGCTACGTTTTCCATTCTCACGGACATGTTAGCGGCGTTATCACTCGTGGCGCCTGCAGAAACAATAGCGTGCCGTGGATCCTGTTACTCGCGTGAACTCGGTGTGTGTCTCTCTCGCCTGGCGTGCAACACGCTCCCCCGGCGGACTGCTCTCTCGTCCTCTAGCCGCTTTTTCGCCGATCGCCGCCGATCACGGGAGAGGAGAGCAGTAGCGCGTCGTCACGCGCCTTTTCGTATATCTCTGATCCGAGGAGACGACACACTAGTAGGACGCAGAACCCGCACAGAGAGAGAGAGATAGATAGAGTGGGAGAGAGAGAGAGGTCACGCTCGCGAACGAATTTGCACACCGATCGGCCGATAAACCGGGGTGGATCGAGGCAGAAAAATGAGTGAGTGAGTGAGAGGGAGAGAGAATGATAGAACGGGAGGGAGAGGATATAGAGAGAGAGTGTGTAAGTGTGGGTGAGACGCTCGGTAAAGCGAGGGGGTTGCCGGGAGGGAGAGTAGGAGTAGGACGAACCGCGCGGTACGTATGGTTACGGACGCAAAGGGACACGATAGCCGGTCGGTATGGTTTTAACACCGACGAAACCCGATGCGACGAGCGCAACGATAAATCACTTTGCACCGTGCGAAAGAAAGAGCACGAGACGGAAGGACAATCCGCCGATTGAGAGTGCGAGCGAGAGGGAGAGGGTCAGGGGGAGCAGGAGCGAGCGAGAGAGGGAGAGTGATGAGGGAAGAGTGAGGGAGAGCGAAAGGTATAGAGCGAAGAGCGATGAGGGGTCGCGAGACGGGAGGAAGAGCTCTGCGAGGAGAATGAGAGAGAGAAAGAGAGAGGGGCGGGGAGGGAAGGTGTTCTCTGGCGATTCCTCTGTACAAGTTGATGGAGAGCAGCGTACACGCTGGTCTGCCCGGTCTACGTAAGTGTACTTGCTCGAAGAAGAAAGGAGCCAGCGAACTCGAGAAAGAGTGAGAATGCGAGGAACGAAGGGGGTAGAGCGAGCCGATCCGATGGCGATGCGAGACGGATGCCGAGTGTCAAGAGGGTGTGTCGGCCGTACACTTCACTAGCAGCAGGAGTATAGTCGTACACACTTTTCCTCCAGGTCGTGTTATACTCCGTTATTAGCACACAGGCACGTCACACCGAGGAGAGTCAGCTAGGTGGACACCGAGGGCCGAGTCAACGAGCGAGCGAGCGCAGAGAGTACGCGAGATTATCACCTACTTCTTCGCTGTCGTTTTCAGGCTCAGTGGCCGCCACCGAGTTGCGGTACGCTTGTCCTTATCCGCCTCCTTGTCGTCTTCCTCCTCGGGCTCGTACCCTTCGTCGTCGTTAGGCGCGCCGTCCTGCCCTTCCTGCCGCTCGCCAGGCTGCTGCTGCTCCCACCAGCCCTTTTCTTTCGCCTGCGTTTATTCGGCTCGCGCTTGCTCGTCCACTTCTCCCGGCGATACAACGCTCCTATCTTCTTGTTCTCGTGCTGCTGCTGCTGCTGCCTGGCTTCGTCGCCGCTGCCGCCGCCGCCGCCGTCGTCGTCGTCGGTCCCGTCGTCCGTTATGTCGCGCGTGGCCTCGCAGCACTCTTTACTATCGTACAAACTCCACGGAGCACTACTAATACAGCATGTTACAAAAATAGAGTCTGTGTTCCCTTAAATAAAATAAATGTACAATTAATTGTTACTTGTGGTTAGGAAACATTTAGTGTGTGTGTTGTCTTGTAGGTAGAGTCTAAGCTACTGCCCGGCGAGGTTCGCCCATCTTGCCCGAAACTGAGGGGAGTCGCCGCTGAGCGGCGCTGCGCACGCCGCCACCGACGGTGGGGCTCCGGCGGCCGCACCTGTCTGCGCCTCCGCCACTCAACACACGCGCAAGCGGCGCCGCCGCCGTCGCCACCAGAGAGAGACAACTCGCTATGGCGAACCCAGTGCTACCGAGTGGGACGCAACTAAATCCAGCCGGGCCAGCCAGAGCCAGAGGGAACAGGGGGAAGCGATCCGCAGCTCCGATCTTCCCGACGAGTTTCGCTGCCCGGCTGTTGGCAGCCATGGGAATGAACGAACGGCCAGCGCTACGAAGAGCCGGCAACAGCCGTGCGCTCCGAGCCCGACGAGGATCGAACCTGAAGGACGCCGCTAGTCGGCCCAACGAGAAAGGAAGAGGATGCCAGCGAGCGAGTGAGAGAGAGCAGCTGGAGGAGAGTGTACCGGGTGGTACACTCACCCCCGCACGCTCGCGCACGACCCTTCTTCTTTAGCGATGCGGCAATGAGCGCGCGTCCTACGTAGAAATCTACCTGAGAAACTTGTGCCGATCGCACTAGACCCCCGTCGAGCTTCGCCTAGACGAGAGAGCAACCTCCGAGAGCTCTACCATTCGCTCTTCCTCTCCCCTGTCGCTATCTCTTCCTAGAGACTCCCTCTCGCTCTTTCTCTTTATCGAAGCATGTCTCTTTCCTCGTCGATGCGATTCCTTCTCACTCTACCGGCTGTGCTCTCGCCTATCTTGGCCGGCCAGCGCGATCTCTCTCCGCTCCCCTCGCCCTCTCACCCTCTCGCAGAGCTGTTCTCTTTTCATAGGACGAGAGATCGATTCTTTCGGCCCTTTCGTCGCCGCCGCCGGCTCGGCCAACTTCTTTCGCACCTTCGCTCCGCGAGAGAGCGACTCGCGTTATCGATCGTGGAACGACCTCACTCACTTCTCCTACTCCCTCGAGGTCAGGAGTCGGCAGATTTTACTCTCTTTTTCCGGCTCGCCTCGCGCGCGCCACCGCTGCCGGCAGAACTTCTCCTCCGCTCCGCTCCAAGATCTCGCCGTTTTCTCCGCCGGTCGTCGACACGTCTCCTCGCTGTCGCGCCGGCTGATGCTGCTGCTGCTCCTGCTCTTCGGAGATGCGTAATCCCCAAGATCTAAATCAATGCGGACCTGGCCACCTCCGTGGTGAGTGCCGTGGTGAGTCGGCTATTCCGTTAGCCGAAAGGCTCTCGTGGAGAGAAGCGCAAAGCAAAACCACAGCAGCGGCGAATCTTGCATCTCGAAAGCAGCGGGGAGAGTTCCGCTCGTCGTATTGCTCGGTCCATTTGCCGGCTGTCTTTCTTTTTTCCTTGCTGCTAGATATCGCGTGAAAAGAGGACGCCGTCGATTGGCCAATTCGGCGCGTAGTGAGAGAGAGCGAGAGGGACATTTGCAATCATGCAGAGATTCCTTGTCCAGCGGCGTAGGAATTGGAGAAACCGGGCCTCCACCGGGCCCCTTTGCCTCTCTAAACCCTCTTCTGCCTTCTGCCTTGTCTACCCGCCGCCAACGCCCCTCCTCTCCTCCTCGCACATTCTTCTCCCACCCCCAATACCATCTCCCACCCCTCCCTCATCCCGGAAAGAGACTTACGAATAGATCGCACTAATGCCCGCCGGTTACCTTCCATTACGATTTTCAGATTCAATTAAATCGCGCGTTATTGCACGCTGCTCGCCGGGCGAACTTCTTCGCATCACATACCGGCCACTATTTCTCCACTGACAACGCATGGACTTTTATTTATTTTCTTTCAACATTGAGAATAAGATCACTTTGAAAGTACAAGGCAATGTCTTCAATACTTGGCCATCACTTGAAATAATAGATAATTAAGTAATCAAAGAAATTTACGAATATATGTAAATATGTCGTTGTTATATATGTAGGGGTAATATTGCAATTGGTTTGTCAGGAGCTTTATCGTTGGCCATGCACAATCGCAAGTGCGCCCATGAAAACACCGCTCCCACTAACGGCAATATTGACTTTGCAGTCGAACAGATGTCCGAGCATATGTTCTTACTTGGTGAAACCTTGAAAGGAGGAATGGCGAAAATAGAAATAAAGATCGGGCATACCGTTTTCCGAATAATACCCCGAAACCGATACGTATTCCTTTTGACAAATAACTCTGCCATAATGGTAGGTTTACCGGTTCCAATTACCGAGCGCGTCAGTGTCCTCTAAAATGACTGTAGTGAGAATTTCGAGGGTACGTTTGCCGAACAAACTCTTCGTGAATGGTTTACACTCGGCTGAACGTTAAATATTATTGATATACATCATTCTCGTACCGGCTGAGTTCCGTAATTATGGAGCAGTTCTTACGTGCGAGTACAAGGAAAATGAAACTTGATAAAGCTCATATTTGTCATGCAAACGGAAGTGTGATGGCAGTCACTAACATTGTTTGTCATTTCCTATAATTAGAGCAACTTAATGGGAAATTTAGAAGCAATTTCGGCAAAGTATCCAAACCCACAGAGGATTAGGAGCTCTTTGAGTCTTATCTCGTAGGGTCGTATCGCCCGAGGTAATTTAAGGATGACGCAGAACTCCTGCCTTTTGTCAGTAATCACCCCCCCATAGGCAGTACGAAGGGATGACCTGTGTGTTTGTTAGGCCACAGTGGCGTCATTAGGCAAACAGGCGAATTCTGAATCACTCCCATTTTAGGGAACGGACAATCGCTGGAGGGTCCGAATGATAGTAACGGCTGTGATCCCAGGAACTTGACCATTAAGATCGTGTTGCCGTTTACCTGGATTTGCCTGTCGCATATTGGAGATCGGCAAGAAAGCAGGCCACTTTGTTTTGACCGATGTCTTTTCTCGTATCTCTCCTCTCTCGGCGAACGAAACCTCCTCTCCGGTTCTCGTTCCTCTCCCGATCCCTCTCTCTCTCTCCTTCTCATTCACTGCGAAGCCACGGACAAGGTCAAGGCCGTTGGCCTTCATTTCTCGACATCCTCCACAATCTCCTACGAGTCGTCGTCACCATGCTGCTCTCTCGTCGACGTGCTCTCTCTCTCCATCAGCCACCTTTCCCTCCTTCCTTTCTGCTCCCTCTAGCGCTTCCGTTTCCAGCCTTCCCCTGCCACCTTCGCCCTCGATGCTGGCTTAACTTGACACCCGCTGTTCGATCACCACTTTGTTTCCGCGAGCTTTGCGCCCAGTTTTATGGGATCTTAGTCTCCTTGGCCGTAATGAGCACTGGCTTCATGGTCTCTCAGCCATTTTCGTGATTCCTCTGCCACTTATATGTACGTTAGCTTTAGTTGCTCTTGCCAATCCATTCGGTATTAATTACCATCCAATCGTTCATTATGTTCTCGTTAATTAGAACTGTTGAGAATTTCCGCAACATTACATTCGTGGAAGTCGTCAAGGTTTTGGGAGCTCGTCTATTGTCAAAGTGAAAATGTGAATCGAGCGACCGGTCAGCCGATTAGAGCGTTCTAATAGGGTATCGCCTGAAGATGAGAGGACGGCGGCCACTCAGACATTCCACCGCTGCTGGTACGAACAGGTTTCCTACCGATTGCAGAAAAAAAGCACCGGGACCTCAGTAAGCTAAACAAAGTTATTCGCGTAGGATCGATGCGCCTGTTTTTTGGCGAGACTAGAAAGCCTCTGATTCGACCTGCGCTTGGCTCACAATCAGACTGAACCTACGACAATCCAAATACGGAATTCGATGACGAATTGCATCTCAATGATGTATCGTTCGAAAAAAGGGTTGAGCTCTAAATGGCGGCGATCGTGTTATATATTTGAATTTACTTCAAAGAAGAAATCGCCCTTTGGATATTCCTATTTCGGAAGTCTGACATTAGACTTTAAGGCGAGCATTATAAATGGGCCAAGGTAATTGGCTAGGTAATGATTGCCGTTTATGTAGGCGTGCGACGATGAGGAAAACGACGGGGAAAAGTGGAACGGCCAGCTTGGATTTGTGTGCTATCGAGCGGCGGACGATCCGTTGCCAAGGGCGAGAGAGCACCCTTAGCAAAATTCCACTCGGCCACTTAATAGTTCAATTCAGCGTGTTAGGAATGGGCCGGTGTCACGCCGAAATTCCCTAGGGGGGCCTGCGTTCGGGTCAGCAGGAAGTCAAGGCCACGCGGTCAATTGCCCCGCGATCCGCCACCGTTATAAATAGACACGAGCGGCTGCTATCTACGCATCTATTTGCACGCATACCGTAAAATCCGAATCGGAGTTATTTTCACCGTGGCGCACGACTTCCAAGGCCCTTTCCACTATCCTTGTGCCTTTTCTTATTTACTTCTATTATCTACTTAATTCTTAGTAATAGCAAATGTAAACAGCGACTCATCTCTTCGCCGTTTCCTAGTATCGATATTTCCAGGAATCCTGGCTGACATTTTGATTGAGGGTTCCTCTCACATCACCGATGGAGGTCGACACTTTACCAGACACGCTTACGATAGCCGGCTGATTGGTGTGTGCTTCTTTTCTTCTGAATTCATGGAAATTAACGCGTTCGCGTAATCGGTACCAACCGATTTCACTTCTTCCGAAAGCGCGCGCGCGCGTACACAACACTTTCACTCTGTATGAACGCGTTTGCGAAACAGGAGAGAGAAGCACACATATACATAGGCTTTAATTCAGTGGCTATCAGTGAATTGCTCTGCTTATTTGGAGAGCGTTTACTGGTAAATTCGACTCATGCCGCATCGACGCCCTTTCAATTCTCACCCCTGCACGCCGCTCTTCCCCCCTAAATACATGTTTACGCGAAGGCCGTTCGGCCAGAATTCGTATACGTTGATTTGTACATTCGAGCTGTGATTTCGAACCTAATCCTTCTGGGACTATCGAGTACCCTATTGGCAAATTGGCTGGTTGACTAGTAAAAATCATTGTACTTTAGAAACAGTGAATCCCATGAATTGCCGGCTGGATTCCATGGGCTCGAATGTGAAACGTATCCCAGCCAGCATGGGGGAGCCTAGTGAAGGAGTGACTTTCCATGAAACAAGAAGAGTGCTTATTGATCCGGTGCTGCTGGTGGATGCAGCGGGCATGGTTTATAAATGCCATCGACTGTAGAAACTATAACTGTCTCCTTTCCCTGTCTTTCTCTTCTTTGGCAGTGCTCCGTTCACTCATGCAATTACAAACGAAGTATTCCTCTCGAGAACCACCGATAATACAGGGTCATTAAATATTCATGAAATTTCTTCGATAGCTTCGCCACTGTAAATCGCGAGTACTGTCGGTACTGCATCAACAGTCTTTTGTGAATAAAATACTCAAAGACAAGATAGAACGCGTTTACCAGAGAGATCCTTGGCATTTGAGTACTCGTTCTATAGTCTGGCGATACTGATCGACCACTCACCCTTCCCTCTAATGTAATAACCAATTTCCTTTTGCTAATACTAAACCTGAAAAAAGATTGTATTTTTATGATAGATTGGGGTCGTCAGGAGCGTTCGTTAACGCGTGTAGCACACGAGCGAATTCAAAGGGAATAAACCCTGTGCCACCCCACACTGACAGAATATATAATCTCGGGGTCATTGCCCGAACGATCTTTGGGGGTTCCACCATGCCAGGAATGAGGGTGAGGAACCTCGGGATACTGGCTGGATATCGATCACTTTCCCCAAAACACAGAAAGCAAGGGCGAAATTAAAATTCCCCTCCCGAGTCACTCGTTATCGAAAGACAGTAACTGGTTACCAGATCCCAAACATACAAACAAGTACGTATTAAATACCCAATTCATTTTACCACTCCAACGTAATTAATGACAGTAAATCAATTGATTGTAATTAAACCGATAAATATTTAATCTTTCAATATTCTCCTATAGCGAGTATTTGATTCTTTCTCTGCAATAGCAAATGGACCATTCAGGTTGCGCTCTTCCGGCTGAAGGGCGGCTCGACCCCCAACGCAATCGATAACTATAATTCAATCGATTAATCGTAAGCCACTCGGGGAATAAGGGCTTTGACCACAGTCCCCGACCGTTTCCTCTCCAGTGTGATATTTGCTGCCGAAATAAAGCATCGGAAAAGAGCGACGCGCTCGAGCACCGTTCTCTCTTCTCTATTTACAAATCGCCCGATCGCCAGATCGATCGGTGTTGCTTCTCCATAGGAGCTTCCTGGTCTGAATAGGACGGATGGTGTTTGACGGAAGCAGGTGGAAGCAGGACACATAAGGTCTGATCTTTTCGGTGACGTAGGCAGAAGGCCTAGCCATAAGTAGTAAGTAGAGAAGTAGAAGGTCCTCGGACTCGGAGTAGTAGATAGTGGAAGGGGCACAAGACGGAGATGAAAAAAGGCAGGGATACGATCGAAGAAAGAAAAGGAGAGCAGGAGACAAGGTAGCTCGGCTGTTCCGAGGAAAACTCGAGTAGTGTCTTACGGTTTGGTGAGGTCGGCGGGGATAGGGCGGCGGTAAGGGTTGCTCGAGGGGTGGGTATGCCTTTTGGGGCAGTGGCCCTTGCCGAGATGCCACGGAGGGTAAGAAGGGGCAGACGAGGACCTACGCGTTATTGAGCGGGCATTTCCCACAAAGCGCAGACGAGGGCAACCACCCCGTACCGCTGCGGTGCGCACTCTTCTCTTTCTCTCCCTCTCTCTCCCACCTCCGCCTCTCTCTCCCCGTCTCTTTACGACTCTCCTTCCCTCCCACCCTCCCTTTGTCCTCCTCCTCCTCCGGCGGTGGCTCTCACCCTCGCTCCAGCCATCTGCATTGCCATCTCCGTCTGGCAGCCGTATCTCGCCACCCTTCTCGCACCGATGGCCGCCCTTTCTTCCTCGCACCCTTTATCTCGCCCTTTTCGCTTCCTCGTCCTTCCTGCTTCCCCTCGCCGAGCCGAGCCGAGCCTCCTCCCTCTGCGCCGCATTCACCTCTCGTTCTCGGTCTGTCAACGCGGAAACCCCACGCTCTTCGCCGAGTTTCTCGGCTGGAGCGAGCGGGCGGTGGCGGCGGTGGCGGTGGCGGTGGAGACGGCGGCGGTAGGGATTTTCAAGCGCACCGGCTGCAGACGAATCGAGCTCAGGGCGAAAAATCGCCCTCTGCCCCCGGTGCGCTACCCTCGAACTCCTGATTATGATGCGGCGACCTCAGCCGCAGAGCCTCACCCCTGCGGAGAATCCTCCCCTTTGACGATTAATGCGTACCCGGCGATACGGGGGTCGATAGCCGCAGTAGTCGATCAAACCTCACCGAGCCACTTGATAGTGCCCGATTAAAGAAGTTACAATAGGAATGAAAGCTCCATCTAAGCTAAGCTCTTTCATTCCTTGTTACTGTTGTCCCAATTTCTGGCTGGATGCGGACGCATTCTTCCTATCGAGTTTGTACACATAGCTAAGTACTGTGTGTGTAGATCCCGGCCCCGTTCTGTCAGGGTTTCGTTCCACCCTTTTGTCTTTGCTGGATGGTCGCTAGTGCGCCAGATGCGCTTCCGGAAAAGTCGTCAGCCTGCAGGATGCTTCTTCCTACTTTTGCGTCTCCGCTCTCTGCTCCCTCGTCTCTCACTACCTTTGTCCTCCTCTCCCTTTCGGCGAACAGGTTCTCTCTTTCGCCCATTGTTTCCACAGAGACCCGCCTTCCCCCTTGTCGCCCTTACACTCTCTTGCGATCCATAACGTCTACGTGTTCTACAATTGTGCGGAATATTCTCTCTCCCCGACGCGCCCCTCATCACCAACTATTAGTTTTAACTTCTCGGAAGATCAATCCTTGGTTGTCGTTCGATTTGGGTCAATATTCGGCCAGTTAACTGCACGCGGTGCACTGGTAGTTTCTCTCACTTCTTTAGAGCTTGATGCTGACGAGTCAGCTGAGAGGTCAGAAGTACCGGCGAGACGTGCGAATTCGCAGTGGTTTCTATTTATGCCCGCCTTTCCGTTCATGTTTGTTTTCTTCGTAACTTCGCTCTCCTCGTTGGATTCTCTAACTAGCTATAGTGTGCATGCTCTAGACCAGCCACAATTAACCTGCCTCAACTGTGCGTATATGCGAATCTAGATGGCAATTATTTTTTATGGGACCATCCCTTGTGCGAAATCTCCCTTTCCGGCTGAAGTTATTAAGGTTCAATTACCAGGCATCGTCTGAAGGAACTGGCTGGCGTTCGCCTTTCATGCTTTTCGCATTACTTCCCTTTCCTCGTGTACGCGCGGTAGCACGCCAGATGGAAAATGAAGTTACACAAAGCAACCGACGCATACCGAGGTCTGCATTGGTCGCCTTTTTATTCGTTTACTTTGCGCTCGCCTCTTTCATCTCCACCCTCGTTTTAATACGTACCCACAGATATTGCGCTGGTCTCTCTCCTTCTCGTTTTGCACTCTTTATACGCTGATTTCTCTGTTTCTAGGCTGACCGCGCGCTGAAAATATCATGCAGATTTCCCGAAGACAAGACGCCGCATTGTCACTCGACCACTGTTCTCTCCCTATGCAGTGCTTCCCTTCCACTTTTCATTCTCTAATCTTACATGTAATCCGATACAATAAAAACTTCGTTTACAGATACAAAAAATGATTAACATATTCGAAGAATTCATATAACTGTATGAATATGATAGCCGAATTAATCAAGTAATTCGTATTTGCGAAGAATTTGAGATAGACGAGGTATTCGTCCTTCCGAACGATCCGAGATACACAGGGTTATCGACCTTTTCGAAAGTGGAGGTATCGAAGCCGTCTGGCAGGATAGGGGAGAGCAGACCCTCCAAGTATCACCCGAATGCGTAGATTGTTTTGACGATCCGTCTTTCCGTCTATGGAAGGGTTGCATCCCTTCCAGGAGGGACTTGCAATACTTCAAAGATAATTGTAATATGACATTTCTTTTATACAACTTGTTCCCTTTGTTGATCTTCTTTTACTCAATCGGTGAGTTTTCTGGGCCCACGGTTACTAGCGGACACGAAAACATGAGGGAAAGAGAAATGAATGTATCGATCTCGGCCCTAGGGACTTGGTGGGATTAGGACATCACGGTAGCCACCCACGACGAGCCATGAAGCACCATGCAGGAGCGGAACAAGAAGCTTGTAACCCTTAGCAACGTGTTGCCGTGGAAAATCTATATTTACCGCTGCGAGCGAGCGATAGAGGGAAAGAGAAAGATGTGTCTCGACGCAACGCCGGGAATGACCACGTTATATACTTCTTCTCATTCGATCACACTTCTAGCTGATCTACTTGGACTAGTGGCACCCCATTAATAATGCTCTCCTTTCGCCCACTTAATGTCGATAAAGGATGATACTCCGAAACCGAACTACAGTGGCTTCTTCTTTGTTGGTTAGCTTCGTTCGAAGTATTGAAGTTGCTCCCTAGAGATTGCAGGACATCGATGTCGGAAAGTAGAACGCTGTTTTAGAATGATACACATTATTAGAGTATTAATAAAGGAGAAAAAGGTTAGGTTTGTCGATGGAATAGGTTGTTGGAAAAAGGGAGAGAGCGCAACTCGTCCCTGCGGTAGCATTCGCCCAATGACGCAACGTACCACCCTCAACCTGCACCCTTTGCGTCACACCCATCCTGCTTCCGCATACCACGCGCCCTCAACCTATATCTGTCTCCTAGGTCGTTGATCTCCAAGGGTCCTGTTTCGAGTACGCCCATTTAGTACCGCGATCCTTTTGCGCATTATCGAATTTAGGACTGCGAGTACAGCAAATTAGCCGGTACTTTCTCCTTTGACGTAAACGAGTACAAAGTATGCAGGCAAATTACGTGATTGTTCGGGAATCCGGTAGCAGGATGATTCAAGATAGAATTACGAATTTAAGGGGCAGTTTGATTTTTGAACTTTGTAATTTTTGGATGTCCCTACTGTGATTCGGACTTGCACGTCCGGTTCCTGTAGCGCGAGTTCAAAACATGAGGCAACATGGAAGATAAAGCGATTGCCGGAAAGCACGAGGAAGACGCAAATAAGAAAAGACCACAGTTTGGTGCCAGATTTCTTTCGGACGATCAAAATGTCTTTCAGCATAACGCGTGGTACGAACTTTACAATAATTCTTTTTCACCCTTTGGTAGAGCTCTAGAATTCTCGACTCTAACCTGTATGATCTGACAGTTGCATTGCGCAAATAATTTCATATAACAATAGAACACTGGTGATGCGATCTTTCCTACATTATTACTACTGTTACATTGAATTGTATGTTAACTGTTATCATTCTACCTCGAAAGGGATAATGTCACGTGGGATAAAGAACAAGAAGAAGTTGCTCAGCGCAAAGTCAACGAGAACTCACACGTGACAGTGACGGACGACCAGTTATTAGACTACGAAACAAATGCCGACAAATACTGGGACAAATTCTATGGAATACATAATGATGGGTATGTGCCACGAGTGAAGATGTAACATTATTGACAGAATTACATTAGTATGCTATTGCAGTTTCTTCAAAGATAGACATTGGCTACTCACTGAGTTTCCAGAGCTTGCTCCAAATACTGTCAAGCAAAATATCCAACAACCTATGAGAATTGCCTCCGAAGAAAGCGAAGGAATCAACAAGGATGAACATATAAAGATTTTGGATATTCCAAACAGTAATGGCAGCAAGATCTTAGAAATTGGGAGTGGTGTAGGAAACACAGTGTTCCCTATACTCTTGTATAACAACGATCCCAATTTATTTGTGTATGGTTGCGACTTCTCGTCAAAAGCTATTGACATACTCAAGCAGAACAGTGCCTACAATGAGTCAAGGTCCTTTCTGTCAATATTATACTTATTTGTACATGTATTAAAGTATCAGATTTTAAAACTGTGTGTTTATACTAAAGGTGTAAAGCATTTGTCTTGGATGCAACACAGACAGAATGGGACGTTCCCTTTGAACCCGAGAGCTTGGACATTGTTGTATTAATATTTGTCCTTTCAGCCATACATCCAGAGAAGTATGTGTTGAGTCAGACACACAATTAGGATTAACATTTCAGTATAATACAATTGAACGACTCTTGCAGAATGCAACATGTGGTTCAACAAATACACAAGTACCTAAGACCAGGTGGATTAGTTTTATTTCGTGACTATGGTAGATACGATTTAGCTCAATTGCGATTCAAGAAGGGCAGCTGTCTCTCAGAGAATTTCTATGTTCGTGGTGATGGTACCCGTGTATATTTCTTTACCCAAGGTAAAAGAAAAATTAAGGATGTATTGCTTAGGTTAAAACTAGTGTGATGTTTGTCTTATTCGCATGTTACTTTGCAGATGACGTTAGGACATTATTTACCACAAACGGTTTTACAGAAGAACAAAATCTTGTAGACAAGAGATTACAAGTTAATAGGGGGAAACAGCTAAGAATGTACAGAGTTTGGGTTCAAGCTAAGTACCGGAGATCAAGTTGAGGATCGAATCTTCCAGCACAATGCATTTACTAAGAATTGTACAGTTGAAATAAAAAAATCTTATTGAACATCGAACTGATTGATAACGAAACTTTTTTATAGAACTTGATCCACTTACCGAATACTAACACGAGTGCTTTCATTGAATACGTAATTTTTGACAATCAAATTTAAAATGGAAACGTAGAGGGTAGCACCGTCGTGTTGACCGCCACACAAACATGGCGGTAGTCGTTCTTGTTTGAAGCGGAGCGACTCGTTTTTACGTTTTGCTACGAGAAGCAAACAATTTTTCAATCTCCATACGCCATGGGAAATGCCGACACAAAGTTGAATTTTCGAAAAGCTGTCGTTCAGCTGACATCGAAGACTCAGGTACACGCAAGTGCTAGGAATACTTTCCATATGCAAACATATGATCCATTTGACATTTCAATACGTCAAAACACTCCTCGCGTCATTACATCTCATATTAGTTATTCGCATTTGATCAATGAGTGATTATTGATTTTTTCGTCTTTTGTTGGTAAAACATTTTATCTTTGAAATCGAAAGTTTTGTATGTTTGACTTGGCTAATGCTTACTAAGGTTAAACACACTTGTTTCGGACAGGTGATCGATGCCTCTGATGACACGTTTTGGGATCAATTTTGGTCCGAGAATGTGACTAATGTTCAGGATATCTTCACTTTAATTCCTGCACCGGAGATTCGTATTCTGAGAGAGGAGGCTCCATCCAATTTAGCGACGCTATGTTACAAAGCTGTCGAGAAATTGGTGAAGGCTGTTGATAGCAGCTGTAGAACTCAGAGAGAGCATCAGACAGTGCTGAATTGTTGTCGATTGTTAACTAGGTTGCTACCATATATCTTTGAAGATCCTGATTGGAAAGGATTCTTTTGGTCAAGCCTACCAGGAAAAGATGATGAAGAGAGTATGCCTTTGGCCCACTCTTTATTGAATGCTCTTTGTGTAAGCAATACAACGTACAAAGAGCTTTGTCTACTAAATGAGAACTATAACATTTATTTTTATTGTAGGACCTACTCTTCTGTCCTGATTTCACAGTGGCTGCTAATAGGAAATCTGGGCCTGTAAGTTCATTTCAGTGAACATACAGATAATTATTGTTTTAAATAATATCCGCATTCTTTTTTTACAGGATAAAGCAGAGGAGCTGCAATCTATAGATAGCTGTGAATATATTTGGGAGGCTGGTGTAGGATTTGCACATTCACCACCCAGATATCCAATATTAGACTCTAATCGCACTGAACTGCTAAAGTTATTACTGACATGCTTCAGTGAGACAATGTATAATCCACCACTTGATTTGTCTGTTACTCCAAATAGATGGATTCAGCATTTAACTAGTTCTGAGAACAGGTAATCATGAATGTCATATTAGATTTGTGGAGAAGGGCATTACCAGTCACAAGTACTCATTTTGACAATAATAATTTTCTAGGCATGCTTTGCCAATGTTTACATCCCTGTTAAACACTGTATGCGCATATGATCCAGTTGGCCTTGGTGTACCATATAATCATTTGTTATTCACTGACTCCTTGGAGCCATTAGTGGATGTATCATTACAAATCCTCATTGTGACTCTTGATCATGACACAAGTGGTGGTGCACCATTAGAAGAAGGTGTAACAGGAGATAATTTATTTATAAATTATTTGAGTCGGATTCATAGGGATGAAGGTATTACATTCCACTGTTTATCAGATATTTAATTAGATTTTTATTAATTTTTCACCTTAACAAGAAAAAATGTAATGTTGCAGACTTTCAATTTGTACTGAAGGGTATTACCAGGCTCTTGAATAACCCACTAATGCAAACATATTTACCGAATTCAACAAAGAAAGTACATTTCCATCAGGAATTATTGGTATTCTTTTGGAAAATGTGTGATTATAACAAAAAGTTTTTATACTATGTACTAAAAAGTTCAGATGTTCTTGAGGTGCTTGTTCCAATACTATATCATTTGAACGACTCACGCGCAGACCAGTGTAAGTGGCCCCTTACGTTTTCAAAATATATTAGTACTTTTGATCACGTAATAATTGTAATTTTATTCCAGCTCGTGTTGGCTTAATGCATATTGGCGTCTTTATCTTGCTTTTACTAAGTGGTGAACGGAATTTTGGTGTGAGATTGAATAAACCATATACAGCGACAGTACCAATGGACATACCTGTTTTTACAGGTGCCGCAAAATAATTCATAGTTTCATCAAACGATTAACAGTACGGGAAATAAATCAAACAAATGTTTCAGGTACCCACGCTGATTTGCTAGTCACGGTGTTTCATAAGATTATTACTACAGGACATCAAAGACTGCAGCCACTGTTTGATTGCCTCCTAACTATTCTAGTCAATGTCTCTCCTTACCTTAAAACTCTATCAATGGTAGCTAGTACCAAACTTTTACATCTACTTGAGGCATTTAGCACACCCTGGTTCTTATTCTCAGCACCAACAAATCACCACCTAGTCTTTTTCCTGCTTGAAATTTTTAATAATATCATTCAGGTAAATCATCTTTGTGTTACATGTGCCTTATTAATCGTGGATTTGAAAATATAATAATTCTTTTCATATTTTTAGTATCAATTCGATGGGAACAGTAATTTGGTATACACTATTATCCGCAAGAGACAAGTGTTTCATGCTTTGGCAAATTTACCCAGTGATTGTAACACAATTGCAAAGTCATTGAGTAAAAGACAGCGTCGACATGTACCGGCAAGTACATCCAATGAAAATGTAAATGAAGCTGCAATGGAGGGATCTCACCCTGCTCAGCCTGCTGAACCTGGAACACTGAAGGCATCTTTGCTAGAGACGCCAGGTCTATAACTACTCCCAGAATGAACTGAATATATTCCAGATGCACTTATAATTCCAGTTTGTGTTTCTCCGCTAATAGGTATCGAAAAAATGACTGAGAAAGAATCGGCACATCCCTTGAGCCCGTCTGTAAGTGTGGAAGTTGCAAAACCAACTCATCATGATACTACAGAGGGCGTCGAGGACTTAATGAGCAGTATGAAAAATACAATCGTTCCGGTGAGCACACGAACGTGACACAATTCTTTCTCGTCGATCAGGTGAAATTGATTAATCGGGTTAATCAATTTAAATTAACTTTTTTCTGCAGAAAGGGGGTCTTAGAGTAGCAGAACATACAAATTCCACTAATAGTGTTAATCAATGGGTTCCATCGAGTGACTGGGTGTATCAGTGGAAGACTAAGCTTCCACTGCAAACCATTATGCGGCTATTGCAAGTACTCGTACCCCAAGTTGAAAAAATATGTATCGATAAGTACGTAGAGATTTTGAAAAATTCTGGTTTACTGTCTATACCATTATAAGGAAAATTATGATACTTTATTACAGGGGACTGACGGATGAAAGTGAAATTTTGAAATTTTTACAACATGGTACATTGGTAGGTCTCTTACCAGTACCACATCCTATCCTCATTAGAAGATACCAAGCAAACGCTGGTACAACTGCTTGGTTTCGAACGTATATGTGGGGTGTCATATATTTAAGGAATGTGGAACCTCCAATTTGGTATGATACAGATGTGAAACTCTTTGAAATTCAAAGGGTCTAAATACTTATGAAGCAAATTATAAAAAGGATTACTAAGTATATTTAAGACTTGCATATTACTCATATACAATGTCAGTATCAATAGCGCGAATCGACAAGAATCTCTGATATCCTGTTGTCTTATTCTTCACGTCACGACATTTCCAATGCATTTCGTAGATAATGGAAGTGACAAAATTGTAGTTTTTTGACTACAGAAACTTTCTTATGGTCGTATTTCGTAAGTAATACAAAACTAATATTTTACAGATGTTAAATAGAGAGAATATAACAGTGTCGTACTAAGATATAGGTCACGAGATTTTACTTGTAAATATCTACGATTATGCAAGTGCCTTCTCCTGTATAAAAGAGATGAAACGGTATAGACTAGACTGGGAGTAGTCCTTTGGTTTTAGAACCGTTATTACTGATTATGGTCATTCAATATGATGCGCACTTGTGTTAAATATTTGTTGAAAATGTAAATCGTGAGTCAATCTTTTGTATGGTCCAATAATTGAAGGTTGTATGTGCTTGGCGTAAGGGTATCGGAAATGCTATTTTAAAAAATACGTACGCTTGTAAAGTATTAGTTTTGTACGACTACGTGGCACACAGAGACAGAACTTTTCCAAGACTAGCCTGTTGGTTTCATGTTTTTTATGTGCTCACCAAGAATTTCATTTTGAAACATTGCTAACCCGGGACCCCGACACGTATAGATCTTGTCGAGATCTAAAGACGTTGAAAGTCACTTTTTAAATGCAAACAAAAAACGCTTTATTACTTTGTTGTAATCGTTTGTATATTGTTATATGCAATATAGTACGAGGAGTTAAAGAATAGCAAATGCACCAAGTACCTGTCAGCCGAATTCTCAGATTTCAGGGTGACATCAAAATTGGCTCATTTTAACAAGAAAAAAGTCTTTCCTTTCACTCCACAAAATGTTAAATAACAAGTGTACCTTGTTCTTAATCTGCGCACTTATAATGTATCGCCCAAACATAAGCCAAATATATTTCGGAATTACACTGAATAAACAGACAATCACTGAAGGTAGTATTTGATGCGACACTTCGTGCGAAGGAAGTTTCTTTCAGTTCAATATTATTAATGATTAAGCCCTAGAAATAGGGTTTAATTAATGTTTCAATGACAGAACGCAGTTGTTCGTGTTACGCTTCGCTCAGACGCATACTGTGCCTCAAACGTATGGAAAATGGAGGGCAAAAATTATCGAATTAACAAAATATTGTTAAGTCCTCGATTGCATAGTATTTAACGCTGTTACATTGCGTATACATCTTACGCCTTTTTCGTATTTACAAGTGTACCTGTATTTTTCGTTATACTGGTGCAATTGCGCTACTCTGGAGATACATTGGCAAGTTACCGCGGTGACGTTTCACTCTTATACAAAAAAATCATAAGTACAGATCGCATCACGTGGAAGTTTGGTTCAAATATAGAGCATACCTACCACATTGTAAACGACGAACAGCATGTGTACGCACTCTGCGATGCTGTTAAAAAAAGTTCGTAAAAAATCGAACATGGTTCATCAGTTGATGTAATGACGAAACATTTGGAGCTTTGCAAATATGTACTTTGTCATGTATATAGTTATATATGTCTGCCTTAAGCTAGAACCATATAGTGCGTGCATAATTAAATATCATAACACACACTTCTTAGCCTACCTTGGTATTCATTCTACCTATCTTTCAAAGGTCATAATGAGATTGGAAATATGTGCAACATAGCGGGTTTCATAATTGTAACATAAGAACTGTAAATCATGTAGTTAGTGCATACGTTATTTGTGTGTTATCGTATTGTTCTTCGCGGGGAAAAGTCATCGAAACTTAAATATTATCGAAAAAGGCATAACTGACGTTGAATACCACCGGTAATAGACTTTTCCCGGCACTCCCCGACTAAATCTAAGTTAAATATATCACACATTCGTACATGTTTAAGTATAAAAAATTAGAATACGCATTTTCTTACATCGAACGCAAATTATCGCGAGCATCGTGGCTTACTTTTTCGGTTTCGGCAGCATGTAATGCCCACAATAAAGTTTTTTCTAATGCTTTGCACGAATCGTAGATATTATCAAGAATGGTGTCGATGTTGCATCACTATGTATCACAGATGTGAAGGTATACCTATCCTAGGAAATTTGTCAATGCTTCTCGTTAGCACACTTGTCTTGTTCGGAACCGCCTTAACGATTGATGTCACATAATTCTCGCTTTTGGAGCGCATAATTAATTGTGCACGGGCAGATATTCTTCTGCAGTTCGTTCACAAGGAGGGGTAAAGTTGTGTGATAGTTCATCGCATTACTTTGTCGTACGACGGTGGCGGAGCTTCCTCCGATGGATTAGGCGGCGGTATTAGGATCGCAATGTGATAGGGCGGCGGTGGATTTTGCCTCACTACTGGGGCAGGTCTGATATTACTTTCGTTGGGAATTGTATTCGCACTGGCCAGCGGCGCGATATGTTCCTGTTGCGCATGATGATCTTGATGACCGCTACCGTGATTTCTTCTACACAGGATGGAATAAAGACAGGCTGACAGTAGCAGCGTTAACAAGCCGCAGAATACTAGTATTTCTAGACCAGGCCCCTGTCACATGGACCATAAAAAGATCTCTTAAAAATTCATTCCAATTATTGTCACGTTGTTATACAAGTCATATGCGAGAAACATAACTGACCTGGTGGCCGAAGTAAAACTTCGCAGCAGCAACGAACCCAGTCGCAAGTACAAACGTTATCCAGACGCCGCAGCGCAATCTGTAACCAGCGAGTTCGGCATCGCTAAATTCTGAGAAGTCCAAGAGACTTCGATTTGTGACATTTGCAGTAGCATTCGATAAGATTAGTTGATTGTTCCCAGCGTTTGTTACATTACTGTGGACACACGAGAATGCATGATAGTACACACCTACCATAATGTAAAGTCGAGCTACATCTTTAAAGTGTACGTCCAGATTCTCAAAAGAATGACGAAGGGCGAATCATTTATAAGTACTTTCTGGCGCTAGACATGTATAAGTGAGTCACCCTGTATATAGGAAGAACATGTTCCTCAGAATCTTCTTAGTAGACCTTTTTCTGTTTAATTACTTGGGGTTGTTGTTCAGCTGGGTACGTTGGGTAGGACCAACCGTGGGATTATTATGATTTGCATTGCTCGTTCGTACGTTCGTTCGTAATACTCGACAAGAGTTCACGGTACTAGGACCAGCCGTGCTTCCGGGAGCATGCAAGCTCTGGAACCGGTGAACCGGGGTAACCATTCGCCTCAAATCTCTCCGATACCGGCATTGGTCTGAAATGTACAAGTAAAAAAAATGGACTTTACGTCAAAGTGCTTTACACTAGTTAAAAATAGGATGCCCTTTATCAATGCGGACATCACTGATGGGTCAGCCAGCATTGATTTGCAGCCGGGGTTCGCAATGCATGTTCGAGACATATCAAGGAGTGATTATATAAAAGACGAAAAAATCTTACTAGAACGCGTCCTCGGTAAAGGTGTGGCGGGATATCGGCCACTAGGGAAGCCGTAGTACCTTCCCGCCGGTTTATTAATCCAGAAATGCATGCTCCACCCGATCTTCCTTCAGAGAGTCATCTTCGGTTAGCGATCGTCCCTCGAACGAAGCTACCTGCTGTGTCCCAGATTTATCCTTTATTTTTACATCAACACTTCTCCGGGACGATGTGAGCAGCTTTGGCTGCCTCAAGTTCCGTTGCCCTCGGATTTCAGATCAATGTTGTGCATCGGCGCATTTCTCCTATCCATTATTCCAAGAGCGTGCACTTCCTCGAACGATCAGCAAGTTTCGAATGCGTGACAGTGCCTTCGACTGCCAGAGACACTAAGGATAATCAATGCAGTAGCTGATGCACATTCGTTATTACGTTCACTCCAAACATCGATATCCCGAAACCTGGTCACTTCCTTCACCCGCCGGTCGGCCGATTCCAACCCTCCGCCATTTGCCACTTAATGCCTGTCTACCAACCCTCTTCCAAAGCAACCCCTTTAACTTTATTGCAACTGCTCCGAAACCGCAGGACAGCCCGACACTCGAAATTCGAAATAGGAATGAGAAAGGTTGTGGAGGAAGGAGTAACTTATGTTTAACATGCCTTTGAAATGTTCAGAAACACGATGATCGGTTACACCTAATACTTTGTTCGTTAGATTTCCGAAATACACCTTTTCTTTTTACTAAGCGCGCCACAGCACATCGTGACCGACTAGTACGCCATCATCCCTTATGTGGTACATGAATGAACCTTCCGGCAATTCAGATTTCACGAATCAGTGATATGGCTTGTGCGTTCTGTGTATCGTTTCTATTTGAACCGATGTATTAAAAGAAGTTCAAGAAATCAATTACAATGCAGTGAACTTGATCGAATTCCTCGTTAGTGTCAGTGTGAAGTGTTCCTTAAGTTTACCTGATATTTCACTGCACAGCCGAATGCGAAATTCGAATATAAGCTTAACCTGTCAGCACTGATAGCAGTAAAAATATTTTATCATTCTTAAATTAATACAGTGCGGTCATGGTGTTGCTCAGATTAGAGAGGAATATTATTCAGCTGAGCACACGCTTTCTCCGAAGCGGTCATTCTAGTTGTACTGTAAATGTCGCATCGGAAGATTCTCAGCCTCAGTCTGCGCTCCAACAAACGAAGGCGTGCAATACTAGACTTTTAAAAGTCGCATTACTGGGCCGACCAAATGCTGGCAAAAGTACTATAATTAATCGACTTATGGCGCGTGCTGTAAGTTTCTTTCGAGATTTCATTTGCTCTTGTTAATGTAAGAGCATTAATCAATAAGTGGTTTTTGGAGTGCAGGTATGTCCAACATCACCAAAAGTTCATACAACAAAACACAATGCCAAGGCAGTATTTACAGAAAACAATGTGCAAGTTGTATTCATAGACACGCCTGGTGCATTGTCGGATATGGAACAGAAGAAGTATCATTCACCCGGTAATAATATAACAGTGAGACGTGCATTGAACGAAGCTAATTTAATAGGCCTGGTGCAAGATTTGTCGGACAATTTTTATAGACATAAAATTCAAAGTTATATCCTGGACATGACAAAGAAAATACCTTCGGAAACTACAGTTATATTGATTTTTAACAAAATCGACACCTTAGTCAAGAAAGATATATTGCTTGAGTTAACAAGCACTTTTAAGTCCAAAAGAGAATTCCCACAATTTGAAGATGTATTTATGATATCTGCCTTACATGGTAGTGGCATTGATGACTTGAAGGTAATAACTTGAAATGTTATTAATATGTTTTATAAACATTAGTAAAATGAATCACTACACTGTTTATATTTACTAGAATTACATGCTTGATATCGCACCACCTGGAGAATGGGAATATTTGGAAGATGATTATACGGATCAAGAACCCACGACTCTTATTGAAGAAACTGTAAGGGCTAAAATCATGCATGCCTTGCCAAATGAACTCCCCTACAAATTAAGAGTAAAGGTAGCACATCTGGAAGTTCGTCCAGATGGTTCCATGGCATGTGTGATTGATATTATATGCCCCACACAACGTATTGCACAGTTAATGTTAAAACATAAAGGAAAAAGAATCAAAACTTTAAGCCAACTTATAGAAGGGGAATTGAGACACGCCTTTCAGAATGCAATATCTGTTTTAATTAATGTGAAAGTTAAATCAATTCGATAATCTCTATGAAAGATTAATCATCCGTGTGTATGAATGTGTAATATTCTTGAGTGAAAGGATTTTTCTATGCTCTTAGGATTAGGAGATGTAAAGTGTAATATATTTGTTTTAGCTACTGTACTCTTACATTTATTTATTGTAAGTCTATATTGTCCTATACACAATTCATGTTGAACTGAAATTTTCGTCCCGCATTTATGTTATCTTATATTCTCTTAAAAAATGATGGTACTAAACATGATACAAAAATTAATCACGAAGGAACTACGAGTTACTAATAATATCAAGATTATTGTTGAAGTATGGAAATGCTAAATCTGTCCCTTGAAGATTTTCTGCGATCCAGTTGTTCGCTCGTTTATCCAATTCCGGCGTAAACATATCTCTCCAACTACCACTTTTGCCTTTTCTGACAAATGATCCTGCAGTTATGATACCACAGTCTTTGAGTTCGGACGAATTCACCATGAGATTGTCGCGGAAATTTTTTATATCCAGGTATGTAACAACTTTGTTTATTTCCTCATCGCTATATATTTTTCCTAGAAACTTGGCTATTCTCCTGATAGCAGAAGGAAAGTCCTAAAATAGGTAGATGATATCATTTTGTCTTCAGAGATATATTAATCTTTGAGGAATCTCGTATTGTATGTGTATCTCACATGTTGCATCTCTTCATAGAACATGAATAGAAGATTCGGATGACTTCTATTTGCCCAAGCTTCTTTCAAATGTTCCCAGTACGGACTCCATGGTGCTAAAGATCGGTTGAATATCGTGATGTTCATTGTTTGCAGAGTTAAAGGTAATTATATATAATACTTACTGAGGTTTTGTTCGAAATAATCCCAAAATGCTTCGAAATCACCAGTATATCCTTGAGTTTTGATTGCTCTGTTCATGTGATACCATGAAACCGCAACGTCCTTTGGATTCCGCGCAACGTACACTATCTTCGAGTGAAATGACTACTTTTATATAATTCCTCATTAAGTCCATGTTCGCGTAAGCCGTTTTTACCTTACAACCAGTATCTAGTACACCAGGCAACAGACTGAGAGGAAAATGCGATTTGATAAATCTTGGCGAAGGCATTTTACTCAACACCTCGTATCCGGGGACAGATATCTCTCGGCATAATTTTTGCTTCTCTTCGTCACCTTTATTATGTTCGAGGAATTCCTTCGTTACTTCCGGATGATTAAACATGCTAAATCTAAAAATCGCAGTGTTTAAGTGTATCTCATTTATGTGGGAAGGCATAGCTTTCAATGTTTTATCGCTTGGGGATTAGTGCGTGAAAATCACGAATTGCACGCGATCTGTCAGAGCATGCAATTTATTGCAACACCTGGTAATTTCCCAGGAAATCTGCAGGATAGTGTACAACGTATTGTGTAAGACACAATGTTTCCTCGCGAATGTTTTTGAATTAATTTTTCCATGCTGTACGAGAATAAAAACTGTCAATCACGTAAGAAGATATGATCGATTAATAGTTACTAACTCGAGAAAGGGAAACCGTTCCGCAAGAAGCTTGGTCTTCGCACTTTCGAAATCCAAATTGTTGGACAAAAGCCAAACTAATTCTTGGGTCCATGTTGTGCCTATGATAATTATTTGTAAATATTATGTTAAGAGTAAGTGGAAAGTATAAGTTACATACCTGATCTAGGATACGATAAGACAAAAGTATCGTCGGGTCTCACTTGGAAATTGTAAAATCCTTTGCCTTGTTCCGTATATCTGTGCGGGAAAAACCATTTCTTCGGACCGACGAGTACCCATCCTGTCCTTTCACCTTTGAACACTTTCAACATTTCTTCCGTCTTCTTGGCATTTAAAAATTCATACTTAGGCGGTTCGCTTCCCATTGCAAATCAACTGCTCGAATCCGCAGCAACTTCGTGAATGACAGGCACTAACGTGTATCACCCCTTCTCGCGAGATTAATGTTAGTGTTTGATCTTCGTCTCTCCGATAGTGGACTCTCACTTTTTCAATGAATGTGCGGTATCGCGCGCAACCTCTGCACGAAGCAGAGCCGTCCGTATTGCTGTTATTATTTCCAACGTTTAAATGCCCGCACGACAGCTTAACTGTACTTCACCAGCTCGTGTCGAACTTGACAGTGCATTTTCCTACTCTCAAGAGATTGATCGATAAATTGACGAGTCGAAGTATGAATTACTCAGACGCGCGACACACATACTAGTCTTTGAATGCGAGATCCGGAACGAGGTGAGGTCACTTTTGAGCGCGCAAGTACATACGAAACCTGTGGTTCGTATTACAGGTGTCCTAGTAATTTAGTCCTAAGCCGTACACTCCTTTCGCCCGAGTGACAGAAGCTTTCAATCCGAAATGGCATCGACAACACAGTAATTTTTCAGATCGAGCGAGCGATTTCACTCGGGAAACGGAGCTTCACCAAGCGGGGAGCACGACCGATAAAAGTATTCAAAGAGAATTTAGGCCAAGCGTGACTTTCACCCGACAGTTTCCCGTTTCTTTTTCTGTTGGGTCATTAGTCAACAAGAATGCCCTTCAATGTTTCGGGGTCAAAGTACGAGGTCACTTGATAGATATGAACGGGAGTTATTCTTATGTCTCAGAATGCACTTTATTTGAAAAAACTTATGTGTCATCTTCAAATTCATTTTATTTTTTATTCAATCGTCCATGTATTCACTTCGCAAGAGTAGCATCTTACATTAAATAAATGAGGTACTTTAGTCAAAAATTGTAAAATGCATATCATTGTACATAGGAACAGTGTTTCATTTCAGAGACTAAATTTGTATAGGAACTTTACGATACAAGTTTACAAATTATCAGTCTTGTCTCCTTATACATTTAATAAGCGTATGATTGCTTCGTTCCACATTGTCGAAACAGTTCCCTATAATCTAGTCAATGAGCACAATCTTTCTTTGGTCAATCGACAATTCTACTAACTCCAATCAAATACTATTCGCGTGAAAATCACACGCGCAGTATTAACTAACATAATTAATTAATAAATGTAAAGGAAAGTTAGAAATAAATTACTATCAGTCGTGTCACTTTTCATATTCAATTTCCCCCCCATATGTTAATTTCTACTCTTGTCAGCGGTATTGTGACTCGTAATTGCAAGTAACTATATAACTTCAACGTGTCTATAGTTACCATAACAAATTTCTTGTTTTGTATATACGAATTATTATCAAAAATTCTCTAGCTTTAGAACATTTTCTAGTATAACAACATCATCCTGTTCAACGACTTCCACATCACTTTCGCCTTGGACGGATAACAGAACAAGATCGGGTGACTTACGATTTGTCTCCGAATTCTCTGTGGTTTTGTTCTGGTCCCTCGCAATGTCCACAGATTCTTTCGTTTGTTCTTTAACTTGTACTGTCGGGGAATCACTCTTGTTACTTTCGCTGTTATCTTCAGATGCACCCTCACTCTTTTGCATTTTGACATAAGGCGCCACATTACTTTGCGACATAGATCTTTGTCTTCGTAGCAATAAATTCTGTAGTTCTGGCTTCGCGAGAAATTCTTTGCAACGTTTCGTGTGAATCTTCATATTGTCATGGCGATTAAATCCTTTATCGCAGCCAGGGCAATGAAATCTATATGTACATAGAATGTCAAATAGTTTACGAACTCAGAATATTTAAGTATGGATAATAAGTAATTTAGTATTACCGTCTATTACTATGCACCGCCATATGAGCGGCCAAATGCGACTGCTGTGCGAAGGATTTTTCGCAAACAGTACATTTGTACTTCCTAATGCCCTCATGCTTCAGAAGATGTTCTTTCAAGATTTGACTACTCTTGTACACATTCGGGCATAGATTGCATTTATACTTGGCAGCTGAGTGTACCTATTCATTACGGAAGTTCTCGTTAATATCTCTCTACTTATTCTACCAAGGTAAATAATTGGTACAAAAACGTGTGACCTACATTTTGATGGTTATACAAAGCCTTCCGAGATTTCGCATGTTTCCCACAAATATTGCAAACGTAATCGCGCATGTGAACATTTTCGTAATGTAATTCCAATGCTTCCGCGCTAGACAAATACGAGGAACATAGTTTGCACATAACTACTTTGTCTTTGTTATGAGTAACCATGTGAGCGCGTAATCTATCCCGAGAGTAAAACGCCTTTCCACAGACTTTGCAAATAATATCCTGTAGTGGGAAATGTTTTTCAGTAAAAATGTACGTGAGTCCTTCGTTGATATTAGGAATTAATATTACCTTCATTGGCTTATGCCTGGCAATATGATACCTCAGTAGTGGTCGGCTCGCACAGGAAAAATTACAAAGCTTACATTTATAAGGCCGATTACCGGTGTGAGTATTTAAGTGTTCTTCGAGTAATACTGCTGTTACGAATCGTTTCTCGCACAAGTGACAGGCGAAAGGCTTAATTTTAAGATGACTCTTTCTAATATGGCCGCGAACATTACTCACAGTTACTGTCGAGAAATCACAGACTTTGCATTGGTAAGGTTTCATATTTAGATGGCCCCAGATATGGATCTATGGGAAGCATTTAACAATTAGATCTAAATTCAGATTTCTCTTGAAGATAAAGTCTCCATCATCCTCATCCTCACCTGGCACTTATCCACCCTCGCGTAAAGACTTCCACATATGTTACAACAAATGTTCTTATCAACTATCTTCAGGTGGCTTTGTACTTCCTCAGCATTAACTCTCGTCATGTCAACCGTGTAATAACTTTCAATAGCAAGTTTGTCTTCCTCGCTTATGAGATCAGACACCTTGCCAAACAATACATTCTTACTCTTATGCTCCTTAAAGCTATCGTCTTGACTGGCTTCCCCAGAAAACGATTTATCACTATTAATACTGCATTCGAAACTATTCTTCGTAGCATCCATGCTATTCGTTATTTCCTCTACCTCCTTACAATTCTCATCTTGTATCTTTGGTACAATAGTATCTGCATTCTGCGACGTTTTTATAATCGTCTTTTGCTTTGGTTCCGCAGAATTAACAGTTCCAATATTGCTTTGCATATCACAAGTTGACCCTTGTAAAGGTTTTGTGTTTTCTAATACTGTTGCGGCGCTATTCCCGTTTATCTTAGACTTTTCTGCCTCATCCCCTGGTGGAGGACTTATCGTTACTCCATTCGTTACTCCTGTTTGAGACTTTGGGGTTCTACCCTCGACTAACATTGCGTCTTTTGGTATCCATACAAAAGAACTACTTAGTGGCATGGATCGCACGGAATTATTTGGGGGTGTATCATTACTATCTACTTTTTCTTGTTTTATTGTAACTGGTACCGACTTCTCTTTTGTTGTATTGTCTTGCTGTTTCTCGAGAAGAGAATCTAGTTTTTCTGAATCGATTAATTTCAACGATGCTTTATCGTCACGATCAATATTGTCAGATGTGGAGGGTGTGCTTCTGGTAATTATTTTGTCCGTCGATTCTCTCGAACTTTTACCTTGTTCTTTGGAATTACTTTCAGTACTACTTGTACTGGAACGTAGACGCCGTCTCTTGTTCAGATTAATCTGATCTTGAGGTGTTTTATCCTTAGAGTTTGTTCGGGACTCGCCCTGTTTAATCATCGCATTCAATGAATGATTGAGATCTAACATTTGTTCTAACATGCTCTTTCGACCACGTTTTTTTCGTTTTAGAGGAAGCTCTAAATTCATGGCTTCGAGATTCTTTGAATTCACGGTGGTTTGTACTAAATTTGCAGTACCATTCATTGTGCCTGATCGAGTTGTGCGAATTAATCGTTTGGCACCCCTGTCAGAGGTCTTTTCTACACTTTTCGTAATCTTTGGAATATTATTTACACCTAATTTCCCTGATGGGCTCCTGACACGGAGAACTCTATCAGACACAGAGTCGCTCAACTCCGCAATTGCTGCCGTCTTAATTTGTCCTGCTCCATTTTTGATAGTTGCATCACTTCTCTTAACTTTTTTAATAATTCTCCTTTTAATGGAGGCATTGGACAAGGAAGTTTTAGTTGTTTTGAGCTTATTTACAGTTAAAGTCTTGATTTTTCTTTTCCTTCCTTTCGGAGGGGCATTCTCTTTGTCAGTCTCAATATCGCTTTCATCCATAAGTGCGGCATTGTCACATATCACACGCGACTTTTTCTGTTCGAAAGACGATAAACGTTGTTCAAAAATTGATAAAATGGGAAAGGCAAACTATTAATTACAGGTAGGCTAACAGGATATCTTACAGTTTCCAGTTCCTGTCGGGTACGATGACATCGATCATAAAAATCACATAAGAATTCGAGTGTACCCAAACAGTTAATGCAAACAGCCTGTGGAAGCCCATCATTCTGTTCAATCTGTAAATTGTCAAACACCACATTTAGTGATGAACGAGCACATGCAGAACTTAGATTATACAAAAGAGAGGAAGTATACTAAGGACGTAAGAAAGTCAGCGCTCCCAAGATTATTATCCTTTTTTTTTTATTGAAAGAGTTGGAAAATCCGTAAACAAGTTTTATTGTCAAAACGTATAGTATTTACTGGGTATTTCACTTTAGTGATAATATGAACACCTATCGATATACGTAAGTGTATATGCCAGTAACGCTATTGACGGGAACGGTATATCCTAGGTGGAAAAATATACTCGATTAATATACGCCATGTATAAAATAGCAATTATTGCTTATCACTTATCGGAAGAAAGTATTAATGTTACATATAATATCTCCCGTAGCATCTTTTGTAACGTGTCTCGTACAGAAAGGCCTACCCTTCAGCATTACTCATTAATTTCACCGGATGGTTATAGTTGCCGTAGTAATTGCTAATGGACATACTAAATAAATATTAGTTGATTCTAGTACAGGCAAGTTTCAAAGGCTATTCTGCCAGTGTAGAAGGCACTTATTCACATCCAAATTTATCTTTCGTATGTGATGCATAAAGCGTTGTGATATAATTTTTTCTGCTCATGATTTTGTGTAGAAAATATAGTCAAAAATAGACTATGATTTAATTTTATATCTTGGAGTATTGGGTGTGACCCTTTCAAAAGGGGCACAAAAAATTCCTAGAAAATACTATCGATCCCTATTCGCACGGGAGCGAGAATTCTAGAAAGCCCATCAGTATTATAATTATTTGGAAATTTTGTTTAGTAATGCTCATAAAATAAGATATGTGCGAGTATGGATATTCTGAGTAAAGCGATAGTTTTATATGGCTTGCCATACTACGAATGCATCAAAAGCTTTGATAGCATTTGATATCGCTTTACTAACGGAATGAAGTTATAAAATTCTTTCTCCCGTAGGCACGTTACGTTACATGAAATACAGTTTGCATTATCCGCATAAAGTCTCGCATGCATTGAATAATGCATCTCCATTAGGAGGATCTAATTCACCTGTGAATTAGTTAAAACGCAGTTACATTAACATTGCTTTAACGCCACTATTTCTCATTCACCGCGGCAGAAGAAATATCAGTAGTGGAAGTATTCTTTTCGTTGTATCCAGTCTTTTTCTCTTCGAAATGTCTTTTTCTGTGTACTTTCATATTGTCTCGCCTATTGAACTTTCGTCCGCATTCCGGACAAGTGTGATTCTTTTCTCCGTGAACATACCTATGAGCAGCTAGGTGACTAGCCTGTGCAAAACTTGCACCACAACTTTGACAAACATGTTTCCGTAGACCCTCGTGCTTCAACAGATGCTCATTTAGGAATGCTTTCGATGCGTATCGATTGTTACAAATCTTGCATGCGAAGGGTTTGGGATTTGTGTGTTGCATCACGTGAGCCTTATACTTGGATGAAACTTTAAACGTCTTATTACACTCTTCACAAGTATAAGTAGTCGCGTGGCGGGTCTTGATATGCTCATTTAAAACGGGTAGACTTGAATAAAGATTATAACAGAAGCCGCACCTAAAGTTACGGCGATCTTTTAAGTGCACACTGGTTACATGACTCAATAGTCTCGTTCGATAAGGGAACACTTTACCGCAATATTCACACGCTAAGTTTTGAGGTGGTAAGTGGGATTTCATGTGAATTTGCAAAGACACTCTGTGGTGATAGCTTTGGCCACAGTCTGTGCAAGAATAAGGCCTCACGCCTTGATGTACATTATCGTGTTCTGTTAAGTAGAACTTCGACTTGAACCTTTTAGGACATTTTGGGCACTGTATAGGCCTAGGATTCGTGTGTGAGCATCGAATATGCTTCATAACGTCAGACTTACATACGAACTTCGCGATGCACAAAGTACAAGAATATTGTTTTATTCCCAGATGCGTTTTCACGTGAACCATACATTTGTCTTTCCGTTCATAAAATTTTCGACATAGTTTGCACGCGTATCCATTTTGCGTTTCCGACACAACGTGTTCTATATTGTCATCAACCTTGATTTCTTCTCCATCAATTTTGAAAAGTTCTTCTGGGTTCTTAGTTGAATTCCACTCTGGGTCATACTCTCCAGCTTCTCTTGGTTCTGATGGAGTTTTAGTCTTCGGACTTTTGTTTACTATAGTATTAATTATACTATTTACTTCTAGGCATTTCTGGTTCTGTAATAGACTGATTATCGATTGGTCTACCGTGCAAGATCCCTCATCTGGAAATACTTTTGCTTGTACAACTGGAACATCATCACTTTCTTTTTTTGATAACTCTACTGTAAAGCTGATATCTTCTGTATCATTGCTGAGACTTCTTGATTCTTTCACTGAAACTTCTATGTTTGGCGAGTTTGAAACTACTGTGAGCAGCTTGTTCAATGCAGATGTAGGAATTTGGATTGTTGGAGCAGAGTCTGTTGCATTTTCCGAAACACTTGATGGTGATGCTTTCTCTGTGGATTCCTCACTTGAAATTTGCACATTTTGCTGATCCTTTGTGCTATCATCTTGATTTTCTACTGGTTGACTGCATACATTGTTTGAAGTCCTTGTTATACCTTCCACAACTTGTTGCTCTACATCACTGTTATTTTCTTCAGTCAGAGGATTTAGATTTTTGTCAATATTATTATTGTTATTACTCGATGTACTTGCTGGTGTTTCTTCCGTTTTTACTCCATCCTAAGAATAAAGCGAACAGAATATTGACAGTGGGTACCAAAAGAACAAACCGATCACCAAAGAATCTAGCACAAATGCATTTCACCTCAAGAGCAAAGTAAAATAGATAAGATAGATGGAAATGAAAAAACTTATCTCTTTGTGCAAGAGAGAAATACAATAGCTGGATATTTTAATGGCATAACAAGAGCGGTAGAGTGGTGCATGAATTAAAATACTGACTTACAGTCTCTTTGAAAGGTGGTAGATTGAACCGATCGCGTAACACTTGTTGGGTGCGAAGACACTCCTCTTGGAAGTCGCAAACGAATTCGAGCTTCCCCAGACATTGTACACAGATCGCCTTGGGCAGAGGATCCCTCTCATCTATCTGCGATTCAAACAAAATACCTAAATACTAAATGAACGTGATTTTGACAACTTCGAGGACTGAGGGAGTTAAAAAATTACCCTGGAGACTTGTCAGTACACACCCTACCGCTCTGTAAAATCATCACTACAAAGACAACAGTATCAAACAAACAGGTACCCACTGTATCATTAAAATCGATCTGTTCATCATTACAGTTTCAGTTTTAAACTTTACAAGTGTAACAACGCTGCGGAAAACTACATAACAATCGTATGTTTTATAAAACAACATTCCATGTCAATGAATATTACACGTTGCTCTATTATACATCGATATATGCATATTTCGGAGTATTCTTAATCTGTCCTATGATATCGTCAATATAATTTTAAGGTATAAATCAAAAGGGATACGTCTTGGGAGCGCAGAAATATTCAGTGTTTGAAACAAAGTCGTGGTAGGAAAAAACAAATAACAAGAAGATACAGTTTGCATAGAGAATGAAAGTATATCGTTTGCGGACGATGCATGTATGCTAACGGTAATGCGATCGGCAAGCTTAGCATCATGCTCAAAGAACACAATGAAAAAAACAAGTGTTTTCGGAGTGAAACAAGCTATTGTCGCTTATGGGTCGGTTGTATCCTCGTGTCGCTCCCCTCAGCCATTTTTCTAACCCCCTCTTCCAGGATACGCTCGAACCCCGGGATATTCCGGAGAGCCTGAAGGATACCACTCTCTCAAAGTACTCACCAGAATGTTGATCTTCGTGTGGATCTTGAGCCCGAGGAATCTCTTGGTGCCCTCCTCGCCAAATACGTCGATGTAAATACTCTCGCACTGGCCGCAAAGTCGGCAAATCTGTGCCTCTTCCTCCTCGAGCTCCATTTTTGTTTACCTTGACGGCTGTCCGATTCCGTTCTCGACTACTTGCTTGGCCAGTAATTCCCGTGGCCCAGCCGTGATCGTCGGCCCACTGCGATTTCGGCGTGCATTCGGTGATTACGCGCGTTCTATTGTCTTGACAAGGGCTCCCTTGTCCGCCGTGAAAGCAACATAAAGGATAAACAAAAGAGAAAATCGGGCACGCTGGCGTCACTCTCCTCGCAATGTTGCTGGCCAGCCACGGGGATGCAGTTGCGTTCTCGCTAGAACACTGCACAACCGCCCTCTCCCCGCACTCAGGTCGCATTCAGTACAAATTTCAACCAATCACTGTATTCCCTTTCGCACACGGCCACTCAGTGCCTCGCCGATTGGCTCGTCCATTTTGCACCTGCACAACTTGAAATTGTGCACTTTTGCGATCTCGATCGATACATTCTTCGAGATTTTGAAATTTTGAAAAGTACTAACTATAGTAGTACGCCTTTGAAAGCTTGGTGTGCAATATAGATTTGCGACTGCTCTAGTTAAGAATATAGTAATATTGTCGAACGCATTCACGTTGAAATATTTTCGAATGGAAACAGAAAGTCAAAATTGATGAACATAGACAGGCAGTTCAGAGATTTTGCGAAGAGGTCTCTGAATGTCCAGGCTGGTTGCGAGATCTCGATTCAAGTGACTTGAATCTAATTTCAGTGTTTTGTTCATACATATATGTGTACCTATGTAACTGTGGTGTTTATATAGGTAGCTTTGTGGGTTACATCTTACGAGAAAAAAAGATAAATTCCGTAAGAAACGAAGATTCCTTTCGTTTAAAAGGACGTATAACTTTTTGACTTTTTATGTACATTGATTTCTATATCCAATCCGGCAATATAGTAAAATGCAGGAAAATGGTAGGCAATAGTACACGTTCGTTTTCTTTTACACATGTCACGCATTTAAAAAAAGAATTTTATACAAATCAGGTAGTAAATTAATGCATGCTTAAAAGTTATAATGGTATTGATAATATTATTACTAATGAGATCTTCATCTTAATGCTCAAGCATTTTTCTTTGGATATAAAGTTTTTTTGTCCATTGTACTATGCGATCTATATAATGCTTTTCGAGTATTGGATTGTCTAGGCGAGAACAATGATAAATTGAATATGTTAAATGATTCAATTGTTATTTGCTCTCCAACTCCAAAGCCTACACGTAAGAAAACTGGTCCAGTTACCCAGAAAGGAAAGCAGATACAAAGACTTAAAAGCAGATTGAAAACCTATTATGAAAGTCCTTTGAAACACATTCAAAAAAGGTATTTCTGATAAATTCAAAATGAGATGAAGCATAAAATTGAGCTGCATTGCAATTGGGCTGTACGTAACTGAATTTTGACTACAGCTCTCTCAGGACTGAGCTACTAAATATCGAAAAGAAGATACTAAAGAAAGCACAGAAAACACAACAGTTAGAACAAGCAGCAAATACTTTATTGCCATTAGAAGATTTTGATAGGCAAGACAGTGTAATTATTTTAAGCGACAATGAAAGTGAAACATGTGAACTGCATAATAACAACAAGATAAAGAAAGTACAAGACTCGTCGTGTTACATAATATCAGATGATGAAAAGTCAAGTAATGTTTCTGACACAGATGAAGAAAAAGAAGGTATAAGACCATTAAATTTCACATACCAATTTTGGACAAAATGATTCAGTATGATTTATGTTTGAATTAGAGCCATTATCACAACCCTCAAAGCAAAATGGGACTCGTTCTCATAATGCAGACGATATTATGGTTGTGTGGGACAATGGGAAAAGCATTGCTAAAGAAAAAGGAGACTCACCCACTGTCCCCACACCTTCTTGTACTCAAGAGCCTGTAAAGTTAAAGAAACGGAAAAGAGACCCAGGTACTCCAAAGAAGAAAGGCACACCATTAAATACTGGTCAAGGTAAAAAGGGAAAGACAAAAAATGGAACTATAAAACTTGGGAAGAATAAAGGAAAAGAGGGTCAACAAAGCACTGGAAATAAGAATAAAAGAAATAGTGAAAGAAAGAATAAGGAAAATACGAGTTGGGCAAAAAATATTAGTGAGACAGAAAGTAATAGTGAAGAACCTGTAGCAAAGAAAGCAAAGAAAGGATCTTCTCCATCAAATGAAAAAGAAGAAAATACCTTGTCATTTGTCCCAAAATATAATGTCACATTGCCTAGATTTCACTGTTCACAAAAACGGCTTTCGGTTGGAGGAGAAGGTCCCAAGTTTATTACCTATACAAGAATAGATTATCAGGAGGGATGTTCTGATATATTAACTGCATCTCAACCACATGAATCTCCTCACAAACCTGGAGAATTGAGACAAATAGTTATAGATGGAAGTAATGTGGCAATGCTGTACGTTTATGACTATGTACCATTTTCCATTCAATTATACCTTGAGATTTTCTCTTTAATCACTCATATTTCACATTATGGACAGGTACACAAATAACCAAAGATTTTCGGAAAGGGGAGTAGAATTACTCACGCGGCATTTTAGAAGAGCGGGACACACAGTAAAAGTATTCATACCTCATTATAGGAGATCAAACAATTATCCCGTGCTTGAGAAACTCTACAGTGAAGGCGTAGTAGTTTTTACACCAAGCAGATACATTGCTGGTAAAAGGATAACACCTTATGATGACCGGTATATCGACTATGTTCTGAATCATAAAGAACTGTGCTTGATTGAATCAATCGACAATGCAAATATGTTTTCAGATATATACTACAATACGCAACTATGTGCGGAGGAGTAGTAGTTTCTGCAGACCAATATCGTGATCTTTATAACGAAAAACCCGAATGGCGTGAAACTATTGAAAAACGACTATTAATACCAACTTTTGTTGGTGATTATGTTATGTTGCCAGAAGATCCCCTTGGTAGAGGTGGTCCTAAATTATACGATTTTTTGAGGCATTAGCTGAAAAAATACTTCTAGCACTCCTAAAGTGCTTGTAGATATCTTCCAATGTAAATATCAATTACTGTCCTTTTCACGCTATTTTTGTATTCAAATATTTCAGATATTCTTATTCTTTCCTAACTTGTATATATCATTAAATTATTTCGACTGTGGTTGAAACATAACAATATTATGCAAATAGTATTTTCAAATGAAATAGTATTTGAAAATCGTTTGTATCAAGTGACTCAGGAATCACTTAATTTTTTTTTTGTTAGCTCTTGTAACTTTTTTATAAACTTGTCACACTATTTACATTACGAAATGGGATGTATTCAAAATTATATAAGCAAATTATAATGTAAATTCATTTCATCTTGATTATAAGTTTATGTATAGTATTAGAAATACCTTTTCGCATTTAGTATCTAATATTTTCAAGCGAGATTTCTAATATATTATACAGAAAAAGTTGAAGAAGACACATAAAGAGTATAAATCCAAGATCAGTTGCATACAAACAATATAATTTAATAACATACCTTTGTACTACCTTAAGTACAAAATTATTTACAAAGGGGATAATTTTTTATATGATTAGATGCATAAAACAATTTTTGAACACTTATGTTAATATTAATATGTAACATCCAACATGCTGGAGCTATAAAAAAAATATATAGGGAATAATATCATTTGTAATACTTTCGCGAGTTACTTCTAGTGAAAGACATAAATTTCTCGATTGGAATCAACGTTTCATTTTATTAGCGCTGAACTAGCAATTATCTTTAGGAGACTTTGGCTCGTCCCACGTTGGCCTCCAACACCATTTTCGAGACTTGCGGACAAAGTCCATACTTTCTTGTGCAGTTTCTCGTGCCAATTTTTGCATAGGATTAGTGTTCACCGAATTGCTCTCGCCATTTGATAATACGGATTCATGTTGAAAAGCCGATTTTATATCTGTAACAAGTTTTTAAATTCAGCCCACATTCTACGAACTTCGATAATACAAAATAATATGTAGGAATCGTGTATTACTTGATTTGGCAAACAATTTCTCGAGTACATATTGATCGTCTTCAGTGGCAGCGGGTTCATTAGGTTGCGAATGACCTATTCTCCTTCCGATTAAACATGAGACTCGTTCACCTTCGAATACAGCTGATACAGTTTCTTCTTCTGGTTTTAAAGCCTTTCTCTTTCGCTTATGTTTACGGTGCCTTTTATATTCCACAGAATTGGTGTTCAAATCTTTGTTACTCATAACTTCATCACAATTCTCGGTATCATTCAGCTTTTGCTTGGGTACTTCTTCACAAGACACAATTCCTTCCTTGGTGTCTTTTGATGATTCCTGAAGTTCTAACTGAGAGCTCCCTTCGATTTCGTCACTGACTTCATTAACATTTTTATTTTCCTCAATCTTGTTGTTTAAAGAAACATCATCAATGTTTTCTCCATGTTTGATGGAATTAATATTTTTATCATTTAATGATATTTCGATAGCTTGCGGAGTATTGGCCACGACTCCTGTAGCCTTTTTACTTATAGCTTTGCTTAATGTTGCAGCCAGTTTTTTCATTTCTATTATTTTGTTAGACGGCAATTTTCTTGTACCTGGAGATAGTTTAGAATCCCGGAATAAACGATCGGATTCGCTTGCTTCCCCATTGAATGGTTCATTGAAATTGAATAATTCTGTTAAATCAGACGTTTTAAATAATCTTCGTTGCCGCGGATCTTCTAAAACTCGATTTGAAAGTAACAATTTAAAAATTTGACGGTGATATATCTGGAAAAAAATCTGGATTACTTATAACTCTTCAAAGACGATTACTTGATAAGATTGTACCACTTACTTTTTCTTCAATTGTGCCAGCTGTAATAAGTCTATAAATTGTGACAGCTTTGTTTTGTCCAATCCTCCAAGCACGTTCTCGTGCTTGAGCATCAGTCGCTGGATTCCAATCGGGATCATAAATAATAACTCTATTCGCACCAGTGAGATTTACTCCTAAGCCCCCAACACGTGTTGTTAACAAGAATACAAAGTATGACGGAGTTTCGTTGAACAATTGAATAGTTTGCTGGCGTTGCGACATCGGTGTTGTGCCATCCATTCTTAGATATGAATATCCATCGAATTGTATTAAATTTTCTAGGATATGCATCATTTGTCTGCCTTGAGTAAACAATAATACTCTGTGGCCTTGATTTTTCCAGATCTTCAGCAAAGAACGAACAACCGTCATTTTACCCGCTCGTTTCCAATAGCCAAATTTTTCAAGAGACTCATTTGTCACGTTTAGTTCGTCGTCAGAATCAATTTCAGTTGTATACAGAAATAGATCTGGATGATTGCATATCTTCCTTAATGCAGAAAGTGCTATTAGCAGTCTGGCACGGTATCTACCACTTTCCGAATGATTACTTTTGTCGTGCAAAATGTATGACACTTCTTCAGACTGCAGATATTTCTTATACAATTTTTTCTGTTCATCTGTCAAAGTACAGAAGAGAACTTGCTCGTTCTTTTCGGGTAAGCTTACGTGATGTTGTACATCATTCTTTGTTCTCCTAAGCATGTAAGGGGTAATAGCATCCCTAAGCATTGTTGCAACCTGTAATGCAGTTGCTTCCTGCAAAGCACTTGCATTTGCATACCCACCACGGGTAATCGGTGCTGCGCAATGTTCTAAAAAAGCAGGAAGAGTGCCTAATTTTCCAGGTAATATGAAATCGAAAAGAGACCATAATTCTCTTAATGAATTTTGCATTGGACTTCCAGTTAGTAACAAGCGGTGAGGGGTGGAGAATTCTTTAACCGCTTTGCTAACTTTCGCCTGAGGATTTCGTATTTTATGCCCTTCATCAAGGATGGCGTAATGCCATTGGAATGCAATAAGGGCATCTTTATATCGAAGTACCCCAGAATACGACGTAATCAGAACTCCTCCACACTTTAGGGAATGTAATAAGTACTCGACATCACCATTATAAGTCCCTGATTGATGAAGCACCACGACTCGCAAAGTCGGCCACCATTCATGGAAGTGTTTTACCCATTGCTCCATTAACGTTGCCGGGCAAACGATAATACTCGGCCCTAAACCACGAAATCTTCCACCGTCAGATAATAATTCGCTACAATCCAAGCCCGCAAGAAATGCGATAACTTGAACAGTTTTTCCGAGACCCATTTCATCACCCAACAAACCACCGAGATTACGACTATGTAGTTCCCAAAGCCATTTCACTGAAACTCTTTGGTATTTGTACAGTTTCTTCCAGATACATCGAGGAACTTTAAATAAATTATCTATATTATGGAGTGGTGTTTTTCTTGAGAAACCACTATCTTCAACTCTCTGTCTATACATGTCCTCATCACCATCATCAAAAATTCTTCCTGTATGTCCTGACACAGATTTAATTGCTTTCTTCTTTATTGACGAAGGTCCAGCTTCATCTCCAGAATCATTCTGTTCATCACTGGGCACGTACTCACTTCCAGAGTCATTACCTGAATCTGCACATTCAGATATATTTACAGAATGTCCAGTATTATTGGTATTTCTTGTAACTCTGTTTGGTATGTTATTCTCATGCCCAGATGTCTCATTCAACACTGTAGACTTATCATTAGAATGTTGCTCAATTAAAACATTGGACTTTTCAGTTCCTAATGCATCAGTCTTCTTCTTGTAAATACTTTTAGCTTTAATCTTCACTATCTTCTTAGATGTACTCGGTTTTAAAACTTTCGCTTTTTTTGTGGGAACTACATCATCAGACTTTTTTTGAGATTTAGAATTCTGTTTTAATAATTGTCTTTGCTTGGCAAGATCTGCTTGCTGTTGGAGGTATTTTTCGAGACTCAATAATTGTGAGGATTTATTACCAGATCTGGAAGCATTTGATAATAATTCACTATTTGATGAACTATTAAGCCGAATGCTGCTTGATGTCAATGCTTACCCGTTTTCCTTTTTGTTATCAAGCTGCTTTTGCGCTGCTTCAAATGGTGTGATTTCTCCAGTTTGTACTTGTTTCTTTAATTCATCACATTCCTTATGTTCCTCTTGTACCGACTTGTCATTGCCTTCCAAGTTCAGTCTTACATTCTCTCTCTCTTTACTTGGAAATGAGGCTTTTGTGATCTCATGTATATGATCAGATGCTTCTTGAAAAATACTATCTTCTGATCTCACAGACAGTATCTATAATTATGATATGGGTCCATATAATACACTGCGGTTATAACTGTCAAGGAAGTAAGAAACAAGAAACATTCATATAACCTGTTTCGAAATATTTTGTGGGATTCCATCATCGAGTATTTGCCTTGCTGTTTCATCTTCGGTCTCTTGAACATTTTGATCATCAATCTCCATTTTAATGAGTATTAATTTCCAACCATTCAACACATTATATATATTCATTCACAGGTGTCAGATTACGCGTGACACGAGGAAAGAAGCCAACAGAAGTTAGAATTTTGTGGCAATCCACTCATGTTGTTTTGAAGTACAGAAAAGTCAATATGACGCAACATTTTGTAAGTCTTGTTTAAGGTACTTATTATATTCCTGACAAAACGGACTTCATTGGTTGCAATCAAAAATGTCTGACGTACACAATGTTGTGCCGGCATTGAATGTGTGTGTGTAAATTCGAATGTACTATGCTTGTGTGTGTATCCCGGCCTCTTTCATGCCACTTCGTGAATCATACATAACATACACAGTTGCTGGAATGTGTAAAAGGTACTAAAAGGTATTAATCAGAAGAAGTATATATGGATTTTCAATTTTTTATTTGTTTTAAGTACACCATGGTGGCTAACATATGAGCCGCAGCTAAAAATTGCGTTTCAGCACGCTATAATAAATAGATTTTTTTGCTAAAAGCTCCTTTTGAAGGAAGCAAATTCAGATTTTGGAGAATCGATTTGATTTTGTCATCGCACTATATAAATTGGCTATAAAAATTCAGAAAATTCATTTAAAAATCAGATCCAAACCCACAGGGGCGAGACACTATCGAAAGAGAAAGTGTCGGGTTGACCGATGTGCGAGATGTTCGGAAAACTTTCGGACCACTTAAAAGGGGCAATGGAATTTGATCTAATAGGGCCGGAAGTGGCATCGAAAGTTTGTACGCCATCAGTATCGGCAATCAACACTTTTGAATCAATAATGCCGATGGGCAATGATATTTCATCCAAGTCTCCCCTGTCGGTTAGTTCTTCGGGCAGATCATTACTGCTTTCATTTGCAGTGAGTTCCTCCTGGCTGCGTCCTCGCATCAGTCTTTTGAACTGTTCAAATGTGGTGATATTCTCTTGCATACTGCTAATGCGGTCCTGCTTCGCGAGAGTCTCTTCGTTCGCGTCGACCAACATATCCCGGATCTCCTGGAAATAGGGTATCCCCGAACACAATAAGAAACCGGCTTTCTTGAACTCTTGTGTATAATCCACTGCATGGGTGATGCTTGACAGCTGTTCTACAAGCCAAGTACTGGAGGTAGTCGGTTCAAAAGTGACCCATTGACTTGCAGACATTCCATTGTGTTGGTAGGCTACCATTCGAGACCAAGACCGACTGTTCGTCGCCAGACGATTAGCGGCCATTAATCTTACGGTTGACATCACCTGTTAATAATGAGAATATTCTTCAAATTGGATTTATTCTTACATATTTTGTTGTCCGTTCTTCGTATCTGTAAATACCTGATCTTCAGTGAGTAATAAATTCTTCCATGTGCTTCGGTTCGATATTGCGAGAGGTGTTCCAGCGATAATCAATTCACGATCTTCTCCTTGCATGATGTAGAGTTCGTCTTGAGACGATAAGGCACCGGGATAAGACGACATTATAATTGACCGACTAGGTATCAATGGATCGGTAGTGGAAGTCGCCAACACGTGGTACCCGAAAGTGTATTTCTTAACTAGTCTCAACATTTTTGTATATCTGAGGAAGAAGACAAAACTTTCAATTTTTTTATACTCTTCGAATCCTAAACAACACGGAGGAATACCCACATTTGTAAAACTGATCCTGTGCCGCGAGAAGATACGAACGTAGTATTAGTTAAATAGATTTATGATCTAATATTGACAATTTCGAAAATGAAAATATGAAAAGGTAGACAATTCAGTAAATCCTACTTACGATGCGGCTGTGTTATGACCCATTGTTATCAATGGTTCAGAGTTCTCGTTGATTAGTGTCTTAAGAAGAATTTGTCCCTCCGATTCGACATTTGAATCAGAATCAGAGATATTGAAGAGTTTTTCGAGCATCGATACATCTGAGGCCATAGCAAGCCATAGGAAATCTTCGTACGTTAGTTCGACTGATTGTCGGCTCCGTCGTACTGCGAATTTCCAGCCAGCTTCTAGACCATCCAGTTGAGTATAAAATAAGCGCACCTGTTACGAGAAATATTTTGATCAATTACAATCGCAGGAATAGCAGCCCAGCAAGTAATCAACATCTAATTTAAAGGAATATACCATGTGCCAGAAAGGATCCGTTGGTTCCAGGAGTTGAGCACGTTCACGTATAATAGCAGTGTTGTTACGAAGATACCGCGTTAACTTTCGACATTCGGCCTCTCTCTTCTCACAGACAGAATGGATGGTATTGTACCAGTGATGATGAATCAGTTGCCATGTCAAGCTACCTTCCAGAAAACCGGCAGCGTAGGCTTGCACGAAATCCGGGTACTTTGGTGATGTTTCGATTTCAATCATAGACCATCTAAAGAATCAATCGAATCCTATTAGTCTTGAGGATCGTTCGAAATACTTTAAGAGTCAAGTGCAATACATACCCAGATTCGAAAATTCCTGTTCTGTAGTAAGCTCGAGCGGCATTAAGTGGTATGGCGGTAAGATCATTGCCTTGGCCCCAAAAGTCAATGCGGTATCCTCCCTTGTGGTTCCACGATACCGTAGCCGAATAGGTTCCATCTTGATCGACGCTATAAATACACAATTATCAACTAGTTAGTACTAGTGATTCGCAATAACAGCTTACGATTTCCTCGAATAGAAAGTTAGAAACCGAGTGCTTTTAGCACGAGCGTATGCTAATTGTCTCATTGCAAAGGGTATCAGAATACAAGGGTTCCTTCAAGAAATAAAGCTCGCTATCTCTTCACGGAATCATGTCGAGCGGCTCTTCTACAAAGCGTGTACGTTAAACCAGCCTGTTGCGTCTGCACATTTACACCTCACACCGCAATGTTTTTGCAGTTTGTTTCTTGAGCGTGTTATACACTTTAGAGTTGTGTAGCAGCAATCGGAGAAGGCAGACGTCGCGTTACACGACACCGTTTTGCGGTACCGGTCACACGCCGACAGGTTTCCTTTTTCTATCGAGGGTGAGGGCACCCAAAAATTCTATCCCTATCAAATCCAAGCGAGTCTCTGGTAATTCATGCATTTTGAAGGATGAACTTACTGTCCGAATTCACCGAGGATTATTGTCCCGATGCCAAGAAGGGCAACAGCGACAAGTATGTAAGTGGAGATGCGAGTCTGCAGCCAGGAGGCTCCTACTACCTTCAGCATGGCTCATCGGTAAGCTATACACCTTGGTTACCAGAGAAAAGGGGAGCGATGAGTACGAATTTCGCGTTCTCAACCCATCGATTACAGAGGCTTGAACTTCAGTTTCTCTTCTAGAGCTTATGTCATAAGCTTATTCCGTAGTCACTGAAACGAAAGAAGAGTAAGGGAATATTAATACCTGCACTCTTGTCAATTGCTATCATTTACAAGAGATATCAGTCAAACAAGATATAAGATAGAGGTCATAACTTCGTATATTTCCTTTCCCATATTCCCATATCAAGAGAAAACTTTCCCTTCCTTGCAGGGGAGTTTCCGAAGCGGCTTACGGGAGGATCAGGTGTTAAGTAGAATATGTACTCAATGATTCGTCGTACTCTTCTCGGAAAGTAACTGATTGCAACAGTATGAATCGATATATGATTGAGATTCCCGATATAGATAGACGAATTGACGTTCCTTTGTTAAAAGATAGTTGCATGCCTTCCAAGATAAAGGCCAAGAGAGCTTACGCAATTCGTTACTTGTCTGAACAACATTTCTATTGACTGTTTTTTTTATAAATGGAGAGATGGGATGGCTTCTGTGTATGCTAGAGAGAATCGGAACGTTGCATTTTGACGCATGCGAATTAATGATGAAGGGTAAGGTCGTCTTATCCGTATTCGTACTGATTGACACCTACAATTAGATACGTTTAGTGTCGAGTTACCACACAACGAGTTGAGAAGCACGCGCTATCAGCTATAAGCGCAACGCATTGCATAATCCCTGTCCACTCCAGATAATATTTCAACAAACCATTGAACTTAACGATGTTATCAATGCTCGAGCACTCGGCTAGTTGAGATTGACATTAGCGAACTTTCACCGGAAAGATCACCAGCCACGGAAATTACCAGTCAGATTGATTAGTAAATCAAATGCGATCCCTTGATTTTTGTACTTCCTTCAAAGGCATAACTGTTCTTTATCGGCTGCTAAATGAAACTGATGAATTTCCTGAGATCCAAGCACATTGCAACAGAGAATGAAACTCCGGCTCTTTTGGTAATGAACAGTCATCCGATTGAACAGTCATTGAGAGTGTCACGAGTTTCAGGGATTCGACAACTCAAATTCGAGGACTTCCGAGGGTCGCTTTCGCTTTCAATGAAAGATGCGCGGGAACTGAGCCAACCCGAGCTTTTTCTTTGGCAGGGTGAAGCAGATGGATGTACGTAGAAGTGCTTGTATGCTTTTGCGTTATATGTATTTCAATGCCGATCTATATTTGCCGTCGATAAAATGAAGATGAAATGCCAAACACCCTACCGGTGAACTCGATTTACTAAGGACAAGATGTGCCGCATGTGATTTGCAAAGTTGCGGCATCCAAACTAGTTGATTTAATTCATTATATGAAAAAAATTATTCAACGACGTATTTCTAAATCATTAAAATTAAAAGTAATATCAGATTTAATCGTGTATAAAAAAGGAAGCTTTCGTCAACGGGCTGTCTGAAAAATATTAAAATAGCCAGGATAAATGTGGCGCCGTGCTATCTAAAAATAATAATTCGCATCTTGGCGACACCGGGTAAATTGTCTCGGCATTGCATTGCGCCTCTCATTGCTAGAAATATATAGTTGCGGCGCTTATGTTCGCAGATAGACAGACGCCCGGCACACTCATCGGCAAATTGAATTATCAGAGAGAGCAAATATCCGTAGAAGCGTCACCTGTTACTGCGGCAATCTTGTGTGCCCGCACTAGTGAGATAATTGCCAAGGCTTGAAATTAAATGATAGTGTTGACATTGAGGAAACGAAGTTCGTGAGTAACAGCGTGGCCGCTAATGAATATGTGTTCACTCTATATATTTTTAATGAAAGAATGCATATGCTAATGATTGGGTGTGGATAAACTAGTTTGCATCCCAGAAGTGAATCGTAATTACAGTCGCATATTCAATTCATTTATTCTGACAATGCGCGGTATTTATCAGTAATTTTTTCATTGGCGTGACTGATTCTCAGCACGAAAGGAATATCATTTCCATGTTCGCGTCAAAATCGTATCGGGAATGTTGCAAGTATCATCGAAATATGACCACACATATCTTTACTTTCTGATATTCGAGCATTTCAAGGAATCATTGCTGTTAGCACGTCAGAATTTTTTACACTATTACTGAATGTCGTTTCGGAGTGTAGGTAGGAGAAGCGCAACGCATGGTGAAATGTAAGGCAATCCACTCGAGACACTTGTCGAGAGGTTCGGAGTCAAAATACAATCGGTGGCATTAAAGAAAAAGTTTGTCATGATACTCTTTCCGATTACTCTATCACCTGTTAATCTGACTCATCCAGTTCCAGGCACATACACATGCCTTCAAAGTGCGATACATTATCATTCCGATGGAAAGATACAAGTTTTACGAGGGAAAAAAAGTTCATTGGCATCGCGCGGCAAAAGTCGAAATCCGCTAGTCAGGCGAAAGCCGACACCGCTGCCTAAATTAAATCAGATTTTCTATCGCACACATGTCACCAATCTTAGTCAGAATCGCATATCGTCGCAAGTACGATCGAAATACATACGTACTGGCGAGAAAACAATTTCCAAGCAGTGCCATTGCACTTGCAATTCATCTAGAATATTTCAGTTTCTCCAGACACTACTGTCGCCGCCAATAATAATTCGTCACGCGATCGCCAGCGTGGTCGAATTGCTGTCGGACGTCGGACAGCAGACGCGTGCTAGACGGCGACGAGAGCGGATTGGAATGAAGGGCGGCAAAGTAGCCGGCATACTCACTCTCATCCGCACCACCATGCGAAACCAGTCGCAAAAATCGATCACCACTCTCAAAGGAATCTCCGAAACGCATCTCACTACTCTTTCGGCAGACACCAGCCGAAATCCGCAGATCTTTCACTGTCTCTAGGCGCTCGTGTGTATCGCATGCGATCGGGGCGCGTGTTGGTACAAGGTGTACACGGGCGAAAGTACTGCTATACGGGTTGTAGAGCCAGACAAGAATGCATTGGTGTGCTTATAGCAAGCCGAGAGAATCTCTATATTTTACTCACCGTAGCAGAAGTTGGTCCTAAATTGGAGCGCGTCGTACACGGGTAGCGGATGATCGGTCATTCGCATTGAGATTACATTCCTCAAGCTCACTTTTTTACAGAAGCCGTACGGCACGGACCAGTTGCTCCGACACTGAAGTCCAAGCGTAAGCACTCGCTTCTCAGCAGTGACTGCCGCTGGCTGGTTAGTCCGGCTGGATGGTAGGCTGGCATCGGTATCGTCATCGTCAGCGATTGCGGGAGGGTCCCGCCACCGAACCAAGCCGAGAGAACGAGGGGACGCAAGCGGCGCAACACAAGCACAGGCCACCAACGCTTCCGTCGCCCCACGCACCATTTCCAGTCCTCCGCTGCCCTCCTCACCCCTTTACCGACCAGCGTACTTCGTCAGTGATCCGTCGCACGGTTTTTCCATTCAGTCGTTTAGCATACGCACAGTAGCATGCGACACTGCGATGCTCACATGAGAGCGTCGTGATGCACTGATGATAAATACATGACTCCCCCTTGCCAATGAATTGGATATTCGCTAAAGTTGATGCACACGATGACCCTGTGATTAGAACTGTCTGTCTATAGCTGGTTGGTTTATCATTTGTACTGCAGATAGAGCAACGTGTTCGTTGCAATTAAGTTTGCCGAAACTTTCATCTCAACGCTAATCTCTAGCTGGACGTGCTCTCCTTTAGCACCTTCCTCCAGCTTTCTCCCGGGGACTTTCCTTTGCCACCTTTCTGTTCTTGTTGCGTCGCCACCGTGATGCGTACAATTTATACTCCGATTGTTATGACTTGAAGTTCATGAATCATGATGCAGGAGAGCATGAATAATTACAAGGAAGGCGTTAACAATCAATTGTATGTCTGTTGTGTAAGATAGATATAAATATCCCATCAGATTTTTGCGATTGACTTTGTATATGAAATTTTTGCATCTGAACAAGTGAAGTAGACTGGAAAATGTGGGAAAATAATAAATAGAGAAGTTTTTAACATCAGCAATGAAAGGACTACTTAGAACAGTCGTCAAAGCTAGAAACGATCATCCACGCAATGAAGCTTAATCGAGTCTAATTGAAAATATTAACCCGTCTCTAACTACCGACGACCTAAATGAAAGTGCATTAACGTCGTGTCATGTTCACTCCTAGGTCCCAGTTCCAATTCCCAAGCAACTTATTCACTGACTTATTTAATGATTATCGATCACTTTTTTTTTAAACCGCAAAAAGTGCAACGGTCAGAAATTCCAAAGAATCGGCAGTAATGCGGAAGTCAAGGTCTCAGGTGCGATCGTCTACCTGTCTACCTGATCGCAGACGCGTTTATGGGTTCGTGAGAACAAGCTGGCGACCGGCTTTCACACGAGACACTACTATTCATGGAAGGGATTAATGCATTGACTGACTCCGAGGGTTGAAGGTTGCTCCGTCCTCATATTCGTCATCATATTCAGCATTCATTCCACTTGCAAGAAGATATTTATTTCACCTGTTCATTTCTTTAAATACTATTCGCAATCCGGGTAATCGATTTCCATCGGATCCCATTGATTTTAATAGTAGGGAAAAGGTTCGTTACGATACCACCGGCGGCTATATGATTCCCGTGGAATTTCTTGATTGCCAAGATAGCCGGGAGCACGTGCCACCGCTGGAACGCAATATGCGCTAGTCTGGAATTCGATTATTAAGATATTTCCATCAGTCCCAGGAACATATCTCCTTTCCAACTAGAAGAACAACTGGATCTTCCATTATTAGTTATCGATTCGTATTAATACGACTTATTACAAATTTTTGGTACTAAAAATTCTTGGGAAGAGAATACCCAGCAGATATAGTATTTATTATTTATTGGAGTCTTCTTCCCACAGTAAATTGATATTTTCCTTAATGCAGTTTGGATCTAGATTACTTCGATAGTATTATTAGGTCTTCATAAATGACTCCTGGTGTTCAACCGAAGTTCATTAAAATTCTCCAGCTTCCCATCGTCATTCCTGTGCAGCTTCTGGAGCATTGAGATCTGCGTGAATCCCTATCTCAAGGGAGACATGCGCACACCCAGGGGATCATCCTATGACCGAGGAGATATGAAAAGTGTGAAGCGAGAGGATCCTCAGTAGAAATCAACCCCGAGACGAGAGGGTAGCTCTCTTTACCGTTGCTAAGATTGTACATCTTACTCACCAACATGCATCTCTTTCCGTGGATTTTAATTTCAATCATAAGTGCTGTGTCTGCTCTATCCTGGCATAATCATCATCAAGAGAGACAAGAAACTGTGGACAATGATGTTCATACTGTTCCTCTTGGTTCCGAAGCGAGCTTTCATTGGAAGTATGAAATTTTGACTGATTCGTTATTTAGAAGGTATTGGATATTTGTTTATTTAACTTCTTGTGTTTTTAGAGTCGATTTCATGAGCCAGACGATCATTGCAGAGGTGCATTATGCAGGAACCTATAATACATGGTTCGCTATTGGTTTCTCTAATTACGGAGAATTCAAACCAGCGGACTATTGTATCCTGTGGGTCGATTGGCATCGGCAAACTCAATTACAAGTAAAGATTCGGTCAATTTCTTGTTGATTAATATAATTAAAAGTTAATTCACATATCGCTCGTGTTAATGATAGGACGCCTGGGCTAATGAAGATGGAAAGCTCAACTTGGACACGCAACAGGACTGCGAGAACTTTGCTTGGAAAAGACGTGGTAATGTCACGAAGTTCACCTTCTCCCGAAAGTTCGACACGTGCGACGAAAAAGATTATATTATGGAGGTAAGAACAAGAAAAAGTAAATATAAGTAAGAAATACTGAAAAATTGAACTATGTTCTATTTAACAGAGAGGAACTACTCATTTGGTCTGGTTGAAAGGTCGTGGACCACTCTCATCATTAGCTGGTCTGCAAACAACCGATGCACAAAGCACTGGCATGTCTCGAACCGAACTTATTAGAGTTCATCATAGGAAACCAACTTTCCCATCCAATTCTTGGCAGCTTGAAATATTGGCCCATCGTGTGAAAGTTCCTAATAAAGAGACTACTTACTGGTGTCGTGTACAGAAGCTGCCAATGATTTTAAGTCAGAAGTAAGATCTGCAACATATGATAAATCTTATTCTTTAATGATTAATTCTCATTTATTCGTAGACATCATATTCTACAATTTGGACCGTCGATTCAAGGCGGTAACGAACACCTCGTTCATCATATGGAAGTTTTCCATTGTGCTGGACCAGTGGATGCAGAGATTCCAATGTATAATGGCCCTTGCGATGCGGCTGATCGACCGCAGAAAACCCAAGTATAATCATAGCAGTATTTACAATGTTCCAATTGTTCGAACACAGACTTAAATCCTTAACAATATACTTAGGTCTGCAAGAAAGTATTAGCCGCATGGGCGATGGGCGCCGATGCGTTCATCTATCCCGAGGAAGCCGGCCTCTCAATCGGTGGTGCCGATTTTAATCCTTATATTATGCTAGAAGTTCATTATAACAATCCGGAGCTTCAAGCCGGTAGTGTTGATTCTTCCGGCATTCGCTTTGTCCTGACAAAATCCTTGCGAAAATATGACGCGGGTGTCATTGAGTTAGGATTAGAGTATTCGGATAAAATGGCCATTCCATCCCAGCAGGTAAACGGGTCACTTGTTTTCCAAATAGAGGATTATGTGTTTAGAGTAAACGAAGGATTAGAGATTTATAGTTGGGGTATTAAAGGTAGTATATTGCAGGAAGCCTTCAGCCTTTCCGGGCATTGTATATCGGAGTGTACCGGGGTAGGATTACCTCAGTCCGGCATCCACGTGTTCGCTTCGCAACTTCATACCCACCTGACCGGCACGAAAGTGATCACTCGTCACATTAGAGACGGTCAGGAATTGTCTCCCCTTAATTATGATAATCATTATTCCACACACTTCCAAGAAATCAGGCTTTTACCAAAGCATGTGGAAATTCTGCCCGTAAGACTTTGCTCGTTTCGATGCTACTGGCTATATATGGATATTGAAGGATAAAGATGATTTTTCTACGATGTATTGCAGGGTGACGCTTTGATAACAACTTGCACTTATAAAACAATTGATAGATCGAACGTGACACTCGGTGGATTCGCTATCTCCGACGAGATGTGCGTGAATTACATTCATTACTACCCCAACACTCGGTTAGAGGTATGTTTTGATTAAAGTCAGACTTATCAGCCGCGTAATCGTCACGTATCCATAAAAAAACATTCTATTCAGGTGTGCAAGAGTGCAATAAGCGATGACGCTTTAAGAACGTATTTCCGTTACATGAGGGAATGGGAAAATCAGGCCACCAGTACTGAAAATGGAATTTCCAGCAATTATAAGAGTATCGAATGGACCAAAGTTCGTGTGGAAGCTCTCCACGATCTTTACGAAGCGGCTCCTTTAGGTTTCGTATTCGAACCCCGCACTCCTATTCAAGATATGACTTCGATTCTATTTCCAGTTTTAAATGATTTCATTAGGAATGCAGTGCAATGGATCAGACGGCTCTCGACTGCCCGGACTCTGGGATAATATTGCTGCTACTCCAGTCAGACTCCCTTTGGCACCACCAGCACGTGATTGTTTGGTTGCAGGAGTGCAGCGTGACGTATTGAACACAATGTAAAATTACATCGCCCATTTAATAGAATACCCCGCTTTTGCCCTTCTAATTTAAACTGTCTAATGGTTGTAAACTTCCGGAACAAAAGCGGTACTGACATAATAAATAAAGTACTTAATCAATTTGAGTATCATTCCGCAAGAGAGGATGAAGGCTTAGGAGTTAAAACGCGAAGGTATATTAAAAGTTTAGAAACCTTTCATATATTTATGCACTTTAAGATTTTTGGCAGTACATCGTCTCGCTGCGGGCAAGCTAGCTTGATCGAAATTCGCAACAAATACTTTAATCGTTCGGGATCGGTACTTATACACAGATATATATATATATATATGCAGATGAATAAGATTAATAATAGTGATAATAATAAAATAAAGATAATAGCAGTAATAGCGAAAACTTGCCTTTACAAATAGTTCGAATGTACAAAAGAGGGTAAGGTCGCGTCTTATGCTAAATACCATATAAAAAATTAAAGATATTCAGTATTTACCATATTATACACATGGGCGGGATACACATACATACGCGCACACTCATAAGTCAGACACACGATAGTTGCCTATGCTCGAGCACAAAGATCATCCTTGACGAAAGTACCCTTTACGCGTTTAGCGATACTTAAATATGATTCCATTTATCGAACACTCGTCAGACTTGTCTTTTGACCTTGATTACAGCTCACGAACGATCTAGCGTAACATGCAGGATTCTATCGAGTATTAATTTGTACTGCCAAACGCACTATTTTGACTATTGACCCTCTGAAGCACATTGTTAGTAAGGAATTGTAAGAGAAATTTCAAATTTCGTTCGAAATACACTGATTATTGCCATACGTGCATTTGTTTTATTTTTGCCTACATATTTTATAAGCAGATTTTATAAATGGTATGCTTCAAAGGATCAACTGTGATACATCGCTACGAAGTACGAGAAAGAAACTTTCTCTTTGGCGTTTCATTAAGCTGTACTTAGACTTTACAAATGAAATTTGCAGAAATGCAGAAAAATTTAAGAAAATAGCTGTTTGAGAGATTTGAAGGAAGCCTCTCTGCTACCTTAGTAGATCGGCTAAGGAATGTTTCCTTACAGTAAAATATAACCGTACTTCAAAATTGTGTATACAAAATACCCTCGTATAATTACATTTATTTCGATATAATATATCGCGTTGCTAAACCACGTGAACTTTAGTAACCCCTTCAGATCGAAAATTTTGGAACGCCAATAAGCATTGCGTTTACATAAAAGTTCGACACGTTCGACACCGTTTGTGCTGTATCACCTCGACTAAATCGCACAAGTAGTTTGTAGATTTCACGATTAACGGAATGGACGTATCGCCTGAAAAGGTTAACAAATATTTAATAACACAAACGCATCGACATTGAAGTCTACAATAAATGCAGCACAAAAAACATAAACATCATTGTGACCGAAGCATTTCATACTTGGTTGGAGTATAATACACTTGCCATCGGCAACGTCAAAAAATTCGCACGCATAAGCCATTGTAACGAATGGCTTGTAGCATAAGTCTAAAGCAAACGCAGGTCTAATCACAGCTTAACAATAAAATATGATACCACTCACAGTTTCCTTTGCCAAAACTCGGGAACACAAGTTCGTCTGAAAACAGTCATATAAAGAATAGAATGGTTCATTTCCCGCCTAAATTGCACCATCTCGGAAAGTGTTGAGTTGGCAAGGGGAATGGATAATGGTGTTTTTTTTGTCGTGCAAGGATCGTTTCACACATGTGAAGGAACAGCGTTCCCAAAGGATTAGGAACGCGAAGCATTCGAATATTGATATCTCAAACATGGACATTTGTATGGATATACAAAGGACTGCGTAAAAAAATGTAGATTCTCTGCTAGGAACACGACGCATTGAAAAAGTACATACTTTTTCTCGCAAATTTGTTATGTCAAAAATTCCTTTTAAAAGGGTCGACTTCAATCGGTCATACGAGATCTCGATTAAGACCTCATGCGAATATATCTATAAAATATATTATTGGATTTGAAGTAAACATGTGATATATCACACATGTTTCATTGCCCGTTTGAAGTATTATTTAGCGACATTATTTAATCGCGCGCAGATATATAAAAGGAATTTCGTCAAACAGGGTTTGTCAAAGCCTGCCTACTTTTGCATTCTATTTCGTTCACATCTACCGTAGCGATGCATGAATGATACGTCGCGAACTAATAAAATATATTATCGAAAACTGCTAATCTTACATTAGTGCACCTGCCACCGCGAGCCTTTGCTCCTTGAAATCCTTCTTCTTTTACGCGGAACTGTTTCACAGTCAAGCAACTGGCGCAATGGAATTGTAACAAGAATCATCCGACTAGAGCGATTGATTGTTTTGTTGCATATGCATTTGCAAGAAACAATAGAGAATACCAGCTTGTGCCATCACGTCTACAGTACCAGCAGCTAATGGATCCCGGCTCTTCGCGTCCGGTCGTGAATTCGTACCAGGTCGCAGCAGCGTGGGGCCAAATACCGTAGCCAAATTATGCAGAGACATTTTATTTTGCGCCTCGTGTTTATTTACCCGCACCAAATGTGCTAGTAGAAAGTCGATGACCGCCTTATTCACGGCTGGAAGTCCTTCATAAACCCTTCGCAAAGCAGCCCCTTTGGACAATTCGCCTGTTTGAAATCCTTCCAAGAAGGCTGGATAAAGGGCGTCAGTAAATAAAGCCTCCGGCATTTCGCGTAGATAAAGCTTGAGAACACCTGTTACAGAGTGGACGTCGACCTATTTCATGTGACATAAAAAGGATTGTCAGTAAAGGGTAATCGATCTTGAAACTTGTGACATTTTATACTTGGTTGATTGCATGTAGAAAGTTACTGAAGAACATAGAGTTTACCATGTATGATTTCGCAACTACTCACCTCTTTAAGTAATTGTTCCGCTTCGTACGAATTGCTTTCAAAAGACTTGCGCAATTTTGCTAAATCAGAAGCAGAACCAGATACACGATATAAGCCAACCTCTCCTACTCCCCTCCTTTCAACTTCTCTGACGCATGCTGTGATTATGAAAGGAACATCGCGCTTTTCACGCCTGTAAAATACATCGATACATTATTATGTTGCCACCCAGTGAACACTATTTATAAAGCTATTAGTTCACCTACTTGCAAACTTGCTGGATTTTCGCTCCAAATAATCCTTGCGGCTTTGCTGATGGTACACGCCTTAGAGTCACTTCACTAGGGACGAAGCGAAGGCCGACATCCAATGTTGCAGGTCCTAAGTTTAGAGACCTTTCGACTTGGTCTGACTGAAGCCATGATCTGCTCAATCGTTGTATGCACTTGCCCCTCAATACTGAACGCGTTCCACACTCTTCGTACAATAAGATTCTAAGATTCTGACTTCCTTCCAATTCAACAACAAAAGTTTCACCTTTGAGGAACAAACATATATTAATAGAAGTTTCCCACAGAAATATAATTGGCACAGCACTGTAGCTAATCCTTACCCCAAGTTGGTGCTTGGCCTCTGGCTACTCGACTTTTTGCACGTTTAAAATAGTGGCCATAGCTATCTACCTCGACTATTATGTAAAGGTCCCCGACCCTATCTAGACCTGGCGGTGTTAAACCAAGTAAAGTCAAGTGTAGATCTCCGAGTAGTAAGCTTTCATCGCAACCTGATCTTAACAAATAGCTGCCCATGTCTGCTTGGAGATACGTTCGACAAGCTGTTACCCATGCTTGCAATTCATACATTGAGAGAGGTAATTGTCCAGGTGGTTGTCCTCCCTACATAATGATATTAGGAATTTTAGGCTGTCTAAGGTATCATTAAATATTTAATACTTTGATTATTAATTTATACCTGTTGTAATGCTTCTACAGCTTCCACCCATTGAGAGCGCTCAAATTCACTGGATAGGAAGAATGTGTATGAGTTTTGTACTCGATGTTGGCTCTTGTGGGAAACACGTAAGACTAAATTAGGTGATGCTAAAACAAGTTGGGCTTCAAGCTCGGCAAGTTTTTTTCTATTTTTTTCTGAGCCTCTTCCACCAAGTCGGATTCGCTTTTCATCATTTCGTTCTTCCCATAGTATTTGATCTCTTACTGTACATGCCTGTGATCTGTAGCAAAAGTCGTTAGTATTACTTGCCAACTTGTGTGCACTAAGGGAAGATTGATGATAAACTTACCTTAATGCTACGACATTAGCGGGACTAGATTCGCGCGGCTCAATGCCATCTTCTGTCACTAACGCTTCCGCCACGGGAACATACCACTTCAATTCAAATGTAAATTTATCTCGACCAGAAGCTTTGTATTTTGCACAAGCAATTACGTCATTGAAAAGAAACAAGTGTCTAAGCTTCCTATGTCCATCCGATAGTTCTACTACAAACGAGTTCTTCACCAGCCTTCTTTGTGCTCTATCATGACTCTGCAATGACAGAACTGCCTTTTACACACATACCTATCTTGATTGAACATTCATTCGGAAACTTTAAATCTTATCTTACCGGAAACATTGACTTTGTATGAATAATATTGAACTCGTCCAAGAAATTTCTGGTCATAGCAAGAGCTTCCGAGAGAGGTGCATGATCGGCATGATTAACTGGTGTATGCTTCAGAAGATCCTAACATGAATGGAAAAGAAATTATCATTAAGGTCTATGATAAGATATACTTTGCGATGATAACGGCGTTGTAGATAGTATACCCGAGTCGCAGTTCCCACACGACCAGTGTATGTCAAGGTAAATTTCACATAAGCGTTTGTAATGCCGGAAAAGAACGACTTACGTGCAATACTAATGCATTTTTTTGTACTCGAGCAACAGGTTTGTGCAGGAGATCTTCGAGAGATAATCCCGGTCCTTTAGGGAAACCACGAAGTCGAATGTCTCTAGTAATTTCTCCAAATTGCGTTGAATGCGCCGAACATCTTCGTACAGTATCCGTAGCACGCGCGTAATTATGCAAGAATGCACCATATAATCCTATGTTACTTGCCATTAACTGTAAATAGAAAATGTTGTTCATTGTAGAAGAATCCTCCTTTTATTTGTAAGGATACCGTACCTTAAATTGTTCCCCAATGGTAGTTTTACTATCCCATTTTTCTGTCTTCTTTCTAAGGCCATCCAGAAAATTTTGATGCAAGGCATGTAATTCGGGAATTTTATAGAACATTGTACCAAACTCATCTTCCGATATCACTGGTTGGGATGTTGTTAGCGTTGCCCTTATAGCTTTCATATACTGCAAAAATCATATGAAGATATGTAATTAAGCATTTCAATTAGGATTTTTATACTTTTTCATGTATCTGACATACCTGCAGCATTACATTAAGACATTCAACATAGACAGTCTCACTTTCTACCACCGAATTTACAATACATTTGATCATTGAATTTCGATCATCTTCACGATCCTTCCCTTTGTCTTGCCGCCGTGGAGTTGTTGGTGTTGGTGACTCCAAACTACCTTCACTTAAACTTAAGGGCTCGGCATCACTGCTGCCTGTTTCATTATCTGTACTAAGAGCTCTTAATAAAATTGGTGGTGCAGGACTTGCTCCTTCTTCATCCTCGCTGTCCATAGCAGCTCTATGCCTAAAATAATAATGATGGATATATGTAATTATAAAATATTATTTAAATTAACTTTTTATCACATTACATACTGTATGAAATAATCAATGTTGACATAGTTGCTCTGATTTCCAGGTGAATCTGGAAGCGAAGGTGGTCTTTTGGGAGGCACTCTACTGTTATTATTATTCCCAACAGGCGGGACACGTGCATCGATATATACATATTCTCCAGTTTGGTCTAAGGCTACAGAGTCATAGTAGGGTTCTTCTTCGGATGCCTCAGCATCTCCATCTTCCCCATCTTCATGAGCTGCATTTTCTGCTTCTTTCTCATCTTCCTCCTTAAGAGGCTCCTCATTTTTCTCTTTCTTTGAACTTCCTGTCACTTCAATAACAGTGACATAATTACTTGGCACATCAGGGTCACTGTTCCTCCTAAGTTCAGGCACTTTTTCAGGACTCCTAGGTATTTCACTTTTGGGTCTTTTACTAGTACTTAACGTAGAGCTCAACTCAGAGACACATTTATCTTGATATTTGCTTATATCTTCACGCGCTGGAAGAGGTGGTGCTGATGGTTCCACATTCTGGGATTGGGTTAAATTCACATTATCCGCTGTGCTGTTTTCAGTTGTGTATCCAGTATGAATATTTTGGCTCTCTGCCAAATGTTGTTTGTTATCAGAACCTGGTATATTATTGCTGTTGGCTAGTTGCTTATGTCTCTCAACATCAGCTAATAATCTTTCCAGATATTCAACATAAAATTCTTCCTTCTCAAGTTCTTCTCTCAAAGCAGTCACCTATAAGAACATTATTTTTTCATAAAAAGGACTCTTACTGTTGGCGCCTTCCCTAAAGTATTATCATGCATCATCAATTTATCAGTGTACCACACAAGTATAAACATAGCTTTTGGCTGAGTGATAACTCAACAAAGATAACACCACGATGATTCAGTAGCCATACTTATTGAAAGATATTTAATAGTGAGAACCGGCATTCTTGGAATAGTGAGTAACTAAAGTATATTCTAGACTCAAAAAGCTAATATATTTATCAATTTGTATATTTCAAGAATAAGCAAATTGTATAAGACATAATAATATAACATCAGCAGTATTATAATACCACCAGCAGTGTCATATCTCTCCGATATCCGTATGTAATAATTAGGAAGTATGAGTGGGACAAGGGTGTTCTTCTTCGCTTCCCCCCACGTAATTGTCTTTATTAGGATCTATCAAGTCTTTACTCATAAAGGTTTTAATCATGTTTTTGAAGCTGGCAGACTGGCCGAGTGTAGGTCACGACAACTGGGTAATAGCGTGAGCAAGTGTCAGCAAGGTTTATCGAGGCATACAAATACTCGCACGATATATGTCACATTGAGAAAGATATGTTGCGGAAGAAACGCGCGGTACCTTCTGTTTATGCTTGACTAGGTTGGCCCTGACGTCTTCTTCCCAGGCTGCCGGCAGAGCGCTGTCCGGGAAGCGTTGCACCCAGACACGCTGGAAATCGCCAAAAACGCTCATCACTCAGGCCCGGGGCGTCAAAGGGGTGCAATCCTGGCCGACGGGGAAGATGACGGGCGCGACTCAGGGCGCTCCGTGCATTTCACGACGAGACGGGCGCGGCGCTCGCAACTCTCACTTGCAATGCTTGCAATTGCAGATCTGACGAAGCGCGGAGGACGATGATCCACTGGGATAGCAATGCCAGCCGCGCCGAGGCATCAGTTCACTTTGACCGCTCACTCTCCACGGGAATTTCGTTGCGGATGCGTGTACTGCTGACTGGCAGCCAAATAGTAACGTAATCAGCGTCATACGGTCGCTGTCATCTTGTCGACATCTCCTGCGTAGGTCACCATCCGATCCCCGTGCCCTCTCCTATCATTTTGACGCCTCCTGCTCCACTCTGCTTCCTCGCTCTCCTCTCCTCTTCTCTCCGCTCCGTTATACCCTCTTCGTCTCTTCCTCTTCGTCTGATCACTCCGGCGCGACAATGAGCAGGTGCGCCTAACGCACTTCTAGGCCTCCCGCTGTCCATACGCAGCTCCGGAATAGAAATTCCTCGGCATCCTTCCAGAAATACGCTTTGCCGAGCACGACCCTTTTCGCTCGCGTTACGCGGATGCACCTAGTTCGCTTCGTTAATTATCGGCCGGATATATTTGAGCATTGCGCTCGTCGGCGCACACACGATCGATCCACACCGCTTTTACACCAAGCACTTTTTGAATTTCGGCAGCAGGTCCTCTTTTAGGCGTCGTTTTGCCAATTTCCATGCTAGGGATACTGTAACGGACACGTTCACTTTTATGACTTATTTGATTCTTCGCCTTGAGGACACAGAGTTACGTAAAATAGTGGTGTCTCTATAGGTCTATTGCGAAAGATTCGTATAATAGCTGCGCTGGAAAGTTGTGAACTTTTCAGGTCTAATATTTCAATAGGAGATATTAATTTATTCTTTCATCAGTGTTGAATTAATATTGCATAATATTACTTTTACTAAATATATGGCATTCGGCTTTCATAGATTTGATAAAGTTTCAAAATTTCTATTGCGCATCAAACGATGGGCCATTATAACGCGATGACTCAATTAACTTTCACGAGAGAGTTTCGCTGAAAATCATCATATTTTTTTATTTGTTCTGCGAAATCAAGGAAGACAAAGATTTATTTTAATCACCTCAAAGTTTTATGCATACAATTATAATATATATTGACCAGATCTTTTATTTCTGCTGCTGATGGCTATAAAATAAAAATTAAACTCCTCAACTGTATCAAATGACGCCGCTTCGGTATCCTTCAAAATGGATTCGCGTAGCGGCATTTTTAAAAAAGCCGATATACAAAGTTAAGAAGTCAAAATTTACAAACTTATGCATTTGATTGTGGGTAAAATCGTGAAGTATAAATCAATTGCGGGCTATTATAAGTTTCCATTAAAAGGAATCAGCTTTATTAGACTTTCCACGAGTCCCCACTTTTGCACCCACTGTACACACGTAGCTGTCAAACTTCGTTGCCTAAACAATTTAGAGGTTATGTTTCTTCTCGAAAAATAACGATTTTTTACCCATATTAATATTTCTTTGGGAAAATGTCATCAAACGATGTAAAGCAGGATAATCCCGTTTTGTCCGAATTACTCAAGCACCTGAAATACGAATCGAAAAGTGGTATTACCTCATGTCTTACTCGACTGAAAAGTGACCAAAAGTGCTACAAGCAATTTGCCAGAGATGGAGGCCTCGGAATTTTGGTGAACTTGTTACGGTATCATAATTTGAAGATATTGAACTTGACTTTAAGTATTTTGGCGAACGCCTGCATGACACCAGACGCAAGAGAGAAGGTAAGCTTCCAATTAGCATCCTATCTGAGATAATACATTTCTACTAATTGTAGCAAGTATAAATTATGATAAAAAGAAAAATCAGTGATACGATACTCATTGTCTTCGTTGTATTTCAGGTGACAGGATCAAAGATCACAAGACACGTAGTTTGCATTCTGCAAAATGTTAAACTAGGCAATAGTTTACATTGTCGAGCATGCAGATTAATAGGAAACTTATCAGAGTGCAGTGGCCATGCGAAATCTCTTTGCGAAGTTGGAGCAGTTCAATCGCTGTCGACTATAATACTGTCAGAAACAAACATGCAAACATATTTAATGGCAGTCAGAGCAATAAGGTAGTAAAAGATATTCTATTAGAAAAGATTTATATTTCATGTACCTTATTCCTTTAGGATTATATGGATCATGTACGAAGGCAGTAGGGAAGAAATTTTGGAAGGTGGTATTATTAAACGAGTCACTGCATTAATGGTTCAAGCAAAAGAAGATCTCGAAAAGGAATCTAAATATAAAGAACTATTGGAGACTTGCTTGAAAGCATTGTGTGCTTTCCTTATATCATTAGATCCCAGGTGTGGTGAACAAATGAGAGGGGAGAAGGATGTGCAGGGATATAAGTGTATTGTACAATGCTGCCATGAGAGAAACAAGTTAGCAATAAGATGTTTGTACAGTCTTTGCCAAATGGCTGAGTGCAGACCCATTTTGGGCACATCAGGAGCAGTCGAGAATGTTATTAGTTTAATTGATGAACACTCAGAATTATCCAAGGAAATATTAGCCACCCTCTGCTTGTTCTGCCGAGAGGCCGTAAATCGTGCGAAAATACGATCGAGCAATGGTTTGGAGCTCATGTTAACTCTATTGAAAAAAGACGACGCCGAGAAGTATCATCCTATGTTGCTGCACGCACTAGTACAATTTGTTTATGATGATCCTAGTATCATAATTATGCTCAAACATGGTTTGGTGGATGTATTGGTGGCGAGGCTACAAAAAATGGTATCTGAATACGGAAATGACGAAGACAAGAGTATGTCAAAGAAGAGGCCTAACGAGTCACCACCGAGCAGGCAGTCGGAGTTTAAATTCAATAGGACAGGTTTAGGAAAATTTAGCTCAGACTATCAGCGTGATGATTGGAGTCCTGGAAGTGCAGCAAGTGTCTCGTCATCACCGCCCAGTACACCTCCCTTGCCATTTTACGAATCTGTGGAAAGCGATGAAAATGCAGAAGAAAATTACAGTCCTGTATGCAGCGATACTGAATGGGTGGATAATGAAGAGGGTAAATATAATTAATCATTCATTACGACGGTAAATATTTAATATTAATAAACTTGATTCCTCTTGATAGCAATAGAGCAACAACAAGAAGAAGTCGAATCATTGAAAAGTTGCAAGTCTTTGACCATCCATGTAGAGGATTCTTGCGATTCGGAAAAGCCTAACAGCAAGTCTACACTTAGCGAATACGCGAATGTATGGACACTAGTTTTGTTAAGTAGGCTTAGTCATTCGGATGATCCTATTGATAGATTGGCTGATCGTACAACTATCGAAGCTTTATCAGCATACATCAGATACGCTAGAAATCCAAGAGCATCCAGAATCTTAACAAGGATAGTAAGGTAACTAGGATGGTCGTATTTGTTATAATATATCTACAATATCATCAGCATTCAACATTAATGTACAACATTATTTTCAGGAATAGTGCATATTTAATGCCTTTGTTAAAACAAGGGTTTGTGTTTGAGGCGCAAACGTTATTTGGCTCGGAACAGTATACTAGACAGTTATGCGCTCTAGCAGAAACAGGTGGTGCAATCGGAGAACTGACATCGATATTACTTCGCGGGGAAGAGACTCACAAGTTAATTGTAGCAGTGTCCGTCCCTTTTCTGATAAAATCACGATTTATCTTAAAGTCCCTGTTAAACAATTATGGCGGATTGCAATTGATATTTAGTGTGCTCACTGACCAAGAACATAGTCTTTATGAACATGCGATATGCGCTATATGTCGGTTAGCGTGCACGCTCCAAATTCACCCAGATCTGATAGATAGGTGTCAAGGCATAGATAATATAACAGCTGACTTTCCAAAAACATATGATAATCATCCAAAACCAGCAACGGTTACTTTCGAGTTGGACGATGGCACAACTGTCGATGCGTGTCGACAAACCCTTTGCCAAAGATCTGATGCATTTTCTGCTATGCTCGAAGGGAACTTCTCGGAATCGGGTAAAAAACGTGTGAAGTTGAAGAATACTTCAAAGGAAGGCCTTAACACCTTACTATTAGCTGCGACTGGTGTAACCTTCGAAAATAGGACGATCGAGTCATTGTTAGATGCTGTTCTACTCGCAGATCGATTTCTTATGCTAGATATTTCCGATCTGCTAACGGAGACTTCGATCTCAAAGCTAAATTATAAGAATTTTAGTAGAGCCTGGAATTGGGCAAAGGCGAATGCGTGTCACGAACTTAAGACATGTTGTGTAAAAACGTTTCTCACATCTTCGATGACAAAATCTGAAAGAGTTCAAGCATTTCAAGACTTCTCCGTGAATGAGAACTTTCATGAGTTCCTCGAAGAAGTGCGAGAAATCATCAGCGGTGTTCTGTGCCAACGTTGAGTGGTATATCGTCTTCGATATACTTGTGATATTTAGAGATAGACTGGTAGGCGAAGTTTTAATTACTATAGATATCCTCATAGCATTTAATCGAATTTTTTATATAAAAAAAGTGTTTTCGCTCGTGCATATTTGTTATTTCCGCGGTGGACATCATATTGACACACAGGTAGCTGCTAATCAAATCGGTATGCTGGAAAATATTACTGCACTGCATGTACATATATGTAACACGTCAACTATTCGTAAAAGGATGCGATTCTATGATATGTCTGACATAAATTATAAAATATAATGTGTATATAACTTATTTCTTGACTTCATTCATTTCTAATTCGATTATTCCGTACGCCTTCGAGTCAATCGTAGTTCAATGGACTCAGAAGGTACGGAAGTCAAGTGAAGTATCATTTTAATTCGATCTTTGTTAGGGCAGTCCATTTTGAAAGCTTTCACTATCTGTAAAAAATCAAAAACAATGTTTTTCGAAAGTATATCAAGTTACTTTATTGAAATTCGGGATTACATACCTCTGCCAGTACGAGTGACATTTGAGTTTCGGCTAATTTACGGCCGATGCAACTTCTGGCGCCCAATGCAAACGGCAAACTACCGTGGGGTTGTAATACACCCCGGTAACAACCTTCTTCCGTCCTGGTCCACCTTTCTGGAAGGAACTCATTTGGTTGCGGGAAATTTTTAGAGTCCCGACTACTCGAATACATCGATAATAGTAACAATTGCTAAACGGAATATAATATTTATTAAAGTTAGCGTTAATAATTTTGTCTATGTCTGAAATAGAGAAATCTTACCCCTTTTGGAACAATATAGTCACCAATTAAACTGTCTTCCGGTAAATATCTCGTGATGAAGGGTGCAATGGGGTGAAGTCGTAGAGCCTCTTTGACAGTGCCTTTCACTAATGGGTCACGCATTATTTCTTTAACAGTCAGATCTTTTACGGCGTCAAACAATTTGTCTTGACAGTGTGGTTGCCGGCTTAGCAATAAAAGTGTCCATTGAATGGACGACGCTGTCTGCGGGAAGCAATCACGCCTCATTATTTTTCCATTTTATCTTTCCTACCAGTTAACTATATGATTTATTGCCCTTACCGTGTCCCCAGCGGCCAAAATGAAATCTCCTACAATTTTGACCGCATCCTCATCCCGAATACCTTCATCAATCATCTTCTGCAGAAGTCCGTCACCGCCTATGCGGGTCATTTCGGGAACGGTAGTCCGTACAATTTCCATAGCAGTGTCGAAGCAATCGACAAATTTACTCCAAACTGGCAAACCCAACTTCATAGCCCATTTTCCGGATATCACAGACATTTGCACCGAGTACTCAAAAATCTTATGAATCATTCTTGCCAATTTCGCACTATCCTTTGAGAACTGTTGCTTCCCCGTATGCCAAGAGGAACCCATTAACGTAGCCAGCACAGCTATTAAAGAAAGTCATTAGTTACGGTTATCCTAACAACCATAGCTCATTGGAAACTCACCCTCGATGGACCATTGATAAAGTTGCACTTGCAAATCATGTATTAGACAGTCTCTCTCAATTTGACTTTCCCATCTCTTAACGAGATCTTCCGCTGCCTCCTGACAAGCACCGGACATTAGAATCGTCGGATCAGGCACTAACATGATTTTATTTAATATCCTTCGAAAGTGCAACCATTCCTCCCCGTCCCTAATTAAAATCAATCGTTCTATAGGACAAAGATTTCTCCCCTTTAACACAAGAATATTTTATTAAAAAAATCATCATACATGAAGAGTAATCCTCGCCGGCATTTACGAATCTTATTATAAAGTAACCAGGGTTCCGGTAAAAAATGCTGTGGCATTGGCCCCTCCAGTCGAAAGATTCTCCGATATTCATGGGGAGAATTCACAAAAATAGCTTTTACTGGTCCTATACGATCTTTAAAAACCGGTCCCAATTCCTTGTGTCTCTTATCAATGTACTCGTGTAACTTGCTGGGTCCCCCGGACCCTAATAGTGAAAGAGTCGTCCCGAGAATGGGAAGCCCCCGGGGTGCTGGAATTTCGTGGAGTTCATTCGCACTAGCTGCAGTACTCGCAGAAGTCGTATAGTTCCGATCGCATGATTTCCCAGTGGATTCAGGATTATGACGAATGCATGGATCGGGTGGTTTCGATAATTCCTGCATCTCGTCGAGCTTGGAATTCTGGGATGCGCCTGCGGGTCTGCAACCCTCTGTATGATACTTGAAGAATCGGATGCCGTTCCTCCGCGCGTCTCGGCGCTTCCCGCTGCTTAAAGCAGTACGAGTGACGTGCATCCTTAATAACTGAAGAACTGAGACTGTCCTGCCCGACAAATTGGGCTTAGCAAGAGGCGCGTCAGAGTTCGCTGAGCTTTCAGAAGTGTGCTCGCTACACGTGTTGAATTCGACACGACTACTTATTGCTTGTTAATGCGCCCGAAGACGATACTCGTGTCTGAGTTGAGTAATTCAAGGGAGGCCTCGTATGCACTTTCCTTCCTGTCACATTATACTTATCACACGATTCTTCTAGCCAGACGCACTTGATTTACGAAGCTCTACATTTACTTTCCCGATGATTTAATTGGAAATCGACTACTTGGAAATATCATGAGCGAAGGATTACTTGGAGGGAGTAAACGCAACGCAGTCGTTGGAAAGCTAATCGCTCTTGGAGAGCTTTCAGAGTTACGCGCCGAACGCGATGCAGCCTGCACGTAAACGAGATGGAATCCCGTTGACTATGCCGTTATCTAGAAGCCGTTTACCCCTCTGCCACAGGTTTCCACTTTCTTCGCTCGGATGATTCACCGTACTCTTATTTTCCGTTGATTAAAATCTGCCGCGCGAGCGCGCGCTCGCCCTAATTACGCATCTAATTAAATCAATATCTCACTACGATCGCTTTCCTATAGGGAAATTGACTTCGTTTATTCTTGGAGAACCCCTTTCGTATTGGGTTGGTTCTCTGCCATTAATTCGACAAATGAAACCGGAATACTTTACACGTGGTCGTGCGCGCCGCTTGCATTCTAACTCCCTTTAGCACGCTTGATAAGCAAACCGGTACCATCTGCTTTTTCATTTTAGAGCAACCCCCCTCGGCATACACTATTTATATACACCCGTTCAGTTCACCGACTTCCAACTTTTCGCCTGATGGTCTGTCAAGTTCAATTAGCTTTAATGTCTTCCTTTTCTAAAGAATTAGATAGTCCAATGATTGAGATTTATCATTTACTCTTTTGTCCCGCGGTAGAATGGGACGTGAGGTAACTGTTATGCAAAAGGGCAGGAGTTGCGTTTTAAAGCGTCGATGCAGCTAAACAGCAAACTTCGTTGGACGAACAAAAGTTGCTTAGAGTGCTTCTGTTCTGTCCACCTTTTCAGGAGTCAGCGCGCACGAAACTACACTTTCTCACGGTCCGATCGCGGCTAACCGAAGACCATGACGCCGGCCACTTCCACGGCTGTTATACAGTTTCAAACATTTTTAAACCCCATGCCAGAGACATCCACAGTGACTGGGAGTGGGGATGATCCTGCCGCAGGCTCTCTCGATGGAAAAATTCGAGGCAAGCGAGAAGAGTAAGAAGAAAAATTATTGTTTGGGGTGAGAAACGAATTTATTACTGCAACACTGTAGTTTTACAATTATTACTTACAGGGATAGAAGGGATGTACTTATATTTTAAATACCTCAGCCTTTCGTATGTGAAAAGGTGCGAAAGAGGAATTTTTCAGGTGTGCTTTGGTCGCAGGTATTATTTAAATATAAAGATGTATGTAAATATACATTTATTTCCAAGAGGATATGCTTCTTGCTGCAACGATGTTCTTCAGAGACCTAATCCCTCAAAGCTATATGTATATTGACACGTTCGAATAACGAGGGATAATATGCATAGATAAGAAAGAGGCAGAGACCGATCGGCGGAGTTTGCCAGCCTCATAGAATGCATCGGCTCCATAAATAATGCAGCTGATAGAGCTTCCATCAATCGGAATATCTATGCTCGAGCTGAAGGTTTGCGGTGAAAGCATGTTTAATGAAATTCTAAATAATGCATCCGTGACACCAAAAACGTCGCACTCATTCTGACACGCAGTTTTTCTCCAAACCTTACTGCGCAAGATAAAGCGATTCTAAGTAGCTCCGTATAAGGCAAGCGTTCGTGTGGATTATTCGATCAGGCTATTATTCTACTGTAACATTTTCTCCTGTCTGCTGAATCAGAAAGCAACACTGCTATATTCCTGTTGGAAGAGAGTGTTATAATATGATGGGAATACTCAACCGCAATGCATGTGATTTAGAGGCGGTAACTTCCACCGGTTGATTCTCGCTTCTACAGAATCATTCGATTTATTCCTCCGTCTGCGAATATAACTGAAATAAACAATGCATTATGCACCGGCTCTTCGAGCAAGGCCAACAAAGTTCTGTTATGAGAAGCGGCAGTACCAGGTAGGCGGAACCTTTTATTGATGTAATCAGATGTAAAGCGGTCACGTTTATCAGTAAATGTAAAGTAGAGATAGATGATTCGTCGATTGGTAAAAGACCTTGTGATAGTGCCCATTTGCTTCGGAGGTGTCAACTATTAGTACGCGATAGGTAATACAGAAACCTTGACATTTGAACGGTAGACATAATCGAATTGTGATCAATCACGTATCAGATATCGACGGAGTGTTATCTAACACCTTTCTAAGTGCTCCTGTATAAAGAAAGCTGTAGATGCATCAATTCATGCTCTATCCGCGTGGTAAGCGGATCGAAAACACCGGAAAGGCCCTTCTGATTAGTTGATCCGGTCCGATTTCGGCAGTTTTTTCCACATACACCAGTCTTACTGATTGTTTAAGATGCTCCCATTTGGAGGAGAATGTTTTCTTGCATCAAAGAAGAAGTGATATAAATTCCAAAGCCGTAGCTATTAAAACCGACAGAAAACAAGGAATCACTTATATAAAAGCCAGAACCGTAACACAAAAGTCAGATTTTCGTGATTGTCTGCAGGAGTATTATAGCCGCATATGTTCCGCTGAGCGATGCAGAGGGATTCGGCCCCTCATGAATTCAAAATCAGGTCGGTGTAGTGAATTTATGCGCGGCGACAGTAGAGCCAGTAGAGTTCTCCATAGCCAGGTATACATATCCGGTGAGGGAAGCTAGCTTCCGGAATCCAATTCAGATAGCGAATCGCGAAAATCGTGCGCGATGGCGCTCGAAATATAATAATCACGCTCGAGTACCTGCCAGTATAGCTACGTTTCTCGATAAATCAGTGTATTTTTATCGCGATTTGTGATCACCGGCTGTGCTGGACTGAGTGGGTTGACAGAAAGCTCTCGATTCCAGGTGAACCTGTGCTGGATACGTCGACGATAATTGCATGTAGATTCAGTTGCGAGCGCACCTGAATTTCTATTCGCGTACAAATCACTTGTGCGCATTTTGACAGCAGCTTCTGCGAGTACGTGTACTTTTCAGCCACGATGGACACGGACGTCGAGTTTTGTTTAAAAGACTGGAATGAACTGACACAAGATTTCAAAGATTTCGAGGTAAAGTGATTCGGCTCTCAACTCACGTTGCTTGCTTCTCTTTAATTTCAGTCGTTGGATTAACGTGCTTTAGGTTAACAGGCATTTCGATGCGCCGATGTTCTGTCGGCACCGGTCTTATCAAAATCTATCACTACCACTGATTCATGACCTTCTCATCTACGCATGATATTCTTAATCGCAATAATATAATCATTTACTTCACCCTGTTCATTAGTCTTTTCTTAGGACTTGTTGAAAAAAATCTTTGGTCAAAAATAAATGTCTTATTATATCATTCCATATTGTGAAGGCTCTAACATATATTGTGAATCTAGCATCATCTGTGGATCAGTAATAATAACTGCCTCTTGCTTTCAGACGGTATATAGAGAATATCTGGCTAAATTAGAAGAACTAAACGAACTACAAGGAAAATGTGTGAAGGGTATAACACACCAGAGATACAGAATGGGTGTTATATCGGAATCCCTCAAGCAGTAAGGAAGCATAATCATTCTTAATAAATCATGTTAACACTGACTCTAATTCCCTGCTTTAATTCTAGATTACACGCAAGCGAAACCAAAAAGAATGTGGATAAGGAAATGGCTAGACGAGAGCAACAGTTACATGAAATGGAACAAACATTACCAAAACCCAATGGCACATACCTCAAAATCATTTTAGGCAATGTTAATGTCTCTATATTAAATAAAAGTGACAAGTACGTTGAACCAATATACAAAGAAAGTTTAGAACTTTCAAAAATCACTCCTAATTCTAACTGGTGTGTTTCTATGTTTCAGATTCAAGTACAAAGATGAATATGAAAAATTCAAATTAATTCTGTCTGTAATTGGATTTATGTTATCTGTCCTAAACTTAATTACGAATATTAGGTACGTTATAATAACTGAAATGGAAATGAAACTTAATCTAACTGATAATATTTATCTTACAGAACTTTGGAACTTAGTTTCATGTTCCTCTTAGTCTGGTATTATTGTACATTGACGATAAGAGAAAGTATCCTTAAGGTTAATGGTTCTAGAATCAAAGGTTGGTGGAGATTTCACCATTTCCTTTCAACAGTAGTCTCTGGAGTTTTATTAGTTTGGCCAAACACTGGCCCTTGGTATGCATTCAGGACACAGTTCATGTGGTTCAATGTGTATATAAGTAAGCATTATTTCCAGTATGACAATTAGACTACAAACTCAAGAATTCTATTCAACATTACATTTTTCCCCTTCAGGTGTAGTGCAGTATCTGCAGTTCCGATACCAGCGTGGAGTGTTGTACCGTCTGAAAGCATTAGGAGAAAGACACAATATGGATATCACGATTGAAGGTTTCCACTCGTGGATGTGGCGCGGTTTATCATTTTTGTTACCATTCCTCTTTGTTGGCTATCTGTTTCAATTGTACAATGCCTATGTGCTCTATACTTTGAGATCCCATCCAGAAGCTACATGGCATGTCCCTGTTCTGAGTGCCATGTTCTTGGTTCTATTTCTTGGAAACGTAATCACAACTATCATGGTCATTCCACAAAAGTTGAGGGAACGCGTAATGGATCATCTTCCTTACGTATTTTCATCTAAAGTTGATCGCAAAAAAGAGACGAATGGCGAAGAACACCCGAAAGGAGAAAAAAAGAATGAGTAGACATATGAGTTCAGATGAAACGAGTGCACTGCCGAGCGTATCGTTCGGCAAGGAATATGTTTGGACATAGTGATGGTGAAACTGTAAATTAATTTATAAACGTGTAATAACAAAACGTTTTTGATGGCGGTAATTCGAGACACAGGTTGTGCATTAATCATACTAGCCACGAGTGAAAAAGAATAATTCCTGTACGCGCGCCAAAATTTTTCTATATATACTTAGTCAAGCACAACATCAAGTATTATATCTTCGCGTATTGTATGTTACGGAAGAGTACCTTTCGGTTCTTCGCATCATTCTGCGGGGTCCGAAGTTTTTCTTTCCATCCTCCAAAAGGATAACGCTTTTGATTTAGATATATATTAGCGTCAGAAATTACATTCATTTATTTATAATTTCCTTCGACAATAAGATTGAATAAATGTCGTGAAAAATTGTATATAACTTTTTTAAGTGTTTCTATGACGAAGAAGCATCTTACAAAGTTATTTTACATGAAGCATTTAAGAATTGAGGAACCTGTTGACCCAATTTTAGATATTGCCATTTTTTTAAAACACGTTTTGTTAATCATTCTTCGTGTGAGCAGGCTCAACCACTATTGCACCCCCAATTGCATATTACAAGATTCCAACAATTATGGAATCGAAAGGAACAAAGCAGTTGGACTTAAATTTAATTAGATCATGCAGCAGCCTTGTTTTACTTATTTTTTTTATATGTAACATATACAGAAGACACAGAATTGGTTGATAGATACGTTAAGCTTGATTTGAACAAAGGTTTTGCTTGGATTTGTTGTACAAGTAACTAAAAGAGAAATTTGGAAATGTGTCTGTGTACAGAGATACTCTTCGCGAATAACTGTCGTAAGTGTATTCACGCACATATCTGTACATTTCATACTTGTCGCAGTTGCTATTGTCAGCATTATACTTACGAATTGTTCTACATAAAGCATGAACAGATTCTGTGTTATACCTCTCCTTGTTCAAATGTATAATTATTAAAGTGTACATGTAAATAAAGCATGTGACACGCCTAAGAGAATAAAAAACTGAACTGTTGTAACAGGTATGCAATCAACTTGGCGTCATAAAATCATGATTAACAGTGGAACTTATTACTACGCGATGCATGTACATAGGCCTTCAAAGCATCGAGCTAGCCGCAACTCGCAACCGCCTTTTGCGTGACTGATTACGTCAGGCGAATGAATGCAGAAGTGTTAGTCATTGCCATACACATAACTGCAGTTCCTTGTGCGTATCTGCGACTATCGATGTACTTTATCATACACTGACTTTCCCTCAGTAGCCAGTGTGCAACGCCCATCTGACTAGGACACTGGTATTAAATATATCATAGTCTATCAACTGCAGCAGTTATATTCAAAATGCCTGTGCATATATCGTGGCCTATGGTTGTGGGAATAGTACATCCACCCATTGGGGGAACAGTTGTTGGGCTTCTATCAATGAGAAATAAGGAGCCTTGGTATTCTGTAAGGATCCACAAACTCGTGCAATTTTTTCCTCGTAAAGTAGACTACAACGATCAACTTCAGTCACGTAACAAATCCTTAGACTTTTTATAATATCAATAAATCTTTGGAGACAAAATTATGACCTACTTAAGAGTTGGAAGTCTTGCGAAACACTTGGAATTCAAATTGAAAATCTGATTGTAGAACTTTCCGATAAGATTCGATGCGCTGATACAGAAACGTTATCATTTTCCATGAATTTTTCCATTGAAATTCTGATCACCTACATTTAATATCTAGTCTCTAAAGAAACCATCATGGACACCCCCTGATTGGGTTTTTGGCCCAGTTTGGACGACACTTTATTCCACTTTGGGTTACACGTCTTATTTGGTATGGAGGGACGGAGGTGGCTTTGAAAAAGCTGCGCTACCACTCACACTCTATGGGACAAATCTCGCACTGAATTATTCATGGTCTCCAATATTTTTCGGAGCACAAAATGTGAAATTGGTATTAGTATTATTCTAGCTATTTTGATTGGAGGCTCTTCCATGAAAGTGACTAATTTTAGACATACTCTTCTAGGCATTATTCGAGATTGTCGCATTATTTGGTAGTACCGTAGCCATGGTCTTTGCATTCCACAGAGTGAATCCCACTGCTGGTTATCTTAATATCCCTTATATTGCATGGCTCGGATATGCAACAGCATTAAACTACACGATCCATAATAATAATCGGCCTGCTATAACAGCCAGCGGAGAACCGAAGAAGAATTAAAATAAGGGGAAAGATCTTTCACAGTTTCTTTCAGAGTATTTTCTCTCTCTCAATATAAGCACAATGTTGTTAGTATACACATGTTTATTATTTGATATGAAATAAAGGTTAGTTAATTAACCATGCGTACATTACAATATATATAACCATAATTCATTAATCGCATCAGTTATTAAATCATATAAAGAAATTTGCAGACTCACTTTCGTACTCTTTCATGGGGTAATCTACCCTATTCTGCCTCGCTCTACAAAGTCCAACTACGTTATGAATAAAGTTCAGATGCGCATATTCTACAGTGTTATTTTCGTAGCATGACCACAGTCGATCAATGAATTAACATCTTTTATACAGAATAGGGCAGAATATCTTACATAAGAGAGGTATCGAGTATGGTACGTGTTTGGGCGGGTCACTGCACTTTACTGCCGTATTTCACAAGCGCTACGTCGGATCAGTGGCGTAGATGTAGCCTTGCTGCTGAAGAACATACAAACGTTTTTCGACGGCATCTTTGTCTGAAAGAACAAGAATGATCCATCATTTGCCTTTCAGTATTAAATCGGGACATTAAGTGACCTACATTTTATAAGAAGAGCTCTATCTTGACTGTGGTTAACGTGCTGAGAAAGCGAATGTAACAAAATTTGCGCCGTGTGGTATCGTTGAAAGCATTCGGCGGGATTCCCAAACAATTCGTCGAGTGCTGCCGACTGACACTGTTCGTGAAAGTATAAAGGGTTCCATTAGAGCAAACTTGGGTACAAAGCAAGAGACAACCTCTGATGTAGTTTTTACCATTTGAATCGCATGATTGTAGAGAATTTTATCCGCAGTGGCTCCTGTTTGCCGAAGTAACCCGGCACTATTAAGTTGCTTGCATTCTGTCAGGCATGACCTAAATTTCTCATTCATTGTACTAACAACTGGAACATATTTCATATATTTAAAACACGTTTCACTCGGCTAATATTGCACCATTGACAATTACCTTCTTTAACACTAGCAGTAGGTTGTAGCCTTCCAGCCTTGAGCTGTTGCGTCGCTAGACTTAAACCGGAACTAAGCCATTGAAGAGCACGAACAAGCAAGATAACTTGTTCAGCTCTTCTTCTTGTTGCGGCATTACTTGCCTGCTCAATACCTCCTAAGGGTGCGCCTAAGGGACCCGCTCTGGTTCTCGCGACTTCACAGACACATTCGCAAAGCGCCACAACAAAATTCAATTTCGCTAGAATTTCATTGTGTTCTCGTTCCAAAAGCGTTTCCTCGGGAAGTTCTGGCGCGATGAATGTCAATGGTCGGTCGTCCACAGTCGTGGAATTCAGGTCTGGTAGAAGATTTTGGAAACTTCCTGCTTCTGTAATTTATATGTCACAACTACAGTTAGTTCCATTGGAAATGCATGCGATTCACATCCTATTGACGTTATGTAATAAACACCTGTTATTTCTGGAAGTGTGACAGCCCTTGTTCCAAAAGGTATAACAGGTGATTGCCGGAGAGTGTTATTGTTATCTTGGAACGCTCTCGATGTAGGTGAACCTAATACGGCCAGCGGCCCGCTGAGTAGAGGTGACGATGCACTATTGTTTCCAGTAGAACGTCTTAATGGTGATGTGCCAGTACAGGTGTGAGAATGCCTTGCCACTGGACTGACTTGCCAAGTATTCGGCGGAGGAGGCGTTTCACTTAATCTGTGAACCATTAGTGTAGTAATATCTCATCACTAATGAAGTAAGATCTCACTATAAAATATTTGTATACCTTCTTCCAGGTGGTGTACCGATCACAAATTGAACACTAGGTGGGCTGAGAGATCCAATATCAGGTGCATGGCTTCTGTGCGAGTCAACACTTCGTTTCATGCTAATAGGTTGAGATCGTGGCACAACACTGCTACCAGATCTAGTATTTGTCGATGGAGATGATGACTGGGCAACACTTCTTTGAGACGGAACTGGAATTGGTTCCGAAATTGGTAGGAAACATGGCCGTGGTGGGCTGACAGCATCTCTGCTAGTTTGTTTGGTGTACCTAAACAGATGATTGAGCATAATGCATTGCAATATCAGACAATAGAATTGAATTACTTACTTTACTTGCTGTGTATTGAGATTATTGTCTGTGTCGCTGCTGAGATCACTTGGCACAAGCACAAAGTCATCTTCAGGACTGGAACACGGACTACTGGTTTCTGGTTCTGACTTCGTCACAGCTGTGGTTCCTTCTTGAACAACCAATGTTCCCGGAGATGCGGGAAGTTCAGCAGGAACTGGACTTGGACTTTCCCTTGCTCCTTGAAGGAATGGGTGACCAAAGAATTCATCAAAAGGCATCCTATCCCTTGCGTTCCTTCTTAATAATCCCATAAGAAGGTTTGAGAGCTCGGGAGAAGTTCCTGGAGGAATCCTAATAAAATAGGATGTGACTATAGTAACAATTAGTACATTTTATATGTTGATTTAATACTAGATTTTACCAACAAACAATTACATTAATAGTCACTCACTTTGGCCCAAGATTGGCATTCTTTTCATAGAATAATTTTAAAGCTTGAGGTGTATGAGCCTGGAAAGGAGCTTTACCAGTAAGACATTGGAACACTATTGTGCCCAATGACCACAGATCTGCTTTCGCATCGTATTGAAGTGACATGATGACTTCAGGTGCCATATACATGGGTGATCCACAGAGAGTTGCTGCCATTACCCCGTCTTGCAAAAACCTGGCAAACCCAAAATCAGCTGAAAGAAAAGAATATATGAGTAACTATCCATATATCCCATAGTGGATTTAGTTAACATTCTTTACCAATTTTCAAAGTGATTTGATGTGGTTGTGGACAAGCTTTGCCACAGTTATGACTTAATAAAATATTTTGTGGTTTAAGATCCCTATGAACAACTCCTTTAGCATGCAATGCCTTCATCGCACCTGCTAATTGCTTAAGAAATACCCTGATGGTATCCTCCGAAAGCGTGCCTTTTGCTGCAAATTAAAGATAAATGCAAAACGGCCTGGCATTGTTATGAGAATATTCAAACTATATTAATGTAAAACATACCACTTAAATAATCTGCTAGATCGCCACCATTACAATATTCCATAACCAGGAAGACATTAAGATTCGACTCCTGTGGATATTAAAAAAATATATGCTAAAGTGACTTAAGACATAAACTAACATATTGTTCTAAAGAACAAACCTACCTTACAATCCAACAACGCAACAACATTCTCATGATGCAACTCTGTCAACTCCTATAAGATTGAAATAATAGAATTGCGAAGGGAATAAGTTAGTGGAGAAGTAAGTAGGGAGACACGAAAGAAAAAATGTACCAGAGATAAACAAACCTTGAGGATCTTGATCTCCTTTCCAAGTAAATTCTGAGACTTGGCAAGACTCTTTTTCGTGATACTTTTGATTGCCACCACAAAATTCGCTTTCTGAAACACAGGGTAAATGCAGATGCACATGTCGAGTGGACGTGTGAAGTGAATGCCCGTTAGTGTGTCGAGTAATCACGAGTGCAGTGCGTGTATACTCACTTTACGATGTCTACCTCTGAAGACCACGGCGAAGGCGCCGTGGCCTATCAGGTCCTTGGTATTGTACTCGTAATCGCCGACGATCTCCATCCTCGTCCCGTCCGATTGCCCGGCAATCGAGGAAGCTTCACCGATCTCGTATAGGCAAGGTCAACAGTTTACAAACACAGTCCGATAAACGAGAGAGATGCATCGCCCGCGGAGGATCGATACGCGCATAGGAAAAGTTACTCTCTAGTCCCGGGAAATTGCCATCATTCCACTCCCGACGTCCTCCTATGGTTCTTGCTCTACATTTTGCTGGATCTTCTCTGTTCCAATTAATCACTAAATCGCATTACTACTTCGTGGAGGGGCGCACTCGAAAACACAAAACACCAGGGGCCACGCACAGTCTCACACAGTTCTCGTCGTTGCAAAATGTCAGGCGATCCTTTACAGAGGTCGTCACGATATTCTTAGGCCCGTAAGAAGAATCCGGGGTACCCCAATCAGTTCAGCAATTTTGTAGATCATTGTAGATCTTGTAAATTACTCGAAAGTGTTCGGTGTTCCATGGATTTTGTAATTGAGAAAGTATAGATGTTTTATAGAGTACTATTTACATTGCTGCTCCCAATGCGCTTACTCTCAACTCCGGCAAGCGTGACTCTTTGTCAGCGATATTGCAAAATATGTTGCAAAACAATATAAGACCATTTTCTTATCGCAGTGTAAGACTGAATGCCTTTGTCAACCTTTTATTGTTCAGTGTTCGGTTGCTTAATAGAAATCAACTTGTCAGTTCCTGTAGATTAAAGGTATTTGAAAAATCCCCGGCTTCCAGTTTAATATACTGACAATCATATAAAATACGGCCCTGTATAAACTGAAGTTATGACTTCGCTCAGCTGTAGAACGCGCATCATTGCATCAATCAGGAAATCTACAACATTTACAGAGTGATTTCAGTTTATTGAATATTTGGAATTGATCTCTTTAGTCAGGATTATTCTAGTTAACGCCAAAATGTGCATTATTTCATTGAACATGAATTCCGTTCTTCAGAAGATGTGACTGCGTTCGCTTCAGAATGATTCTCGCCGTCATTGGTGTTTAATTATGATAACCTGTTGTGAGCACGCGGCAAAGTTTTAATTGGTCTTCAAATACAATCTAAATATGGAAGTGTACGTTCTTCTTGTTATTGGCAGTAATAGATTTCGAATAATGTGATAATAAATAAGACTCTGTTTTAGAATTAAGCCCTGTGCAGCTTACTTAAGCAATTTCGAAGTTTTGGATATACTCCAAAACATAAAATCAAATAAGAAGCAAAAGATGACTCAAAATCAATTAGCAACAATAACTTATCAGACTATAAGGTACTTGGAAGACACACCATGCAAGAGACAATCGCCAGAAAAAATAAAAGGTTTTCTCACAGCTGTTGAACCATTTAAATTGACAAAGTGTGAAAAGCTGACCCTTTTGAACGTGTGTCCCAAGACAGCCTTAGAGATACAATTGGTCAGTCATTAATTAGACCACTTTCACAAAGGAAATGAATAAAAATGCTTTCTTATAAATATGGAATAATGTTTATCATTCTAGATTGTGGAAGACAGCGAAGATAGATTAACAGATGAAGAAGTTGAGTCACTGTTACAAGTTATTACGAACTACTTGGGGGAAGAGGAACAGGAAGAGACTGAAAATGAATAGATCATAAATAAACCTCAGACATCTATCTTCTGTACATTTTATTTATAGTAAAGACGGATGAAAAATGGTATAATATTAAATACAATTGTGCTGATTAAAAGATCATTTATAAGATTATCTCTTTTGATCACCAAGATCATCTATAGAATCTTCATCTATCTGTGGCCATTTATCAGGGATCACATCGAACAAGTCATCCTTCACATCCCCTTGAATTACAATTTCATCATCACCAGTCACACTAGAACCACAGGCGAACTTGCTCCCAAAAAATTTGACAGCAACTTTTAAATCTATGTCTGAAAATTAAACGTATAATTAATATTAAATTCTATGATAACATTAGATGGTTTTAATTGGTCCTATATTACCAAAGGTACTAAGGCCTGTAACCACTGTGACAGACTTCTTCTTGCCCCTGGGAGCTCTGGATACAGTTACTAATTTTGGTACATCTTCTTTCTTTTTAGTTTTAAGCATACCCTTGCCGCCGCGTTTCTGTCTCTTCTTCTCATCTTCTCCACCCTTAGCTTCGGTGGAATTATCCTCTACTATCAGATTATAAGTAATAAACATTGGATCTTTACGTAACAAAATTCTGTTAACTCACATAGTGAGAAATACATGAATATACCTAATTTAACTTTTTCAAATTCTGTTGGTAAGTTCCTCTCCAACCATTGTTTGCATTTTTCGTACTCAGGATAGTATTCGCAATACTGTAGATGACAAAGTATGATACCAATGAGAAGATCTATTGTTTAGTCAAGCAGTGTTGAAAGATCGAAGAATTATTGGGAACTTACCTCAATAGGAAGAGAGCAGTTTCCACAGTATTGTACTTGAATGGGATACGTAATATTCGGATCTGGCCCCAAGCGCAGACTTTCCGGCTGTTCCACAGCTGACATCCTTGGATATTAACCTTACCCTTAGCCGAAAGAAGAGGCTGTTGCCTTCTGACAAATCGAAATGTCCACTCACAAAATCCCGACCTAAAAAGACAGACGTCCAAGGATTTTCTGGAGGACTTTGCCAATACGTGATTTTCTTCTGCCGGAATAATTTTGAGCTTCCAGTGATATATATGTATAGATCTAGTCCATAAGGTTAAAAAGACGTGTGTAGATCTAGTTACTTTGCCGCTAGTTCGTTGAGCGCAATGAAACTGTGTTCCCTTCGCACCCTTCGCAAATCCCAATGGCACGGTGTTCGCGAATTCTATGTATACTGTGATTCAATGCAGCAGATACAACAGGAACCTCGAATAAGAACAAACTCCGAAGAAAATTCCGGCAGGGCTGCGTTCTGGTTCAGAAGTAGTAGCGAATGCCAGGAGTCCAAAGGATAGTTGGGGGCAAGTCACGGGGAGAATCGAGCCAATTGTGGCAAAGCGAGTAGGCAAGGCGGCTCGGCGGCGAGCCAATCCGAGCTATTGGACTTCGTACTTCGTTCGAAACGCACGTGCGGTAAGGAAAAGCGGTTCAGGCCTCCGAAAGTGCTCCGAGCGGGTGAAGCAGAGTGAGTGTATCGCGCTGTGAAAAGAGTCGGTCGTCGTGTTTCGGCGTTTCCGGATTTCGAAGAGGTGTGCGTGCGTGATAGAGTGTGAGCTAGCAAGAAGGTGCAGCGGCAGGGGAGAGCGCGTGAGAATACGTGTGTAGGGATCGTCGGGGCGAGATGACACTGGGCGCACAGATCGAAGACTCAGGCGAGAACGGGAGCGTGAAAATCCCCCTGCTGAATGGGAACGGAGATCAAACGGTGACTGGTTAGTAGAGGGTAATTTCATAATCTGCGCTTTTTAATCCTCGCTGTGTCTTCGAGGTTAAACGGCCGACCGCACGCATCGTTATGTAATGATCCATTGAGTGCCGCTGCCGCTCCGACGTGAGTCTCGTCGATGGGATGTAATGCGTGCTCGGCGCCCGATGCCGCTCGCGCTAGAAAAGCCGGGCCCATCGGCCTCTGTTATGTAACGCACGAATTGCGCGAATCTATGTACAGTGGGGTCATGTGAGCATCGGCTACAAACCAGCCAACCGAGCCTGCCTAGCAGAAGACGCAAACTTCCACTCTAGCAGACGAAATTTATTCCTTCTCCTTGCCACATTAATTTCCCTTTACTAGACATTTCTCGTTTTTCCTTCTTGGTTTTCTTATCGCACGTCTCAACCGACGTTCTCGCCTTCTCTTTCACAGGCAGTGGAAGGTTTGCGTGCAGTTGCACAAGACTGCATTAAACCTATCCTTCAACGCGCTTATCTTCTTCCCCCTTGGAAGAAGGTAAGCCTTGCAAATCGATGTAACAATACCCCCATGTCTTCTTCTGCCACCCTATAATCCCCAGAATCATTTTTTACAAGCTCGTGCAGTTTCTGTGAGGCACGGCGGTGCCAGTATCCGCTAGGTGTACAACAAAAATTGGGAGCACGTGATTAGAGTTTCGCCACGGATGATGAAATCCCGCTACACGAATACCTTTGTTTGCCCAGTGATTTTGGCCAGTTTTCGGGAGATGTTAATTGCGGTCTATGTGCCTATGGTTTATTACTTTCCAAGTTCGGCCAGACTTATCGAGTGGGACTCTGGATTCCCGTTAGATCAGGTGTGCTATATATATAGTGTGTATGCTTATCACCGGTTCGCTTTGGATTCCAGCATCATACACGGGAGATTAGCTCTCAAGAAGCAGGAGTGGTACATGAAAAATCCCGTAGTTGGCACGTGTTTGTACGGTGTCGATTGTGTTTCGAGTAAGCAACGTTTCGTCGTTAAGATCGATTTTATGGGTTGCCTACGTCGCAAGGGGTTCCCGTGGTGACCCTCCAACCTTTGCACGAAATGCAACCAGGCTTTTATGTAAATGCGACACGGATGCTGATTTTCGTTCCAAGGGGGCCCCATGTGCTAACCCGCTCCGTCAATAGTCCCGCATGTTTTTCTCGAGCACGAAGAACTAATGACCGGCGGCAGGACTGATTTCCTTAATTCATGGTGGACCGAAGAATTTTGAAGGAACGTGCTATTTATCACTGTCAATTGACACGCTGCTCGATCCGTTAGCTTGATTTTCCTTCTCTTCTTCGAAGCCGACTTTTTCTCGAAGGCAGAGAAACCCGGAGAAAAACACGTGCATGCTAATGACCCCACGCGCATAGGCGCCGCTAAGTGGATATTCGTAGAGGCGATTGTACAACCTTCGAGTGCGATTGTGCGTGAAACTAGTAATAGACAGCGGCACTAAGCTCCCCATATATGCATAATCATCAGCCACATTGTGCAACTCGTCATTTTTCAGAGTGCGACAGCTTTCCATAGGAGTTGGCACAAATTATGATCAGTCTGTTGGAAAATGACTAACAGCCCAACTATTGTTCAGTACTTGTAATACTATATAGTAATGACTGTAATTTTGTTATCCTCATTTATCTGTAAGTCATGGCAACTAAACGCATTTGTCGAATGTACACAGAGCATGATGGAAGTAAGTTTTAAGGTGGTCAAGAGCAGCTTGGCCTGCGATTTTCCAATTGAGCACGTGTTTCGAAAGAACAATGGCGGATTGCAAAGAAATATCGATAACAGGGGTTATCGGTCTTCCTTGTGGCGCCGCTCCGCACTTTCCACATGTCTTATTATTACACTGATATAATGAGCGGTTACTTCGTATTGATACCTTAAACGATTCTGTGTCGGTGCTCCGCCTTACTTTATCGGAATCAGTGTTATCACGTGCAGGTGTTACGGCTCGTATCGCAACGCATAACAATACACGTCTGTTCTATGTATATCAACCGGTATGCTGTAATTACAGCATTACATGTGGCGAATTTTCTGCGAATCAAAGATAGGCACCGTTTAGCATTTTACAGTGCTAGCACGTTTTAAGTATTCCACCTTGAAGCTTGAGCGACAGTATTACATATCTAAGTTTTATGTATATTTGCTAGTTATTTCAGTATGAATTTAACTATTCTACTGAGCACTCGACACATGTGTATTTTTGCGTGTAATTTCGAGACGTATTCATACGTACAATGCAATGGATTAGTATTCGACACGGAATATGTAGACACCGAAGCCGGGACGCAACACTCCCTATCCCATTGAGTCAATTTATCTTCTACTCGCAATAAGACGTGGAGTCTAAATTTGTACCGACTGTCTTTTCAGCTGAAGCTTGCCTAGCGAACCTACTCATACTCATGCCCTACAATATATTAATTTCTGCGTGTATTTTAAGCCCACAAATTTTTTCTCTGCCGCGCTTGGACCGATTGGAACGGAGGGTCGTAACTTAGGGTTCGCTTCGTATATGTATAACTGATATTTTGAAGAACGCTCCGAATATTTGTAATAGGTTTGCGTAACTGAACGAGTTTACGCCGGTTTGATATGCCTATTTCGCAATGAATGCTTTACTTGTTAAAATTTTACGTAACTTTATAAATTGCACAAGTTATGCTTACTCATTTATCAGGAATATCTGCTTCTCATTGATTTGTTTACAACAAAAAACAATGCGAGGGATTCATTAATCAGTTTACTTACACGTGGCTGCTTTGATCTTGAAAGTTGACAGAGCCTTTACGTCGGCGGCACGATAGTGTCAATGGAACTAAGCGTCGGACAATTAGCATTTACTTTGGTACCACATGTGCAAATAGATTCGTGTCTAAATCGATTATTATCCCGGCAGTCTAAATTGATGATTATCGTTTAATCGGGAATGTCATCTTCCTCATTCGCTAACGACCGATTTAATTGTTCATGACTGATGAGATACCGTCAAAGTATTTCACACGTACGGATAATTTTGTGAAGGCGTTTTTAATTGTGGTATCTCATTAGAATTTTGAATGAAGCGGTTGTGCTATCGTGAACGAAATATGGATAGCTGGCTCTGTTTATTCGGGGCCCTTTTTTCACGCGATCCTATCTCTTGGACCCTTGCTCGCTCTCTTATCTGGCTTCGATAAGTCTGAGGTGGCGCGTAAAGGATAATTTAACGTGAAAGATAGCTAAACGAGCCACGATAAAATCACGATAAGACAAGTAACCCAAGATGGAAACGCCGTTAAATATAAATTATACGAGTGTTTAGCTAGTCTTTTGTAGCCGATGACTTTTTGAGAAATAGAAGCGTATGGTCCCGCTGAAAAATGTATAAACTCAATTACAATGGATGGCATAGTTCGCCACCAGAAATGGATGTATATCACAAACATGGTATCGATAAAAATAGTACGGCATTCGAGTGCGCACTATTCACATTGCCGTTTATTTATAAGTGCATTGGTGAATGCAAGTGGTAGCCTCACGGGTGTTCACTGCCGTCCCTATTCGAGGATGCACCCTACTTCCAGGAGCATAGTGCATGGAATCACTTATTTTTACTCGTGGTCAAGTTAGACGTAGCCGTGAAATGGATCACTCGTACTTTATTTTTAGATATTCGTACATGTTATCTATGTAAATGCATCTTTGCCCAGTCGACGAATGGGACGTAAATGTTGTGCATTACTTTGATGAAAGGCCAATACTGCATTCTCGAAATATTTCACAGACTCCAAGGATGCATTGGAAGAGGCCGGTACCACAAGTGCACCGGTGAAAAGTGTCGTCGAGAAGGGTGAAGTTGAAGCAACGAAGGAGGATGGAAATGAAAAGGAAAAAGAAAAAGGCAAGGAAAATGAAAAGAGCGAGAAGGAGTCGGACGCCGATAAGGACAAAGACAGCTCTAGCGAGCAGGAAGTTGTCTTCATTCAGGACATGGGCTTCACTGTCAAAATTGTTAGCCCTAGCGCGGAACCTTTTGATATTCAAGTCTCCAGCATGGAATTGGTGCAGGTAAATGAATATTGATTGTAGTCAAATGTACCATTGGGAGTGCTTCACTTGTTTTACGAGTATTACAAATATCGTGACTTCGACAGGAAATCCATCAATTGCTTATGGACCGAGAGGACACATGTCATCGCACTTGCTTCTCTCTTCAACTCGATGGAAATACCTTGGACAATTTTGCCGAGTTGAAAAACATTGAGGGTCTCAAAGAAGGCTCGATTATCAAAGTCGTTGAGGAACCGTACACAATGCGAGAAGCACGTATCCATGTTCGACATGTTCGCGACTTATTAAAATCTGTTGATCCTGCAGACGCTTATAATGGCGTCGAATGTAGTAGTCTATCATTCTTGAATGTTGTTACGAACGGTGACATTCTCGAAAAAAAGAAGACCAGGGCAGATTCGGTTGATTGCACGCCGCCAGATTACATCATACCCGGTTGCAAAGATAGGCCCTTGCTACCGTTGCAACCCCAAGCAAAGGAACAAAAATGTCCTCCCTGTTTAAAGGTAAAGTTCGAATATTCATGAATATTTTTGTTATATTTGTCGGTCTATATCACGAAAATATCGGTTGAGAAAGAAATAATTTCCTTCCTTAGGTTCTAACAACATCTGGGTGGAATCCACCACCTGGTCACAGAAAACTTCATGGCGATTTGATATACTTACACGTGGTAACGCTCGAAGACAAGCAGTATTATTTAACAGCCTGTGCTAGAGGCTTCTTTGTTAATCAATCCACTAAAGAGGTGTTCAATCCAAAACCAGCCACCCCAAGTCACTTATGTCATAGCTTAATCGAGCTGTTGAATCAACTGAGCCCTGCGTTTAAGCGAGGTTTCGCGGCGATGCAGAGGCGAAGAACACAAAGGCATCCATTTGAAAGAGTAGCAACGCCCTATCAACTTTATGCCTGGAGCGCACCCCAAATTGAACATACAATCGACGCCATACGCGCCGAAGATAGTATGTATTCGACAGCATTCGATGTCATGTTATAATAAAGATCTTGCAGTTACCAGATTTCTTACTCCACAGCTTTCTCATCTAAGTTGGGCTATGAGGAACATATTCCTGGACAAACTCGTGACTGGAACGAGGAATTGCAAACAACCAGGGAATTACCGCGCAAGAATTTGCCTGAAAGATTACTTAGGGAACGGGCGATTTTTAAGGTACATTTCACTTTTATATAAATTCGTAGTAGATTTCCTATTATCTTTGGGTCAAATGTTTAGGTGCATAGCGATTTTGTTGCCGCCGCAACACGTGGTGCTGTCGCTGTAATAGACGGCAATGTAATGGCCATAAATCCAGGCGAGGAAGCGAAAATGCAGATGTTTATTTGGAATAACATCTTCTTTTCTTTGGGATTTGATGTACGAGATCACTATAAAGAACTTGGTGGTGATGCTGCAGCGTTTGTAGCACCGCGAAACGATCTACAAGGTGTGCGGGTTTATGCTGCTGTTGATTTAACAGGGCTGTACACTCTTGGTACGGTCGTTATCGATTACAGGTATATATAAATTATATAAGATACCAGTTCACCTTTTTGATCTTCGGGATCAAGTTTATACTGATATATGTGTTATTCTTTTTATAAAGGGGTTATCGTGTTACCGCACAATCCATTATTCCGGGAATTTTGGAACGGGAACAAGAGCAGTCTGTCGTTTATGGCTCAATAGATTTCGGAAAGACTGTTTTAACGCACCCAAAATATTTGGAGTTGGTAAGTGTTATTAGCTATATATTTTATTTTATTAGTAACTTCCAGATATTCACAGGTATTAAACGATTGATATTATTTCTTAGTTAAATAAAGCTGGCCAGCAATTGAAAATCCTTCCTCACAAAGTTATCAACGATGCTGGAGAGGAAATTGAACTTTGCAGTAGTGTAGAATGCAAGGGTATCATTGGTAATGATTCGCGCCATTATGTATTAGATCTGCTCCGAACTTTCCCTCCAGATGTCAACTTCCTCAAACGTAAGTATTAAACTGGCATCAGTGATTTTTAAATGATTAATTCCTATCAATTTTATACAGTGGAGGGTGTTGAATTGAGCAAAGAAGCTCGAGCACTAGGTTTCCCTGTGGAACATAAGCACAGACTGGCTTGCCTTCGCCAGGAATTAATCGACTCTTTCGTCGAAGCCAGATACGTACAATTTATAAAACATGCTGCTGTACATCTTCAGCAACTCACATCCGCCAGACGATTGCAAAAGGAAAAAGATACGACACCTAAGGTATAAACATATTTTATTTACGAATAAAAAAGTGTAAAACATTTTCCTATATAAAATAAGTTGAAATTTTAGGAAGATAAAAAAGAGGAAACGAACGCGATCGATAGCAATAAAGAGGACTCTGCACAATCGAATATTGAGGCAGATGAGGCTAAGAAGATCGTCGAAAGTATTACTGACTCCATTACAGGTGGAGATAAACAAGAATGTGTGTGTTACAATCATCACCATATAGTTATAATAAACATTATAGAATTTTAATTCAACGTTTGATTCCTCCAGTGGAAGAGAGTACCAAAGAAATCGTCCGAGCGGCTGCCGCTGCCGTAGGCAGTTTGCGAGAGGCTGAATTTGACGTAAGATTCAATCCAGATGTCTTTTCACCGGGAGTGCGACATCCAGATCCAAATGGTCTTACGTTGAAGAAGCAGAAGCAATTAGTACAAGACGCGGCCGACTTTTTGTTAACAGTTCAGCTGCCAGCTTTTGTACGTGTTTCTACTCTTATATATTTAAGATTTATAATTGCCAAAAATTTCTCATAGAATTGTTATATTTAGATCCGAGAATGTTTGGATCATACAGCCGCAGCGATGGATGGCGGTACATTGGTAGAAGCTTTGCACGGAAGAGGTATCAATGTCCGATATCTTGGAAAGTTAGCAACAATGTTGAGTTCGGTGCCGCAATTGCAATATCTTCACCGTATAACTGTATCAGAACTTATCTTACGATCAGCAAAACATATTTTCACATTTTACATGCAGGTAGGCAAGAGCATTTATAATAAAATACAATTCTGTGACGGAAATCAAAGATTAATTGTTTGCAGGGTACAGAACTAATGAGTCTATCAGCGGCTATTAGTCATTTCCTAAATTGCCTGTTGTCATCGGCACAAATTATTCATGCACAGCAAAACTTGGAAGAGGTGCGAGACTAACAGTTTCAATCAGAGGATTGTTATATTATAATCCAAAGTATGATTAATAATATTTATAAATTATAGCTTCAGAGTAAGACAGCCAAACGGCGTAATAAGAGAAAGGGGCGGAATAATGGGCCGCAACAATCAGAAGTCGAGTGGGCGTCTTTGACACCAAAGTCACTGTGGCAACAAATCAAAGCAGATCTAAAAGCTTATTACGACTGGGAAACTCCTTGTCCAGAAACATTGGATGCTACAATAGAAAACTTCCATTTGCAGAAGATCTCTTTGTTGCGTGGCTTCTCCGTAAAGACTGGTATACAGATATTATTACGTGAATACAACTTTGAAAACAAAAATCGGGCTACATTCTTTGAGGAAGATATACTCAATATATTCCCTGTTGTAAAACACATTAATCCCAGAGTAAGTATACCGCGTCGAGTACCTTTATCATTGTTTAATCTCGAGTTAATTTAGATGATTGTAATTATTAAAGGCCAGTGATGCATATAATTTCTATACAACGGGGCAAAATAAGATCCAGCAAGGTTACCTGAAAGATGGGTATGAACTAATTAGTGAAGCATTAAATCTACTCAACAATGTATATGGTGCGATGCATCCTGAGATTGCACAATGTCTGAGAATGCTTGCGCGATTGAACTATATAATGGGCGATCACGCGGAAGCTCTTGCAACGCAACAAAAAGCAGTTCTTATGTCAGAACGAGTCAATGGAATAGATCACCCATACACTATTACAGAATATGTAAGTGCATATCATATTTCTATTGTCAGAGAAAAGGAGAATTATTTCTATAATTTGCACATGTTCTTTAGATTCATCTTGCATTATACTCATTTGCAAACGGGCAAGTTTCCGTATCACTGAGACTGTTATATAGAGCTCGTTATCTTGCGCTCTTAGTCTGTGGTGAAGATCATCCAGAAGTAGCACTGCTTGATGTAAGTATTGGAGTGCTTCATAATATTGTTGGACTGTCAGGTTTAATAATTTGAACTTATATAAACTGTATATTTTAGAGCAATATCTCCCTCATTCTTCACGCTGTCGGAGAATATGAACTATCACTTCGATTTTTGGAACACGCGTTAGTTTTGAATCGTCGTTACCATGGCCCGAGGTCTTTGAAAGTTGCAGTCTCTTATCACTTAGTCGCTCGCACGCAATCGTGCATGGGAGACTTTAGAGCTGCGTTAAATAACGAAAAAGAGACTTATGCAATATATAAGCAACAGCTGGGTGAAGATCACGAGAAAACGAAAGAAAGTAGCGATTGTCTAAGGCACCTCACTCTGCAAGCTGTTGTATTGCAAAAGAAAATGAACGAAATTTATACTGGAAAGTCAGGTGTTAGCCTCCTCCCACCTATACAGGTGCAACCACCAAGTATGGGATCTGTGCTAGATATGTTGAATGTTATCAACGGAATCTTGTTTGTGCAAATTAGCCAGCAAGATATCGAGAATTTTAAGGCAGAAATAGAGAAGCGCCAGAAAGAACAAACACCGGATGCAGAGATTAAGGCAATTGAAGGTGAGAATAAGGAAGAGAAGAAGAACAAAAAGAATGAGAAAGACGCTAAAAAAGAGGAGAAAGAAAACAAAAAGGAAGATAAAGAGAACAAAAAGAGTGATACGAAGATTGAAACCCTCGAACCAAAGAAGGTGGAAGAGAATAAAAATACATTGGAGTCTGTAGCGACAGAGAGCTGAGCTCCTGTTTGCATGCATAAAATGGCAGTTAGTAGTTTTTTTCCGAATCCTAGTCCTTTCCTGCCCGCGTCCAATCTTTGTAAGAGTAACGCGAGTATGGTATACATAGTTGATTGGGATCACCGACAAGCGATGGTGCTCGCTTGATGAAGATCATCACTTGGTGTATCGTATTTGTTTTAAAATGCTACAGGCTACTGAAATGTTCACAGCGTGCAGTGATCGCATATGGTACGTGTGGAAATCCAAAGTAAATTACAACGAACTCACGAAGGTCGATGACTTTCCAAAACTGCAGATTTTATTTTGCTCCTTTACAGTAATTGCGCACGACGATAATAAAAGCTGATTCGAATCTTATGTATATAACAGTGCGAGAAAGCGGACTGAAAGAAAGCAGCAGATATCATATAGTGTATGCGGACGATAAAATTGATGCTAATTGACTAGATGGTCTTGTATTAGGATTCAAACTTCGATGCCAATGCCATTTTTGTGGAGCTCAATTCACGCTAGAATTTCAATAGAGTAAAATAATACTATTACATTTATCGTTCACACAAGTGCTCTGGATATTCTGCCGATCATCGTTCATGTGTGCTTGGGTTGGTATTCTGCACGAGTGTAGCTATATAAATCATATAAGAAGTATCAAGTTCCGAAGGACTTCAGCTTCCGGCGATCGTTTATACAGTAGTGGGCGTTTATTATTGTAGATGATAAGTGAACCCGTTTTTTTACTTCTTCAATAGTCTATTTTATTAGTACATACTGATAGATCATTGTTTTGTGCATCTAGGGATCATTGTCGTTTATCCATCTTAGTTGCCACCAATACTGATATTGATACAATGCACATCGAGTACGTTCAAGTACTCCATATTACACACAATTCGCATTATAATGAGACTTGCCTTCAATCTAGCTATAACTCATGTGTCAGATGCATTAAATTCATATTCATCCCCGCTATAGCTAGATATCGTAGGCTACTTACAATCGCTCATTGAAGTTTTTATAATTGATTCAACTTCAACTTACCAGTTGGTAGATAATCAATTGAATTGTCCTAATATGCCAAGAACTGCCTAAGAAGTCCACTTTTGTTGTTACCTTCTTCCTTTATACTGTAGATTACATGAAGATTGCTTCCACTTATTTCTTGTAGAGTAACCGCATACAGAGTATTTGAATCTGCAAGAATAAAGATGATTGTGATGTAAGTTTTTTTTTGGTTTCGATTTTAAGAAAATGCGGTAAAGATCTGGTGGCAGCAGGAGTATGGCGTAATGAAAGGTGCGTTGTTACACTCATGGTCGTTAATGCAGTTACTGAAGCAACTCATTAGTCAAGTTATCGCAGCAGTAGTGTCAATTTACTATCACTATTAGAAGTATCACAACTACTCTTAATCGTATAAGGTTTAAGTCGTATTGTTATCGCGGCATTAATAAAAATGTTTTTTGTTATCTGATGGTATGTAACTGCGTTGAGCGAATTGGCAATGTGATTCTATCTTCAGAAAATCCTACTTTACGTTCACCGAAAATATGATGCTAATCGTTGTCACATTGTTTTCTTTTCTTTTTTAAATAAAAGTGTTATATTTTATACCCATTGTAGTTGAAACGATATTAAGACAAGAAATGAGCAATGATTTCAGTTGAACCAGTTCACACTTTATAATACAGAATACTATATTGCACTTGTTAGCCGAAATGTACGATATAACGAATATTAGTTCGTAAGAGACTATTGATTATAAATAAAGTTAAATACCTGATTTACATATATCACCTGTTATATGATTCACGTAATGGTTGAGCGTGAAATAAACCATTTTCTACAGATGTGTCGAGTTAAGAAGACTCGGAAGATTTATCTGTCGATGCATCTTCATGCCTTGTCCGTTTTAATTGAGAAGTGGATTCTTGTGGGTCGCTTGTACCCCCTTTAAGTCTTTTCCGCTTCTTCTTGTTTGTTTTAGAACAGTATTGTTGTAAATATTGCCTAATATCCAATTTATTTATCAAATATTGCCGAAGGGTTTCCATAGAGTTTTTGCCCCCAGAACCTTTTTCAAAGACCATGCATATTTTTACAAGTGTTTTTTCGCATTCATCTTCAGGCTCTATAATATCGGCAAAGAGGTTGCAAATAAGTAAGGGATTTTGTATCTCTACTTTGTTCTCAAGCAGTTCTAATTTATCTTTTCTAATTTCTTTTTGATCTTTCGAACATTTTGGAGAATCTGTGCATGGGGTTTCATTTACTATTTGACCCTTAATTCTTTGCCTATCGGCCATTCGGCGTTTTCTGCGTGCATGTGACCATGTATCCTTATCAGCTATTATCTGACATGCCCATCCATCAAAATCATCCACAGGTAAATTGATATCTTTGATTGTCACCTAAGTGTAAAGGCAATAATAAATTTCCATACATTTAGGAGTTATTCTTATTTCAGAATAAATTGTCTTACATTTAGTTCATCCATGATTTGTTGCAGATTCTCTATTACATCAACAAACATAGAGAACTTATTTTCCAAAGGAAACACCAGTTCACTAGGTCTTTGATCTTTTAACAATTTAGCAATAAAATTGCCACTTTTCCTAATGACTGGTGCACTGGACAGATCTAGTACATTTTTTGTTGCAAATGTCCATGCTAAACCCCATCTGTTAATAAATATATTTTTAATTCAGTGATGGGAATAAAATAAAATAAGTCAATCATAAACCATATTCACCTTTTGGTATGACCTTGGCAGAACTCAGTCCATGTGAAGTTTTCTATTTTCTTGCCTTTTAGAAACTTGATTAAATACAGCAGATTTATCTTGCGACCTATCATCGTAGTATAAATCTTTATTCTATCTTGCAATTCAATACTCTCTTCTATCATTTGTGTGACAAAAGCTCTTTCTCCTCCTTGAATCATAAGTTCCTTCTCATTCCCTGTAGGAGCATTTCTCGGCGGTAATTTCTTTACTATTGTTTCTGCTGATTTCCCAGCTTCAAAAAATGGTGGATTACACATGGAAAAGTGGTACTCTTTGTCTTCTTCAAGAATATTTTTCAACACAGTCTCCCCACTTACTTTCAAGACTAAAAACAGGGCCAAATCTAATATTTGTAAATACCATGTATGCTTATATTAATCATACAAAAAAATACCCTTTATCAATTGCTGCAATCCATTATTCTCTATTTGTTTTAAGGCACTCTGTACACTGGATTCATCAACTTCGGAACCAATCATATGAGTTCGATACATCTTTGCTAATAATAAAGGATATATCGAAACCGCTCCAGTGCCTATGGGAAATATTAATAGTTACATCCATCAATATATATGTTATATATATTTCTTACCAACATCAATTCCAATAACTTCATCCATCTCAGAGAAGGTGGCATAATTCAACAGATCTTCTAACCATAAAATATAATTCAACCTGAGGGGTAAGGTGGGTACCAACTTATTAGCTGGTATCTTCACATTAAGATTAAAATCATGCTTTAACAACACTTCAGTCAATACTCGCACAGCCTCTTCCTCTTTGAAGTTTACATTTATCTTCCCGCTCAAGTCCTGATAAACATAAGCAAGATCATGAAGAACACGATCTAATGTTCTCAATTTAGAATAGAAATGTAATATTTCTCACCACTTTCGCAATTTTACGAAATTCGGGATATTGTACAGCGAGTTGCTTGAAATCCGGTGGCTTTTTGTATATGTTCTTGGAATGCATAAACTTTCTTAATGACATTTTGTTGTAGTTAGTACTGTACAATACAGGACAATACTCTGTACAAATGTCACTTGATTCTCGGATATAACTGTCGATTATTTGTAGAAAAAGTGTCTTGCATTATTAATGAATGACGCTAACACTTAATCAGTCACGTGTATTTGTTTTTCATTTACAACGGCGTAGGCTGCCGATGAACCGGTCAACATTTTTACCGACCGATCGGTGCATGTAAACTTAGGAGCGCCGCTATAGTGGGGCGCCACATCACTGTGTCAGCCAATCATAGCCCGTTCCAGGTCACCAACTAGCTGCGCCGCCGGTGTATATATCGACGCCCGGTCACAGGAGCTCTTCAGTTTGTGCTCAGTGCTTGACCGGTACGGATGGAAGGAAGCCACAGGAACTAGTGCCATCTTGCGACGTAACCAGAAGAAGACGCAGTGGTGTGTGTACCGCGTGACAACGACAACGCTACGTTTAACCGCGGGGCTGACTGTTTTTTCGTCGTGCAGTTGAAATTTCCGGGCGCAGTTAGTGATTTCGTGGTAGTGTGAATGGCAGGGTACAATTGGCGTTGGTGGCACTGATGCAAAGGTAAGTTCTTTAACCTGCAGTTCTACAGAAATTCAATGAGAGATTCGGGTAGCACTTGCCGGATCGATAATTGATTTGCGCGTGTTCTATTCTAACCTTCGCATCCGCTCCCTTCTGAATTACCAGCTCCCCCGCGTCCTCTTCTTAATCTATTTTTCTCTGGCGCCTTACTAGATCTGACATATGCTGATTCGTTTCTATTAATGCAATTTACGCTTCGCCCGACATGTGTCCGCTGCGTGTCGTTTCTCGGTCAGCATTCGCTTCTACCTGCACTCTGCGATTAAACATGCACCGACTACTGCATGAGAACTCTCGGTAGTAACGCGTTTGGTGAAGCTACACTCGGCAAATGCAACGATGATCGAGAACATTGTTTGTTTCATTGGCAATGGTGATATAAAAGTTGGATCAACTCTGAATTTCTAGGTGTGAAGCAAGATGTATAATGGAATTGGACTGCAGACACCCCGTGGGTCTGGGACCAATGGGCATGTCCAGAGAAACTGGGCGATTGTCCGCAAGACAAAAGATAAGGTCAACTACAAAACAGAAGAGGCTAAATTAGATCAGCTTAATAAGCAACCCAACAAGGAAATCCTTGATCATGTTAGGAAGCGAAAGGTTGAAGTGAAGTGTGCCGAACTGATGGACATACTAGAAGAACAAGGGTAAGTATAATTTTTACTACTAAAACGACAAACTGTGATATAACCGCTAATAAAATCAATTGTTTTTTTGATCCACAGATTTACAAACGAAGAAATTGACAAGAAAGTTGAATCCTATAGATCAATGTTGATGGGAACTGATGCCAAACCAGCAACACCCAGGGATGAATTTGGTCGTGTAAAGTAAGTGGATTTTTGTTTACTTTTTTACCTTGTATTTCCTTTAGTTTTAAATATGAAATCTGGATCATTAAAACCAAAGTAATACTATGTAGAATATAAAAGATTTGAGTTAAGGGTTGTTACCCTATTTTAATATAGTGATTAGTGTTTTTTCCCCATTAAAATGAAAACAAATGATATCAAGTAAGTCCTGTAGAAGTGTAGTGTGAATTGAAAACTGTGAAAAAAAAGGGATTTGCGGAAAAAGCTTGAGTTGTCGTGTATATAAAGGATTGCACGAAAAAGCGCGGTAAAAAGGCATGTATAAGCGTAATATCTTGGAGTACTCGCACCCTCGAAACACGAGCCCCTTCTAAACCCAATATTATTGGAGGGTGGAGACTTTCCCGATCCCGGCGCCGCTTTTCGGGGGGGTGTTATGCCGGCGATATCGACGTAACTCATGGCGCCGGCGCCACCCACAAAAAGGAGGGGTTGCAACCCCTCCCGAAAGAGAAATAGAGATACTGGAACATCGCGAAGAGGGAGAGCAGGTTCGTTCCAGCATCACGTTCTCCTCCGCGTCGTCTCAGTGCAAGGATGGACCGATGTTGCGACGCAACGCGTCGTCGACACTCTCCGCGTGTTTCGAGAACGAGAAATCAATTAGGAGAATAAAAAGACCAAGAAACATGTAACTAATTCGTAATACGCTCGCAAAATCACATAAGTCTTCCATTAGTGTGTAAACCGCGACGCTATTACTCCGCTAAGTACCCTAAGTGTTATGCTCGTGATTAAGTGTAGTTTTCAAGTACGTAATTTATCGTATAAGGTTTGCAAACCAATTCCAGAAGGGAAAAGTGGAAAATAAGAATCATACACGAGAGATTTAAAAGAATCTGTGCATCGAATTTGTCGGATAAGTATTATTAAGAAGAATCAGATGCCATTGGAAACGCAAACCATACGAATAATTATAATTGGGATATAAGAATCGATTTAGCATATGCTAAAAATTTCGATGATTTTTTGACGAGACGTCTTCCAGAACCAAGCTAGACCTAAGTCCACATGAGGTCGTACGTTGCCCATGCGATAAAAGTCATAAGTCGGAAGTTATAAGTTTTCGATCGATGAAGCATAATCCCAGATGCTAAGGCGAAGTTATAAAAGTGACTGAAAGCGAGAGCCTGGAGCGCAAAGAGAGAAAGATTCGAAGTCGCTCGGTGAAATGATGGAGAAGTAATCCACGTGCTTCCGATCGATAATTGAATTCGAAGTCATGCTTGGAAGAAAAGTAGTTAATAATAATCCATGTGTCTCCCAATCGGCCAGCGTACCGATACTACTCTATAAATTAGAGCATCGTGATCATTGTCTTCCTGAACTGCAATTAACATAAGATTGCGATTACGATAATGTCGTGCCTGCTTTTGAAGTCTTCCCATATTCTACTTAACATACGCTAAGATACGCTACGGAAATCATGCATATATTCCTACTATATTCTTACACACGTGAGTAAGGTACTTTACGATAAAAGATATTATTAATACAATACAGAATGAAATTCGTAATATTGTACCGTATCGAATATTGCATACTTGCAACTATATTATTGAAAAGGTCGTAACAAAAAAGCGTGAAAAATTTTGGAATATCGTCATTTTCCCGAGAACAATTGCTGGCAGAAAAAAGAAGAATCGACGACTGAATGAAAAAATGCGCCACGGACAAGGAGAGCTAAAAAAGCTGTGAATCTAAGCTGACATTTTCATCATCGCTGCCGGATGATTGTTCTAGCTACGAAAGCAGAAAGTTCGAACACAAAAGGTGCAGTGGCAGTAGTAGTATAACCGGGGGGGAGGAAGCCATTACCTCCAGTTCCAGCATCATCCCCCTTTCGCCTCCCCTAAACTACCAAAGCCTACCCAAGAAGGGATTAAGCCGCATCGCAACTACTTTCATGCCCCGGCCGAGCCGGCAGAGCTTCTTAACGTAAATTAGCAAGCGATCGCACTTAATGCTCGACTAATTAAGCCACTCTTAATTATTCAACAGTCAAGCCACCTTGGCTGCCTGGTGGTTGGCAGAGAAATTAGATATTCACCAAAGTCTAATAGACTATAGTCAAACGACTCAAGATAATCGAAGCCATTATCTACCACAAGATTTGATTTTCGAAGAACATTTCCAAGAATATTTATTTAATACAAGAACCTCCAAAATCTGGAAGATGAACGTTATCTGGATTTAGAAAAGAGGAATTCTAAATTGAGGAATGACTATGTCTGGAATGCTATCATCCCCGAAACCAGCCCGTGGCCGTGGCCCGGCTGACGGCCGTGCCTTCTTCGAGAGCCTTTGGAGAGGCAATTTCTTTCTGAATCGGCAAAAGGTTTTTAAGCGGTCGCGCAAACGCAAATTGCAAGCGACAAATGGCAAGAAGCGAGCGCAACTACAGGTGAAGCAGCATTGTTGCTGTTGCCAGCGTATACAATTGCACCTGCTTGCCGGACGACGAAGTAATATGCGCTCCGTCGTCAGGTAATCATCAACACAGGACTAATATATATATACTAATATTTTTTACATCCACAGTTTTAAGAGGCCTTCATTTAAATCACTGAATTTATATTCGCAATTTCCCTTCATGACACGTTTATGAATGTTCGCGCTTTGTATCGGGAGTCCTAATTCCCTTAACTTTACCGGGAAGTTACAGCAACTTGATGAACAAAGTTTTCCCCAAGTGGCAGAATGTAGGGGAAGCGCGAGGATCAGACTTCTTCTCTATCCCTGATAATGAATCCCTCTCAATCTTGGCAACTATTGCTCGTGGAAGGTAATGTTGGTGGTACTCGGCAATTAGTCTGCTTGGATTTCTCGTACAAAAGCATTTCGAGATTACGAAAGCTTGGTATATAACGGAAGGAGATTTGGGTTAACTTTCACGTCCACATGGGTGCTCCTGGCCACGTTGCACGGGGGTAGCTTATAGAATCGGATTACGCCGACCGCAAATAGCTTATTGCCTCAATGTGGCTTATTTAAGTCCTTGGTGCGCCGGAGAGAACAGGATATATTTCCTGGGTTGTCGAGCACAAGTAAGTTTCAAGCCAATTTTGAAACCATCACATTATTACATAAACGGGAGGGAAAGCGGATTTAACACATTCAATCAACAACTTCATTCGTCTCGAACTGTAACCAGTTCTCAGATTCAAAAAACAGCCTTGCTATTTAATCCAGCCATGAAAGAGATGCCATAAAAGATTGTCATCGATCCAATTTGTGACTAGAACTACCTTCCCTTCTAAATCCAAGGCATCTGTTATACGTTCAGCGATAGACTGGAAAGAATCTCGAACCCTCAGGCTCGTATGTATGCTGTATCAAAGTCTGTAAAAAGATTGGCAATCCTTGTTGGAAAGGTGAAGCGACTGTTCTTCCAGCCGATACACCTTTTCCAGATTTTCACGTGGCAGTGAGCAATCGCTCGACTGTGCTGTGTATCAAAACCCTTGAGTGGAGTAGCCCACTCGGCCCTCTCGAGGGGAGTTGGCAGAAAGGTTAAAGGGGCGAAAAAATAATTCGGCGCGATGTATATCGATATCGGGCGGGGTGGCAGGAGCCCCTGGTGGAGGGGCGGAAGAGGGTGGGTCGGAGGAAGCGTCGCCTGGCGAATTTGAGGGTGCAGAGCGGGCGAGTGTCGAGAAAGGGATGCCAGAAAAGAGAACAGCTGGATTGTATTGATCGGTGGTGGAGCGTTGGCGTAGGGGTGGCTCGCTCCTCGCTCCTCGCTCGGCCGCTTGCTTTTCACTCGCGGGGCTGAGGGAGGAAGAGGGGTCGCCTGGATTTCTCTGCTCATACACCCCAGTGTTATGTCACTACCTTTGCCTTTGGCTTTGGCTTTGCCGCATTCCCGGTGCTCCTGTCCGCGTTGCCTTGTCGCCGCTCGGCCTGCATCTTCTCTCTGCCCGTCGACCTCCGACCTTCGTGTTGCATGAATTCGAGTCTTCAATTTCGGTCATCCCTTTCGATGAGATAGGTAGTGCATCAGCCGTAGCGACGATGACAGTGAAAATCTCGACGCGGTATGTTTCTCTAAATATCGCCAGTATTACGTACCCGAGCCCTTGACCGAACGCTCTTTGAGGTGACGATTCTTCTGGGTGATGGTGTCCTCATTTTATGTGTTGGAAGAGAGTGGTTGAGTGTGACTTTTTGACACAGCAGAAAATAGGCACGTGTAGCTCCGGCTGTATTGTAAAGTTCAAAAAGTTACATGCAAGTGACATAAAGGTCGCTTATGTATATAGGCAGCCGACAGAACGGGTGCAAGTGATTCCCTTATTGTTCCCACCTAGCGCGCGATTGTACTAGATTGCACCCTCTGACGTAACACCCGACACAGTTCCTCTGTGCCAGATTCTACATGGTGTTATGTACTCTGAAAATATCACGTGTGAAACAGAAAGCGTCGAATCTGAAGGTGTGATAATCTAAATGGTGTTCTTTTCTGTTACAGTGTGCGAGAGACACACCAGATAGCTGAGGCCCAGCAAGAGAAAAACGCGAAATTGCGCGAGGCTTTTGGAATATCAGAGTTCTTCGTGGAGGGAAGTAGTTTAGATCCGGAGAGACACGCGCGCGAGGCCGAAGCGAGGGCGGCTGCTAGCAAAGTGTACGAGCTCGTGAGAACACCTAGTCCAGCACCGGATACCACATCCGTACCCGAGAAAAAGAAGCGGAAAGGATCGAGTAGTACGGCGAAAAAGAAAAAGGGAAAGAAGCACAAGAAGGAAAGGTACAAGACAACGTAATGGTGCTCAGGTCGATGGAGGCTGAACTCAGTCTTGCGTTATGCAGTTGGAAGATAGTACTTAGTAAGACGTTGAAGAATTGGACAGGGTATTATGGAATGGAAAAGATTTGATTTGGAAGATCGAAGGAGCGGAATTAGTCAATTTCAAATGAAGGTTCCCGGGTTGCAGCCCCGTTCGTGACAGACTGAGCGGCTAATTCTACTTCCGCAGATCTTGTGAGAGATTACAGAAAATTTAGCGGTTCTCCATGCAATGAGTATGTTTGCTTTGCATTGTTGCGCGGCAACGTTACGAGTCCAGGCTCCAAGACCGAACAACCAACCCCCGTAGTAGTCCCTCGTCTCCCCGGTTAATTATTCATTTACCGCAACTCCACACTCGTTCATTTGCTTACTACACACCTCTTGTCAGATACTGACTCATGACTCACCTACTATTTCATGTCCCGTACACCTTTCTCTGTTTCAAACAGAACTGAGGAGGACTGAGTGCCTACCCAGTAGGCTCAGTAGGTAAGTGTGGCCGTCGCGTCTTCTTTCCAAAACACTCTCTCTCGAAAAAGACAATGTGTTCCAATTGATATGCTCTCTGCTAAAAGTCAGATTGATCGAGTCTCTCCTCATTGCGTTACCTGTAGGCGTCGCCTAATAGGCGCAATTCGCTATTAGACGCGAACGTTTTTTGAGGTAAATGTTTGCTGTAATATGACTGGGATCACGCGACCGACACTTGAAAATTATGAGGATGATGTCGCGCGATTAAACTCTACGCTTGCTACGAATGCGCGCAATGGGCAAACATTTACTTGGTATACTGTTGACTGCGGATTTTGCAATGAACGTAAAGTCTTTGACGCGTAAATCATGCATTTCTATCTTTGTTGTTGTTATCGATAAAGCTTGTTGTTAATGTCATCTCTCTATTTTTTTCTGACAAGTCCGTCCCTATCGATGGTTTTCAAGGTAATGCTAATCCCATATTATATCAATACGCCTCATATTCTGTATACTTGTCTTTTGTATTGCTTTGAAAGATGTGGTTTTGCGCGCTCGTTTTCTTGCCGCTACGGCCAAGGGTACTGCTGATGACTGTGAAAACCAAATCTTTCAAGTTGACGATTATGTAGCCGGTTTGTTAGCAATAGCCCGATATTGTCATATTCACCCGTACGTGTATCGTTGTATTAGATTGTTTTCTTGATCTCTTCAGTTCGGACTGCAGTGAAAGAGTGTAATATGTTTTAACACCGATGAGTACTTGTGTGATTACGCTGCATTTCCGTAAAAGAGTTCGTTTTCGTTTCTCAAATCAACCTCATCCCGATACGAGTACAATACGACGCGAAAACTTAAGAGAAAATTCTGATCTCGATCTCGAAGAGCTTATCGTTCTACTGGAATCAGCTCGTGAAAGAAGGTAGCTTATATCGTTAGAATCTAAAGCATTTGTTTCACACACAGATACATTGTACTACAGCTTTCTTTATTGTCAGCACAAGGTATGCACTTGTCGACAGGAAGACGCCCACTGCAAGAATTAATAACAGAATATTATTTACATAAAACATGAAAAACTATTGGTAAAACAGTTGGAATGACGTTCTCTGAATTTCCTAGGTCAGAGTCTCCGAAGGCTAGTAAGAAAAAAGAAAAGTCAAAAAAGAAAAAGAAAGAGAAGAAGCATAAGAAGGCCGAGGCCAGCTCCTCTGATAGTGAATCTAGCGATGCTTCGGATGAGAGCAGGTACCATTGAAAATTTAATTTTGTACAGCTTACATTCTCTGTCTCTCGTTTTCGATGATTTTGTAATTTGTAATCCGGAATATTTATAATGTATCCTGATTGTCATAGCTCTTCCGAGACTGAGACCAAGAAGAAGAAGAAAAAGAAAAAGAAGAAGGCTAAAGTAGAGGCTAAAGAAAAGCATGAGGTAGGAAATAAAAGGCGAAGAATATAAATCTAACATTACTCTCCTCTTGTCTCTTTCTATACATATGTCTACATATTTCTACATGTATATTTCGATATATACCTTAGCACGTCAAGCAGGGGCATGTGACATATATTTTTAAGTTCGTTCCTCTTAAATTAGTTACCCGTCGACATTGGATTATCCGAGATTTGTGTTGCCGCCTATCTTTGGATAAGCATGAGTCATTGCTTGTTTCTGTACAAATTTTTATCTGATTTCAAGTTAACAGTCATTATTTCAAAAGTGTAAATCTCAGTATTGTTTGTAATTATCAGCGCCATTTGACAGGATATATTCCCTGAGTGAGTACCAGATATGCCGCTACTCAGTGTTCTAATAATTTGTGATTTATATACATATGAAATTGCGATTGTTGTGCCTTTCACTTGTTTTGTGTCAAGCACCGTCATATCTTTGTGCAAAAGAGTGGCGATAGGAGACTGCTTATTCTTGATTGTAGGTACCAGTTTGGAGAATCCACGTAGAGTAACTTTTCGTTTCTGTTTCTCCCAATTAGTTGTTTAAAGATCAATTTGATAGAATAATTGTACTACGCCTTTTTATTGTGAAGTGCCCATATACATGGTAGTGAATGAGCAGACTCCAAAAACTGTTTTGATATTTCTTGAACTCTCCTACAAGTAAATATGCATGGTTGGTGTTCCCTAATTTGTTTCGATCAATTGATTAACCATTGCCATTCTTCTTTTAGAAGAAGAAAGTTGCAACCAAACGGAAGCGTCAGTCATCTGAGAGTTCAAGCGATAGGTAGGTTGCGAACATCAAGACAGCTGGTTTACAGTTTCTGGATACGATTATACCTATTTTCTGCATTTCCAATTTGTAGCTCACCGGAGAAACCTAAGAAATCTATGAAACATGACAAAGTTGTAGAGAAGGCTAAAAATGAAGAAGCTGAAAGTGTCAAAGAGTCACGAACACCACGCTCGCCGAAGCGACAAGAGAAAGTTCGAAATGAGACACCACCGAATAAAAAGAAAGATTCTCCTAAAAAAATTGCAGTGGAGAAGAAGGACAAATCTCCAATTATTCATAAAAGTCCACCACCAAGACGTCATAGATCACCCTCGAGGAGTCGAACTGACAGAGGAAGATCACCACGACGATATTCAAGGTCACGTCGTGTTAGTCCATCCCCTAGAAGGAGAAGGATCTCCAGATCTCCAAGGCGATACAATCGACACTCGATATCAAGAAGCAGAAGCAGATCTAGATATGAGCGGTATGGGTCAAGACGAAGGCCATCGCCACTACCACGACGAAGAAGATCTGACTCTCGCAGAAGATCTAGGTCACCTAGACGACCAAGAGATAGAAGGGAAAGATCAAGAGACCGTCGCAGGAGTCGCACCAGGTCAAGGAGTCGATCTCGACGATCCACCCTGAGTTATTCACCGCTGCGAAAGTATCCAGAACGGTACAAGGAAATCCTAGAAGATAGAAAGAAGCGCGACCAAAAGAAGAGCACCGATCCAAAGCCGAAATCACGGTCAATCTCGAGAGGCAGGAAGATGCAAGTAATCACACCAAGAGTCAGTCTGAGATCTTCAAGCGAAGATGAGGCAGATATAGCCGACGATGAACCAAAACAAGAGGACGAAGAAAGAATAAAGGAACTAAATACTCTAAAGAGATTACAAAGTGGATTAGCTGCTAAAGCTAGAGAAACAATAGGGAAAAAAGTGATAAGTCCAGTGAAGATAAAGGTTGAGAAGAAGGAAGAAAGTGTGTTGGATATTGCTTTACCAAATGAGCCACCAAAAACATTGCAAAACATAGTCCCACCCACCAAGGAAAAATCCAAGTCCCCTGCGCGACTACCTGCAATACAGTCACCAGTGTCTAGTCGGTCTCCATCACCAGCATTACCACTGACACGAGAAGAGGCAGCCATTAAAATACGATCTCCCAGCGAATCGCCTCCCGCACTGCCGCAAGTGTCTCTAACAAAAGTGAGCTCGTCCAGGTCACCAATTACAGTATCCAAAATAACTCATGTGTGTAACTCACCAAGTAGCAGCAAAAAGAGTTCACCTGCTTTAACTAGCAAAGATTCTTGTACAACCAAATCGTTATCTCACTCACCACCTGTGGTAATTTCTCAAGAAGATGCAAGTATAAAATTGCGATCTCCAAGCGAATCACCTCCACCAATGCCGAATAACACAATTAGTAGGACAAGTGTTCGGTCGAGGTCTCCCAGCACATCAAAGAAACGATCGCCAGGAAACAACTCCTATTCTCGGTCGCCTTCAGGATCCTATACTAGGTCGGCGTCAATAGAAAAGGGATCATCTAGATCACCCAGACGCCGCTCCCCAAGATCATTGTCTAGAGAGAAGAATCCAAGTTCTTATTCGAGAAGCAAGAAGTCAGCATCTCCTGCACACAGGTCGCCTGCTTCTCCTGCTAAAATTAAAAAGTCCCCTATTTCGGTAGCAAGAGTGGCAAGATCATCAAGATCAAGATCATCCTCTGAGTCAAAGCACTCAATGTCGAGATCACCCTCACGATCGAAGAAATCTCCCTCACATTCACCGGAGAAGTCTAGATCGAGAAGTAGAACCAGATCCTTATCTAAAAGATCACGAAGTCGTTCGCTATCGAAGAAGTCAAGAAGCAGGTCTCTCTCTAAAAAGTCACGAAGTCGATCAGCATCGAAAAAATCGCGGAGCCGTTCCCTCTCCAAGAAATCACGAAGTCGTTCGCGGTCAGCATCCAGATTGTCACGAGAAAAAGAAAAGAGAAGTCGTAGTAGAAGCAGTTCACGCTCTTCAGCTAGGTAGGTGTCACTGCGCCGGCTCAAGAATAAGTGAATATTTATTCATCAGTAACACTAAGGATCTCATTCTTTGACTGCAGTTCCACGAGGCACAGTCGTAGAAGTTTCTCCAGTTCATCGCGATCATCCAGCAGTGTTTCTAGCCGATCATCTAGGTCCACATCTAGTAGCTCAGCTTCTAGTAGATCTCGTTCGCCATCGATACCACGTCGTCATGGCTCACCAAGTTTCTTAGATAGACGTCGAATTACGAGGTGAGTAGTTTTACAAATACAGTCTATGTATTGTAGTGCCAAACTTTACGACGCACCATGCTAAATTTGTAAGCTCACTGTATCAGTCGTAGAGTTCCCATTTCTGTTTCTTAAGTTTATTTTTGTTTATTTTTTACTCGAATATTGCTCAGATTTACAATGTCGTGGAAACTTTCTCGGGCATTCAATATTGCCAGATTACTTTCGGACCAGTAAATGCATATAAATCGTTTCGCATTGTAATCTAATACTATTTTATGTTGTGTCCTGCAGGGACAGATCGAGGGACAGGCATAGAAGATAAAGTTACGGCTTCGCACAGACGTTTATATTATTTTCCTACCAATTGAAGTAGTAGTAGATGCGATACATTTCGACTCATTCTTTGTTAGAATAAAACAATCGTACAACATACTGAACGATCAATCACTACGTAACAACTAGTTGAATAATTAAACTATAGAGAATTCTGTGCATATAAGTCTATTTTCCTTTAGCGCTAAGGCCATAAATTATATCCGAAAAAATTGGCGAGCATAACTCTGTGTTAGTTAATCGTGTAGAGTACCGATGTTACTCTAAAAATCGAGATTTCCCTATCGAAGCAAATGAGTACATTTTCCTTTATATGATTTTTTTCATTTTCCTTCGTACCTATTGCTTATCGACGATTCAGTCATGACGTAGATGTAGCATGCGTGTACCTTCCTCATAAATTATTGTAAATTAAAGATTTACAGTAGAGAAGTTCTTTTATTTTAAATTCAATCACCAATAAAATGCATTTGCAATTGCAAGCGACCAATCTTTTAGTTCTGTATTATTTTCCTGTGATTTTGCGAGTTTCGTTGTATTCCACTGCCTACCACAGTATGTCCTTTGTTTCGAAGGTAAGTGACACATTTTTGATTTTGCATGATCTTTGTAATGCATGTAAACACATATTTTCTGTTTGACGCGTAATATTATCTGAATCATTTCCACTGCGATAATTACTTTATATTGCTGTGGATCTGCATTTAAAATGCTAGGATTATTACCATCAAGTTATTAAATGATGAATATATTGTCAAGACCTTCTGGATGCTCACACTGATGAATTATAGCGCCAGGAAGCGACCGATTCCATATCATCGACCTACCCCAACACCACCCTCATCACCAAGTAGTTCGGAAAGCAGCAGACACAGCAACTGGTCAAGTCCAAGTCATCGCTCCAGTTGTTCTCCAAGTCGCAGCCCATCTTATACTCGTTAAACTCGGCTAATTCCGAGGATATCGACGCCCCTTTATGGACGTCGTATAAGGAATAATTGAATCAGATCCAGCGGCAAGGGAAGTATTAGCCCTATGAAAACTTACATTACGTGCCTGAGTTACGGGCACCTAGGTGAAAAAGGAAACGTCACTCTGGGTTTGGTGCATGGTTTTAACTTGTAAATTTATAATATACACTTATTCCACACCGATCTCGTGACGTAAAAATACTCATAAGTGGTGTTCTCCGGTAACACCATTAGCTTCAGTATTAGCACATGTATGCTCCAATTGGGTGGATTGTCGAGCACGAATTGTATCGTTTTTACGATCCGTCAAACGAATAATTATTGTCGCATTAATAACCACAAGTTCGATTCGGTATTATTCGAAGATTTCAACGGGGAAGCAACGTAATACCGATTTCGCCCAACAAACGTTTCTCTCGATTACCTGCCGTGCAATGTCTGTACCTTCATTTTACTCATTCCTGAGATTCCTATAACGAATGTGCAAGAGACTACTAAAGAGAATATTTTATTAATTGAGGCGACATCTCTAAGATTTGTATAAAGCTACAATTATCGGGAAAAGGAATATTCCATGAGAATTACGTTGCACCGAACCTTCATGAAATTGAAAATCTTTGTAAGGATGTTATACTCGTGACTCTGTAACTTTAAACATGTAAGCAATAAGGTAGCAGCGATGACATGTTACTCATGTCGGTAGCAGCTTCTTAAGAGATCTCTTATTAGTTAATTATCATTTAAGAGGTACGTTTGTAACTACTCCAGTAGTGTTACGTCGTTGTGATTATTTAATCATGCCACTGTTTGTTATACAAACACGTGCTAGTCAAATTGTAGACATTCCATCTACGATTAATTGAATAGGGACGACATTATAATTGATCGATCAATTTCTTAGTTAATTAATGGTCAATGTCTCCTAGTGCAATGTTCTACCGCTGTTCCTTTGTACATAGATACTACCAGTATAGTGATGCTCAGTTCTTGACTCACATTCCTTAGTATACTCAAATTTGAATGCTTATATTTATTAATATACCGCCGGTACCTTGAATCGTACGCGTACTATTTATTTATTTATTTATTTATCAAAAGTATACTCATTCTGCGAATTAAGACGAAGATTCAAAAGACATTAAATTATTTCTTTTAATGCAATACTCAGCTTACTGAAATGCTAGTCGAAGATATTATTTCTTGGCCGATCGGCCAGGCAGCGTACCAAAAGACATAAGTAGACTAGTCTTAATTATAAAAAGTTAAGTCTTGAAGATATATGTATGTATAGGGTTAAAAATCATATTTGCAAAGTCTACGTTGTTTATAACTAGAAGGAAAACTACGTAGTACTAGCTCTCGCATAACGACTGACTCAGTTTTATCGGAAGGAAGCGTCAATGGCTATGGTGGCGCAACTTATTTCTGAAAGCACCATTTCCATTCTAAAGCATATTCATAGAAACGTAATCAGTCGCAGAAGCCTACTGTTCTATCTTATCGCAACATGCTCCCTCAATAAATTACGCTTCGATAAGAAAGTCGTTTTCTAAAAGCAATGCACGCTGAGAACTTGTTAAAGTTTCCTCACCATGGTCCTTGACTTTCGGCATTTATTATCCATAATTTACAGTCATCGAATGTTACCGTCGTTAAAATGGAAGAAATTCTTATTATATCTGTAATATAACTCTGTATTGTTGTTGTGTGATTAAATCGAAAAACTTGAAGCCTTTAGTCCTATCTTTTAAACCAGACTATCATTTATAACTGGAATCACACGATTGGAATTTATCGTTGGGTAGACTTGTCTTTTCTCATTATTGGTATTTTATTTACACATAGGAATGTAAAAAATAACGCATCGGACTAGCAACTAGTCGCGTAACATTTGTGTAAAGTACATACAAATATATTGAGATTTTTCTGCTAGAGACCCCATTTATGCCCTCGTAAAATATTCCATTTCTCTATAACAATAAATGCAATAAATAACCATATTCAACAACTCACTTTCTTACTGTTTTGCCTTTAGTGGCTTTCGCTCGCTGCTGGGCAATATATATAGACCACAAGAATCCAATTAAATTGACTGTTAAAACTCGCAGCTGAAAAGAATAAAAGTGCCGAGTTATATAGTCTCCAAAATTCAATTGGATTATAAAATACAAGTAGAATCAACTGTACCACTGGTGGAACGAATCTAATGTTAATATATTGTGCCAATGTTAGATATTTAAGATTCGTCGTGAGCACTGGCCAGTATAGTCTTTTCAACTGTTTGTATGACTCCTCATAAGATTTGCCCTGTTTGGAAGAACCAAATGTTATAATGAATATATAACTACATTACTCCTATGCTATATGATGTACCTCAAGGAGGGCTAGCATATATAATGCTAAAGCTTGAAAGAGTGGAGTGTAAAGGCATCTCTCTATCAATAGGAATGTAACAGGATTTCTCACAAAAGGTTGCAAATATGTGTAGAAGTAGTGTGGCACTGGACCACCAAATATAAGGCTAAAAAGATATAGGACAAAATTATATAGGGTAGAGAATAGACTTTTCAACTTGAGAAAGAAGAGTAGTGGAATTACCCAAACAGAGCAAAGGCAAGAAGACTGTCCTCATTGATGCGTCTTGCACCAGAGATCTTTTGTGATAACAAGTTACCAAATGCCCCCAATAAGCAACTGCAAATCATAATCACGTGTTATCGAATACGTGTAAGCCTCGCGATTGTATTGATACGCAAAAATTACAATGGGAATATAATAATACACAAGTTTACCTTGTAATTGCTTTAGTCTTCAACGGGCTAGTGTATAGCCGTTCAAAATAAGCAGCAGTGAGCTGAAGAAGAATATTTGTAGGCTTTGAGAGAGCCATTCTTGCGAGTGTTTACGCGACTCTTCTGTATGTAAAGCAGATATGATAAGAAAATTAGAAAAAAGCCTGATCTCTCACATCACACGAATGGTAACATAAGGCCAGCAATGATTCCCTCATGAATTACAAAAAATGCTGAGTGTTTGCCGCATATCAACCTTGAAATTAATTTAATTTTTGGCACTGCAATGATACAAGTTTAATAGTATAATGAATGTAATTTATAGTATACGCAAGTAATCTGTAATGCTATGCAGAAACTTGCGTCTAATTTTTCGAAATATTTTTGTTCTATTACTAATTCGTATTAGGCGCGTTCAATCACTAACGTTGCACACACTGGAACATGTATTGAAGAGGATCGAGAGAGAGAGAGTGATGGCGTCACACGAGTTCCAGCAATTTCCAGGAATTGGGACTGATTGGGACTGATTGGGGTCATCTTAAAATAACCATCGAACATTATCTTGTTTACAATTGAAGGAAAGGTGAATTCAATTAAGAAAAAGGGATAGAAGCGAGAAACTTATTTCTATAATTGGAAAACGGTGGCAAATACTTCCATCTTTAATGTTTAAATTTTACATAATAGTGAAGTTCTAGGCATTTTTTAATCGAAGGTCCAATGTTATTAATCCCATTTCTCAGAGATAATATTTAATGCTCGTCCCCTGACTTTCTTCCTATACTGAACCCTAAAGTGATCGCGTGCGTGTTAGTAGCTAGACTAGATAGCAATAGGTTAACATTTTACCAGAGGCTACACCTTCTGTTGACGCGTCATCTAATATCCTACTAAAGCGAAATGGCACAGGGAAAGTTGAAGGTAAAGACTAAAGTGCCCCAATCGTCGAAGGCGAAATCAGCTAAAGCGAAGAAGGGGCCAGCTGTACAACGTCGCGGAAGTGAGTGCTGTTCCATGTGTTGTGGACTCATACAAGTGGCTCAAAAATAATATATTCCATCGTATTTTTCATCTCTATCGTAGATGCACCGATTCAGCCGAAGAAGAAGAAGTTTGAAGAGACCCACAAGTTGAAACAGATGATTACAAGAACAGTGAACAAAGCTATGGAAGAGGAACTGCGAGAAAGGGCATTGGAGGGAAAGAAGGGGCTCACTAAGAAGGATCCTTCCACATCCCAAAAAGAAGTAGCGAAGAAAAAGTGAGATACAACAGTGCAAATAATCTGCATCCCTTTCTTCATTTATAGATTAATATTTTTTGATACTACAGTGTGTATCAATGCATTCTATATTTAATGAAAGAAGTATTCAATAAATGTAGGAGTAACAGACAATGGTTTAATCATTTTTTTTATTGCCAGACTCTTAAAAATGCATCTTCTGATTTATATCTAATATCCGCTTCTATAGTAAGACATTCAATTGTTATAAATAAGTTGTCCAGGTGATCAATGTGATACACAAGTTTGGAGTGTCACACCTTAAATGGCACGGTTCTCTTTAAATGCTAATTAGAACAGGAAATGGACAATATATATGTCAGTATATACAAAGCACCCCGCAAATAACTTATTTTCTTGTGCCATACTTTGTGAACTCGCAAGATTCTTATAAATAGAAAAATAAATGGACCTTTATAGGGTACTATGAGATACAAAACTATGAGTGCAATTTAATAAACATACTAAATTTTAATATATTATCTCTTCTTAACACTCTCTTTCACTCTAGATCACAATCATTTAAGGCTCTCTTAGTCTAGCATTAGGATACGGCTCTCTTGAAAGAAAAGAATAGCTTCTCCTTCATTATGACTTGTCACGGCAGCACTCTCATGGTGATGCCACCTGAAAAGTATGAATTTCTTAATAAGTACCAAAATATATACCTTTATTATTTACATCCATCCATGCTTACCACTAGTAAGTGACCGCTTTGTCTATTCTTGCTGATGGCTGGTGTTGTACCCTGCCTAAACTCAATTACTCCTTCCTTACCACTGACTAGTTTATGCGATACACTAGAAAAGAACATTTAAGATATACCCTATGATATCTCGACTATCAATCTTTTGGAATTACTAATACTTACGACTCGGTGTTAACTATTTTCAAAATATTGGGATTGTTAGTGATATCGATTGCCTTTGTTAAAGCCTCGATAATGCGCGGTACTTCCAATATCAAATCGCCCTGTAAATTAATTCAAATAGGTTGGTAGAAAAACATGATACCGCTAATTCCAAGAAGATCTGTATCATACAATACGAACCTTGTCCTTCTTTAGTTCAGGCGGTATCCTAAGTATTAATAAATTGTCGGACTCTCCAGTCACGACTAATTCTTCGATCGATTTGTAAGGCAATCTATGTTTTAGCTTGAATGTTTTTAGACTGTCCAAAATATAAACTGCCTTCTCAGTAAGGATCAGTATTCTCTCACGTGGTTTGTAGCCGTGACGATCGTACTTGATGACGGGAGTTGCGTACTAAACATGGCATGATTTATAGATCATATAATACTGGCATATATTTATGAATATACTTCCTTTACCTTTATTGTTTCACCGCTTGGTAAGACATTAGTGGTGAAAGTTTGCCTGACGGCTCGGTGCTCATCGCCAAGTCGGTCGGTTTGGAATCTTGGTCCCACACTTTTCTCGTATGATTTCTTCTTATCTTTAAACACAGACTCAGCCAAGATTTTAAGCTCGAATTGCTCTTTCTCTTCTTTTGTCAATGCCAGTCTATAATTTCGCGCTTTCCATCTTCTGTGCATTTCGCGCAAGTGTTCTGAGGCCTAATAATTAATTTCATTATATAATCCAAATGATGAAAGAGTCCAATTATTACTAGGAAGAATAGGATTCATACTTTTCGACAAGCGTACGGGCACGGTGGCCAATAATCGTTCAGGACACCGCGAGGTAGTGACTTAGAGAGCCTAATCAACCACTGGGATTTCGCCAGCTCAATAAATGCCATATTAATTTCGGTGGGTGGACCATTACGGGTAATGAATCCTTCAATAAATCTGAAACATTTGAATAGAATAATAAAGAAACTGTTATTATTCTTATACTAGATAAACTGTAACGCAGAAAGGTACCTGCGAATGGTTACAGCTGCTTTCCTCCGTTGTTCGGCTTCACGAATTGCTAACCATCTTCGAATATTCTTTTGGAATACAATTGCTGCATCCCTGAGTCTTAGATATTTTCGTCTAACCAGGATACTCTTCCATCTGCTCTGGATTATAGCTGCTATTTCGTGCTTCTTTATTTGGAAAGCGTCTTCCGTATCGAATAGTGTCTTGGGGAATCGGATAAACAATTTTGTACTGTAATATAAGTGATAATTAGTCTGTGGGTAGTTGAATACAGCATTTTAAAGGTTCTTTGTGCGATCTTACTTGCCCATCCTGTACTCATCCGGTTCGTAACCGAGAGAGCAGGCGAGAACTTGCACTCCTTCCTTGGCAGGGCCATGATAGTTCGGCCAAGTTTGTGGACAAAGGGATTTATAACGTTGCAGGAATTGTTCATAAGGCCTTCTATAAGCGAAACCGGCTCGTCTTACGCGTAAGTTCTCCATGAGACCCAAGTATTTTACTTGGTGAAGCACTATTTTCTCATTGAACTGGTCTGTAAGTTACAAAAGGTGATTTCTCATAATATACTCTCCAACAACCAACTTTCTACCTTAAGGGGGTATTATGATACCAAGACTTACGGGACTTCTTGAAATCATTGGGCTTAATACAGCGAATATACGATGGCTCTTTGCCCATCAGGATATCCATAAGATTGTTCAAACTGTTCTTGAATTGAGTAACAGCTGTATCCGGTCGTTTCTTGCTTGTTAAATCTTTCACGTCGAAAACCATCTAAGTAGCAGATAAAAGGAATAAATATGGAATGTTTATGTAACTATGCGGTCGATTTGAGGTCAGATTATGCCTCAGAAATACCTTTGTGATCGAGTTCGTAGTATGTGACATGACTTCACGTAAGTCTCTGAATAAAAGATCATTATTTTTCTCGAGGAATCCTCGGACATTATATGTTACATCGCCGGCGTAATGTATTAATCTGAATTCCTGAAATGTGTCCAATCTCATTAATTCCCGAACACTTGCAAGACAATGCTCACATTTTTAAACTGCATATGAAAAAAGGTACTCACATCGCGTCCCATCGTTTTCTGGGTTTGAATGTCAGCTTTCATGTGGCTGATATAATGAGGGTGATTATTTAGATTGACATTCAGTTTCTCCAAGAAACTTAAGTCTGTGGGCTCGCCAGGACGGAGGCACTCCTCGTCCATTAAGGATATTATTCCTGGAAAGATCGGTGGGTTATGATAAAGCACGTGGGCTTGATATCGGCTGGGCATTAGAGTACTACAGTATTCTAGGAGCGCTAACATTACCTTTGTGCTTTTCCTCGATCAAGTCGCAAATGACTTTATTATTAAAATACTGAACGTTCTCCCACGTTATGCCCTCGCGAAGATATTCCTCCTGCTCGGACTTCAGGGTCAGCTGAATGAACAGCTGTTGAAGCTTCTCATTGCAGAAGTTTATACAGAACTGCTCGAAACTGTTCTTCTGGAAGATCTCGAAGCCATAAATGTCAAGGATACCCATGACCATGCGTCGTCGATGCTGGTTAGTAGATTGCAGGGATTTGTTCAGCCTGGTTACGAGCCAGGTAAACAATCTATCGTAAACTGCTTTGGCCAGTGCATCACGGGCATAAATTGCAAGCTCACGATTCAACGGAGTGGCCACAACATCCCCACGGGCGTCTATCGTTCGATGTGTAAAAGCTTTCGCCAATTCCTTCACATCGCAGCCAAGTAACTGTAAAGCAATTGATTAACCGTAAGGATCACCCGATTACCTCGAAAAAAGCTTGCGCTACAGATTGATGAAAGGAGAGTTATGTTTCGGGTCAAGCGTTTATGGTGGGCAGGAAATGATTAAGTGGCAAGGCGGCATAACGACCCATCGAACCTCGTAACTCTACGTGACCGGAGGACAATGCACATCGCTTGGACGTGCTACATCCGTGTCCATTTTAAGTATCGCATTCAAGCCGTGCACTGCTGTGTTAACTTACGCTAGAGACGGCATCTACGGAAGCGGGCTTCAAGATCTTGGCGATTCCATCCTCCTCGGTGAAGCCCACGTTACCCATGTGCAGCACCGAGGCGACTATGGCGAATAAATCGTCCTGCTCCTGCTGACTCATTTCCATAGTCTTCATTGCCTTCACCACTTCCTCGTACTGGCTGGCATCGTCTATACTGTCGACCGAACCCTTCGTCTATGGTCCAGAACAAGCTTATTAAAAAAAATGTATTAATAAACATACCCAGAAATGAAAAAGCCACGAACCCCATTGCTTAAGTAAAAGTAGGTGTCCAAGTTTCTTTTCAGGAAAAGTTTCCTCAGTATATCGTCGCTTGCGCCAGCTAAGAGCTGATAGAAGATGTGGAAGTTGCGTTCGCCGGATGATTGATGCACCACGCGTGACTTCTCCAGCAAATAGTTAAGGATATTGCCACCAATTGGATCACCCTGTAAAGACAATGATCGTGTTCGAATGATGTATAACACAGAACTAATCAATGTCTTAAGTCTCCGGGGAAATCATACCTGGAAGTTAAATTGGACGTCCATGTACTTGCCAAAACGAGAGGAATTATCATTTCGATTGGTCTTTGCATTCCCGAATGCTTCGAGCACAGGATTGCTACCAATCAGTTTATCGTTCACTTCTTCCACTTGTTTCTTATGACCAGTGGCCGCTGCAATGAATTCCAACACTCTCTTGGAAGCCTCGGTTTTGCCCGAACCCGACTCCCCTGATTAACAAATATATTAATATATTAGTCTTAATTACTCCAATTAGCAACAAAAAAGAGTTCGAATCCTTTCACTACCTGATATGAGAATACACTGGTCCCGATTCTCTTTGGCGAGCGATTGATAGGCGGTGTCCGCCAGAGCGAAGCTGTATAAGAAATTCTTTAATAGCACTTCCTTAAAACCAAGTATTAATTACAATATTGTATAATATCTCTTACATATGAGGCGGAGCCTGAAAGAAGTTTCTTCCATGGTAATAATTTATCGTCTCGGGATTGTAGATCGGTAATTTCTTGTAAGGGTTCACGGACACGAGCACCTGGCCGATGTAAGTCTGCAAGAAGGTTTCTTACTGTTAGACAAATCCACCAGGGGCAGACGATTATCGGCGATAAGGCTCCAGTTGGTTCGATAATCCAATTACCACACCATAAATAAGAGAAGAACCGGTTGAACCGCCAGGCAAATTAGCGCGATGCTTTAAGACGGCTGCCGGCTTTCAGACAGTAAAGGTATCAGGTGTTAATAGTAAGCACACTTTACGAAACGTTTCATAAGACAAGCTCGATAATTATTTCCTAGTCACGCGCGCTGCGCACTTTGTTTCGCAGTGGCGTTAATACTGGATACACCGATACAGTGACACAAAACCAGAGGGTTCGAATGACAGATTGCACGGTGGGAGATGCTGGGAGAAATTATTTGCAGGTATAGGTGTCGCCGGGTGTAAGACGAGAGGACAATTTAGAGATTTGTCACGCGACACCTCTTTCTCCACAGCCTCCATGGAGTTTCTCTCCTTACACCATGCGATCTGCTAAGCAAGAGAATCCACAATTTTCAACCGTCCATCATAACGATTTTATTTGCATACCGAGAATATTTTTCCTATCATAAATCATACATGAATCATACTTCAGGAAGAATGGCCCAGGTACTCACATAAATCAGGTCCTCCTTGAATCGTTTTCGTAAGTTGTCGATGAAAGCAGATTCGCTCTCGAAGTCCTCGAGAAGGACGAAATCCTGGACGCCGACGCGGTCGCGCTCGTGAAGACCACGCTCCATGTCGCGCACCGATTTCCGGGGTGGCTTCGAGATATCCGGTACTCTGCCGGATGACACGATCAAGCCACCGCCAGTGTCGGTTTCTGAGCTGTCCTCGCTGAAATCACATTGGATAATGCAAATCATATAATTATAATTAAGTGAGAATAAGAATATTCGATGAGGGATTCAACAATGCTTATGCAGACTTTATATACATATATTGGATCACACGTACGACCACACACACGTCGATGAGCCAGACACTTCGGGGCACGTGCCCTTCCAGGAAGTCGGCTCCTGTGATATAATTTTGTGGTGCCTGGCGGCGAGTCGAGACAGACGAGCCAATATTTTAGCTAGATTATATTTCTTCTGGAAGAGTCTTACACAATGGGTAGAAGAACAAGCAAGACGAGCCTCTCTCTTCCAGTCGGAAGTGGAAGGTTCGTCGTAGGACTTTCTCGTAATGAGTATCAAATGACGAAGAGAAGGAGGAGGAGATTGGCTGTGAGAGTAGCAGAGCGACAGGATCGAAGAGTTCGACTCCTTGGCAAGACTCTCTGTCCTATCTCTTCTCCATTGCAAGCGTCGATCGTGCGAGAACACGGCTGTGCTCTCCGGGAAATAAAGATCGAGAGAAAGTGTCGATGGGATCGAAGTATCGATGGCGCCTGAGACCACCATGCCTATCTAGGATCGCACTCGATCCCGGAGAAAATGTGAGCGGCGTTATGGAAACTCTTGCCTTCTTATAAGGCTTTGTATCCTTCGCGCACCGAGTTTCAAAAAGGAAACACCATTGCAGTCGATTGCGATAAACCTGGAACACCTCGGACTTAATTGCCCCAGGAATCGCAAGTCTGTGCAATACCAGAATCGAATAAGGGAGAATGTAATTTCTAATTTTCCTCCGTCGAAAGCGTGTGACTTGCATAAAATTATTTTTGCGAAAGTCACTTGAGAAATATCATTGTATAACAGTACTGATAAATGTCTATTCTTAGTTAGTAGTCAATCGATTTCTAATATTGATTGTACGAGCCTAATAGCGGGACTTCTATAAGGGTTTGTATTAGCTAGTCAAACACAGTGCAAAAAATAAAGAGCCTGCTACTGATTTGCCCTACACCGATGTCATTCCCCCTCTTTGATCAACTCGCGAGGTGAGACCGAAACTTTTATTTGGCCTCGCGTGCTCGTCTGCGATAAAAGACCAGATTAGATACTGAATTAGTCGAGAGCTCGCAGTCGCTCTGCGTATTTTCATTGGCGGCCTGCTCGGAATGCCAATAAGGGAAATTGGTGGATGATTGTCAAATATTTGACGGATTGCCTCGGCCAATAAACTTCTTATAAATAACTTATGGATTCTAATGACTTCACTTTCCATGAGTGCTATTTTTATTCTACATTGCAAAATGGTTTTTCGATTATGAAAAATAGAATCATTTACTTACACCATCTTTGAGGTAGTTCTTTACTCCTGCGGGAAAATCCAGTGGGAATTAATTGATTTTAATAATCAAACGCGTATTGTCATCGAGAGCCGCGTGTCCGACACTGATGCTCCTGTGCGTCTGTCGTTAATGTGATTCCGTTGGATCTAACATCATGACTCGCAGTGATAAGATAGGTGAAATCTATGAAATGAAACCTGTCACGATCGCAATTTTGTTTTCTGTCTTAGGACTTTTCTAATTTTTCAATAATATCGTATATACGAATTTCTGTACTTAATTAACCGAAAGGATCGTCCGCGGCACTGATTACCATTTTTAGTGACCGTCTGATGATGTCATAAATTTTCAAAGTAGGCAGCGTACGAGGAATGGAATTCGTCGAAGAATTGCATAACGGCCGATAATGCGAATCGAGTGAGATTAGATTTTCGATTGGAACATACTTGGGTCGAAAAATGAACTGTGTTCGATCCAGTATTCTGGATGTCAATGTATCGATTATAATAGATACTCGAAGGAATGGAGACTATAGTTATTAACGACTACGATATTTTGTCATTCACTAAGCGTACGAGAGTTATGTCGGTCACTGCCGGCGCCCTGAGACTATCGAGGAATACCGATGATGATTTTTGCAAGATAATCATTCGATTGCCCGGCCCAAGGATACTGTCAACAGGTCTCAAGATCCTCGTGCTGCTAGATTATTCTGCCATCATCGATTGTGACACTATTCCCCGGCAATTGTTGATAAACTATTAGATAATCAGCGGATACTACTCGCACGTTTTTCAATTTTTCTCCTCTTATCAAACTTATATTCTTCATTGTCGAGATATCGACTTCGGCGAAACTCGCCTTTCTTTCGATGGCCGCACACCTTTTCGAGGACTTTTTCACGAAAAAAATTATTCCTTTCGTGGAAGACACGCGCGAAAAATGATCTTTGTTTCACCAAAGTATCCATATATCTTGCACTATCGTCTCATGAATTTCAAATTATCGTACATTCAAATGAGCCACTCCGTACTTTTCCAGAAGCTTGCGGATAACTGTATGAAAATGAATATCCTGATCACTAAAACTTGAGGTATTCTTGATTCTGTTATTTCCTTCACGCACTGCTATGATGAAATTTCAATAAATATCGATTACAAGGAGCATCGGTGTGAGGAGAACTTTTCTCGAGGTCGAATCGAACGAGCACTGTCATACGTGGTAACACACTTTTCCGAGGACGAGGCGAACGTATCACTTGACAGCTGGACCGAAGTGACAGACACCGGAGGATCGAACCACCTGCGGCTGCTACTCAAGAATGACCTGTATGACAGTGTTCACCTTCGTCTCCCATACCAGCAGGCATCGCCCCTCCACGCCTCCTCCCTTATCCAACACAGATATCTACCAGGAGAAATCCGAGCAGGCATCAATGAAAACTTTGCCCCACCACTTTCAAAATCATTAAATCGCTTATCACACTCAAAACACTCTTCTTTAATTGTAATATAAAACATTCAAATCTTCGCACGCAAATCATACATTTTCCTAGAAAAGCTTTTCAACTTTTACTCTTTTAAATGTCCGTGGAATATCCCCAGGAATCGCACACTTCCTAGAATAGTCGGAGTATGATATAGTGGCCATATGTCCCTAATCGATTAGCCATTCATACACACAAGCGTAGCTACGATCATCAAGGTGTGCATTGAACACTTGCAGGTGTTAATCGATGAAAGAGTACTAGTAACTGAGGAGGAGCCTCTGCAACGACCAATCTAATCTAATCTAATTCGATCTTTACTTTCCGACCGTAAAATTACCAGGGCAGGATTAATAATTAATTCATTCATTGTTCGTCCTGAAAGAGAAAAAAGATTTCCCTATAAAATATTCTTATCTACTACCTGTTTTCCATTGTAAGATAACTCGTTCCTAATGAAATTGATGATGAAACGCTTGTTCTGGTGTTACGTGTTTAGATAATTACGATCCGCGAAATTAGCATGCATTTCTTATTGGGTTACCGTAACAAGGAATTAATTGTCTGGTTTGAAGAGTGATTTTATGGTGAGGAATGTTGAATGCACCGCTCATTACTTTGCCATGCTAATTACCTCTCGTGCATGCTTGGTTACTTGCGGGAAGATCGAGATTTTCACGAGTTATAGACTTAATTATTGTTGGAGTGCAATCGCTGGAGATGTCGCGGAAATACTGGAGCAGACGCATTGGGAGATGATAATGCTTCGACGTTTCGTGACCTTATTGTTGCTGATACCGCAAGACGCACTCCGACGACCGCACAACCAACTCAACTTCGAATCGTTATTGCATCGAGAACACTATAATTGTCTCTCGAATTGTATCTGTCATAATAGTGCGTTTAAAGATTTAAAAATGTTAATATAGCTGAGGTCAATGACCCTTCGAAGTGCTGTAAGTAATTATAAATTTCAACTCCAGAAAAATCGTCAAAATCAGACGAAATTAATTATTCAGAAGGTTGTTTCCTCGTATTTTTGGTACAATTCTAGCATTTCTGCCACTGGTATTCATTGAGGAAGAAAGTGAAAAGGGTGCGAAATACTCCAAGAGCTTGCTGTTGAGGATCTCGACGAGCGAGTGAGGCAGTTATATAAATACACCAACGACGTCGTTAAGTTCGTTGTTCGACGTCTGTACACCGGTTGATTAACACGAGACCTATTTTCGATCTGCTACTCGAGCGTTCGCCACTGCATGATTTATAGGCAGATTCTTTTTCGGCCCGCAGGCGCCTGTTGCGGATCAGTTGAGTACGAACGCTTGATGGGAAGAATTATCACTGGCATTCCTCGCCAGAAACCATATCGAAAATACAAATGTACCATCAGGCAAGAACTAACATAATTTCTAGATGATTTATCACATTTTTCAAATTGTTGAGATACCAGAATTGCGAAGTTTTAAAATCTAAAGTCGATTCCTGGCGTGTTTCACTTTCGATATATATGCGACGGCCTTTCTCGCCGGTAAAAAGTAAAAGGTCTCGAAGGTCTTTAATATTTCAATTTCCTTAAGGAGAGCACCGCTGGAACAGGTTGACGGTGATCGGCTGGCAGCGATAGCCTAAACTAAACCGAGCGCAGCCACGATACACCTTGTTTAGATGCTTGGAGACGAATGAATCACGTCGACTTTCCCATGTGCTACCCGTCGACCCAAACAAAAAGTGGATTTTTAAGCGAAAGGACTCGTGCGCGCTCCACATACGAGACTCAGTTTAATTCCACGATAGGCAACATCTTCTTTTATCACTATAATTAATTATAATATAATTAATGATCTCTTCGATACTGATATATCAGAATCGAAGATGTCAAAGCAAATTGCATTAAGCAAAGATTACATTCACTAGGAAAGTGTTCTGGAAACGGGAATTCACGTGAGTCAGTGGTTCGGTCATGACCTTTTACACGATGACTAATTTCGTGGCTAGTTCCACCGGCTAGCAGATGACAGAGAAGCAAGTATGTACTAGAGATGCGTGTTAAGATCTGTGAGGGAACAATCGCGCGAAGGCGGTTTTCATTGTCCCTCCTAGTCATGTGCGATGTCGTCATTCAACTGACTGGTACCGGGTAAAATGTTAAACAGAAACAAAGGAGGCTACTGTTCCCTCTTCGTTGCTTCAGCGAAGAACTACATATACATACGTATCATGGCCTATCGCCAATTGCCGATAAGTCTGAAACGTTCAATGCCGCAGCAATACAAGTCGAGTGGCACACAAATACTTTTACTGTTCTTGGGTATAATTAAAAGCTGAATATATTGAAAACTGAGTTATCATAGCGATTATGCAAGTAAGCGGTTGATAAAAGGTGCGCAATGGTACCTGCATCTTTTTGCATAGCTACTTTCCCTTCTCTTTGGTACTATCAGGATTCTATGACCTCAATGCATCTACCGATAACTCTTTCATACACTGGGACTCGATGTATCCAGGCTGAAATCAAACTTTCTAATCGATCATACTCTCAAACGGCGCGATTCTTAAGAGTTCAGGTAGTATTCGGGGAAACAAGAGCATTTTTTTCTTGGTCATCTTGGAAAAGGGGTCAGGTTCGTTTGCGGTGTTTGCGGTGTGCGTCATCGGCAGATGCGTGTGGATGATTCGAAGGCCCTTCGACTCACCTCCTCAAAAAAAAATCTCAAGGCGCCACTCTAATGACACTCGCTTACACACACGCCATCCAAAAATATTCCCTCGGACTACCACTCATACTGAAATGCAGGACTACTTGCCATTTTTCACAAGTACGAATATTTTACGACTGGATTTACGAAGCTGAGGAAGCAAGAAAGAAGAAAGACATTTCCGGGAACCGGTTGGTCGTTTGTCGGTTCTACAAAAGATAGAGACAGGTTTTCAACACTGCCAAGATAGAGATATTATTCTTGGGTCTCTTTCCACTACTTCTCTTTGTATATTCGAACAAAGGTTTGGGTAATTTTCAACGATAAATTTGATATTATTATTTACTCAAGCTATCACAAAAGTGCGAGGTGCAAGGTGGTTATTATCTCTTATCATGCGGTTGGAAGGAGATATTATATTCCACACGCCATACTTCCGGTTCCTTTTCCTTTGCCGCTGCTTTCCTGTCAGCAGATCTTACAGGCTTTGCTTTGAAATACAATAGTGAAATGCTTCCCCATGCGCTTGTACTTTACTATTGGAGATTGCGATCGATAAATTACAGAGAGAATGAAGATCCTGTTAATCCTGGAGGGTGGTAAGTAAGTGCGGAGGACTCGGAGAGAAGGAGGAGGCTTCGAGGCCATGGGGACCTCTTTCGGGCGAGCACTTCCACCATAATTAATGGGTCTTGCAGTGGAGAAAAATCGGCGCGGCGAGGTCGAGTGCCAAGTAGGGAAAGTGCAGTGCACACGTGTGCGAACACGACGTATTCATTCTGCTGCAAACGATCGTAAAGAGACCTCCTTGCAATCCCAACTTGGTCCATCGATCACCCTAAAGCAATTTGTCGACTTTCTTCCATTTTAATTGCTATTTTCTACTTTTAACACACTTCTTCTCCATCGGGAAAACCAGGTCTTTAGTTCCAAGTTCTTTAACAGGCCGATTGCCAACAAGTCATTGACTTCACTCGCCAAATATAAAGACATTCTATTTTCAAAGCTTTCGTCATTAAAAACTGTTTTTCTTTCCATGAAAAATGGTGCAACAGGTTTCTCAGTTTGGAAAGTGTGAAAATAGAGTTGCAAGTGTGAGGATTCGTCAGATTCGTACAAGGGCGGAGGAAAAGTTGTTGGTTGGTTGAAAGAAGTTCCAGTATTTTTCGAGATAAAGTTGGAGCAAAGTGCAACGGGCTGCGCAGTACTCAAAAATAGATCGGGTGCTTATTTCGGTAAATCGACTCTCGAGAGCTGCTCGGCTTCTTCTTCTTCTTCTGGCTCGAGTCTCCTCTGGCTTCTCTCGCTCTCCTTTTTCCCTCTTTTTATTGTCCCCCGGTTTCGCCCGGCGACTTCTTCGCCTCATGCACGGGAGTTCGGTTTATTATTACACATGGTATTCACTCTCCTCGTTTCTTTCCAGTGAGTTGATGCTGCCGGCGTGCGCATCGAAACACTCTGAGTGGCTGGTGCGCTAGTAGCTTTTATTTCTCTCTATTATACTTGTCTATCTTGTTCCCTGACTGCCGACTCCTCTTCGTCTCGCTTCTATATCTTCTATCCGAGTCTCTCTTTCTCTTGCAGAGTAGGCTTATTAAGGCTCCGAGACAGAGAGAAACAGAGGAGAAAGACGGAGCCACCTTGAAAGCCCTGAACTTCAGGCTCGAAGCTGACTGACTCAAGGTCGGTCTGAATCAGAAGCGACCAACCGGTTTTTCGGTGAAGATTCGGAGAGGAAACGCAGGATTGCCGCCTCGCAACGTGAAGTCCTGACATTTCAAATGCTAATCCTAACCTGGATTGATCGACCCCCCATTGAACTTTTTCCCACAACACACCAATCAACCACTGACTTAATTAAAACTCCTCCCACCAACTTTCCACAGCTTCTACTTTCTTCAAATGAATTTTATTATACTACACAATTACAATTTCGACAAATGGCTACGTTTTTACTGAACCCTTGGAGGACAACTCAACGACGGTTACAAGCGGCAGGTGTTGGCGAAGGGGAAAAATTCGGAGCCGGATATCCAGAGCCGGTATATATCAGTCTTGGGCTTGGAACCGGCCTGGACCACGTCCAGTTGGAAAGTGCAGCGTCGGACAGCGAATTCGTGCTGTCCTTTTTCTGCCGAAGCTCGGATTAACGATCCGAAAACACGAAGACAGGTAAACTGGCGTGAAAGAGGTTGCACGCTCCGGTGTACCGGTTGCCAGTCGTGATCGTAATCTTTCTAGGGGACTTTTTCATTGCGCAATTCACTTACGGTAGTTGGAATCTTTTATAAAGGTGAACTATAATTGAAGTATGAAATAATGTAAAAATTTTAATAGTAGAATGCAATAGTAGAAAATCATGGGTTAGAGTGGAACGAAGCGTAGAGGTGTTGGAAGAACGATGAAGTCACGTTTCAAGGCAGATGCATCGATGCACAAGGGAGAATCGAGTATTCATGAGAGAAAATGCAAAACTGACGAAGGCTAGGTGTGTGCCGGGCGCTCTGATCCCCGATGAATTTATAATTGCAAGCAAGTCCAATGTCGGGATCGAGGAAATATATACTGCTGAGTCAACGTTCCGTTGACTGGAATGTGCTAAAATCGTGAATCTTATAGCTCTGAATTTGATAAATCACTCACTCGACAAAATTCGTTCGAGAGAACCTGCCATTCGAAGGCAAGTTGCGTTTTTAACTTACTGTCCGTTAAATCGAGCAGACCTTTGACGTCAGACAGAGCAGTGAAAGTGAGTGAGTGGCCGGCTGATAAATACGAGCGGAGAGGGCCGATAAGAAGCTGGATAAAAGCGGGTGTAAATTTATGGGCGAAGAAAGCCCGACTGTGTAAACGGCGTATCAATAATTCATGTCTCGATGTATCTTCTCCCTGCGTCTCCGACACACAACCCTCCAACTTTATTCTCTGGAAAGAATGCTTCTACTTGTCTGCCAGTTCTTTCAAACTGCCACTGTACCAACAGACTAAAACGAATGAAGGGCAGCACACACGAATCATGCGGCAAAAAAAAAAAATCTATTTCTTCTTGGCAATCCCCTCTTTCTGCAGAATTCTCACTGAGCTCTCGAAGGTTATTGTAAACTGGAAGGCCAGGATTCACAGTGGGAACAATAACTTTCCCCCTTTTCCTCTGGAAGGCCGTTCAATCCTGAGCGGGGCAATCGAGGGTCCCACGTACCTCGGGTTATGGGCAAATAGTTCCTTCGACAACAATGCTCTTCCTTCCATTTCCTATGCGCTGGGATCATCTTCCAGGAAGCCAGAGCTTCTTCAAAGGGAACCCCGGGAAACTCGGCATAGAAAAACTCTCTCTTGAGCCAGCTCGATTCCTATCGACGTGGATATTCGAGTCCAACCGGATATCAACTTTGATATTAAAACTAGCCACCTTTACAACGAGTATCTTACGAGTCACACAAGCTGGAAAGTCCTGTAATCTCATGCATAGTTCAGTGAACACAACGAGCTGATTTAACAGACTAGGATTTGATAATTCTATTTTGTAATGGGTGTTCTAATATTATCACAGCATTAACCTAATTCATCTTATCACGAATGCCCCTTTTTCCCGAGGGAGCGTTTTTAATAGCGTTAATTAATTTAATTCCTACGTAAGTAGATGTGTAATTTGCAGAGGTAAAGGATTGCCAGTTGTAATCTGACCCTACCTTCGCCATGAATCATCACTCTTTCACAAAAAGCGCCGACAACAGTGAGTGCTCGTCCAAAGGAAATTGGACTTGGCTGATGTTGTGCGACTATCATCGCAACGAGGACAATAGTTTGACGTCAGCTCTCGCTTGCATCGGGCAAATGTGTTATACCGTGTATTAAAGTGCAATCTCAGCTGGATCGATTTGGGTGCAGCCGAGAAATTCGCCTTCTTTTGCCACGCCACCCTGGAAACGAATCTTTATCTGCCGACGAAATCTCACCGAATGTGATCGCGTGATTAAGACCTTTCCCAGTAAAGTCACCGTTTTATCTTGTTTTATCCACCAGCTATATTTATCAATCATTACCGCGAAAGTCTTGTTGTAATATTGGTCGATTTTATTTAACAAGTCGCAAGAAAGAGCATGGTTGACCAATGACATGATTTCATCAAGAGGCACTTTAATCGCGATTCGTACACGCCTTGATTCGGACAACGATTTGGTTTGTTCCTCGAAAGAGCTGCTTAATAAAACGACCTGACCCTTTTGCCCAACTCGCACGCTGAGCACGTGCTCGCCTCACAAGCTATTTATAATGACGATTGAATGAAGAGATCAGAAATCATGCCGATATTCGATGACGACGCTCACGTATACTCGTCACGAATTCATTCCTTGTTAGAACAACTAATAAAATGTAATGTAACGCAACTCGACTAGAATTTACATCTACTTAATACCATCTATCATTTCAAACATATAATTTCTATAAATTAAAATATAATACAATAATATCAAAGTTGTCAAGAAAAGTAATTCGAGCACATTACACTTGCTCCACGTGACACTAAGGAGGATCACCTTCAAAGGACATTCCAAAGACTTACATGTGAGTCGGAGAGGCTCGTGTATCCTTTCAAAGGGGCACGTCACTTTTCCCAGCACTGGAGAAACTCATTTCGCCACGGTAGAAACACAAATGTCCGGGAAGGATGGCACGAAACTTTCAAGACTTTCGGGTCGCGAGGCCTTCGAGAAGCGATAAGGCCCCTATCGATGTGTGTCTCGTAGTGAACGACGATTCTCAGTGGGAAATGGGAGCGGCGTGCACGCACTCGAGCAGCTGGATGACACCAATGACACCTGGGAACGATGAGGGTTCTCTGAGGGTTGCTGGAGTGCAACGGTGTGCCAAGGTGGAACAACTCCGAGTGCCGCTGGCAATGCGGTCTTGTGTGCACACGCCACGGTGTAACACACGAAACTGCCATGCCACCGGCTTAAAGGAACTCTCTCTCTCTCTGTCTGTCTGCCTGTCTGGCCTGTCCGTGTGAGAGCCTCGTCGAAAGAAGGTGGTGGAGGAAACCGACGGGGCCGCAACGACCAACGAAACCGAGATCGTTCCCTCTTCTTACGATTCTTGGGCCCTAAACCTTCGCTCCTTCCAAAAGGATACTCATTACCCATGTTATAATATTACAAGTATTCAAAATATAAGATTTGGTCTATCAAAGTTAGTTTTATTTATTTGAAATTTCCTTTGGAATACTTCAAGTAAGATTCACTCGGGATTGTGATACAGAATGATCGGGAAAGTGGTTGGAAAAAAACTTTCCACTGACGGTACTTGGGAGTAACTGTGAGAGTGAAATATAAAAGCTGACAGGGGGCAGTGATCGATAGATGGAAGAGCTTCTTCGTCGAAGGCGAGGAGAGAAAAAAAAAAGTGCAAGCGATGCTCGATATGAAGGAAGTGTTTCACAGACCAATCCGGATGAATGGAGAGACTTGCGCTCGAGTTTCCCCGTAAATAAGATCGGAGTTCTCCTCTCTCTAACGAGCTGCTGCTGCCAGCGCACTTCCTGCATAATTGAGTGCGCCTCGACTTTCGTTGCGCACTGGCGCTTCCGGAGATTCGGCGGGATTCTAATAAGTCCGTAGCAATCCACCGTTAACCGGAGTGGCGCGCTGCTAATTACACGCGTTACCGTTCGCCCATTGCACTCGCACAATCACCGAGAAAGACTAACGCCTTCTATGGGAGATTTCCTGTTCTGGTAGTTGAGGGAGTGCTACGGGGATTGGCGTACGTTTTAATTCCAGGGTGGTCTCTTTCTCTCATTCTCTCTTTCTCGCTCTGCCCTTCCGGCAATGTAATCCTCGGCATGAAATGGTCACGAAGTTGGCAGTAAGTAGATATAGGAAGCCAAAGTATGCATCCCCCATGGATGCACTCTAATGTACTTATGGATCATTGATCCCACCGTACCGGCAATCACCGTTTTTACGTCGATCCTTCTCATCTTCCCAGGAAAACGACAAAAAAAGCAAGAGTAGAAAACATACTCGTAATATAAAAGCTCCGACAATTACTTCAAGCGACTCTTAAGAGCGATAAAAATGTAACCGTCAATATCTTTATGACATCTTATCGAACACGACACTCACAGACTAATTATTATTATCAACGATATGAAAGTGGCTCGGCACTCGTATTAATACATCGAGTGAAAAAATCGTCTGGGGAATTCGAAGGCCACAGTTTAGTGGGACTTTAGGGTAAGCATCGAGGTCACAGGCTCTCTAGAAAGTGCCCTATTACGAATTTTCCCAGTGAACTCGAGAGGAAACGTTCCTTCCTTCGCGAGTGTTAGTAACGCCGAAGAGACTTGATCGGGGAGAGCGTACCTCTCTCACGTATTGAACGAGGATATAAATGTAAATGTACTCGGCGAAGTCGAGCGGGATAAGTATTATGTTGCCGGTTGCATAGATCGAGAGAAGGACGCTGTGCAATTTCCTGCTTTCACGAAATTATCAACGGCTCGACGTGTGTGCTTGGATAAATCTGAATGTATAGAACTGTATAGAAATCCAGCTTTCTACCATCAATCGGATACTATTATCTTTAAATTCGATAATGATTTATAGTTTAAACTTTGCAACCCTTCGTACGTTTGAACTCGAAAGGTATCTGCGCCTTATATTGCAAAGGATGCTGATCGGTTTGAAGAAAGACTTAGGATTTATAGGATCGTTGGAGAAAGGAGAGTAACTGGGTAACGAGAGTGAGGGAGAATAGCGTGGAATAAGAGGGAAAGTCGTGAGCCACAAATTAAAACCTCTCATTTCACTTGGAAAAAAGAGTGGTCGCTCGGAGGCATCGTTCGTTTTGCTATTGAACCCATCGACTGTGTAATTTATGCTTGGTTGCTCTTTGCGAGAACTTTTCTAAAGCGCGGCTTATTGAATCGAGGCACATTCGTTAGAAATAGCGTGTGCCTTGGTGGTCTTCGAGATCGTTTCAATGCACCCTGACACTATGGTAGGCGTGTCTTTCAGCAACAGGTTCTCTTTGTATTTGAAAACTCGAATTCGCTATGCTCAATCTCGCTTTAATACTTTGTCATCGACTAAGACTTTATTTCTATCTTTTCATCTTTTGGCATTCGAACCAGCTACACACCTTGTTCTTGGATGTACGAGATATTTGGAAATAACGATTATTATGCGAGCTGTGTCGTACTCGTTCTTACGAACATCACTCTCCACCTACTTCGGTGACCGTTAGCCCACTTAATGTTCCAGACACGACTACCGATGATTTATAGATCCGACCAATCCTGCTCTCTTTTCACATTCCATCAATCGAGGCGTGTCAAAACACGAATAAATAATACTACATATTTGCATATATTTGGTAATTGGTTTGGATTGAAGGAGACATCTCATTAGGTTACGCGTCACTGTCAATGTCTTTCGCGTCGACGATGGACGATGACCGCAAAGGTCATATTCCATCACGCTTGTATTACAACCCTCAATCAATGAATTCCTATGGTACAAAGTTCAATTACCTCGCACATGCGTAATGCAATAATACTAAGTATATTATTCTAAAAAAAAATCATTCAATATTTAATTTAAATAAAAAGGGCAAGATTTGGTAGTATTCTAACGATTTCTAGTTACAAGTTCAGGGTTGAACTCGTTCGCCGGACAATCGAGGGGATCAGGTGGTGTTGAGGATCGACTGTTTCGATCGACGACTGACACCATACTATAGGAAAAGTGGCGTCGACGCCGGCGTCCATCCTGGGTCAAGACTACCCCTGCTGTTGTCCGAAGTGTCAGTTGTCTGCCGCCTGTTCCTACCACTGCACGGCTTTTCAATCGGCGCGTTCGCCCCCGCGCGATTGCACGCACACACACACACACATACAAGCCGATCGATTCTCGAACCTCGCTGTTTCGTTCCTCGACGTTCCAGACGCATATTAACATCGTGTTTTAATCCGAAAAGGAAAAACAGGAGTTTCTTTCGATCACGGAAAAGAAAATGGGTATTAAAGTTGGGATGTAGGGTGAACCACCCTTAAATCAATTGGGAATATCTCGGATGTGAGTATTGTTTTGAATTCGACGACATTCTGCCTTCTGTGGATTAACCCTGACATTCAGGAACTCTGATCGACTATTATAAAGTATAGTAAACTACCCCTAACTTGTATAAATTGACTTGGTATATTTGTATCCTTCTTGAATTATTATTACTTCACTAAGAGAAATGATTATAGTTGATTTTAAGTGGAATATAGAAGAATAATTTCACAGTCTATTTCCAAATTCGTTTAATTGAGACTTGAAATTATCATTGATCGGAAAAGAGGCTTCGTTCGAGGCGCGTTTCCAGTCGCCTTTCCCCTTAATTACCTCAACAGCTAATTAACATCGAAAGCGAAAGGTGTGCAGGCTCTATCGCTGGCATACGAAGCGGTTCGTCCTACATTTTACGATTCACGAATTCGCGCAATTAACCGACTACAGAATAACCCGCATTGGGTGATCGCTCGGTTGGAAAGATCGACTGCGATAACCGGTCGATCTTTCACCATTGTTGCTCCCGGAAAATGCAGGTTCTCACGACAATGACTACGAAATTCACGTTGTACGAAAGTTGAATTCAAAGATGAAAGTGGATTTTAATAATTAATCAGAGAATTTGTCGGAAAGGTTGACGAATGGTGCTTATGAAAAGTCCATCGCCTAGTCGAGGCGATCATTCACAAGAAGACAATGCCAGGAAGGACAGGCGAAAGACGAGAGGTTCGCGAGGGAATAGTCCAGCGAATAAAATCATTTCAAGAGGAAGCAGTCCTGGAAAGAGCAACAGCATCGTCAAAACGGCGGAGAAAACTAGTTTGCGACGCTCCGGTGGAAGCGAGTAAGTGCTATTGAACTTCGTGACTCGTACTCATACGATCGGCCGAAATCATTGGCTCATTAACTGGCTATCGTTAAGACGACACGCCTGATTAAGGTAAAAGTAGAAGGGAAAGCAAGTTTGCCTCGAATACCCCGGGAATATCCAGCAATCCATTTCTTCGCAATCATTTCAAATGAATTCGCAAAAAAATCTATGGTTTCCTTTTTTTCGGAATTATTCGATAGAGAGCGTAGATAGCTTGATTGCTTTCGTAGAAAAAGAAGTTCGATCAATTCTGTTTGTATTATCGCATCTTTCCCATCGAGGACTCTGTTTGGCAATTGATCGTTGGATGTCTGCCATGTTAACTTCGAGACGGTTGCCTTGGTATAGTTAATGTTCACATAGATTTCACGCAATATTGCGATATAAGTTTATTACTAGCCTGAAAACCTTCGGTCACGGAATCAGATACTTTTTTACATGACACGGCGCATTACTTATGCAAACAATGACGACATCGCACTCGAATGTGCGAGGATGAGGAAAATTTGACGACGATGGTCGAAGTCTAGCGGAACTAATTCGGTCGAGTTAAAACTTTGAAATTGAAAAGAACTGTACTTAACTGCTTCGAGACAACCACGCATAAAAATGAATACGTATACGTAAGAAATAAGAGAACGTACTCCTCTCGACATACTTCGATATCAAACATCGATTACGCGACCTTGATTGTACCGAAGTTCGGTCAATATAGATTGGAATCTTCTTTACTTTTCAACAGAAATCCAAATGTTTTCAGTCTGCTTTGTATATGAGAATTCCATGCGTCAAACAGACACGTTGTTCGAGTAAAATCGAATTTCGAGCATGCTAAATATACATACTAGTGCATGACAGAAATGTCCTTGGATGTGTCACTGACGTGCATCAGCGATTATTGCTAGACAACCAGACGGGAATCACCGTGACTAGCACACTTTGCACAAACGAGAGGAATTCCATACTGTGAACGACGCGTTTCCCTCGAATTGGATATCATTATTTTTAATGAGCCGAACACAAACGACCAGGAAAAAGGAACAAGCCAACACAATAGACAGTCGAAGCCACCTGATTAATATTTCTCCCCTCATTGGTGCTTGTACAAACATTCATACTGGTAGTACAAGTTCGTATCCAATTTTCCTTTGCACGCTGACAAGTACAACAGAGTTGTGCGTCAATCGATTATGCAATCATGAGAATTCAGGCGTCGGCTATGGAAATCTATAAGGTTTAAAGGACCTACGCAGCGACGCACGTCATCGAGCGCTATATATTCGAATGAACTGGTTGACAGTCAGTAGCAAGAATTCTTTGCGTTGTCTGCAAGTTACTTAGACTTCCCAGTGCAATAACCGACACTGACCCCAAACTACGAGGAAAGAATTCATTTGCATGGTACAACTGTACCGATTGACAAAACTTCCTGACTTTGTTTTCTCACCCTCAGTTTTATCTACCCTCGATCAACATCGTCTCGGAAATACTGTACCTCATTTTATCACTTTGCTCAATTTGTATCTCCTTAATTTCCCCTTGATTGCCTGACACTAAGTGCCTCGACCAATGACTAAACACTGCTTCCGGAAAAGGGACGACCTTAGGAAAAATTCCTATTTACCAACTAATCAATTGGGTATCGGCACGCTGTTCTATCGGCTTTCAAACATTCACGAATAGTCGATTTTTCCTTGGGAATCGAATGTTCGTTTTAAAAGGGGAGACTTACTCCGGCCAATCACGCTATTTTCCTCGCCGAGTGACTTTGATTGTGAGCGCTGCATTATTGAGCCTGGATTATTGGGGGTCAATCGTGAGATTGGCAGGCGGTTGAAACATTTGTCCTGGGAAACTGGAGCACGAGAATCAATCATAATGGAATAACAGATTTATTGATGCTATTATTATCAAAGAATTCCAGTACTTTCAATGATTGCTTAATCATATGTTCATTGACTGATGATGATTTCAGAGTGGGTAGTATTGAAAGACTAGTCGAAGGAGACAAACGAGTGATCGCCACGAAGAACTTGCTGCCGGAGAACAATATCAATGTCGTCGTTAGGTATTCAAACTCGCATGAATTTTTATACAATTAGAATTCAAGAAAAATAATCAATCCTACAAATTTCGTATTCTCACAGAGTTCGACCACTCTGCAATAAGGAAATTAAAGCTGGCGATGACATGTCCGTGCAATTTCCCGGCGACGGGCAGATCTACGTAAGTAAATGAACAGAACTCTGATTGGAGCACATACATTTACAAGTAATGACCCTTTATTTTCCACGTGTCAATCTAACCGAGTTACACTCGGAGAACCATTCAAAATGCGATAGTATCTGTTATACAAAGAGTCTAAAACCTGCACTCTAACGTCGTTCGGTCGTTTTACGAGCATGTGTCAATGTCGAGCATTAATCCTTCCTTTCTAGTGCGAGGGAGCCTTGTCCAGCGGTGACAGGAGACCCAAGTTATTCTCGTACAATGTCGTATTCGAGCCAACCGCTAGTCAAGAGGATATACTTCAATTCTCCGGCATCAAGAAACTCATCGAAATGGCTGTGGAGGGTTTCAGTTGCACAGCCTTTTGCTACGGTCAAACAGGAAGCGGCAAAACGCACACCCTTACAGGACCTCCGAGATTGGTAGGTCAAATAAATCATTTACAAAAGATTCTCAACTATCTACATCATGTAAAAAAATCTCCAATGCTCCAGACACGCTGGAGAATATTACGCGTCAAATGAAATGAATGATTTCCATTTCAAAAAATGTCCTGGTACGCGAAATATAAGAGTCGTTGCTATCGGACTATCTGACTATGACAAATAATTGCATCGAGATACGTAGTTAGACTGAAGGTCGAAGTAAGTGTACCAGGATGGCTACCACTGATCGGTATATGCAGATAAGATAATGACTCACAGACAATGCCTGTCACCCGTTTATTCGTTGGACGTACTGGCCACGTGAAAAACACTTATTCCAATTGCAAAAAAGAAAAAGGGATGAGATTGTAAATAAAACTATAATTAATGGAAATATTTGTTGACAGTTCGAAAGGACGAATACTTACTCGGAGGAGCATGGTTTGGTCTTCCGCTCGTTTGTCTACCTATTCAAACTCCTGCACGAGCGACGGGAGTGTAATTTCGTACTGAAAGCGTCTTTCTTAGAAATCTACAATGAGAAGGTTCGTCGTACTAACTGTGTCACTACAGTCGTCTCAGAAATAAGTAACACTAATGCTAAACTTGTGCGCATACAGGTGATAGACTTATTAAACCCAGGCACAAGCAGGAAGCCACTGGCAGTGCGTTGGAGTAAGAAGACTCGGGGCTTCTTTGTCGAGAACCTGTTCACGGTCGAGTGCGAGGAATTGGATGATCTCCTAGCGGTTCTCGAGGAAGGTAAAGTAACAATAATATGACCCTTCCACGAAAATAATAGAGATTATTATAATAAAAGTTATTTTATTGTCTGGCAGGTATGCGAAACAGATCGGTTGGCACGCACAATATGAACGACTATTCCAGCAGAAGTCACACCATCCTTACTGTTACTATTATTTCCGAGCAACAAGTAAGAAAGCCTAATTAATTTTATAGACTTGAATCACTTTGGTAATACTTTCTATTTATTATGAATAGATGGAGAATGGAGTGTTCATCTCAAAGCAGGGCAAGATCAACTTCGTTGACTTGGCTGGCAGCGAGATGACAAAGAAAACTCAAAGCGAAGGGAAGACTTTGGAAGAAGCGAATAACATTAACAAGAGTCTAATGGTGTTAGGTGTGTATCGAATGAATATTACACAAAATAAGACAAATATAAATATTGCTTCACCAACAGGCTATTGCATTGCATCACTGAGTGACGGAAAGCGGAAGGGTGGTCACATTCCTTACAGGGACAGTAAATTGACGAAACTATTAGCGGATAGCTTGGCCGGAAATGGCGTGACATTAATGGTACACGGCTGTAATAACTCAATCCACTAAAAATGATGTTGCAACTTGCCCAAGAGCATAAAATAATTGAGGATACTTAATTCACAGATAGCCTGCGTTTCACCTGCTCGTTCGAACGCTAACGAGACTTTAAATACTCTTCGGTACGCGGCCAGGGCCAAGAAGATCCGAACAAAACCCATAGTAGTCATGGTCAGGGACTAGAAAAGCCAATAATTAAATTAAATTAAATTAATTAAACTGTAACACTGATTTCTATCCTTTAGGATCCAAGAGAAGCTCTTATTTTAAGCCTGAAACGCGAAGTGGGTGCTTTACAAACCGAGAACGAACACCTGCGTAGTGCTCTTCACTTAAGCAGTGATAACCACATAAGTCGTCCTGACTCCAAATGTAAAAGTCTCAATTGGCAACAAATTTTCATTAGCCAATGTGACACTGAGAATCTCTGTTCTTTATTATTAAAGCCGAGAGGAAAGTGCCAGTAACTCCGCCACCGGTGGACCTGGACAAACTGTCGGAAATGGAGCGTCCGGAGTTGAGTCAACTAATCCATGCCTACATCACGGAGAACGAGGCTTTGCGTCGGGAAAATGCCGAGCTCTACGCCACCAGGGAGCAAGTAATCCGGGATCAAGAACTCGTCTGCAGGGAGAACGAGAGATTGTTGAAGAAGTTGGAAGATGTGAACTCGTAAGTGCGAGCGATCTCAGTGGCGTCATCCGGCGCAGCTGGTTATTTAATTGATATCCCAGGCATTACTGCAGGGTGTGCTGCCGCTCGCCGATCATTCCTGCAAGGCCTGCTTACTCGGCGGAGCCACTGACCGACCCTACTAACGAGGATGCACCTGGGGCAACTAACGTCTGGACCAATCCCAACGCAGAGCCTAGTCCACCGACTTATTCTCTGGCGAAAGTATGTTGTACTAATGAAGAATTCATGTATGTAAGAATGTCTATGTTATTTATTATTTTTCTGCATTTCTTTAAAGAGTTCTGTTAGAGATACATTGCACAAATCAGCTGGAAGTATGCCGGAGAAGCTCAAGAAGGAGCTTGATAAACGGCGGATCGTTGGTAGTTATAATAACATAGCGGAAGTGTATAGGGAGAAAAGTAACCATCGCAGACACAACTCCTGGGACAATGGGAATGGAACGAGAATCACTCTCGATAAGAGGATGTCTCCTGTGAATGTAAACCAGTAAGTTTGTTGCGATACAGTTGTACCGCTCGATTGAGCAATTGGGAAAATAAATCCGGACAAATATAGGAATGCCGCACTGCGCCGGACTTCGACGGTGCCAGAGGAAAAGAGGCCTTCCCTGACGAATAAGGGGATCGAAGGGAGCTTGGGTGTAATTGGAAATCAATCACTGTCCGGAACGCCGGATTCCGTTTTGAGCGGACCACTGGGCGGATCGATGATTGGAAATCACCATTCATCGGCACCGCACACCCCTTTTACTAGTCCGGAGCCTGATGATATAATGGTCACTCCAATAGAGAAGTCCTCCGAGGGGATCAAAGGGTTTGGGAAAATGGAAGTCGAAAAAGAGGATCAAGCACGTCGAGCTTTCGGGAGTCCCGTGTCTGTTGACGACGAGGACCGTCTTTAGATACTAAAGATTGTATGACCTTCGCCGAGAATGTACACATTCCCATTGCTCAACCTCGTACTTACCAATAATTTATCTAGTCTCTGCTAATAATATATATTTCAAATACCAAGGACCAATATCTATTACAAAAACTTAATAAAACCTGACAGCAATAATTAGAACCATAAAGGTAACTGGCACAGGATGAAGCGTAGAACATATTGTATATTTTTGTCTTTTAGTCGAATATACCTATGCGGTAAAATATTTTTCAATGTATGTAGTGTGAGTTTGTGACGACTATAATGTAAAGTCAATAAGTGTAATGGAATAGACGGTCTTTAAAAACCATTGCTACCTCCTGAAGAAATGTTTTAAAGTGTATAATGAAAATACTCCCCAAAGAAACTGTATTCAATAAAGTATTTAACTATTTTACATCTTGTTGGTTATTATTGCCTTGTGCGCAGTGTTCGACATAATGATTTTTGCATTGTTCCACATCTGACTCATTAGATAAGTATCGCGCGCCACGTCAGGTGAGGAGGAATATCGAATTTGCAAAGCCAATACGTCTGCTCGGGAATAATATGTGTGCACAACAGTCACCAAATGGCCGAAGCAAGGCTTCATGCCTGTAGTTGGCAGAAACGTTCCAGACTGTTCATGCGCGATGGTATAAGCCGAAAGGGCAGCACTTCCATTTCATAGATACCTAACAACTCTACAGCGGCCATTTGCGTAACGGTAGAATCCAATAGGTAGTAGACACGGTGTTCCAAGCCTATCTTCACCATCGATGCCTGCCAATCTAACGAGCCCACATTATCAAACACCTGAACAAAGAAACAAAGCATTGGGAAGTTCCATATGAAAAAAACTATCTAGAAGCTCGATTGTTCGATATGTGAAGTGGTCACTTCCTCCTGAGACGTTTAATTGCAAACTGACGGGAGTATTTAATTTTTGCTGGAGGCGTTTGCGGTGAGAGTGCATTAAAATTTGCAATCCCGCCACGCTGCCTTACCGATCGCGTTGCGAAGAAGAAGCGGCGTAATTCAGCAGCAGCACTCGCTGGTGTTGGCCTGATCGAGAGACAAGGAAAGCCGTGTGGCTTCTCCGTAGGAGTAAGAGGAAAGGAGCGAGTGAGGTCTCGGCGGAGAGTGAAGGTTTTGCGAGAGCGAGCAGCCGGAAAAAGAGAGCGCTAGGGAGATAGCGACGGGCAGAAAGAGGAAGTAGAAGAGAGAGCGGCGGGTATATCGGGTCTCGGATGGAGAGTGGTAGATCGCGACATAGTAGTGCGGTGGTCATAGTCGGAGGAAGGAAGGGTAGAGGTAGAGAAAGAAAGGGTCTTGCGCGAGGCGGAGAACGAGGAAACTGGTCGGCAGAGAAGAGAGCGAGAGAGCGAGTGCGACGTACGTGGAGAGCGGGCGCGTGTGCAAGGTCGGTGCGAGCGTGCGGTGAGAAGTCACACACGGGCTTTATTAAAGTGCAGTCGGCCGGGTTGAAAAAACAATCGACGGACATAATACGGCGCCCCGTGAAGTCCGATGTCTAGTGCTGAGGTGGTGGAGAGCTCCGTTGACCCCCCAGCCAAGAAGCGACGCGTTGCTGCCACCACGGGAGGAGCCGACGACTCGACGACGATCGCAGACATGGCGAAGAATGGATCGACGTCCCGGGCTCCCGCCGAAATCGACGAGGGCCTATACTCCAGGCAGCTCTACGTCCTCGGCCATGATGCCATGCGCCGCATGGCCAATTCCGACGTCCTCATCTCCGGGCTAGGCGGCCTCGGCGTCGAAATTGCCAAGAACGTCATCCTCGGCGGCGTCAAATCCGTCACCCTTCATGATGACGCACTATGCCAGCTCGCCGATCTTGGCTCCCAATTCTACCTCACCGAGGCAGACATAGGTGAGCCAGTCGATCCTCTCCGGATTCCATCCTGACACATACACTCATTGCTAATCCGTCCCGAGAACAACCTATCGCCTCTCCCCGTTCTACTCTCCTCGACCACACAATGACCAATCGGCGAACACGTGAGCGCCTACCTACAAGCGTTCTAGCGATTTTTGCCACAACTTTTTCCCCTCGGGATTTCCATGCTAATGGGTCCCCTGTTCTGTCTCTCTCCCCTGGCAATCGCAAGATCGCGCAAGCGGCATATGTAGAGCGCGGTGTGGCTAATGTTCCTCACACCTTGCGAAATCACTCGAATTCGAATGGATGCACTTTGCGCCACCAGATAACGATCTGCTCTCGTCAAGTGCGTGCTGGCTTCGACAAAGAATTCAGCCGCAATTCTTTTAACTGGCGTTCCTCTTCTAACGCCGGCTTATATGGTCACAGCATTCATTGTATCATGTTACTTGTACAAAAAAATTGGCATCCTTCCTTTTGTTTTAATACTTCGTCGTAATAAGAACGCAATGAATTTCTCTTGCATTTTTCCCGCCTCTGTTTGTCGACGTCGGTGTGCCGACTGATGTCAAGTATTGTTCTGTTTTAATTACAGGGAAAAATCGTGCTGCAGCTTGCTGTCAACGTTTGTCCGAATTGAACAACTATGTACCGACCCGTCATCATTCCGGGCCTCTCACTGAATCTTATATCAAGAAGTTCAAAGTTGTCGTTCTAACCGAGGCTCCGCAAAATGAGCAATTACGTATCGCGGAGATTACTCACGCAAATGATATAGCTCTGATTATTGCTGATACCAGAGGCCTATTTTCACAAGTATTCTGTGATTTTGGAGAGAAATTTACTGTAGTGGACACTACTGGTGAACCACCAGTAAGTGCCATGATTGCTAGCATTTCTAAGGATGCCGAGGGAGTAGTTACATGTCTGGATGACACTCGTCATGGTATGGAGGATGGTGACTATATCACATTTGCCGAAGTCCAAGGAATGGAAGAATTGAATGGCTGCGAGCCAATAAAAATAAAAGTGCTAGGTCCTTATACCTTTAGCATTGGAGACACGACTAAATATTCTGAATATCTAAGAGGCGGCATTGTTACTCAGGTAAAAATGCCAAAATCCTTGCATTTTGTTCCTTTAAAAGATGCTCTGAAGAAGCCTGAGTTCCTGATCACAGATTTTGGAAAGTTTGAATATCCAGAGCAGATGCATTTAGCTTTCATAGCATTACATCGCTATTCTGAGTCAAAGGGAAGGCTTCCCAGACCATGGAACCAAGAGGATGCTACAGAATTCCTAGATATGGTTAAGACAGTCAAAGAATCAGAAGGTTTCGAAACAGAAATCAACACCGAATTGTTGGATACATTCGCTAAGATATCGTCGGGAAGTTTGAATCCTATGAATGCAACTATTGGTGGCATAGTCGCTCAGGAAGTAATGAAGGCCTGCTCTGGGAAATTCCACCCGATATATCAATGGCTCTACTTCGATGCGATCGAATGTCTGCCAACCGATCGATCGGGACTCACCGAAGAAGATTGCGCACCAATCGGTTCTCGTTACGATTCACAAACCGCAGTTTTCGGTCGGAAATTCCAATCTACAATTGGTGGCTTGAAATACTTTGTTGTTGGGGCAGGAGCCATTGGTTGTGAATTGCTCAAAAACTTTGCTATGCTTGGCGTTGGTGCTGAAAATGGTTGTGTGACTATCACAGACATGGACCTGATAGAGAAGTCGAATTTGAATAGACAATTCCTGTTCAGACCATCTGATGTTCAAACACCCAAGTCCTCCACGGCTGCGCGAGTTATCAAGGGGATGAATCCCAATATGAAAGTCATTGCACATGAGAACCGAGTCTGCCCAGAGACAGAGAAAATTTACGACGACGATTTCTTCGAGGTACTCGATGGAGTAGCAAATGCTTTGGATAACGTTAATGCTCGCATTTACATGGATCGCCGCTGTGTATACTATCGAAAGCCTCTTTTGGAGTCCGGTACCCTTGGTACCAAAGGAAATACTCAAGTAGTTGTTCCATTCCTCACTGAATCATACAGCTCCTCTCAAGACCCACCAGAGAAAAGTATACCAATTTGTACTCTGAAGAACTTTCCTAATGCCATCGAACACACTTTACAGTGGGCTAGGGATAATTTTGAGGGCTTATTCCGACAAGCTGCCGAAAATGCTGCTCAGTATATCACTGATCCACAGTTCGTAGAGAGAACATTAAAATTGCCCGGTGTCCAGCCATTGGAGGTACTGGAATCAGTAAAAATGGCTCTAGTGGACGAACGACCGAAAACGTTTGATGATTGTATTGCGTGGGCACGCTGTCACTGGCAGGAACAGTACAGCAATCAAATTAGACAACTTCTATTTAACTTCCCACCAGAACAAGTAACATCCAGCGGGCAACCCTTCTGGTCAGGACCAAAGAGGTGTCCAGATCCACTCGATTTTGATGTAAACGATCCATTGCATTTAGACTACATTGTAGCTGCAGCTAATCTAAAGGCAAAAGTTTACGGTATTCCAATCAATCGTGATCGTGAGGAAATCGCAAGGGTCGCCAGCAACGTTGCAGTCCCCGAATTCACGCCTAAGTCTGGGGTAAAGATTGCGGAAACCGACTCCCAAGTGCAAGTATCAAATGGCAGTGGAAATGTAGATCACGAACGGCTAAGCCAGTTGCAGGAAGAATTAGCAAACATTGAGAATCTAAGTAGCTTAGCAATAATCCCTCAGGAATTTGAAAAGGACGACGACTCTAACTTCCACATAGATTTCATTGTTGCCGCGTCGAACCTGCGTGCTACTAATTATAAAATTCCGCCGGCGGATAGGCATAAGAGTAAATTGATTGCCGGTAAAATTATACCAGCAATTGCTACTACCACTTCTGTGGTAGCTGGGTTGGTCTGCCTCGAATTAATAAAGCTAACCCGTGGCGAGAGGAACTTGGCGGTATACAAGAACGGTTTCGTCAATCTTGCTCTGCCGTTCTTCGGTTTCTCTGAGCCGATCGCAGCACCGAAGCTCAAGTACTACGACACAGAATGGACACTCTGGGATAGATTCGAGGTCAAAGGGGAGCTGACCCTCAAAGAATTCCTGGACTACTTCAAGGATAATCATAATCTCGAAGTGACCATGCTATCTCAAGGTGTTTGTATGCTCTACTCATTTTTCATGGCAAAACCGAAGCGTCAGGAACGTATGGGTCTACTGATGTCGGAAGTAGTGAAGAAGGTATCGAAGAAGAAGCTTGAGTCCCATGTACGTGCCTTGGTCTTCGAACTTTGCTGCAATGACAACGATGGGAACGATGTTGAGGTTCCCTACGTGCGGTATACCCTGCCGTGAACTACGTGAGATTGCGCCGGATAATGAGAGATGTCTACTTAACTGACTTAGCCGTAGTGATTTCTACAAATTTCTATTTTACAATACAATACGGGAGAATATAATCTTTGTCTATGTAAGGCTCTCAAAGTGTAAGGGGCGCTGATTTGTTTCTATTGCTAGTGCTTGGTAGCATTGGTAGCGAGCAAACCATTTCTTGGATCCATTTTTGAGTACTATTTATCTACCGTCTATTCCTTTTCGCCACGCAAATCTACCGTATTTCTCTCAGGCAATTTCTACAATTCTGCTCATTTTCGTCCCGATCTGTTTTCTTGTCCTAAATCCATCGTGAGCTTCTTCTGTTTCGGTTTCGCGAGTGCCGTTCGATATGCAAGAATACAGCTGAGATCAATTTCATCCGTTTTCAAACGAATTCGCATAAGGGAGAAAATTGCGTCGCGCTCTTTGTAAGAAAAAATTACCCTCAAAACAATTCAATCCATATTGGATAATACGTGAAGGGAATTGTCCGTGGTAAGAATTTTCTTAGAGCTCACTTCGCCACTTTATGTATAGAGTCTAATGTAAATTACTAGATAATAACTCGATGATCTTTTAGAGGAATATCGCTAGCACATTTAATAAATAGGCCATAGATAGATGTGAGAAACCGACGTCGAATAACGAACTCAATGTAACCTGCTTCTGTTCATCGTTGTCCCATTTACAGTTACTTTAAGGCCAGGTGTATGTGAGCACCCCAGAGTTCTTTCTGTTTTCATTTCAATAATATTGCTACCAGAATCGATATGCTGAGAATCGCATAATGCAAATGTTGGATCGTCGTCACTTTTCTTTATCCGCGCAAGCTGTATTTTCTTTTGTTTCGAGTATCGAATAAACTATATTGGCTAAGGCTGTTGGTCGTTGCGTGAAGTACTGCATTTAAATTTATAAGAACACGCCTTGAAAAAAAGCTTGGAAAAAAATTGCACTTTTTAGATCGAGGAAGACAGACTAAAAGGGAAGATATTTTGTTAATTTTAGGATAATGATGCGGATATTTATTGTATTATTTTATCGATAGATAATAAATAGCTGTGTTTGGATTTCAAGAGACATGAGAAATATAGTAACAGAAATAAAACTGGGAATCGTGTTACTCGTTACTCGGAAAACCCCGCCCTTTTTCACCCATACCTCAACAACCAAATTTCCGAACTACGCATTCAACTTTTAGAATGCTTCACGGAATTAACAATAATTCTACACGGATCGCCATCAAAGATTTAAAAAAAGCGAGCAAGTGCATGCATGTACATGCAGCTGGTGAATAAGTATCAACGGCAAATAAAAAGTTTACAGGACTCACACGAAGTTCCATGGCACAGAAGATGGACGCTGCACCGCCGGACGCAGATATTCGTTTTATTCTCGAACGACCATCGTTTCCCCACTTCTTACGGACACCAACCCTCACTTCTCCCATTAGAAATTACACTTTCGGGCAAAATACACTATAAATCGCGCACTGAAAGCCAAAGAACTCACTCGTTGAGGAACAAAAGACTTCGATGCCGCCACGTTTGAAATTGCGACCTGCCGCCTCGAAGTACGACGTGAAATTGCGCCGCTTGCAGCGCCACCACTATGCGAAGTTCAGGGTACTTCAGGGCACGCCGATATAGGTTGAAAACGGCGGGAAAATGTCACAACGCAGCATCACGTAAGTATCCCGAAAATACTGCGCAATAAATTAAATTCGACATAATAATAATCTATCGGTGAGATCGAACTAGTAAAAATATTCTAAAAATCGTTCTCGGTGATTGGTGCGACGCAGATCGTTTTTCACGAAAACTACGCAGAAGGACACGTCCAGGAGCAATGGTAGCAGGTATGTTTTCCAAATGGAATGTTATCGTACTTAGAGAAATGCTGTCTAAACAATAAATCTGTGGAGAATGTTACGTTCACTGGGAACAATTTGCACAAGAGTTCTACCACTTTACCATTCTATCATTAATCCTACTTACTGGCACCGTTCGGGGTTAGTGCAAGTTAGGATAGTAAAAGCTTTCTCTAACCGGCTTTGCATTAATAGTAGTACTCAGGATAAGGAAAGTAAGGACAGTTCGAGTGCTGGAAAACGAAAACGGGATGAAGGTTCGAAAAGTACTGATTTTACGAGGTAAATTCTGAGTAATCTGTATGACATTATGTTGACCCTGAGCAATTGGTTAGCTCATCCAAGTGTTTCTGTATTTAACAGTCCACCACCAAAAAGATCCACCAGTCTTGATGGAAATAAGAAGTCTGGGACTCCGTCACCACTGCAGAAGTCAAGTAGTAAAGGTATGATTTAAAGAATAAAGAGATGCGTGAGTAAAGTTATTATCTAAAGAAATACTTTATGTCTTATTGAAGGACCTACGCCAAAAAGTAAAGGAAAGAAATCTCCTGCTGTAAAGAAAGAATCTGAGAAGAAACCTAGTAAAAGTCCATTTGCTGCTAGCAAAAAGGAAAAAGTGGATAATATTAAGACAGAAAAGAATGATTCAGTTACTGAGATAAAAGAGTCGGATTCCCCAGAAGCTAATACTTCTAAGATTGAAAAATTAAAGGACATTGATCCTGTCAAGGAGAAATCTAAGAAGCAGGTCAAAAAAAGAAAAAGAATAGTTGCACCCGTTGATGATTCCAGTGATGATGATGGCCATTTGCCGGTATGTTTATCAATATAGGAAATGTATGAATGTACCTAACGTTAATATAATATTCTAGGTTGTAGGCAGCCCTGAATCATCTAAAACACTCAAGCAAGAGATTTCTCCAATTAAAGAGGAGGAAATATCAGTCATTAAGGAAGAGGATGTGATGGAGACTGATGACAGTATAGAAATCAAGTCAGAGTCACCAAAGTCCAAAGTGAAAGAAGAGAAAAAGTCTCCAAAAAAGAAAGTTCATAACTTCTTTGGTAAGTCACCTTTAATTGTAATATCATTGATAATTATCTTAAACGGTTGGATTTCATTTAGCACCTAGGCAAAAGGAAGATGCAAAAGCAAGTGATACTGATAAGAAGAAACCTGCTAGTCATGATTATAATCCAGCAAAATCTAAGTACCATCCCATAAATGATGCTTTCTGGAAACAAGGAGACAAGTAAGTTTATCTTGAGAAATTGCCAAAAAATACTTACTAACCTGTTCTATTAATAATTTACAGAGTACCATACATTGCCTTAACACGGACACTAGAATTGATAGAAGATACAAGTGCAAGATTGAAAATTATAGAAATTCTATCCAACTACTTCCGATCTGTGATAGCTTTGAGTCCTGACAATCTCTTGCCAAGTATATATTTGTGCCTTAATCAACTAGCACCAGCATATGAAGGTATTTCTTCACTTTTAATAATGCTATCAATGCGAGTTCATATAAATATATATGGTGAATCATTTTCACAGGCATTGAACTTGGTGTTGCTGATACGAATCTTATGAAGGCTATAGCACAGTGTACTGGTAGAACATTGGCACAAATAAAAGCTGATGTTCAAGAAGTTGGAGATTTAGGTATAGTGGCAGAAGGGAGTCGATCTAATCAGAGGACAATGTTCCAACCCGCACCACTCACAGTTCCCACTGTTTTTGCCAAACTAAAAGAAATAGCCCAAATGACAGGATCGGCGGTATGATTACTTCTGTTCTAAACATATCAAGCTTGCAAACCTCATCTAACTTTAATATTTTCAAAACAGTCCGTCTTGAAGAAATTGGATAAAATTCAATCACTATTCGTAGCATGCCGATTCACAGAAGCAAGGTATCTGATTCGTTCACTTGCTGGTAAACTGCGAATTGGACTGGCTGAACAATCCGTTTTACAAGTAAATAATTCCTCTCCAGCATTGTGCTCCCATTCCTATTGAGTTGATGTCTTTAATATTATGATTATTGACAGGCATTGGCATTGGCATGTACAATGACCCCACCAGAACAAGACAGACCGCTAGAAATTCTTGATGTTAGTAGAGGTATGTCTAGTGATACATTCAAACAAAAGTACGACGAAACCGCACTTATACTCAAAACGACATACTGGTAAGCATCATAGATTTTCTTAAAAGCCGTATCTGGCATTTATTACTAAGAATTAAATTTACAGCGAATGTCCAAATTATAACATGATTGTACCTGCTATCTTAAAAGATGGGGTTCATGCTTTGCCAAAGACATGTAAGATTACACCAGGTGTACCTCTGAAACCTATGTTAGCCCATCCTACTAAAGGTGTACAAGAAGTATTGACACGCTTTGAAGGATTGAAATTTACATGCGAGTGGAAGTATGATGGAGAGAGAGCACAGGTACATTCTTTAAGCTCACAGATCAAATAAACTTATTATGATTTGACTAATGTTTATGTATTATTAAGATACATGTTGCGGACGATGGACAAGTTAGTATCTACAGCCGAAACCAAGAAAACAATACATCCAAATACCCCGATATTATAAACCGATTTAATAACACACGAGGAGAGAGTGTCAAGAGTTGTATTTTGGACTGTGAAGCAGTGGCATGGGATAATGAAAAGAAGCAGATACTACCATTCCAAATTCTAAGTACCAGGAAACGTAAAGTATGTAAAATAAGTTACAGGTACTGACACACTAAACGTACGAACGTACATAACATTAAACTCATTTTTTAGGATGCGAACGAAGCGGATATTAAAGTACAAGTATGTGTATTTATGTTTGATCTATTATACTTTAATGGAGAAGCATTAGTAAAAGAGCCATTCTCGAAACGTCGGGAAATGTTGAAAAATAATTTCAAAGAAGTACACGGTGAATGGAAATTCGCCACGAGTTTGGATACTTCCACAATGGAGGAAGTTCAAGACTTTTTGGAGGAATCAGTGAAAGGTATGAACATTCTTAAGTTAATGGCCAGTACATCTTCGTTGTGTATTGCAATATATTCTTTTAGGTAACTGTGAGGGTCTGATGGTAAAAACCTTGGACGCGGATGCCACGTACGAAATAGCCAAACGATCTCGGAATTGGTTGAAGCTGAAAAAAGATTATTTGGATGGTGTGGGAGACACGTTAGATGTAATCGTGATGGGTGGTTACATAGGCAGAGGGAAAAGAACAGGAACATATGGTGGATTTTTATTAGCTTGTTATGACCAAGAAAATGAAGAATACCAATCTATTTGCAAGGTACATTAATTCTAGACAAAACTTTTCTATACAATGCTCTCTGTGTATCAATAATTTCTTCTTCCCTTAGATTGGAACTGGGTTTAGTGAAGAAGACCTTCAGAAACATACTGAATTCTTTAAAGAACATCTAACACCCCAATGCAAATCATATTATCGATGTGACTCATCTCTTGAACCTGATCATTGGTTTGAACCTATTCAAGTTTGGGAAATCAAATGTGCTGATCTATCTCTTTCGCCTGTACACAAAGCAGCTACTGGAATAGTAAGCCTAAAATACATTTCTAGAACTTGCAATTAATCAGCACATTTCAGAACTCGTTAAAATCTTTGTTCCTTTATTCAGGTTGACCCCGAAAAAGGTATTTCTCTTCGATTCCCGCGCTTTGTTCGAGTGCGGGAGGATAAAACATGTGAAGAAGCCACAACAGCGCAACAAGTGGCTGATATGTATAATAGCCAGGAGCAAATAAAAAATCAAACAGCTGACAACAAGAATGCAGAAGAGGACTTCTATTAATCATAGAGTCCTTTGTTCGAAGTAATGATATTCAAGAATATTAATTTTGCCACTGTGTTATACATCGAGAGGGCAAATAATAAGAAGATCACAGAATTTTCTCACTTAATACATAATTTAAAAATTATTCGTATGTAACGGTGCCATTCTGCATCAATTACAACTTGTATATGCTATTTTGTTTGTACTATTTTATGCAATTGATTCCATTGTTTATAAATAATTGTAATATATTCAATACAAAGTATTTTCTACGAAGACTATGTGTTCCTGCGTTTTAAATACCTCGATCTAAAAGATCTCACCTCTATTGGAAGTTATTGGGAGTAGTTGAGAGTCAGGGAAAGCGTGGCTGCATGTGGGGAATGTTGTGGTGTTCCTAACCCTCTAACGAAAGAAGCAATAGTGCCAAATGAGCTGACACAATGCCGGAAATCTTTGATCAGAAATCATTTTACAATACGGTCTTGTCCCAAACATTCTCCTATGATGGCAATTATTTATTGGCCGGAAATATTTATGGAAATGTTTCTGTGTACGAGTAAGTAAATATTTCGCTATCGTATCATATATATTTCTCATAATTCTACAGTGAAATTTTGTGTATAGTCTTTCGAAAGCTTTGGGGCCACACAAAGTAGAAGAAAATGAATTACAAGGGCCGAATTACCATTTCGTGGCACATTCCGATCAACATGTACAAAGCATGGTATCCACAGACAACTTCCTGGTGACAGGAACATCAGGGGAAATCTGTGGATGGGACTGGAAAATAATAACATCTAATAAGGCACCGAAAAGTAAGGTGTCGTGGACAGTACAAATACCAGCCAACAAGTGAGTTGATTCTTGTATCGTCAAAATATATAATTAGTCCTAAATAATAACTGTGTACTTTTTCCAGAGACAGTTATGAGAAACCAGATGTAAACTGCATGGTCTATTCCAAATCAAATCGTTTATTGTATGTCGGTTGTGGTGACAACAAAATATATGTTGTTAGTTTGGAGGATGGAAGAATACTCAGGAATCTGCAGGGGCATACTGATTATATTCATGATATGTCTATAATGTATGTATTACTTTTGCGTATAATTTATTGGGAACCTTAACTTTATTGCGAGGGATTTTTCAGGGGAAATCAGCTTGCATCTTGCAGTGAAGATGGAACAGTAAGGCTATGGGACTTAAGAAAGAAAGAAAATACAAATATTTTAACACCTCATCTAGTGGACAAAGTTGCCAGGCCAAGACTGGGCAAGTGGATAGGAGCAATCGATTTCACAGAGGATTGGCTGGTCAGTATTACAGACAGTTGATAATTTAAATTATCTATTGTTCATAAAAACAATTATTCTTGCAGTTGTGTGGTGGTGGGCCGAGTTTATCACTCTGGCACATGAGGACCATGGAGGCAGCAACTGTATTTGAATTACCCGACGAAGGGATTCACGTTGGGGAGATTTACGAAGAGCGTGTTATCGCTGGCGGCGCAGCTCCTCATGTGTATCATCTGACATACCAAGGAGAAACACTGGCAAAAGTTCCGACCTCGAGCAACACAGCCTACAGTATTGTTTACCAAGAAACGCCACAGAAAGTCCTCAGTATAGCCGGTTCATCGAACTATCTAGATGTTTGCACGAACTTTAACTACAGGGAGATTGTGCTCAAATTTGCTTAGATTTATTCCAATTCTTTCACCACATCATTCATTGTCAGTTTCACCAACAGAAGAGAACAATTCCGTCAACATTTTTATAATAAATATATTACTACAATATGTGTTTTACATATGACATAAACCTTTGTACAATTATATACAGATTATCCTTCTAATCACTTTTCCTAAGAGTCCACACCACATACATGTAAGAAATATCCGATGGGATAGAGTATTATTCAAGGAGGATCACTGAAATTAGAGAAATCCATGGCCAGCGATGACTGCGGGTATGAAACCCTCCCGGCCATCCCTCGATCGAACCCAAAACCAATCGCTGACGTGGTCGCTGAGTAGAGCGACCACGTCACCCTTCGCCACGCTCAATGCATTTCCGCCACGACCCTCGTAATCCGCGCGGATCACGAGGAGTGTATGACGCGAGCCCTTTGACCTCGCATTAGCCGCGGCTCGGAGGTACAATCGATCAACACTCCGTTCTCCGCAAGCAGACACTGCATCCCTCGATCCCCGTCGTACTCTTGCACTTCTTCCGCGTGCCCCACATTCTGATCGTGTATCGCGCAGCTTCTCGGTGTCTGTCATATTACCTGGAAAATAAACCAAATTACAGTCATTAACAGGTTTCTCCAAGTCGTTCCAGGAAGTGGCAGAATTTAATGGTTCTTCACCCAGTGGACGTGGAAACACATCAGTAGAGTCTTCCCAGCACGGGCCACGTGTAGGTTGCGGAAGAATTCCCAGTGGCAAACAAGCAGCATATCCCACGTATCCCTCTTGGCCATGAGGTGTTTGGACGTAGAGCCAGCTCTGATTTTTAAAGACTGCGTTGACGACAGTTCCAAGTGGGAGGGCCATTTCATCTTGAGTGCCACCCTGAGTTTGATAGAGGACCGATGGAAACGATAAAACTACTGGAATGTTCGCGGGCCTTTCTATCGAAGCCTGAAACCATTACTCTTTCTGGATTAGTTAATGCTTAACTCGAGTATGTACGGCGATCGATAGCTTGGGCTTCACAATCAGTTATACCTTGGAGAGGAATGCATCAAGATCAGCTATCTCGTAACCGAATCTACTGGGTGGTCTAGGTTTATGCGAGCGCTTGGTTCTCCTATGCCTGTGCTTTTCGCGGCCGCTGGGTGTCGAGGTCGACTCACGAGAAACGAGCGACGGCTCGGACACTGCCCTCTTCACCTTTTCTTTCTCCTTCGTCTCTTTTACACCAGCACACTCCTTTTCCGGTTGCTTCTCGGGAGGACTGTCCACGGACCTCTCGCTAGGAACCACTTCCTTGCCGATTGACTACCGAATGAAAGCGGATATCATCACACTCTACCTCTTCCCTTCTTTTGTAACAAGTGGATCTACTTCCTGGCAAATATACCTTCTCAATTCTCTCGATCTTCTCGATTCTCGGCAGGATCTTCTTCTCACGTTTCTCACCATCGATGTTCTCCTTGCCGGTATCTTTCTCCTTGACACTCTTAACACTCTTGACGCTCCTTTTCGAGGACCTCTCCTTAACATCTCGCGACAGGGTTTCCCGTTCGTTGTTGGTACCTTCGACAAATACAATCTTTACTATCTTGGCATTTCATTAAGATCAATAAATCAATTAAAGTTAATAAAAACCTGCGCTTCCATTGGTGGTCGAATGAGTAGGGTTGGCAGAGGGTTGTTGTTGACCACGAAGTACCCAGGTGAGAGAGATCTTGGGGCGCAAGAGGGTGCTAGGCCGTTGCCCCATGCTCCTCTTGGGACATGGGCCCGGGGTTGTTGGGGGCGTCGAGGTGTTCACTGGTGTCGGGGATCTCGGCGGTGACGGCGACCTCGACGTCGGGGTCACCACCCGCAGTGGACAGTCCGCCACCAAGTCCACCGTCTGCACCGAACAGCCATACTCCTGAAACAAATACTCTCCTTTATTAAAATTCAGAAAAAAAAGTATGAAAATTTATGGCAATGACTTTGAAAATTGGATTATTAATTCGTTTTATGGGTGTTCAATTAAATCGGAAGCTCTGTCGCAGAAATGAAATACTCTCTTGCAATGCGAGCGCTTATCTGTGCTTTACCACACCGTGGAAATTTACGAGCACCACTAAACATAAATAGCCGGGTTGATATTTACCGGAGGGAATCTCGTCTGCCTCGTAAAACTTCCTCTCACCTATTCCTCCCCCCTGTTACTTGAACACCCGCCACCACCGCCAGCATGGATTCCTTTCATCGACAACTCATGAGGCCCGATTATCGGCCGGATAAACTGCTCCACTATTTTCCTGCTCGCGCTGTTACTTACTTTAATGACGTAATGAGTCAGCGGGACAAGTGTACTTGTACCTGGGAGATCAAGTTACCGCAGGGTGGTCGACGATCACCAGAAATTTACGTTTGTACTTAATTAATGTAAAATTAGTGTAGTAAATAAAGTGAGCACGGTTCGTTTGTGCAAGGTAAGAATACGAAAGAAACAGGGAGTAAAGATGGAAGTGAGTGAAAGGTGGAGGCAAAGGTACGAAGAGGTGAGATTGCTTGAGGGTGACAAGTTAAAAATGGGTGGAAGGAGGTGGCGGCGCGAGCCAAGCCTCCCGGATCATGCTAATGAAATTCTCAAGATATCTATCTCGCGCGCCACTGTGCACCGGGCATTAGTTTAGCCTCTCGCCTTGCGGCCACTTCCGATCTTATCTTCAGGACTCGCCTCGGCTTCGGACACGCGCCTATCAATTTCCCTCGAAGGCGAAACGCCAAGGTCAAGGGTGCCTTGGATTCGCCACTCATGCGATTCTTAATAACGAGTTCTTCCATGAATTTCGACATTCCACCCTCGAAAAAAGACCCTCGAACTGTTCCTCAGACGGAAGAGAAAGTCGATGGTACTCGCACTAGAGAGCAGACAAGCGAACCAATTGAGAATTAATGACAGCCGATTCCACTATCCTCTCTCATTCGCTCTTACGAAATATGGAAAGAGAGCTTTTCCATGGTCGGTTGCTCGCCGGTTGATGAGCCCGGAATCAATTAACGCTGGCATCGGGGAAATGTCATTAAGGGGCGTAAAAAAGGAATTGGCAAGTCATGGAGGGGGATGGGTATGAAGACGTTGCCACTGACTTATGAACTTCCCTGGCAACGGGGAACCTTTGATGCCGCCGAAGGACCCTGCTCCTTAAGGGACCCGGCTCGAGCATTCAAAGGTCATTAACGGATTTTTAATTACCAAGCCAGCTCTGCCGGGCTGGCTATGGGCGTTGCGATGGTACTCACGTAGCAACCCTATATTTTCGTACCCTGGCTCTCGCACCACTCCCCCTCTCCTTCCACCGACTTACAGTAAATAGGGAGGAGTTTTTGTCTTCGTCAACTAATTTACGGGCGAGAAGGATCGGGCAACCTTGCCTTTCCTTATCCCTTCGATCATTAACCCACTGTGCTCGCGATATTTGGAATGCTGAATTTAATTGGATGTTTATTCTCACGAGTTCTACCTTCAAATGATCGACGGGGTCAAAGTGCACCTTTAACACAAAAGATGAAGAAAAAGGTGAAAGAATGCTGCCGAATGTGAGTCACGCACGCCCTCCTTCTGAAATTCTACCTTTGCACGAAAGAAATTGAGCGGTTGCAAGATATAATGAGGAAAGACAGAGAGAGAGAAAGTATGAATTTGGGAAGTTTTGCGTAATTGTTGGGAATTAAGTGAGAGCGTGAGACTGAAAAGACCTGCGAGTCAACTAGTGATTGATTTAAAGATCAGTCGAGTATAAAATTCTTTGTCTTCCCTCTGTGCGATTTACTGGCTCAAGTATTCTCTGCCTCACTGAATTGTTTAAGCCACAATGATCCTGACAAAAGGGCCAAAGTGGGCATCGAAGGAATCGCGGGGCGTTGCTCGAGGATGCGTTGAAAAATTGATTTCTTCACCGACAAGTGCAACTCTGAACAATCAATGTTGCGGTTCTCCTTCGAAAAGAACTCGAGAGAGAGAGAGAGAGTTCTGTAAGGCAAAGGAATCCACAAGCCGACATTGGCTTTCGTTGCTGGGCAGCAACCCTCTCATTTCTTCTGTTGAAGCGGTGTGAGTGTGTTGCAAAGAAATCGAGTGGAACGAGGAGTGGAAAAAAAGGATGGTACTCCGAGACAATGAGGAGGAAACCACGAGCGATCTCTGGCGTGTTGTCGGTCGATCGGATGCACGCACTTACCAAAGGGGAACTTCTTGGAAGAAATCCCTATGGAAAAGATCGAGTTGACTCGAACGAAGCTCGAGTACGATAACGGTATCACCGATAAGCTGCCACCCTGTATTTCACCCTAATGATTCCAAGGAAACGAGCAGCGCAAAGCCTCGTAAAGAACAATTACGATGTCTAGTTGACGCGCGTGATATATCTGTCGCCCAGTACCGATATACCTGTTATTATACCGGTCGGGTTCCTTTTCAGAGGGTGCTGCAAACTACACAATGTATACACACTGATCCTATCTGGTTACCTCGTTAACTAAGTGCTAGTACATGCTCGAACATAACTAAACCAACCAAGGAAACCTTGATTCCCCATGGAACACTCTCCACCTGTACAAGTCTGTTACATCGATCTTAACATTGTTCACCACCGACTAATTGCCTTATCGGAGTAATATAAATGTGAGCATGAGTTACACAGGAGTAAAAAGTTATTAAGACGCATTTAAATTCGTGGACTTCTTATTAAATCCGGCGGCTGAATAGCCAAGTGTGGCACGTGTGTTGCTTTTTGCAGAAGATAGCGCAATAAGTTAATGGATGAAAATGAAGTGGGACGATATTGAAGGACGAAACATCGAAGGAGTTACGAGTTCGTTTTCTCGAGTAATTCAAAGGAGAGCTAGAAATGTTGTTTTGTCCTGGTACGATGCTTGGTAAGAAAAAGCGTTTACTGGCAGTTCCTTGGCAGTAAAGGACATGGGACAGAAGAGAACGGGCTACGATAGCCGCAAAGGTCTTTCAAGCGGGATTATTATCAGCCATTTACACGTTTATGCTCTTTCGCATCTACGCAGATGGCGGTGGTGCACGTCGCTAACGGTAAACCGTCTGATTTTCCGGTGCAATAAAGTCCCTTGGCTAAATGGCTCGCTCTAGCAATTAACGCTAGTAAGTTCAGTCACCCGGCGGCTTTGATTTAACGTCATCGGATCTCGCTCTTGTAATGTTAGAGCGAGTTCAATGATGAAGGCGAGAGCGATTCGTCGATACGTTTATCATCCCCCTCTTTTTGCTCGGTGATCATTATCCAGGAATAATTACGCCCTCGATATGTTTCATAAACGATCCTTTCAATCCTCTTCTGGTATAAAATATTCGGTTCAGTGTTCTGGAACTATATAAATATTCGCGGTAATGTTCATCGATTCAAAGGACATATTCCAGGACACCGAATTTCCATGAATTAAATTCCTACGCTAAATAAAGTCTGGAAGCACTACGATTGGACATCGAATAGTACCAAAGGATTGTGCATGGGAATAAGTCGAGAGAAGTTTTGTTTCGTCGGAGAGAAGTAACTTTTGTTCTCCAAGAAATCGCTCTCTCTTCCCTTTGTAACTTCACGAACGGAACGCAAAGCCAGTGGTCCGAGAAAATTGCACCAAGAAACATAAAGACGTATTCTTCTCTCGAACAGTTTACATGTACTAGCATCTCTCCGGTTTACGATGGCGTGCAGCACTTTTTTCTTATTTTTTTTTCTTCTCTTTCTTTGCAAGGCTTGGAAGCTGTAGCGGCAGACAGTCTGACTGGCTATCCTGTAATCTGGCAGGAGTCACATTCCAAGGAAGGACGAGCGATCGCACGCTTGCCGCAGGGGTCCTCGCCAAGGATGCCATGGCAAAAAGTCACTGTCAGTCAGCTGAGCTCTCATTTGGCACTCGGTAAAAAGTGGAACACCACTCGAGTGGGTGATCCTTTTAAATGGATGTACAAAGAAGGATCGAAGGATTTCACAGGACGACTGGGATAAATCTAGCGAGGATTGACGCCGTTCTAACTCTACTAATGCAATGATCATTAAACCAGTCGAATTGCAAGTGAGCATAACTTTGCATACCGAGAGAGTCGAAGACCTCGTAGTCGAGCAAGTCGTGTCCTTGTCTCTCGATGGATCAACTATCTTAAGAGAGAGGAAGATGATGTGGTTGGAGTCTCGTTAATAATCCACTCCATTGAAAGAAATGTAATTTCTCAAAGATGTCTTTCGAATTTACCATCAACTCGACTATCTAACTATAAACTGGATTGCACCGGTTCTTCAAAGAGCGCATTATTCTAGTCTATATCCTGTAATGTTTCATCATCTTACGAGCGGATGATAAGTATACGCAGTGGGACTAGTAAAGTGATCTTAAATTATGCATGAAAGCTCTCGCACGAGGAACACACAGCTCCGATTACTATACAGTAATTAAAAGGAGAAGGCTTTGGTTTGCTAATTCGATTCAGCGTGATTCCTTGAATGCTAATTGCGTCCTTCCCTGCTTCATTAAGAAACAAGGATAATTCCTGCATCGGAGAGCAAAAGATTTAAAGGGGTCGCGGATCGAGAAAGTTCACGAATGCTATTCCATTTGAAGCGAGAGAGCATACAGGAGCCACTTAATTAGAGAGAGAGTCGAACGGGATCGGTGCGCGTTCGTGAGAGCTTCATGCAAGACAAACATAAACTACAGGGAAACGTTACTTGAATTGAAAAAGAAGAGTGAGAGGAGAGTTGGAATTCCAAAGGTAAGGATCGAAGAGAAAAGAACCTTGTAAGAAGTTCTGTCGTCCTCTTCCTGGTCGTGGCCGGCGGCAGCCTCCTCCCCCGACGACGACGAGCCGCTGCTGGCTGCTACGGCTTCCGTTTCCGCCGGTTGGTACTCGATCTCGCTGCTCCAAGAGTGGCGCCTCTTCAAGTCACCTGCGACAGATAATAGTGGGATGGCGCCATTAGTGTCTCCCTTCACTGCCAGTCGCGCGTCATCCTCTTCCTTTACCGCCCAATTTATCCGGAGAGTTACTCTATGAATTATTCATGACAGCCGGTTCGATGATCGGCCGAGTCGAAGTATCACATCGACATTAGGAATGAAAATAAGGCCAATCGATCAATCGATGGATCATTGGTGTCCGCGTGCATAATCCGTTCAAAGAGATAGAAAGAGAAATATGTCGAATCTAAAGAGTAAGAGTGGGAGGCGTGAATTGTAAGTGTACGTGTACGGCGCGTGCCAAAGCGAGCGGCGGTAATTAATACGAGGGGAGGTGAGCTCAATCGGGCCATGCTTAATTAGAATTGTCACTATCGCTCATCTGCGGAGTGCGCCGGTGGCGGCGGCGGCTTAAAGTCACCTTGCCAATCGAAGCGTGCCCTGACAAAACTGGACCGCTATCGCTTTTTGCCCACATGGACAGTTGAACACACGTGGCGCGCGCGCGTAGCACGAGCAAGCTGATATACGCGTCTCTTGTTACTCGGCGTACTTCCTGACAGGTAGCTAGCCAATCAGATATCATAGCGACGACCCACGATTTATTTCACTTATTTCTATAATACAAAAAACTATCATTTTCGAGATACAACTCAATAATAGGAAGAATCCTTGCGAGAATTAATACGTTTCCTGGTAGTTCTCCGGATGGGATACACCGGAAGTCCGCAATTCCAGTGTGTATTCTTCCGCATTTGTACTTGGTTATTAAGGGGACTCGGTATAATGAGTGCGTGTTGGTGCGTGATCTCCGTCAGTAATGGGCTTGAAATGCTCCGGTGGGAGCGAGTGGCACTCGCAGTTCATTAAGTGCGAGGCATTCTGACTCGAAAGCTTAATCAGCCCGATTAATCATGAATTTACTGAGCGGTGGTGAAGCCGTCGGGAAATTGCGGTGACTTCATTAAAGCCGGAAACTATTTGATATGATCGCTCGTGCAATTATTTAATTATTAAAAATTATATTTAGTATTACAAGTGTTTATGATTAAATGTTTTCAATGTACCAAATATAAGGGTGGCTTTTTTCTTGACCCCTTTTATAAAATATAGAAGGTCAAATTCGAGTAATAATTAAGGGTGGCTTTTTTTCTTGACCCTTCTGTAAAATGTAGAAGGTCAAATCGAAGGGATAATCGAGCAGGGATGTGCTCAGTTAAACACTGTACTTCTCTGGTGACTTATGGCACACTGTATCGAGGATTGCGGGCCTTCTACCTGCAAATTTACTCGTTCGCCTGGTTCGTGGAATGCCGTGGCGTTACCCGCTATCCCCGCAAACTGATACTGATAGTCCCACTCGATTATTTATCGCTCCTACACGCTCCACTCTCGATTACACTGATTCCCCAGTGAGCACTGGCGATGCCCAACCCCTGCCACGATCACTACATAATGCACGTGTATTTAAATTCATGAAAGGAACAACCCCATGCTTTCTCCAAAGAGTTCTTGAACACTTAACACGAGATTCTAGATCATAGGGAAGCTCGGAGCCACTCTTGTTCCTCTGTTGTTATAACACATAATGTATGCTAATTCGATAGAACCTCTTTCAAAGTCACGAAGATTATTTCCAACTTAACATTGCACCCTGCAAACTTGTGAATCTTCACATTGCACTGTTTTGAATTAAAAGTCCTGTTTTTATGGATGTTTGAATGATACGTGTTTTGAACACTTATAGTTTATGAGATTTTCGAAGGTCACTTGTGTCTAATAGCACTCTCTTTAGTTTCTTCAGGAAACAAGAGTCAATTAATGATAGGATGATGTTCGATGAAGCTTGCTAGTTTAATGAGAGAAAGATCAGAGAGCAGGATTGATTAATGGAATAGAAAATGGTAGAAATCCTTTTTCTTGCCAGCACTTTCGCGATATCCTTGTTCCAACTTCCTGTCGAAGTTCTTCCCAGTGAAATAGTTAATGCGAGTGCTACTTATCCGGCCGTTTGCGGTGCGCGCCGTGTGACAGATGACGTCTCTATCAACGTGACACGCGCTCGAAAAAGCACACACGCTTCGGTTCTCCGGGCACTGGGACGACGTTGCTTCTTTCACTGGATGATCGACGATCTCGCGGAAACTCATTAACATTTAACCGGTAATCAGGCTTCGATTGACGAGAGCGAGCCGACCGACAGGTGGCTGGGAAGGTTGCTTCGAGATCTCTCGATTCTCGATTCAGTGTCACCGTTTCCATGAATACCAGTTCTATCCAAGAGTTCGTCTCCACTGATTCCAACTATCACTGTCGACGTACATTTCGAATCATTCTATAACAATCCATTATTATTCATCTTATCAATCACTAACACATGAATTCTGAATAATAAACTCAAGAGTTCTTTGGCAAAGATAGATATGAATGACTATCGAGTAGAGTGTGACTTTCACAGGCGTAGTGAAGCCGGGATGAGAAGATTCATCCCGTGGATTACAGAAGAGGTTCCTCGCGCGCACCCACCGGTTCACTGACACGTGTACTCGCGCGTATCGCGACGGCAGTCCAACTAGAACAGGATTCCTTATCAGCTTGTTACGGATGCGAGGACATTGCCGGCAATTGGTTGCCGTTGGAGAAGATTCTTCGGTTTTAATGAAACGATCCGGAGAGTTCAAATCGATCCAGCTTTTCGTCCTTCTCTGAGAGGTTGTTGGTAGAGCGATGGAGTTCGAAGCGCGTCAAGCGGTTGCCGCGGGTACAGGTGCACTACAGGCTCACTCACAGGTGCAGCTCTGACTAGACTAAAGGCTTGAGAGCGTGCTCTTTCGAAGCAAGTACTCTAGGAGAAGAGAGTGAGAGAGCGAGAGAGGAGGAGAGAGGAGAGAAGAGGAGGCGCGAGGCTTCGATTGGTCCATGCTTCCCGCGAAAACGACCCGGCCAATCACCGTGACTGCCCGCCGTAATTGCCGGGTATCACGATTCACAAAAACGGGGGAGGGATGATGCCCTTTCGAAATTCCCCCTGAGGGAGGCTTACTCGCCTTTTTTATTGCCCCGCAACTGGTGCGAGTAGGGCCAACCAATTCCTGGGGGGGCATATTCTCTCTCCTTCGTCTCATCACGAATCATTTCGATCATTTCATCGATATTTACCAACTAATCAAATAATATTAAACTAATTCCCAACATGACAGAAATCAAACTCACCCAATTAAAAATCAATCAATCCGATAAAATTAGAATTCAAATTTAGATGGGTAATTTAAAATTCATAATTTATAATTAGCCAGAGATATTTTGTGGGAGCGGAGTGCTGGGGTCCGGTAGAAGGGAGCAAGTAACATTTGGAAAGAAGGGAGGAGAGGAAGGAAGGAGAAGGAGCGGAGAGTGTTACACGCTCGAGCGGGCGGAGGTAAGTGGTAGTGGCCGGTGGTGCGGAGTGGAAGGGGTGGGATGGGATGGGATGGAATGGGGGTGGGGTGGGGTGGGGGGGACAAGGTAAGGTATAAGGTGGAGGAGGGCCCCGCGACCTTTGACCCCCCTGGGAACCACGAAGGGCTCGAGGGCCGGCGGACGCGTCGAGAAAGAAGCTCGGGAATCCGGCGTGCCCACCCGCCCGAAATACACTGCCCTCATCATTGAATTAGCCCTACTTATGCTCGACAGTGTCCCATCTCTAATTCCTATGCCAACCATTCTCAAATCCCCATCTTTCTTCGGTTAACTTCGATCCAAGTAGTACGAGTCTATCATTACTCAGACGTTCGGATGCTCGAACGAATGTAGTTACATCGAGCTACCAGTTGGTGATAGAAAGTTGTAGTGTTTATTATTTAGAGAATGAGGTGTTAGTGATGAAAGTTGTATTGGAATTGATGGTGTATTTATTTAAAAGATACGAAGTGATTGGGTTAAACAAGATCGAAGGAAGTATAGTACAATACATCGAGTGCGAAGGCCTGGCAATCGTTCTCGCATCGCGTCATTATGGAAGATTGATGCGTTAACGGTACACGTGCGGACTGGCGAGTAAAACAACTGGTTTCTTTTTAAGCGCGACCGATACCACATAGGGTGGAGAAGAGATGCGAGGAGAGAGATGCTTAATGGCTGCTGGGCAGGAACAAAAGGAGCCGCGACACTAGGGACACTTAAAATTTGTATCAAAGGTCAATTTGCCGGTCGCCTTAGTACACGCATGCACGCATGCACGCATTCGCGCGCGCGCGGCCCTTTACCAACCATGACACTATTTCCACGGCAATGTATGCGCCTTCTTGTTGGCCAGCGACAACCCGTAAACCTCTCACCGAGGGATAAATCCTCCTTACTGTGAAACTCTCCTCTCGACCATCATTTAAACGCGGGATCACACACACACACACACACATGACCCTCTCTTCCGCATCGTAATTTCTTTCCGCCGAAGAAGCGCGAGTAACCCGGGAATTCTGGGGAGCTCGATGTTCTTCAGGAGCTTCTTGGAACTTTTGTGATACTTGTAAAGGAGTTCAAAGTGTTTCGGCAATCCTCGATAATATTGAAGGTTTCCAAGACATTGATTATTATTGGGAAGTATTAGAGAACACTGGGATATTATAAGGAACATGAGGTTTCAAAGGGAGAACATGAGGGATAGTTAGCTGAAATTTGGTGGATGTAAACTTTTAGCGAACATTGGCGTGGAAGTTGGGAGAAGGAAGGCTGTGGAATATTGGGGAGCACTGACCACACGGATCGGCTCTGGATTCTCACGCGGCATAAAGAGCAGCAGCACGTAGCTGCGCTCTCTCGCCCTCTCCCGATCGTCCTGGAGGCCCGTCTGGCTGGAGAGCGATATTTTTGTCGGCGCGCACCAGGATTTAAGGGGCAAGCAGGCGCAGAAAGCGCGCGAGCGTGTAATGGTGATTGAATGCGGCTAATGGTCGTCCCGTACGGGACTCACGGCCCTCCGAGATATACGTTATGACTCGGGCATAACATTTACCGGGTGGTAAACAGCCACGCATAAACCTCCGCTCGACTCCGCTCCGCTTGGCAAAGGAAACCCTCACACTGAGTCGAGGAGGATCCAACGCCGACCCAATTAACCGATCGCCCCTTTTTCGATCCACTACATGAATCTACTAACCACTGTCCTAGTTCTAATAAACCATCGGCAAAATCGATCTTTCAATCTTCAATGGCCTCAACAATCTTTAATTATTACTGAAGAAAAATCGTCTTTATTTTATTGAAAAAAATTCTACCATTATATCAAAAGAGTTCTTTAAAGAATCTAGATTTCAAACGATCATAATAAAAGGAAGACAGTAGAAACGTGCAAAAGGGTGTCGCCCTCTGAACAAACAGCTTGAAACGATACCACCGCGACAGATCGACCTAAGCAGCGTGAAGCTATAAATCAAAGGTGCGCCGCCTTGGAAAGGTAGAATGGTGCGAGTGCGAGTGCGAGCGATCTGTCGAGTCACACGGACGCGATTAAATTGTAGTCGATAAAGCTTCCACGGCTGGCATTAATAACAATTAGTCACAGCCGCCCTCGGAATCAACGATTAATGGCCGGCGATCCAACGAAATGGCAAACGACCAACTTTTCCATAAAAGACACACGATATCATACTAATACAAAACGTATGAAGAATCTGTGAGGCGAGTAATGTAAAGTTTACCGGTACGAATTCAGTAAATTTCAATCGGCTTGGATGTCAGTAGAGCCGTCAGTCGAATCGTCATGAGTGCCGTGACCCCGCCGGGCGAGATTGCGTGTGGTCCTTTCGGTTTATTAAGTCCACCCTCGGTCGAAGAGGCCCCGGGCGCCTTGGTGCCGCTCGTAAAAAGCGTTAAGAGGTTCGGCCGAATGAGATTACTGTATTAATGAAATTACCATAAACTCCTTGCGACTATTACCATCGAATATTCACCAAGCTACTGTCATCCCCCCCACCCAACCCTCAATCATCTATCACCTTCACAAGTAACTCTACACTCTCTTACATAATCAGATTGCTTCAACTTGATCCACGCACACCTTGCAACTATGTATACACTCAATAAACCTGCCAAGTCAAATGTCAGTGGGCCGTCAGTGGAATGACTCAATCGTTGTGGCTGGAGTGCGAGTGACTTCTTCCACTGACATTGAAGATCGTAAATTGGTGCGTCAGTATCATCATCACTGGATTGTAAGGAGAAGAGAGAAGGTAAGCGAGTGGTCAGCCACTGAGATTTCAAGCTCGAGCGAGTCTTGCTGGCGAATTAACGATATCAGAAGATAGAGTAGGAGGGGGTGGAAGAGGGGATGGAAGGGGGTCGAAGGATTGGAGGAGATAGGACTGGCAGGATCGAGATCGAGCGAGGAGAGGATCCAAGAAAAGGTGGTGGAGAGGAGGAGGAGGATGGTGGTAAGGGTGGAAAGATTGACCTGTGACCCGAGTCTCAGAAGAGAGGAGAGGAAAGGAGAGAAGAGGGTGGGGAAGGTCGAGGAGAGGGAGATTCTGATTCCTGAAATGCTCTCGCGCACCCTGTAATCACCAAGCGAGTCCTGGCCCCCGCCCTCTCCTCTCTCACTCACTCTCTCTCACTCTCTTCAAGATATCTATAATTTAAATCTCGCTCGGGCATAAGTGGCAGGAAATCATTGTAATTAATATGGCGTGCATCCACGTGCGTCCGCCCCGCAAATACCCCGCTCGTCCCCTGCGAGAGTCAATGTACAGGGAACAAGATCTCCCTTCGAAGAGATTGTCGCAACACACGTGGATGTCATCACTTTCTGTCCAAGTATTCATTTGTCAAATATGTGGTTGATTAAATTTCAAAATGCACAGATATAAGTATAACTTTGCTTGTTGTATTTTATTTACATCGTGTAGAAGACCCTTTATGGTTTTAGGGTTGGGTAAGAGTCTATTTTATTCGCAATAACTTGTTTAATTTAATAAGATAGTTGGAGGCAATTGAGAAACAATGTTGTTCGTTGTACGAAGAATAATGATCGGGCTGAATTTTCGATGAGAGAGACTGGTTGAGTGGTAATCAGTGTGGCTTCGGTTTTAAGAGGATGTAAGCCGAGCACGGATACAGGAGCTTACAAGAGCGACTGGAGTCGGTTTACGTCTCCGTTCACGATTACACAGATGACAGGCTCACTCCCGATCGGCCTGTGTGACGGACACTTAAAGAGAGCACTGTAATCGTAAACTGGCCGCCAGGATAATGTCCGGATTAAGTGAATGGCCCGAATCTCACCGATGTAACGGTATCGCAAAGTATGGCAACTGACATTTCCCCATCGATTTTCATCTTTCCAATAGTTTTACTTATACGAAACAAGAAGCACCAGTTCCAAATCTATCTTCGTGTGAAAATACAAACTGCTAACGCTAACTTGATCTTGTATTGATTTTTTAAAAAAATCCATCTTGAACTTTGCGATAGATAAAAGTCTCGCCGATCGAAAATAGTGTTCTACATTACATTTTTTTTTTTTATTGAGGGTGTTTTCACCCCAAGTGCGGCCTGCTTCCGAGGGCATCGGTGCAAGAGAAATTCACGAGAAGAAACAGTCCCCTCTGGCATCATCTGGCGCAGTTTAAGAGAAGCATTACCGCGTACTTTATGCTCGAAGGAAACGGCTCGGATTCGAGCCGAACGGCCGCACTTTTGCGCTGACTAATTTTACGACGTTTCGTGCGTGTACACGTCGGCCGCTTGACCTCTCTTCTTCTTCCTCCTCCACCGCCATATACTTTCTCGTTCTATCTTGCTGCCAACTTCTTTGCTCGTGCAAATATTCAACCCTGAACGATACCCTTTTACCTTGGCTACACCCGAATCGCTGTGAATTTGACCTAACTCCTGGTGAACGCATTCCTTCGATTGCTTTCCATAAAAGTAACCCAACCAACGCTTCTCTTGGTGGATAATCGAATCTCGTAAAAAGGTCGATTTCGTCTTCTCTTTCGATCACAGATTTATTTTTTTATAGATCTTTTTAACAGTCGAAAATATTCGCCCTCTTTTTCGAGGAAGATACGAAACACAAGCACGGAGAGAACATAACCGGAACCAAAGCGAATGATAGTAATCCTTGGAAGGGCAATTGTTAGGGATCTTGTTAAGAGCAGGTGGCCATGGAAGCATAAGCAGCTATTAAATAAGATTTTGGCTACAATGAAACTTTGTCGGGAAGCGAGGCGGTAATTGTCTTTAAATTACATAAGCGGAATCCCGGGAGGATTTCGATTGGAGAAACCGGTATACTTGGATGGTCGTCCTGTGTATAAGCGGGAGAGGAGAAGCACAGCCAGTGCCCGCCGGGTAAGGCAGTGTATGTGTGTTTAAGGAAGAGGAAGATGAAGATGACGATCGAAGATGGAAGTGCGGTCTGCTTGAACTTGGATGGTGAAATAAATGTAAGTACCAGATTCATGAGATACGTATTGACCAGGAAATTGGGTCAGGAAAGATCAGGCAACGGAAGAGATGTGTGTGGCGAGCTTGAAAGTGTATATGAAATGATGTTTCTGTACTTCGACCGTTGCTTCTCTTTCTAAGAGGAAGAAGTGCGAGAGAGCACTTTACGAGGGACATAAATCACGAGCGGTGCACGCGAGTGTGAGTGGGCGGAACCGTGCGGTACCGCAAGCGCGCACCATAAATTTGATACATGTTCATTGTGCTTCGCTTCAAGTTGGCGAAACGCTCGGTGGCCAGCCAGACTTTTCAGACCTCGTAAAAGTTTCGTGAAATCAACGCGATTCCGACAAACGGGCTCACAGGGAGTCTGAAACTCGTCACTTTCCATGAAAACCATCTCTTAACACATTCTTCTGTCACAAGTTATCTTTACAGCATCCTTTCACATATTCAAGGCAATTTTTTATTCTTTTACTTCCTTTTTATACAAAATATGTAATCAACAATGTGCGAAGGGCAATCGATTGTAACTTTTGCAGCGTAAAACCTCTCATTACTTCCTGGTGATCCAACAACTTTATTGCAATTTACTATACTGCAACCTTGATTGGTTCTACAAAAGGATGATCTCGAGTTAAAGTAAAAGAGCAATATCCGAAGCGAAGTAGCAAGCAGCAGGTGCTTGACCCGGGGACAATGAGATATATGCGTTGGCCGGGGGAATGCGGCTTAAGGCAACGCCATAAGGCAATTTCGTAACAAAGTTGCATCCACATGGGGCGATCGCTTATTTTCGGGGGAACAGCGGGGATTGGCTCGGTGCCTGAAAAGTAATTGCGAGATCCAAGATAGCACTGGCAGGTACGCAATTTGACCCTACACACCTGGTTTCTTACACATGAACTTCACTCGCAGCTCTTCATTCTTTTCTTTCTCTCTCTCCCTCTCTCTCTCTCTCTCTCTCTCTCTCTCTCTCTTGGAGCATTCAAAAGCAACTCTATCAACTCGATTTGATCAACGAACTAACTTGAATTGTCAATCTTTTTAATTCTCTTTGCAATCTTTGCCAACCGAGTGACACGAAAGTAATAATGCAACTTCGTGTACCGTTTCAAAATGATGTTGCGTAATGGAAATAAAGGATGGTGAATGCATGGGATTTCCAGATAGATGAAAACCCATCATTAGCCTGAGCCCTGGCAATTGAGATTTATGTGCGTGAGCGCAGACTCCGGCCTCTCGGTCCAAGGAGAATCCACGCGATTGTTGGATTATGCGGTCGCCTGCGCAGGGAGCTTTCCCCATAATCTCTCCGAGTGCATACGTGTCCCTGCAAGATTCCCGGAGGTGTCCAATTATGCAATAGATCACCGTTCCAGCCGTTCTCCGGTCTCACATGCTGGAGAGCGCGAGTGGACACTAAAATTCCCGGTCACGTCTTCGCCGAGGTGACTTTGTAACGCGTTGCCTCGTAAATCTCAGTCGCTTTGGACTTTCCGAGGGAACGGTAACAAATTAATCGATTCGAGATAAGTTGAAGCAAGTCTAGCTTGTAGAAGGTGCGATCAACTGGCCCGATGATCTTACGACTTTTCGTAGTCTGTCGGATACAACTGTCATTCCTCTTTTAAATGTACATAATAAAAACGAAAATACGTAAAAGCTTGGAGTCTTGCTTATTAAGATCTCAGATGTTAATGGTGTAATCCAGTAATTCCATTGGCCGAGCAGAATTATTCAAGGTGGAAAGAGGACGAGCAGAGACACTCGGCTTTAACAGGCATTTCATTTTAATACCTTCATAATTACTAGCGTAAACGGGTCTCGAGATCGGTTAAGCTTTGTAACACTCGAAAGTAAAACCGGCCTGCGGGCCGTTAGAAAAAAGTTACGATGCCAGCTGGAGAGAAGATGGAAGGATCCTTGCTTGGTCCAGTGATCTTAAACGCAAGAGCAATACTGGTGGCAAGGATCAATTTCGGCCTGCGATTCAATTACCTCTCGAAAAAGCTTGCTCCCACTTGGCGCACGCATACGCGCGCACCCAGCACGCGCGCTTCCGTGCATGAGAAATTGTTTCATCGGTCATTGTTTATGCATCCAATTATTGTGCCATTCGTTCACCGGGGGTGGCGAATCGCTTACAACAAATCAATTCACCCCCCGCGCTCTCCCCAGCGTCGAGAACACAGTGTCCCGCTGAGCGGACAATGTTTCGTGTCTCGCCAGAGGAGAGTTCAACTCCTGAAGGATACACGCTTGCTTTATATCCCTCCTGGCACCTCGTCCTTTCTTACAAACATGCTCATCAAACTTTCTCAGCCATACGGCAATTAGTACACGATCGTCTAACGAAAAAAAAAATATGTTCCACCCTCGTAAAAATTGTTTTTTCTAATTAAAAGCTTGGAAACTAGGAGTTTCTGCTATCTTGAGTGAACTCATCATAGGTGAAGATCGCTCCTAGGAATTAACGAGTAAACCCATCAGTTTAAAGTGTTGAGTTGACAGTGATAGCTACTACGGTAGTAGAAGAGAGTGGAGTCGCTCTCTAAATAAGAGGAGATCGTTACGTAAATAGGGAATGCTTGGGGGATCAGTAATCTGGGTAACAGAGATCGAGCCAGGTGAAACACACGAAAGGATGTAGACGTCGCCTCCCATTACCGATAACATCGCTGCCTCTACGTACACATCTGAGAGCAATTAAACGTTCCTCGATCCACTCGGGACGAGGTTTCCTTCGGCCTCGAAAGTTTCGGTCGATCGTTCGAGTGAGTGCCGAGAAAGCACACAGACGCACAGATACATGTAACACAGAGCAGAAAAGAGAGGGAAGATATGGCAAGCAAGGCGCTTAATCGTCGGCAATTAAATTTCATTAGCCGAGAACATTCCGCTGGCCAATCAACGGCACTTCTACCCGCGGCACGGGACTAATCGCCGCCTCGCTTCGATTGGAATAGAACAAAGGGGAAACGCGGGGAGCAGCCACGGCTGACTGAGCGTATACCGATACTACTGGCGATCGTAAAGCACCACCAGGCTTTATCGAGCCACGCTGACTTTGTCGCACACGTCCATTCCATTGCACTCTCGAGGTTTTCTTCTAGCAAGGAATGCCGGATAGACTCCAAGTGCACCGCGTTTCTTAATCAGTGTTAAGCCTGTTAATGAGCGGCTTAACGATTATGGGAAGCCGTAATGGGGAACACCTCGAGTAGATCCTCTCCTATACCAAGCCATCTCCTCTTCTCCACACTTGAGACTCGTCGATCTTCGTTGTGAAATTTTGTCCTCCGCTTTTATAGACTTTTTTATGATCTTATAAAACTAAATTGAATTACAAATCTAGTCTGGATTAATTAATTGAATACAGAAATAGCCTGCTTGGATGGGGACGTTGAAATTCCTGGGGTTAAGAGTATCGAAGATAGTACGATGATTTAAGAGGCATTGATTCAAGGAAGCCTGGTTGAGATATATGTTATTTGATGGTGCTGTGTGGATCATCCGGCTTCTAGTATTACAGGATCAAGCCGCTTCGACGGCGAGTGACGATCTCTAATCGAGATCTGGTGTACCATTATGGCCGAGATTCGAGCGCTTCTCTGAGCAAAGAAGAAGGACGCGTGGATTTCCGTTTCCATCGTGTCGAGCTCGGCGTTAAAGCCTGCATTTAAGTGGCGTCTCCCTCGCGGAGATAAGGCTTTAATGGCCTTAATGATCGTGCGTGTACAGGACACGCCGTGACTTTTCTTCTTTACGAGCCGCGGCCCACCGTTCCTCCGGGATCCTTCACTTTTTCACCCGGCTACTCTCACCTGGCTATGTGCTCCACCGACACTCCCGTAAATTCCACCCTTCTCCTCCTCCTCCTCCACCACTACCACCGACGCCGACGCCGCCGCCGCTGTTGGACGCTCCTGTCGAATTTATGCTGATCTCACTCTGGTTTATGCGTCGACTTTCCACGATCGCTGCCAAGCAACGATCCCGCTTCGATATCGCCGAGTGTCTCACTGATAATTAATTTCCATCATTAACACTTCGTTGACCGACCACTACCATTATACATTCGTATTCGTGTATTGCCTTATGCAATTGTTCTGACCTCCTTTAATGATCTCGCTAAGAATTTCTCTCACATTTCTTGATTCCACAGTAGGTAATAAATTTCGTGGAGTACTTAAAAGCTAAATATGCCGAGTGAGTCAACAAATAGAGGGAGTCCTTTAAAGGACACTGATAATACCAACCACTTTCGCAAGATGCCAAGTATAAAAAAGTGTTTCGTGTATAATTTAATTGGATACAATGAGAATAAAGTTACTGTGGATTTCTCTGGATGAAGGTATTGTTTTATTGGGGTTCGACGATGCGTTAAATGTCTCAGTGAATCGAGGACTTTGCTTTCCCAGTAAAGAGAATGATCGTTTCGAATCACTGAGAGAGATTCACAGCGTTGTAATGCAGGTGATTACTATGAGGAATTGTGAGTACGATCGAGAGCAACCGGTCGACTTAATCGGAGTCGAGAGCTTTCATACGCCCACGAGTTCGACCAAGCGAAATAAATTTTACGGCTGAGAGTGCTTGTGTGCGCGCGTTCGATTCGCTCTCTCTCGCCTGAAGGAGTCGTGCGTGCTTCATTATGTCGGAGGGAAGCGCTCGCGGCACCGACAATAAAATAATTAACGAGAATCGCGCCATGAGCTTTGGCGAATCGATCACGCGGCCGAGCAGACATTTTTACCCCTCACAGTTCACGCGGCACGGCTTCGTAGCAACTAATTAGCATGATAATTAAGCGGCGCCCCGTCCACCACGTGTTCCACTGGAGCTCTCTGGGGTCAAGCTGTCGACCCTTCTACTACTCTTCCATGCTGCTCCAGGTCCGAACCAATCACGTTAAAAGATCGAAATCAACTCTCCCATTGGTGTACTCTTTATTTTTTATCTTCCAATTTTATTACTCTCATTAAACATTCGGAATACTTTAATAATTAGTATTTTATCGAAGTCCGATTCCGTTGAAAACATTTCGAATCGAGTGAATAATAAAAGTTAACTTCCACAGGCATTAAATGGCTTTGTTAATACGCCTGTAAGGAATAAGCTCTACTTATTGGCTAATAACTGGATTTCAATACGAAGATTTTATTCCTTAGTGGATAAGGGATTATAAGGGATTGGTTGAAAATGTAAGAGTCCCCAGAGAAAACAAGCGCTCCTTATCATCCGATTAATCCGCTCGGCAAGGTGATTGTAAATGTATTTCATTGACTGTAAGTTTGGTAAACTGTCGTTTTATCCATAAGCGGCTGACCGGTCACTCCCGCAGCAATATCCAAGCGGAGCTTGGTAACCAGCTCGTAACTTGTATCCTCCCCGAAGGCCGGCAGCAGCACCACGATGAAGCCATTAATTGGTACATTAATTCTGAATCACGGAATGCGGGAACAGCTCTTTCCCACTTTTAACTGGCCGCCTTCCTCTCTCGGCAGCTTCTGCCCCTGGGGCCGATTAAGGGCCAATGTATGCACCGTCGCGACGCCCCCCACCCCCACTCCTGTCGACCAACTGTTCAGGAGTCTCTATGCAAATGACGCTAATCACTGGAGAATGATTAGCCGAGTGTGAACGAGATGATGATTCGTGGAGAAGGATATAAAAATGGTAGAATGATCGGATGTGAGAGAAACTATGTAGAGGGTGAAACTGGTAAGGTCTCGTTACCTCCGACTGGTGTAACTCGAGAACTCGCTTCCCAGTCGAGATCGCCGAAGCCACGTCGAAAGAGGAAGGGGAAGAGGGTAGAGAACCTCGCCAATTTCTCCGTCGAAAACCTTTTCGCGGCGAGAAACAAAAAGGAGTTAATTCGAGGCTTTAAAACCTCCCCGAGGACGTTCCTGTTCCCACGACTCTCTTCTCCGATCCGCGACCTCGCCACGCGAAGAACTTCCCTTTGGCGAAATCGACATAGTTTCCTTCTGATTCTTATCGAAGGTATTCCTAGCAACCAATCGCATTGACTCTTTCTTAGAAAATAATTAGCTGGAGTCGTTTTAATATTACAATCGTGTCTAAGAGAAATAATGTTAGTACTGCTTTTGCTGTGATGTGACTGTGAAAAGACGGTCCCACGCCGATTCCGGATCCATTAACGATTTAACGAAGTCATTCGAGAGGCTTTCTAATGCTTCTCTCGAATGTTATTTCCTCTTGCAAGTTGTCCGCTCGTCGCTCTTTCGTTCCCGTGATAACTCTATTAGCCGCGGGCGAGAAATGTCGAGGGCTTGGTTCAGTCCTGACAGTACGGGACTTTGTACTGTGTGAACTCATCATTGGATAGTTTCAACGAAATAAATATCATTGAATATTAAAATTTATTTCTATTACTAAACCCTATCTTTTAATAGTCTAATAAAATTTTCCACACTTTTTAAAGTATATACTTTAACTTTACAAGGTATTATTAAAGAGGCAAGTGTTGGTAGTAGCAGGGAAAAGTGAGGAAGCCAGGAGTTAATCGTAAATCACGAGCGCTCGTCTTTCGGCTTAACACTAAGGAGTATCCAGCGTATAAACGAGCATAAGCTATAAGAGGGATGCGAAGGCGGCAGTGATGCATCGCTGCGAGCTTGCCATTGTCTCTCCTGCTAAGTTCACGGCGATGCAGCAGCCCACCGAGAGCCGAGCCTCTTCCTCGTATTAATTACAACGTTCTCCTAGTTCTCCGCTCGAGCACACACACACACATACACACAATCTTCTTTCCCGGAAGGAAACCAGCTCGTCAACTACCGACTTGTTCGAGCTTCTTAAGGAACCAGCCATTTCCAAAGCCATGGCTACTTAGTGCGATGAGTTCGCATCGCCGATTGCTAACTCAACCTCTTTAAATCATTCTATTCTAACATTCTCGAATAGAGCAATGATCGTTTAAGAGTAGATTAAATGATCGATGTGTTTCAACTCACCGCTTGGAGCCTGTCTGCAAAGCCTGGCGAACATCGTCTAGCTTGTCCCGGATCGTCCAGCTGCAAATTAGTATAATTATTACAAGGCTTCCTTTCGTACCAAGCATTATGAGTTGTAGTAATAACATACTGTCCGCTAGCTATTTCCATGATTGAGTGCAAAGAATGTCGGCATTTAAGTTTCAATAGACTTCGCCAACAGAGATCGTTTTCACAATTTCGTTTTTTTTTTTTCTTCTGTCAAATAATTGCAGATGTTGACGCTTGTAGTAGCAAGCGAGAGCTCGCAATCAGTTAGTAAAATGTGAATTAACCAGATGGAAAATGGAAATGGTTATCTGTCAAAGTTAATTCATGCTTGGTAAATGTTTGATTGCAGTCTAAGAATAATTGGTAATGTTTAAGATTCAGTGACAGGTGATGCATAGTTAAGCGTGGCGTTCGATAATCGTCGAAGGATCATTTTGCCATCTAATTGTCTCATCTAAAAGTCAGTAGAGTCGAGTGTGGCCGAAAGGGGAGGAGATTGGTTAGTAAAAAAGGTCGTAGCGAGGTTGTCGCCTAATGACGAGCCACAGGAGGTAAATGAAAAGTGCAAAAGGATGCGTGACGAAGCGGCTAGGATGCCGATTTGTCTAGCCTTTTCCGTCGGCGCAATAAATTTTCATCAGTTTCATCGGAATTTCCGATGGAACAAGCCCGCTGGGAGGTATCCGTCAGCAGCTGCTTGCTAGGATTCGCAAAGGAGTTGTCAGGCTTCCCAACGAGATCCTTTGCAATTCACCGACCACCACGTCAAAAACATCTGATGGATCATTCGAGGTCATCGAGTCATCGAGCAATTATACTTGCACATCGCAACACTTCTCTCCTACCAAGATTTCTCCTCAATTTCTTAAGAAATTCTTGTTAGCTTTATAACTATCTTTAAAGAAAAGAGAAGGAAAGAGAATTTGCACGACGATGATTCGCATTACACTCCAAAGCAAAAGTCTCGAATCTGGCACATACCGGTTGTATTCTCCGGACCAAGGAACAACCCACGCGCTGACTAGCTTCCACCGAACCGGGCGTGTTTTGTTCGGCATAATTAGCCCCGGTGGATACAGCCATTAATTAGTATCGCTAATTATGTGGAACAACGCCGAGGGAATACTGCCGACGAAGCAAGCGCGCGAGAAGGGCCCCGAAGGAGGGATAAAGAGAATCCCGGACTACCAACTTGGTTTACCCTATTTGTCCAGCATAAATAACAGATTAATGCGAAGATATGGTGGCTTATGCAAATGCGGGTTCAAAGTTTATTGCATCTAATTAACCATATTAACCAAGGCTCCGATTTTAATGGGGCCAATCAACCGGATTCCGTATCCGGATTCCATCGAGGATTCTACCATCGATATAAGAACCGGCCGATTCCTCGATCGAAAAAGAGGGCCAACGATTCGAGGAGCGATTGATAGTCTTCGAGTGACGGGAGCAATGGCGATTACAGGTGGAATTATGTAAACTTGTCGGACGTTAATCGGCTGATGGCCTCGTGCGCGCGCGGACGTAATACGACGTCTTGATGGACGAGCGGTTGGCCGGAAGTGGCCAGCCAGGTGAAAAAAGCTGGCATTTAGGCTGGTAGAAGGCACCCTGCCAAGAAGACGCGTCTCTCCACTGGCAGGGATGGCAGGGCTGAAAGCAGGTTAGCCCGACACAGAAACTCAACACACACACACACACACACACACACACACACACTCGCAACGGACTACTGGACTCTTTGACATAACCAGTTCGGAGCTGCGGGCAAGGACGCCCTCCAGCTTCTTCCTCTCTTTCTCTCAGCCTTTCTTTCCTTTATCTTCTGACTCTGTCGCCTTTCAGACACAATCAGCCGGTGCCTGACCATCTCAATATGTCAGGATCGACTGCTGCCACTTGGAAATCAATGTTTCCCATGAATACTTCGCCGCCTCCAGTACACAACTCTTCAACCTACTGGAGATACCTCTTTTGGAATTGTCTTGGGAAAGCTTGGTATTCGATTGTATAATTAAAACAGATATATATGTTCCTTCTCATTTAAAAGTACTAATACTGGGAATGCTGATCTAACGGTACGCTTGTACTGCCAGGAGAGATACAAGGGTGGTCCAAATGTCGACTGTCACGTGGCTGCTGCCCTGTCAGATTGAAATCTCGACAGTCAGCACTGTCTCCTGCTTCGCCGGCCAACCGGCCAGCTTGTAAACGCATCGGGAAACGTTTCGGTGACCTTTGAAACCCGTGTATGTTCCGTGACAACGAACACACCGCGCTGTGGACCGCTGGGGATGCTGGATGCTGAACATGGACACAAGCTGCGTGTAGCTAAATCGTTTTAATTGAGTAATATTCATGCCGGTTGCTGTGGAGGTACACGGTGCCTTTTTGAAAAAAAAAAAGAAACCTGAATCGCATAGTCAAGCTTACTTCCGCCTCGATTACTGCTCCATTAATTACAATTAATCAGTTGCCACTAGGCGCCCGGCGCTATTATGCGAATCTATTTATCACGCTAGCTTGCCAAGACGCGAGTGCAATCATCCTAGCATAGGAGTCGATGGATTTAATTGTACAGTTAAGAATAAAAAGAATGGTAAAGAGAAAATCATGATCGATAACTTTGTCTTTGAAACTTTGAATATTCAGAAGTCCGGCAAACGGACATGAATAATTTAAGAGAGAGCAACTAGACAATGCTCCTAGAAGAAGGTGTCGGAATATCCAAGTCAGAGGCCACAAAGGAAAGACGAGCGAAAGCGTGACCACCCTCCACGTACGAATGGTAAGCGGATACGAGCGACCGGACACCGGATACTGCGGTTCGTTACCCCTCACATCTCTCGGACCGGAAATCATTCTTTGCTCTGGCGAGGTAAACGCCCGGCGAACTTTCCGCCCGGGGCGCACGAGGAAGGAGAAAGAGAAAGAGAAAGAGAAAAAGGCTGAGGGAGACTGCAACCGTTAATGATCGCCGCTCGAAGATATCCATGGTGAAAGAGGTTGAGCCGCTGGTTGGCTGCTGGTCACATCACGTCTTTCCATGGTTCGACGTCCCCCGGGGAGCACGGGATACCCGTATTTACACGCGTGCCTATCCATGGAAAAACTAGTTCGGGGTTTAGTGAAGCACTTCTTGGTAGGCAAGCATATACCGCGCAAGGGGAAACGACAGTATTCCGCTATAGCATTGCTACGCTATCCTATTGAATTAATTCTAAGTTATCTCTCGGCATGTGGGGAGGAAAGTTGTAATGACTATAATAATACTTCTCAATGATCTCGTCAAGTTTCAAAGTTAGAAATAGCTTGAATTTTAATCATTGAGAATTTCTATAACAAGTTGTCGATGCAAAGGCAAATGATTCAACCTTTACATTTATCTAGGTCGAATGGAAGACAATGCTAAGATATAAATTGTATCCGAGGCTTCTTTTTAAGTAGCGGTGAAAGAAGGTCCTGAAAAAGGATGGTAGCATCTGCATCCGACTTTGTGGAGGTGCTGCGGTGCCGGCAGTGGCAGGAAGGAGCAACAGATATCGGCGTGCTTCGGAAAACATTCAAAGACGAAATGGAGCTGGCTGGTAGAAAGAGAGGAGAGAGAGAACCGGATCAGGCTGCTGTCTCGGCCGAAATCTCGGACCACTAGCAGGGGACAGTCCCTCGTAAATTTCTCGGTTGACGCCTTTCAGGTGGAATCCGACGCTGGCCAATTTACGATCGCTCGCCCGAGAAGGACGTGGGAAGAAGAGCGGAGGTCGAGCGGAGCAACGAAGAGGAAGCAGAGCAGAGTCTTGTGACAAACAGCAGAAATCGAACCCCTTTCGCTCGATCTCTTTCCACCACTCTTCCTTCAACATCACCCACTGTGATTCGAGGGTGGACTTTTGTAAGTTTGTCCTTGCAATCGTTAGGTAGCCAGCATGGGAAATCGGGATACATACGCTTCTACTTAGAAAATTGTCAGCTGTCGGATTGTAAGGATCGATAAGACTGTCGTTGTTGGTACTCCTGCTTGTTAAGGAACTCTCTCTCTCTCTCTCTCTCTCTCTCTCTCTCTCTCTCTCTCTCTCTCTCTCTCTCTCTCTCTCTCTCTCTCTCTCTCTTAGTACTTCGACCGCCTGTCGATCTCCGTCCGATGTCGACTGGCCTGTCGTCGAAGGCGCGAAGACATGCCTGCCAGCATCGAGGTCCACGACCCCCCGTGTGAACCTACGAGTCTCTTCTATGGTGGCACAAATGCCAGAATTGTATCGAAAACAGATGGAAAGAAGATATTCATAAAAGAATGAATGAAATCAAAAACCAAAGGCGAAGCTTAAACTTTCTATTTTCGTCCTTCGTATATCCTTTCACCTTCCTATTTTCTTAAGTAGAAAACACTAATACCATATTACTCGGTTCGAAAGGTAAGCTGTAAAGAGAGTCACGAAGAGATGGGCTTTTCCATTAGTGGAATAACTCGTCGATTTTGCGCGTGATTGGCGATGATGTTCGATAACTATATTCCTATTGGATGGACGTGGCGATAGCAAAGAGGCATCGTTGTCCACGCGTACTTTGCGCCGGGGAGCGATGGGATATAAAGGATGCACAATGGCCGAGGATACGCAGACTGTCCTCTGGTCGAGGCAGGAGTGCCTGGTTATTATGGTGGCGCGGCTCCCCGCAGGAAAAAGAGCCGCTCGAATGTAATCAGGCGCATTCATCCTGCCACTCACTCGGCTTGTATGCTTAGAAGGTGGCCTCCGCTGGCGCGGGCGTGTTTACCAGCTGTACTGACCCGGCACAATAATGCCATTGCGGGGATTCAATAGGCACCGAGCTTGACAGCGACTCACCTTGGCCTTCATCCACTAATGAGCCGCTTCTAATCAGGCATAACACGATAAATGAGCTACTTTTCCTCCTGAACGAACTTGAATACAGGATTAAATCTGAATCAGAATCGATTTATATGTATTCACGAGTCTATCGGAAAAGGAAGCTCACGGAAAACTTAGGATCTTAACAAGAAATATAATAAAATATTTTATATAGTACATGACAGATAGTTTCTTCCGTTATATCGATCGATATTTATTACCCGTTCTTGAATATACAAAGTCCTGGTTGAACCTGTTCTCAGGAAAAGTCACACTGAGTGTTAATCAAACTAGTAATTAATCTCGGTGGAGGATGATACGTAATCGCATAGAAGTAAAAGGAGGAGGTGAATTTTTTAAAGGTCAAAGTTACCGTTAGAAAATGGTGATTTTCTGTGACGGTCTCCTGAAATAATCTTCGAAGGGATTCGTAAGGAGTGTTACGATATTGTGAACGAGCGATAAAGAAAAGATAGGCCAAGCAATCGTGTCTTGCATTGGCTTATCACTGGCGAACGGTAAACTCTTATCTCATCAGGATCCTCAAGAGATGTTTACGATTCCTTGAAGAAGAAGCAAAGGCAAGTTGCAGGATGGCTCGTTATTGAGATAACTGAGAGCATAGGAGGCCAGACTGTAATTAACTCCGGGTAATACACGCAGAAGCATAATTACCCGTCCGTGGGTCCGACTGTTCGGACGTTGAGACTCGCGCGATTAGCACATACTTCATTGACCGTTCCCTTGCTAATAATAGCTATTATTAAAAAATACCGAGTACAGAACTCTCCAACAACCCAAGGAACCCAAAGTTTTTCGCATTGCCTTTTAGTATTCGACTAATTGGGGCCAGCCAATATTACACATGTGAAGTCGACGCCAGCCTTGATTTTCCCTGACGTTAATTCAGCCAATGATTGCACTCACCGAACCGCTTCGGGCCACTGGCCCACTTTGAGAGTGCATCTCAAGTGGGAATCTTAAACTCGCAGAAACGATGTTACTTCCATGAAAATCAACCGAAGTGAGAACCATAAGAGAAAGCTTGAGCCGTTGCCGCCGCTGGGGGAGAAGTCGACTCCGATTCTCCTGTCGATCTTATTTCAAGTACATATTGATATCGCGAAAGAATAGTAAGTTAATCCGGCAATTGACAGGGCTATTTAATAAGGCATCATTGATCAATCGCCGTTGGATACTAGTATCATACAAGTGAGTCAGAGGTACCAGTTCCTACTTGTCGATCTATGATTAATCGCTTGGCGTATCGAGAACGAGATCACCGCGTCGACTAGATCCGATTGCACGGAGAGCCGGACCATGTAGCCCAGAGCGACTCGGATTATTAAACACAGGATACCTTCCAGAAATGCTCTCATAGAGATCGGATCGTTTTTCACATCGAGCAGAATGAGATCGAGGCGAAATCTGTATCGGAACCGTCACGCTCCACGCGTCCGAGCCAAGAAAATCTCTCTCGATGATGATCCTCTAGCGATATTCTATGTACAATGACTCACAAAATCGTTTTCAGTTACTAACTCGAGTTTGACACGGCTCAACCATGAAACTTATTGTCAATTCTATACTATGCCTACAAAAACCAAGGTGAAAAGATTGATTTTCACTTTGAAAGGTAGAAAAAGGACTATTCATAGAATCTTCAAGTATGAAGTATTTCTAAACGAGTATATAAGTCGGCTATCTTTGTCGGCGGCGTTCTGGCGCCGGTAGAACAGTAAAAAGGGATGGTTAATTGATGCTGTTAAATACGTACACGCGCGAATCATTGAACGTGCACGTACGCACGCACGCCCGTGAAACAAGCAGTATTCCGAGCCGTATCGGTCACGTGGCCGAGTGTTCTAACGGTTGTTAGACAGTTGTTAGAGTGCGGCATGCGGGCGCGAGCGCGCGCGCGCGTGTGCCAACCACCTTTGGAAATTAACGAGGAGCGATTTAGTAGTTGCTCTGGATAATCCTAGCACCTTTTTTCGGAGGCTCCTAATGCCGCATGTAATTAGGAATTACTCGGCGATCGGCTACGCTACGGAGTCGAACGATCGATGACTCGATGACTGGTCGAGTTTGATCGGACGAGCGAAACCGCACACGCCGCCGCCGTCGCTCGAGTAGATCTTCGAAGAAGAGGAGGAGAAAATAAATATTCCAGTCGAAACTCGGAAACACTGGCGCAGACAGACTCGCTTACTCTTTCACTCGTTGCTAGTAAAGAGAAGATTCTATCGGGCGCTCGTCCGACCGATACGTGCCTCGGACGAAGTGGCTACGAACTACGTGTACCACCTCGGAAGGTATCATATAGGGTGTACAGTAAGTAAACCGTAATATTTAAAACAATTTTAATTCCCACCAGTAAGATTATTGTTTCATTCTATCGACTATTAAATAATCTACAATCTATAAATCGTATAATGAATTCTATATTATAAAAATTAATAATTGCCCGAGTGCTCTCAAATCACTGACAAACAAAACTCCAGAAAATTCCCACCGCGTACATTGTATTCGAGAAAGATGGGCTTTCGAATTCAACGCACAGCCGTCGCGTGGCACGTGTGTGCACATGGCATAAGATGATCGTGGAGAGTTGAAACATGCTCTCCCGAAACGCTTAGAGGCGAGGAAGGAAAGGACACAAGGAAATTTCACTGGCTGCGTTGGTCGGCTTGTGAGAGATCCTGGCGAGATCTCTGAGCGGTGAGGTGAGTGGCTGTGTGTGACAATGGACCAAGAGAAGAGAGAGAGAGTGCGTAGAGAGAAAGAGGGAGAGAGAGAGAGAGTGGCGAGAGGAATCCTCTCTGAAGTAGAGAAGAAGGGAGCGAGAGAGAAGGAGGAAGCGAGTCACGCTCGCGTCATCACGAATGCTGCCGGCATTCACGACCCTCGTCACCTCACCCCTCGGCCGGGCTAGCCCTTAACCACCAAGACGATGCATCCAGTCACTTTCCATCCCAGCTTCAAGGCACCCCGACCACCGAGAGCCACACATTGCTACATTGCTTGCTACACGTGCTAACCTCCGACCAACCACGGAGAGAGCCAGCAGAAGCAACACACAGAGAGAGGGAGAACTCGCTTCTTGGTCCTACGACTGCTAAAGCCACTGTCTGACTATCACTGTCCGACACTACTGACACAGAGGCTCACCGCTTCACGCAACCAAGTGAAATTTATGTAAGATGGTACCAGGAAAATGGGGCATTCTTTTTTTCAGAGATTGTAGATGGAATGTTTGAATAGTCTGATTTGTACGTGAGATGGAATTAAAGAGATAGAGAAGAGTATGTGGTAGATTGAGAGGATATTTTGAGGGTTTGAAGATTGGTGTTGGTAGAGAGGTGGGGTTTTATGGTTGGTAGTGTAAATGTAAGCCGGGGAGTGAGAAAAATCAGGAGTGGCTAAGATCTGGCAACTCTGGATCTTGTGTGGATCCAGCGCGGCGAAACACGAGGCAAAGCTCGCGGATGATTCCCGGGGCTCCTCTCTTCACAGGCAGCGCGCAGAGAGCTCCGGTCGATCTCCCTCATTAACATTCGACTCTTTGTCTCTGTCGTCGTCGTGGTCGTCCTACTCCGTAAGGTCGTCCCGGTCGTACCCGAGAGAGATCCTCTCTCGGCTTCTTCTCCTCGGCGAGGCTTCCTCTCGCGTCCTTCTTATTTCCCCGACCGGTCGACTTTTAGTAGCCCTCGACTCTTCGTGCCTTCTTCTTCCTTCGGAGCCTCCTCCTTTCGTCTACACCTCTTTCTCCCTTTATCTTCTTCTTCTCAGCTTCGCCTTCTCTTCGTTCGTCTCGCAGCCACTTTTTTCCTCCTCGAGCCGAAGGTGGCCGCTGCCAAGGTGGAAGAAATCGGCAGGGCGCGAGCGCGGGAACTTCTTCGGGCGTTAAATGCCATCTAGAGAGGCGAAAAAAGTCATGCGCCCGAGAGAATCCTCGCTGTATGATGTGGAATCATCTTTCTCGAAGGTGTGCGCGTATCCGTGTGCGTGTCTCTCTCTCTCTCTCTTCCACGTGTGTATATGAGGACGCCGACTCCGCCCGGCCACTGTCGATCCGTCGTGTAACTTGATAAACAAGTTTACTTGGAGAAGCCAGTATCTTATATACACTCCTACACTGGGTGTCCCGAGCAGACTGAATACTAATTGCGGGACGTGCATCGCGAAACAAAGCCTTCGAGGCATTGCCCCTTGCGATCGTGCCCTCTGCATCCTGGACACTCTCTCCGAGCGATCCCTCTCATGAGTCAAGCCGGTCCCAAATACAGACTGCATTTAACCACTCCTGTGTCATTCATTTTAAACAGGCATTCTTCAAATCGCCTAGCAAGCCTGTCCATTGCGAAAGCAGTTGCTACATCGATTTATCTTAACCCGCAGAGAATAGCTCTTTCGTCATCAAGTCACTTTAATAAACTCGAATTATTAACTGAATTAATTTTAATACTCAATTCTTCTCAAACTTTTTAACTCGAATCTCTCTGAAGAGAGTATGAAAGAAAGGACAAGTTCTTTAGAAGAGTTCTTCACATTTTCGGATTGGGAGACCAGTAGTCAGCGGGTGGTGGCAGTTGTGATTGGGTGAGTAGCCGGCGATAAGGAGGTGAGAGGGCCGGCGAGCAGAATAATGCCGGGTATGCAGGCACGAGGCGTGCCAGATGAGATAGGGCTGCTGCCGGGTGAGGAGGGTCCAGAAGTGCGGAGTGCTCCATTCGAACCAAGTACTTTTCTGTCAAGGATTAGGCGCTCCTTTCCGGCGCTCGGTCCCATGACTTTCTACCTTTTACTCGCCGATGATTTCCTTTTCTCTCGCGCGGCATATCGACACTTCATCCTAAATTATAGGCTACTTTTCCAAAGGTGCGCTTGTAAGGTTTCCTTAAACTGCTGGTGGAAGTAGGTAAAATGGTGAAAGTTCTCTATGGATATCGTGCGATCTCTGTGCGGTTATCCTTCATCCATAAATCCTACTTCGCCTGATGACTTACTGCGCCTACCTGGCAACATCCACCCACACTGGCACCCGGGCTTTAAACAATGTCTCACTTGAAACACGCCGCTGACCTATAGAAACTCTCCATCGTGTAGTTCCAGGAACATTCACAGAAGTCTTGGAAAAAATGGTCGTTTATGAAAAGAGATCCAACCGAAGAATATTCAGGGTTCTTCTTCTTATTTGTCTGTCCATTTTCCAAGGGATGCAATTGGAATGTACTGCTAAGTTCCGACAGGCTTACAAGCGATAGCTTATCTATAAAGTGAAATGCGTGTGCGCACCACACACACACAGGACACACAAACATAGACCGTCAGTTCTGTTCCATCTGTCTCTATCGCAGAGTTCATCGCGTCCGGCATCACGAAGCTTGCGTGGATGCAGATCCCATTATGGCAGTACGATTGCCCTCTTTTTTGTCAGCGGAGAGCTGCTAAAACCCTTCACGCATCTCCCATGTCACTAACTGCACTTCCAGACATTCTAGGCACACTCGATCCCATAACAGGATGCCGCACTCTCCGGCATGAATTCCTTATCACTGATTATGCGCTTCAATTTCCTCCGAGAGAGCAACTCCTCGTCTTTTTGCCCCGGTAGCAATGATGAAGTTCCTGCCATTAGAAATCACCACTGATATTTATAGTACTCAAGCATCCTTGGTTAATCCAGTTTGCCTCTTCGACTTCGCATGTTTTCTATACTCCAATTCGTAGACTGTGTGCTCTTTGGTGGCAGTCGAGCGTGGGATTGATCGGTCAAGCACGTTTGCGCTCGAACCATCGATTGTTGATGCCTTCTTTTTTTAATAAGTCACACCATTCTGTCAGCAGTTACCACTAAAGGCGGGCTTGCAATTTACTAGCTAGTTATTACGGTCGTTACGACACCTACATTGTTCACAGGTCGTCGATCTAGTAGATCTTTCATGGTGGAGACGAGATCGCTTCTTATCATCCTCCGCATACATATACATACACATACACACAGACACTGTGGTTCTGTGGTTTTCTCATCGAAGAGGCTAACTCCTTTTCTTCTCTCTAATATCATCTATTATGGTACACGAGCCGCTCGATGACTACCCTTAATACAAACTACCTGTACTTAGCAGCTCTTCCTTATCAGAGATTCGCTTGGATCCAACGTAAACACGCTTTCCGCCTTGGGGGGAGCAGCTTTCCCCGTGAAATGCCCTAGCAATTGCATGGACACTGGATCGGCCGCTAGTTATAAGGCGAACCTTCTCCAGTGCTACGTGGCCTGGTTCGGTATAACTTCCGCGTATGCGTCGGGCTACGTGGTTACATGGCAAAAAGGCGTGATCCTGCTTGCAATTTGCAACGCGTTACATGTGGCTCCGCTCGCGAGCGAGCGAGCGCGCGCGCGCGCGCACACACCCTCCTACGTGGATCGCAGAGATCGGCCATACCTGCTTTGGAGAACGTCTCCGACTAGCAGACGAGATCTTCTCGTTCTCATTTCTCTTTTTCGATTCGACTTATTATTGGGATTATATTCTCGCACTCTTCGAGGGCCTACGAACACTTCGTTTCTCGTGTGTGGGTGTAATGTGGGCACATGTTGGATTACCATTGTAAATATTACATTGTTTGATAGTGTAGTTTGGAAGGATGTGTATCTTTAAGAAGTGATTGGTTAGCAATGAAAAGAGGAAATATGGATGATAATTTTAAGGGAAAGAGGAATGTAAAATGTCAATATATCACTCAATGTCAATCAACGGAACAGGAAAGTGAATCTCTCGAGTACAAGAGTTCCTTTCTCATGATTCCTTAATAAGTCTGGCAGCGGGATTGTCCGCGCGGCGCTCGGCCAATAATTTATACGGCTTATTAATTGATTATATTCAGGCGCGATGAATGCCCGATGATAAATCGGCCCTCACCGCGCGCCGTTGGGGAACAGGAATCCACTGGTCATACGTGCATAAATTACTACGACTGATAACGATGCCCACGCGCGCTCGCGCGCCGTCCCTCATACAAAGCAGTCCCTCTCCTCCTCTCCCCGACCCCGCCGCAGCTTCCCACTGACTGTCGAGAAGTCCTGTTGGACGTCCGCGAGCTTATTTTATACCCAGCGCATTAGAACGAGCGAATAAATTTCGAGACTTGACCGTTCGACGCTTGGAATGAACGGTTCCTAACTGATGACTCAATGTGGACCAAATTGAATTATTAATTAATTACAATTTAAAGATCGTACGTTTCAAGTAGGTACGAGAATTTGAAGTATAAAAATAGAGTGGCAGAATAATGAGAATACGAGTGAATTGTTCATGAGTCAATAAAGAAGGCAGAGAAAAGGGAGTAGAGGAAATCTTGGAGGATTCATTGTCGAGCAAGTCGATTTGAAGCCGATAATCGGGCAAGTACGTGCACGAAAGATAACCGGAGGCGATCGGCGAGCACGCGCGTGCAGGTTGCACCGTTGAAATCACTGAATCCTCGGATCAACCGTTGTACACTATGGACCCGAGGAATTAGATGGAGATACGCCCGGCAGATGCATGCTCGAGATTAGCCCAATAGGCGAGGCTCCATGCCGATAAAGCGCTACGAACAAATCCCTCGGTAACAAGTGCATCGTCTGGTTCTCTACGAAAGTGCGCAGGAAGACTTGATAATTAAAACCGGGAAACGTCATTCTGCCACTTTGTTAAATGCTAGTTCATTCCCATTGGCCAGGAACGCCGAGGGAACGCGACAGCGCTAATTGGAGTTATCAGCTTACATATAAGGACGCGTATGCAAAGCAGAGAGAAGGTATCATGGGATGAAATGATCCGAGACATGGACCAGGAAGACATCAGACTGGTTTATCTTACTTATACCGAACTGAAATCGCCACGGGCTATTTAGCAAGCAATTATTAACCAACAGTTAATGCGGGCCCGTCTCAGAAACGCATCAACTTTGTTGAAGATATAATTTCCACAAAGTAAAGATAGCCGGATGTACACGTCGACGGAATAACTTTCTTAGGTGCTTATTACTCTGTGCTCGAAAGCAAGTGGGTAAAACTCAATGTCTTCATTAGAACTGTAATAATTGTGTCAGGAAAAACACGAAGCTAAGAAAACAAGAGCAGGCTAGTCTAGTTTAAGATAACTGTCGTGAATCCCTAGTGCCGAGAGTGGTTTAAAACTCGATCTGACAGTAAGAAAAGGACTTACTTGAGTGCCACCCGTTAGAGCCGGGGACGTTGATGTTCATAGCGTACCGAATGCACGTGGAAACATGTAATTTCGCCAGTGCACCGCAGCTCCTCGCAGGCTCCTTCGCTCTACCCGGCGTGCGCGCGTTAACTCAGCATGACACTTTTACTAGACTCCTCTGGAGCCCGAGACTTCGAATCCAGGCGATGGTAAGTGTGTGTGCGCGTGTGTATGTTTGTGTGTAGGTCGTAAGTGAGGAGTGTTCCCGCACTGTGCGTAGCCCTGGTTGCCGGTCGGAGCTGTGAGAGCCTCGGGCGAGTAGAATCGGAGCTGGCAAGTGGTCAGGGTTCGCCGGGAACAGAGTGATCACAGTGTAGCTCGTGCCCCGGCAACATCGGCTTCGCCACTATTCCTCCGGTTGCACATGTTCCCCTCGATTAAGCTCGCCCCACACCGATCGCGTCCCACCGACACCAAGATCGAGACTGCACTGCCGAGAAACTAAAGCCGAGAGAGAAAAGTGGCGGGTCCCTGTGACCCTCCAACGCCACCTAATGTTTACTCGGGGCCTTCGTGCCTGCCAATTAATCTCGAGACTCTCTCTCTCTCTCTCTCTCTCTTTCTCCCTCACCGACTCGAGCAGTGATAATTAGACAGTTTAATTCTAATGCGGAACGAATCAGTGAATAGCGCCGGAGCGAGAAGCCGGCATGCGTCGCCGGGAATTCCTGGCGCGCGACTGACAGCGTAATGACCGGCGATGTTGACGCCGACGTGATTCCACTGGCAAAGTAGAGGCAGCTAATCGCCGGCAGACACGGTAGACGGAGGCCGGCGATTCCTCCGGACTGAGCTACTCACTGGGAAGATTAAAGGACTCCCTCGAGTTCCTATTACCTTTATTAACAGACCCAACCTACTGTGTTATACTGATCTATACTACTGCAGGAAAGAATGCGCCAAGACGGGTTATACTACTGGCGCAGTCGAAGCATAAGCGTGGTGAGCGAGGAAACGACTCACTCTGCAATCCCGAAATCACAAGCGCTCTGCTCGCTCGGTCCGAGCAGGCAGGAAAAAGAAGGCAGGGGAATTGAAGAAAGGCAAGAAGAGAGTATTTATCGGGGGGCAGCCAGTCGAATAAAGAAGCGTGTTCTAAAGTTACCTCTGACCGTGTGGCTCTTCACGGGCCAATCGAAGACAGGAAAGCGCCGAGGTAGCCCCGCCGCCTCTCGGCTCGATTCGCTAACTTATTCCAAGATCGGGCGCGCCGATATTTGAAGAGCGACTATCTCCGGGGGGAGCGGGCGAACAATGCGGGTCCATGTAAATTTAGACGACAGGCCCGAAACTGTGTGCACGCCGATACGCTCGCGTGAATTGCCGTAGCGTACGATTTTCTCTCAGGGCCGAGCTATTCACAGCTTGTCGGCCCTAAGAAGAGTACTTAGTTGGCGTAGTTGAGTGCGGGCGTAATAAGACTGCCTGCTGACGGCGGTAGCGCGAATCGTGCCCGCAAGCGGCAGCAGCTGGGGAAGCCCCTCTACCAAGGCACTCTCCGACGACTCCTTCGAGCAAGCCGAGCAAGCCGAGCCAGCCGAGCCAGCCATCCGTGCCGGCTGGCTCTCCCACAGGGCTCTCCTGCCTGCTCTCCTGCTACCAGACCTCCAGAGTCACCGCCGCACACCCAGTCTCTCCTCTCTCTCTCTTCAAATCCTTCATTTGCTTTCCTCGGTTAGCACGAATCACGCGAGCCCCCGGTCACTCGCTCTGCCACTCCGAGAGGGGTCCCCACATGCTGGATATCGCCTGAGGCTCCTGTCGATAAAACCTCCCAGCCATGCTTCCGATATCACCAAGCACAAATCATCAGTGAGTCCTATTTCCTGCTTGAAGCTTCCAAGATCGTCCATAAGGAGCTCTTTGTCCAATAGAGAGTTATATGAGACGGCCAAGTTTCTTGAGCTTCTTCAGTAGGCCGGGCTTCGTCACTAAGCTTCTCTCGATCGACTCGATGAGCACTTGCTGCTGATTGTACGGTGGGAATGGCATACCCTCTAAATTATAGACGTACACGGCACCCTTGACGTCGCCAGCCACTAACTGATTGCCGTTCCTCGTGAAGCCGACCATGACTAAACGCTCGCTGTTAGGTGATACCCTGACCGATGTCGGAATATACGTCTTCTTCTTGATATCCCAGATGCAGATCTCGTTTTTGACGATGCTCACTAAGATCGTAGAGTGCGTTGGGCTCCAGGCGGCGTATCGCACGCAGGCCATAGCTGTCGAGAGGGTAATTAGCGGTTCCGTCAGATCTTCCACCCATATTCGTGTGCACCAGTCGGCGCCGCATGTCAGGAAGATCTTAGGGCAGAAGGGTGAGAATTCCATCACGTATACTGGCCCATCATGAGCACCGAAGCTCTCTATGTGCTGGTGCAGGTAAGTCGTCGAGCACTTGTAAATACAGCCCTCGTCCGAGCCGACGAAGTAAATCGTGCTTGAACCTGGTTGCCTTCTCAACACCAGGCCTGCTGGGTTACGGCTGATGGGTATGTCGTGCACTTTGCACTGTTGGGTTCTCTGAATGCCCGGTAGCTTTCCTTCCAGTCTCGAAATCTGCATTATTTTTGTTGCTGTAAAGTCCTCCGCCGCCCGGTAGCAGAATATCCGACCGTTTTGAGTGCTGGTATAAATCTGCTCTTGGTATTCGTATTGCTCGTCACCTGGCCACCATTGCACTTGCCAGTGAGGACTGGTCGTCGGGGAAGTATCTCGTTGACTCTGATAGACTATGCTGAGATAGGTCTTACTGACATCGATCACCCGGACTACACCATCGTAGAAACCAATCGCCACCAAAGAAGGTCGATCATGGCTCCAGTCGATATCCGAAATCGGCACGTCGAAGCGGAAGTGGTGACTTGGTTCGCTCGGGTTCTTCATGCACCAGATGAGAAGTAGTCCGTCGTTTATAGTGGTGTTCGCTTGGGCACCGTACGCTACAGCCAGGATACTTTGATTAAGGTAATTCCATCGGAAGGCAGAGACAGTTCTGTCTCGACTGAGCTCGCATCCATGAGTCCATAGGAGGTCCAAAGTATAAGTAAACTCCAAGTCCGGATTGCATGGGTCCTGCTTGATTAGGCCGTTGAACCGCTTCTGAGCAGTGAGAAAAACATTGCTGGCTATTATCCTCTCCATGACACGAACTGCGTCCTTGAAACTATCTAGCTGAAGAATATACGATGCTTCCTCTTCAGCACTCTTCAAATTCATCTCGTCATGCATCGGTGGTAGTTTGTTTTGCAATTCCTGTTTGTATCCAATAGACAAGATAGATGATTATCGAAGACTGTCATTATATCCGATGTATAAAATGATGCGAACCTCCAATGCCAATGCTTCTTGAAGAGATTCCTTCCTTCGGACGACCAATCGACCGTTGAGTTCTGTCATAAGTTCTGGGTGAGAAAACGTATCGTGCATCACCCAATTATTGACGAACACTCCCTGATTTCTTCTAGGCTTTCTAGCCAAGTTTGTCCCACGTGTTCTTGTAAGGGCATTGATCGTTTGAGTCTCCGCTTCGACTAACTTCCTATTGGAACCAGCCCCGTATTTTATATACTCGTAACGTTCATTCTCTTTCCTTATCTCCTCGGCTTCTTCGGTCTGCGAGTCTACGGACAGTTGTTCCATCTCGAAAATAAAGAATGTCTCGGTTTCCTTCAACCTGACAGTTATGGTTTTCGGTCGAGTGGCGAAGAGATTGGGATCGATACTGGATGAATAAATTGTAGATTTATTGGATCTTCCTTTTTCTGATAATATTGAATCATCATGATTCTGATTTACCTGGGTAAATAAAACTGTGGTGGTGCAGCATCCTCGCCAATAAATGGCGAAGAAGCATCGTAGGACTGCGTGTATATAACACTTTCAAGTTGAGGGTAGTCAGCCAGAATGGAAGAGGCTGTCGGGAAAGAGGAGGACTTTGCGATGGTGGCAGCCGAATGCAATTGCGAGCCACTGCCCATTTGAGATAAACTTAACGTTTCCAGTGCAGTGAACTGGCGTTCGTCGATGGCACTGTGGGTTGGATGTGCCAGTAATTTTGGCGTCACATCCACCCCATCCTCGATAATGCGAAGGGCTTGTCGTTGTTGTAGAAGCACCGAAGTCACGTTCTTCCAAGTGATTTTTCGACCTTTTATAGTAGTAAGTTTTTGCTTGGACGAGTTCGCACTATGCGGCCCCTTCGCAAAGTGTATTTCACTCTGCATTCTTGAATGACATACATTAGGCGCACATCAGTTGAAGTAAAATCGACTTTTCATTGGTTACTGCGCTTGGAACTAAGTCCAATCTATGTACGCGTGACAGAACTCAAAGGTTTTAACGATAGGAATACGAGGAAACCAAGCTAATCGGTTGTCATGGATTCCAAGTCAACAGGAAAATCAATCCCATGAGAATTCCTGTCTCAGAAACTACCTGGCCATTGAGAACAACAAAAATATACACGATTGATGTACCAAATAGACAATCTTTAAAAGAATTTATTATTATGGCTGATGTGCCACACTCTTTTTTTACTTCCACGAGCTAGAGAATGTGACCTCTGATAGTCGCGGAGTACAAATGATAATAAAAAAGAGGGATTTGTAATCTTAATGATCGTTTTGCAAGATACTTTGAGATAAAAGGAGGTACCGGAAATGCATTGAGCAGATCGAGCGCGTACTCTATCGCGAGCAGCGAGTACTGGATAATAAGGTGGCAGGACAGTCGAGTCGAGCAGCCGGGTCGGCTGGGACCGTCGATAAGAGTGAATGATATCAGAGTAGTACGGCGCTAATCAAGTGATAGGTTTTTGTGCTGGAATTAAGAGCACGACAGGCTGTTACGCAGCTAGAGTACTAACTGCTGGGAATAATACAGTGTGGAAGTGCATAAGGTTCGTGAGAAAGCTGGTGCTGGGTGACACGCTGGTGACGAAGCCTGTCGATCGTATCTCTTACGTGTTCTTTCGAACATCCGTTTGGCGAAAAATCATGAAAATCATCTGAGAGGGCTTGCGCAATTGTGAGTGTTGTATACTCGGGCAGTGGTGTCATTTTGGTGGTGCGTGGTAGAGCGCGTAGATAGAAGCAAACTGTGCCGAGAGTTTCGTGAACGAGCAGCTCGGCAAGGGGGCCCCGCAGTCAAAAGACCAAAGTAAGTGACATGAATTCTGTCAGCAATGGCAGACACTGCTCCACTCGTATTTTGACGGAGCACTCGACCTTCGGTTGACAAGCATCGCCCGAGGAATTCTAGGCTACGCACAAACCAATTTACTTCACTCTGACAGGACTCGAGTTGCTCGCTTTTACCCCACGGGACGGTTTGTTTCGCCTGTGTTCTAATGCGAGTACGCACCCTGCGAACCAACTATCATCCTGCACAGCTTTGCTGGCCATACGTTGTTACTGCGGAGACACATGACTTCCGATTTCGTACACGGCTACCCAATACGTCCGGCTAAACGAATAATTTAAGAAATTGCGTTCTCCGATAGTTGCCCTATCCCAGACGCGGCTTTACATTCCCCGAGCGCTTTTAATGCTTCCTACGATTCCATGCTTATTACGCTTGCACCAGGAGTCACAGCCTACCAAATAAGGCGGCTCGCATTCCCTGCTGGATTTTGTCATTTCTTCGTGCAATTTCAATGCCCAAATGGTGAACCCGTCGGTAGCACCACCCATGTTACCCGGCGTAAATATGTTACGCGATCTTGGAATATTCCAATAAGCAATAGCTTACTCCATGTTCATGTAATTTCGAACCTTCTGGGTTTTTTAATGCCGTGATCAGTCAGTCTTTTTATAAGGTGCTAACGCTGCACTCACAGAGGGGAATAATTATAGTGATTTCCCATGTAGTAACAAGGCCTTTACAAAATGAGTAAGACGAGGGAGCAGGCAGGCCCTTCCAAACCTTCGGACTCATCGACAGAGGAAAAGGAGAAAGATGACCGTATGTTTGAATGCAATATCTGCCTGGACACGGCTAAGGATGCAGTAGTTAGTATGTGCGGGCATTTGTACTGGTAAGTTCAATGATCTAATAAAGATGTTTGCGTATGATGTTGTACAAGGAATGCTCATGCTTTTGACTCTGTGTAGCTGGCCATGTTTACATCAGTGGTTACAAACCAGACCTGCGAGACAAGTCTGCCCTGTGTGCAAGGCTGGTATCAGCAAAGAAAAAGTCATTCCACTGTATGGACGTGGTGCAACGAAACACGAAGATCCTAGGTAGATACACATTCATATACATGGAGAGCATACAAAAGAATCAAGTTCTAGAGAATTCACTGTGATTCCAGAAATAATGTCCCACCACGTCCGGCTGGTCAAAGAACAGAACCAGAGACCCATTTAGGATTTTCTAATTTTGGATTTGGGGATGGTTCCTACATGTCATTTGGTATTGGAACATTTCCATTTGCTTTCTTCACGTCTACCTTTAACTTTGGAGAGACCAGACCAAGTACAGGTAAAGTATCGGCAAACTATTTTTGGACTAAGATTGATATTTAAAAGAGTCTTAAACCATTATTTCCTTTCAAATAGCTCCCAGAGGTACCCCTCAATACGAAGAGGAGCAATTCTTGTCAAAGTTATTCTTATGGGTGGCTTTGATACTCATCTGCTGGCTGATAATGGCATAACATTTTTATTTAATTATACCCCTTGTTCCATAATTTGTAATTCCATCACCTTACTCCAATCTCTCCTTCCCCCCCTCCCTCCAATCCCACTGTCACTCGTTTATATTTCGGACAACGTGCTGACATACTTCTCACACCTGCTTGAATAAACGGTCGGTTATTAGTTTTTTAAATTTACAAGGGTTTTAACTGTATGATATTATAACTTGTACAAATATATTTGATATTGTAATGTACTGAAACCTGTCATTATTGTTGCTGTGAAAACATATAGATTGCCAGTTCTTTAAGAGAGATCATACAGCTTTGTATTATCTGACAAGTAATCCGAGACGTATGTTCAAGCAGGATTTGATTGCTTCTTTTTGGACTTCAGTGACATTAATTTCATGATCCTTGTTTGTGTATATATATACATACACCTATATGCGTTATTCATAGATTTGTAAGATATTATCTACTCTAAAGAGTATGAATAATTTATATCATAAACTAGATGGAACTATTTGCGAAATCACGCGAATTCGTGCCGTTTCAGCGAACTGCTACTTTGAACAGTGTATATATAATTTAGTTGTTAAGGTATATTCATACAATAAGGCGATAGATTTCTAAGATTGATAAAATTGGGGAGATATTCGAAAGGATAGCGAGATCATGTTATCTACTAGCATAGCCCTAGTTTAAATGATTTTCTCCGCTTGTTCACGTCGATTCTGGTTGCGGTAACGGAGATCGAAAAAACGACTATGAAGTACTGATTTATTATAGAAGGAAGCAAGAACTCTTTGTTATTACAATTGTTTTTCATAATACAATGCTGACCTCAGTTCCTCCACTCACGAGTGAATTCGCCTATTCTTTACTGACATTCCATTGAAAGCAGCACTGTACGAAAGTTTCCCAGTATTAGACAAAAATCAAAAACATATTAATCGGTACTATTTCGCGCTGTGCTCTCTCTTACTCTCTCTGCCTCTGTACCACATGGCATTGCGGGGTAGAATAGCACCGACAATGCTTACACGAGGTCGAATTTTGTAACTTGCATTGAGTGCATACGATAACACCACTATAATAAATTTTGGATTCATACGTTCACACTGTTGATTGGTATATTTTTGTACTTCCTCCTTTAATTGTACGACAACATTGTATATGGTGTAATTAAATAAAAATGATGGCAGAAGAACCGAGACGTATGTAAACCTTACGTCAAACATTTTATTTCAGAAATCAGAATGGCATAAGAGCAGAAGACTAAAATATCTACAGCTGCTTTGAGTTTAGCGTGTTTGCCTTTGTTGATCATTATCTAATAATCAAATGACAAATAGACTTATCACAGATTGCAGCTCCATGTAGAAAAACATCTTAGGCTTTTAGAATGAGACAAAGAGACTTGAGTGTTCTTATCTGCATGTGCAAGTTTGGAAAATCAATTGCACTACATAGTACAAAATTATTGTCTACATTTCATCTTTTAATGGTACACGCCGTGGAAAGCCCTTTAATACAAGTAATTCATTGCATTCCTTCCTGGTCAACTTGATCAACGGTAATCTCTCTATTTCCTCGTCGTAATCATTAAACAGTACTAAATCCGGATATGCTCCTGGTATGTGTCTAAACTCGATATTGTCGCTGCAATATAAATTAAGGGCCACATAGCATCCACGTAGAATAAAGATGAAGAATTAAAGGATACTAGTCCGGAAGATCCTGGGAGATAAACTCATCGATGTCCGGATACCGTTTCACAATGCAGCCGCAACCCTCGCAACTCTGCGGTTCAGCGCGAAGTCGATAAATTACATTGAAGCTGACAGAAACTGTCATGAAAAACAGATGAACTCTAGTTGGCTAATAAAAGTAAAGGGAAGGGATACCTCTATCCTTGCGGAAGCGTAATAATTCTTTTGGGATTCAACGCGAGAAATCACCAAGGCGACCACAAGGAAAACTGTGACAAATATCTTGGAAGCCATGTTTACTTCTGCTGGACGGAAGTTGCGGTTTACCATGTAGCGCAATGCTTTTTAATGGAAATACATTTTTTCATCACGCGAAAAATTGTATACGCTTATGTTACATTTATCCATGAGAATAAAATGAATTTAAGTGGACATAACCGAGCATTTTCTTTCATCTTTTATTCTTGGTTTCCCAATTTCCAGCTCTTATGCCAAGAGAGTTCTTATATTTTGTCCTCATTACGACGTACACGAATTTATAAAGCATACGATTTGTCTAACACTTGAATAATATTATAAGAGAACACTTTTTGAAGAATCCTTCGAAATTGATGAGGGTAGTTAACCGTTTCAAGCGCATTTGCGCAGTGGCGAAGCTCGCGTGTGTGTAAAATGGCGCTTTCTTGTGCGAGTAAGTTTTCTTCCAAAAATTAAGTGTGGTTTAGGTCGAATGGGGTTGCAAATTTATGTGGAGCATGAATGTTATATTCCAATTGTATGATTAAAGTATAGCTTCTCCATTTCTGTAATAAGAGGCAAACTTTGTGCCGGCAGTGGTTGTACATAACCTAAGGTTAAGAATGGTTGCCGCCATTAAGTTACACAGGCAAATATATATTTTCAGTTTCGAATGAAGTACCCGAACATCCAGTTGTATCTCCTGTATCGGGTTCAATATTTGAAAAACGCCTGATCGAGAAGTATGTGACGGAGAATGGAGTGGATCCCATTAACGGGAAAGAATTGACTGTGGAACAACTTATTGACATCAAAAGTAATGCATCCTCTCATGAAGTGTTCACGAAAGTCGTAGGAATACTAAATTCTTAATAATTTTCGTTTACATTGATGTATTTTTATAGCTACTCCAATTGTAAAACCCAAACCACCCAGTGCTACTTCGATACCAGCTATATTGAAGATACTACAAGATGAATGGGATGCAGTTATGTTGCATTCATTCACCTTGCGGCAACAATTACAGACAGCTAGGCAAGAGCTGTCTCATGCCTTGTATCAGCACGATGCTGCTTGTCGTGTAATAGCTAGATTAACCAAGGAAGTAACTGCAGCCAGAGAGGCTCTGGCTACATTGAAACCACAGGCTGGAATTGCCCAGGCTGCCACTATACCTCAACCAGTAAGAATAGATATTTCACACTTGCTTGTTATTACTGTATTTATATCAATGAATTATGAAATTTTATTATTATTACAGGCTGTTGCAGTGGAAGCAGGTGGTACTGCTGCCCAGCCTATGGAACAAGCTGGTATTACTGAGGACGTAATACAGAAATTACAAGAGAGAGCAACAGTCTTAACTCAGGAGAGAAAGCGAAGAGGGAGATCAGTTCCCGAAGATTTACTACCACAAGACAGTATTCGTGCATTCCAAACACTTGCATCTCATCCTGTAAGTATCCGAAGAATGTTTATCACTTTTTAATAATAAACAGAATTTTTAAATATATCCAATTTCAGGGGTTACATTCTGCCAGTGTGCCTGGTATACTTGCACTCGATATACACAGTGCAGATACTAGTAAGATCCTCACTGGAGGAGCAGATAAAAATGCAACAGTCTTTAACAAGGATACAGAACAAGTCGTTGCTATTCTTAAAGGTCATACAAAGAAGGTATGTCTAAATGTTTAGGAGTCCCATTGAGTAGTAAAGTTGTTTACAAAATAATCCTCTTTATAGGTCACACGAGTTATTTACCATCCTGAGGAAGATATTGTTATGACTGCTTCACCAGACACAACTATTCGTGTATGGAATGTTGCAACTAGTCAAACAACATTACTACTGAAAGCTCATGATGCTCCTGTAACTGGATTGTCACTACATCCGACTGGTGATTACTTATTAAGTTCGTCATTGGATCAACACTGGGCATTCTCAGATATTCGAACTGGTAGACTATTGACAAAGGTACGTTTCATTATATTATTAATGTACATGCATATGCTAAAGATATTTTATACTGCAGGTTGCTGGACAAGGAAGTCAACCATTAACCACAGCTCAGTTCCATCCTGATGGTCTTATTTTTGGTACTGGTACTGCTGATTCTCAAGTGAAGATCTGGGATTTGAAGGAACAATCGAATGTAGCAAATTTCCCTGGCCACTCTGGACCAATTACAGCAATCAGCTTCTCTGAGAATGGTTACTACCTTGCTACCGCGGCTGAAGACTCGTGTGTCAAGCTTTGGGATTTGCGTAAACTGAAGAACTTCAAAACATTACAACTGGAAGAAGCCTATGAAGTTAAAGACATTTGTTTCGATCAGAGTGGAACCTATTTGGCCGTGGCTGGAACTGATGTCAGGGTATATCTGTGCAAGCAGTGGCAAGAACTTAAAGTACTAAATGACCATACAGCCACAGCAACGGGAGTTCGCTTTGGAAAGCACGCACAATACATCGCGTCTACCAGTATGGATAGAACTCTAAAACTTTATGGTTTACCTTAAGAAATTTAAATATGTTAACGAAATTATTCAGACACCTGTTCGAAATATACGAGCAGACAATACATTTGTCACCCTCTGGGTGCTCCGTAAAATCAGGAATACCAATTACAACAATAGGAATTTTATACGAGAATGTATTGGGAGCATATAACGACTATGGCACGAGCACGAGACTGTGAACTTACGAGATACGCGAATGATTTTAATCCGAGAGCCTGTGTTTAATACATAGTACAAAGAACGAACGACTGTACGCGATGTTGCCGAGTGCGACTGGTTGAACCGAACGCTCGAAACTATTTTTGACAAAATTGTAAAATATACAATGTTACTGCTGTCCTGTAATCGTATGGAAAATAAAAAAACGTGCCGACACGAGCCAATTAAGAGTGCGTTTTACTATAATCCAAAAGACTATCCTCCCTCACAAAGTTTATAATTCAGAATTCATGATCGGCCCTGTATGGCGCCAGTGGTCGTGTGCTTTGCGCCTAACCTTATGTTCTTTGTTCTGGGCAAGTGTGGCTCAATCGAATTGATCGAATTAATAAGGAGACTTGTCAGACTGGTCTGTCAGACGAGTGAGTTGGCGGGACATGCGAGAGGAGAGTAAAGGCGGCAATTATAGGTGATCCGTGACCTGTTGATAGGAAAGGCGCGTTTCTCATGGGAAACGGAGTACGGGCTAGCTTTGAGAAACGGATCTCACACTGATAGTGGGTGGACTTATCGCTTGTGTGTCAAGCAGTGTCAAGTGGTGTCAAGCAGTGACCGCGAGTGACCAGCTGACAATGTTTTGCCATTAGCATAATTTAGTTGGTCGGCGCTCGCGCTAAGTCGAGAATGTTCAGAGCTGAGGGGTCGTCGAGAGACAGCTTCCTGCAGCAAACAAAATGTGCACGGGAGGAAAGGGCCCACGAGGAACGCAAGGAACGGGCTGTCATCGTAATACAGGCCTATGTTAGGGGATGGCTGGATCGTGTCAGGTTCACGAAGAAAATATTGTGAGTCTGCTCGTGGCATTGTCTTAGCAGCTATAGATCGTAGCACGAAGATCTCGTAGTGGAGTTGGAATATTCGGAGTAGCTTAATTTTCCCTCCAATCGCTAGCATAAGATTATCAATTGCCTGTAACCACGCTACCATTAGCTGTAGACATTATTTTGTTGTGTAACGTGAAATAAAAGGATTTTCACTCCAGTTTCTTTTGTGTAGTAGTATTTTTCTTTTCATGAGAGCAGTATATGCTTTGTAGTACGGAATTAAAAGAATCGATCAACACTGTCCCTTTAATGCATAATCAATTACAAGACTGTTGAGAACAACAGAAGGCTTTTACTTTCAGGGATGAGTTTGATTCAAATTTTCCTGACGATGGCACAGAGGTGGTTGCCGAGCTGAAACCTGCCCTGCATGTGTACAAGCTCACTTCTAAATTTTTATTTGTATATGATACCAAACGGGATCAAGCGAGAATAGAAAGATTATGTAGGTATGTACTTGGTCCAATGACAGAGCAGAACGCTATTGAATGTTTATATACAGATGAACAACGACAAATACATCTTCCAGATATTTAGTACAAAGTCTAGATTCAGAGTCACCGAAACTTTCTTATGTGGGTGTTATGCTAAATAAAGATCACTGTATACCATGGATAGCGCAAATAAAGAAAATCCTATTGCACCATTGTCTCATGGGTTTAGAGAATCTAAAGCCAGACAGGGTGTCGGATCATAAGACTATCCTTTTGAGATTACACACATTAGTTAGCTTTACATCGCCAACAACATGGGCAATTCAGGGGGTAGACGAGATGGAGAAATTGAGAGCTGGTATGAATCAGTTGTGCGCAAATATAATGGGCCATCTAGTCACCAATGGATTTTATCCTATTATGCAGGTACATTATCTCAAACAGAATCCATGGTATAATTATTTGCCGGCTAAACAAAACATTTTAGATATGACTTTTGATTATAGGGTTTATTAGTAAAGGGATTGGGTAGATCAAAGATTGCTTTGACACCCGTGACTCTATCCGCAGCTGTAACACTGGCACTAAGACCACTAATTTCTTCTCACATGTCAGACAAATTAGTGTCATTATTTTTGATTAACATTTTTAGTGTACCTGCATTGGTACAACATTTGAGTACACTATCGTCCGAGGTTTGAGCAATAACTACTTTCTCTCCTAGCACACTCGACTTGTCTCAGCCAATGAATGACCTCAATGTTTTTAGTGCATCGCTCTACTTATTACCTATAGCTTTTTCTCAAGAAGTTTGGAGCTTTTGAACTCGGAGCAGAATTTGCGAATAGTTTTCAATGCTTTGGAAGGCAGCTATGCGCTGTGCCTTCTTGCCAATTTGTTACAATTGGCTAATATAGAAAAGGAAGAGATACTGCGGGACCTGTACTTCCCTTCTTTGACAGTATGTTTTGAAACGACTTATCTGTGAATAGCTAGGCTAGAAAATTTCTGTAATTGAAATATTCATTCTTTTTAGTTTGTTGTAACAAAAATGTTGGAGGCATGTCAGCAATATGTTGTCGCGAAACAAAGCAATTTGACCCACTGGCATCCAGTACTAGGATGGTTTGCACAGACGGTCGATACTTCTTTGCAGGAAGCGATGCCATTTGTTAAAGTACAATTAGAATGTCTGTGGACGGGCAGAATCGTCTCCCAATTAATCGGTAGGACTAAGGATTAAATGAACTTCTAGAATGCAGAATAACTCTCGGAACTACATTTCAGGAAGACCACTAAATGAGCTTATCGAAAAAGAGATACCTCCATCTCTAGAACAGCAAAGTACATCCGTCAGCACCAACATTTTTCGTAGAGCTTTCTTCGAGGCGCGTACAAATAAAAATAATAATAATAAAAATTATAGAAAATTAGGGAGTCCGGATACAACTAAAATAGCCCTGATATGTTCCCTCTATCAAATCGCTTTGCATACACTCTCTCAGGTGAAATTGGAAATATTAACAGGTATGTTGACTAATGACCTTGTCGAATATTCGAATTAGAGACTAATTATTCCGCGTCACCAGGTCTATGCTATCAAGAGAAGATTTTATATCCAATGTGGCTATTTTTGGGAACATTAGGACCTCACTGTGGTCTAAAGGCATTTTTAGATCATTTAGCTGCTAATACGAAATGTACAGCTCCCGAGTTTCAAATGCTCATATTATTTGCTGATTGTATGACGCACTACGTTACGTGAGTTATACATAATTTATTTTATACTCGGTGTTCGAGCAATAAAAGTTATATCGTTTTATCGCCGCTACAGAATTTTGGATGACATGGAAATGTACGAGCAACAAGAGCCATTTAAACTCAGTGACTTCGTGACATTATCGTATTTTTTAAATCAATTTTTGTACAAAGCCGTGCTTAATAATTTAATTGGTGGGTATCAAAAGTGTCCACCTCCCTTAATGCGAGTCCTTCCATAAAAAATGGGATCGGACCTATGTGATTATTTTTATCAAGGACGATAGATATATACTGAAGTTTTAGATGTTCCAGATGTGAAGTCAGTCTCTAACAATCCTTTATTCAATTCATTGCACACTCTGTTAATGACAATCTATCGACGGGATTGTAGGCGAACTTTCTGTCCGGAAGGCCACTGGTTGGCAAAGTTAAGTACCTGGCGAAATGTACTAATTCTAAGTACCGACGAGAATAAGTGAATAAAATAATTTCTTCCTAATATAGGAAGTTCGGGTCTCAGGATTCTTGGCAGATTTGGATAAAGGAAGACCAGGGCCGCGCCTCCTTCTCTCTAAAATGCCTCATGTTATTCCCCATTCGGAACGGGTCGTACTATTTCGGAAACACGTAGCGAAAGAAAAGGCGGCAATGGGTTTGACGGAGAGTGCATGCAATAGTGCGCCGACGACCCTAATTGTCGTGCACAGGTATGTAACGATAGTTAACGCGCTACTTGCCAACAGCGTGACCTCAAAGGAATCATTCTGAAAATACTTTGTAGAACACGTATAGTAGAAGATGGATATCGGCAATTGGGCATGCTGCCTCCCCAGGCGTTAAAAGGAGTGATTAGGATACGTTTTGTAAATGAACAAGGCTTGGCTGAGGCTGGTATCGACCAGGATGGTGTATTCAAGGAATTTTTGGAGGAAACAATAAAGAAAGTGTTTGACCCCTCCCTTAATTTGTTTAAAGCAACTAGTGAAAATCGATTGTATCCATCTCCAACATCTGCCCTGCAAGACAATCATTTGCAACTTTTTGAATTCGTCGGAAGAATGCTGGGCAAAGCTGTCTACGAAGTAAGCGATACCCAATACAAAGAAACTAGTCTCACACTTCGATAAAGTATTATAAATTGCTTTGTTTTACAGGGAATAGTCGTTGATGTACCATTTGCCTCCTTCTTTGTTTCCCAATTTTCTGGACAGGGTGGGGGAGCATTGTATAGTTGGCTGGACGAATTAGCTTCCCTCGACCGGGATTTATATCGAAGCCTGACACTCGTAAAGCACTACAAAGGGGATGTTCGTGAGCTGGAGTTAACATTCTCTCTTGACGAAGATGTTGCGGGGAAAATAGTGACGCACGAGTTGATTCCTGGCGGAAGAGCGACGCCGGTCACAAATCAAAATAAAATCAATTATATTCATCTAATGGCTCACTTTAGAATGCACACGCAAATAAAGGATCAGACCGCGGCGTTTATCAAGGGTTTCCGTTCGATTATTAAACCCGATTGGCTAACATTATTCTCTACACCTGAGGTAAGAATGATATTTTTTGCAAAATAATTCTAAACCTGGGTTTTCACCCAGAATGTCTCAACCAATTTCGTCCTTGCAGTTGCAGAGACTGATTTCAGGCGACAATGCACCGCTAGACTTGCGAGATTTGAGAAAGCACACTCAGTATTATGGGGGCTTTCACGACAGTCACAGAGTGGTATGTTGGCTATGGGATATATTGGAAAAAGACTTTTCTGAAGAGGAAAGGGGCTTGTTTCTAAAGGTATGCATATATCAACATCTAATCTCAAAGGATTTTGCTTGAAGCAACGTACATGAACCATTTCTATTTTAATGTATGTGTCTTTTTTTCTAATAGTTTGTCACTAGCTGTTCAAAGTCGCCTTTGCTAGGATTCGCTCATTTAGAACCACCGTTCTCAATCAGATGCGTCGAAGTCGGTGATGACGAAGACACCGGCGATACAATTGGTATTTATATTTTATGAGTTTCAAATATCAATTTGTAAATCTGTTCTACTTTCACGAATACTTTTTTGATTGTTTAGGGAGTGTAATACGGGGATTCTTTACTATACGAAAGAAGGATCCACAGAATCGATTGCCTACATCGTCTACCTGCTTCAATCTCCTTAAATTACCGAACTACCAAAAGAAAAGTACTCTGAGGGAGAAGCTTCGCTATGCTGTTACCAGTAACACGGGCTTTGAACTATCCTAATTCATTAATTAATTTATGCTAATTAGGTTCAGAAAAGTCGCTCAAATGACCTCTGTCCACTGTTCGTATAAGGTGACTAAGCGGTACCGGAGTCTATAAACTCTCCGCTGCTTTATGAGTGATAAGAACGTCGGATAATTTTGACTGAGTTGAAATTTTGCACAAATCTTCAAGAGTATACATATGTATACATCTTTACCGAATTTCTCGCACGTTCTCTAGATCATAATTCTAATTTGAAAAACTTTTATCTGGAAGCACACTATAATTTTCTACGAATATAAATCATCGCGCGTGTCGAAAAATGATTTAGCATACTCGACGATTAACGGCTGTGTGTGAATGGGTAATTCACTTTGTTCCTTTATATAAATCGTATGATGGGTGCTAAAAGACCCAGGCAACACTGTGTATCTAACCAGAAACCTACTACTGGGCTTTCAATGACGTTCATTTCAAGATTGTATAATTATTGCCATATGACAAATTAAACGTGTTGTAAAGTATGCTATACCTCACGAGCTTAATACTGCTAATAATTGTGTGCTTGTTAGTACAGAGTTTTACAAGCTAATGTTAAGTCACCCAGTATGTGGTACCAGGGGAGACGAGTGTTATGCGGTTTGCACCCATTAATGCCCAGCGAATATCAGGAGAACAATGGAAATTCTAAAACGAGCAAATTACATAAGCTAAGGCTCTATTTTGAGGCGAGCTATTTTCTCAAGACTTTGTACTAAACTTTTCAAATGTTGAAGTAGGATTATTAATATATAACTGGGCCTGGTGGGTTGCAAGCACCGACAATCCAGGGGTAATGGTAAAGGGAACACGAGGACTTTGTTGTCAATGTATTGTCAGAATATCCGGTCAGACCAAAGACAGAATTGTACGTAATAAAAAAGGAAGAGAACGTTTTCGTATTTTCCTACAGAATATATGTGTAAGACGTCAGGCCTGTATTCACAGTTTTTATACGAATCGTGTGAGAACATTAAACGTATAATAAAATTCAGTCACAAAGAAATACTAGTAAGGAAAGTTCTTCCATCCAATGCATTCTGCGAGAAACAAAATTGAAAAGCCAGGCTCTAATTGTAATAATTAACATTTTTTTACTATTGTGAATACATGCCTTACCAATGTGTACACTATAGAATAACAAGAGGGACGTAATCCTCGTTAGTTATTAAGATCTAACAGGTGTGAATATCAGGAACGAAGTACCGAATACAACACGACTAATCGAAGTACGAAGATTACACGATTCTACGTTAATTATCGCACGAGACAATGCTTTGTAAATGGCGTGCTTGAAAACACATTTTCGTGTGGCGATCACACGCTGTTTATGTTGCGAAACGACAGATTCGTTACTTTAATACGTTCGATAAACCTTCGTAATAATGATGTAAATATACACGAAAATGCCTGTCTCAGTTATTCTCAAATCCCATCCCAAACATGCGTCGTGCAAAATATAATGCATGCAGTAATCGGGAAAAATACTTACTCGGGGATGTTCGAATTCAAATTTGCCAATGTCCAGTCGCCCATCTCCCAACTCGTCAGTGATTGAGCGCAGTTGTCATTTCTCTCTGGTCCAAAAGTAATCCCATTGCACATTGGTATGCACACGCGGCACTTCGAAGTAATCGAACGAAAGTATTCGACATTTTGAAGTCGGACGAAATATCACCACAATTTTTAGACTCGCGTACCGAAAACCCGCGCATTTTGCACTAACTCTAATACATCATACTACCACGATCGTAATGGCGGCGCTGCTCTCGGATTGGGGGTCACGTGATCTCCTTTGTGCGAGGACAGCTGGCGCTGCGTACGTGCTGGCTCGCCTCCACCTTCAGAGTTGAGAGCCAGTGGCCAGCAAGCTTTGGCTGCGAGAAGACGTGCGTGTGTTCCTTCGTACCGCGGCGATCCCTCCATCGCGGCTACGCCAGAGAGAGAGCAGACTCCTTTTCTCTCCTTCCCTCCCTCTCTCGGCTGGAAGTGTGTGAGTGCGAGCGAGCAACCGCGCGCGCGTGTTGTACTGCGAAGCGCGCGGTGTTTTTGGTGTGTGCGTGCCCGCCTGCTTCTTCTGCACTCGGTGGTGTGCTGCTGCTGCTGCTCACGAAAAACTGGCAAGAGTGTCGTCGTCGTCCCTGGCTCGGCAGGACCCGGACGTATCACAGTGCGAAAGTGTGTAACAGTATACTCTGGAATCCTTGTTCCAAGATTCATTGCCTCTGTGTTTCTGGATTCCGAGAGTGCGGTGTGCTTGCTCTCGCAGGGAGCCAAGAAAGAAGTAAGCAAGCAGTTAAGAACAGGTCTCCCCAATCCGTTGTGCGCTCTCGTGTGTCTCGGCTACTCGTCTCTCGCCGAGCCTTTCTATGTTCCCGCTCTCTCCCTCTCGCTCCCTCGCTCTTTCCGCCGCCAGGCCGCCGATTCCTTTCTCTCTTCTCCGAGCGCGCTAGAAGCGTGCGGTGTCCCTTGTGCTCGCACCAGTAGCACCGCCCCGTTTTCCACCTCCGTCCTCGGCGATCGACGTCGTCGCCAGCGAGGCCAGCGAGGCCAGCTGAGAGAGCAGTCCGAGCACCCGACGCACCACCACGGCCCCCCCGAACACGCCGGGAGAGTATGTGCGCCGGATAATAACCAGCCGAGCTTTCGCGGCGTGCCTCTCTGCCAGTCGAACATAACCTAGCACGCCTACCCGTCGCCTCACCCTGGCACTATCGCTGTCGTTCCTTACTCTTTCAACGTTGACATCGCTAAAACTACGTGTCCTGCAATCTTTGGACACCTGTGCTTCCAATCGCACATCGGCAACTAACTACATTCGACTCATCCTACGCAAGAGAGCCCAACAATAGCAAGTAGATACTGACGTGGTAAATAATAGTGTGCTCCTGCTGTAGAGTTGTTGCTTCCACCACTGGAATTTGAATTCTGCCGGTAAACGCTTTGGCCGGTAGATTGGAGAAGCAAGTTCCAATTGGAGCAAGATAGTGTATGCCAACTGACATTACTCTGGCAATGAGGAACTCTAAATTGAGATCCTGATGTACAAGTAAGATTCGACCTGATTCAAGTGCAGTTCCCAACAACAACATTCTTCCCTGATCGAGATGTCGATCGTATTGGGAGCAAGAATCATCTAATTCTCAAGATGGAACAGGCCCAATAATCCCTAAGCCTGCAATTGAATGCCTGGCAAACCGGTGGCACTTCCAGCACCATCCATCGGCTCAAGATTCTTCATTCTACGTACTAACGAAGTCGCACTAATAAAAGTACATCTTGCATGACTTTCCGCCGGTGAATCGAAGAACTCAAGGGACGTCCGAGTAAACAGAAGATTTCGTCGCAGTGTTCCAGTGTGCCGCATGCAGCACAGATTTCGCAAGGTGTGCGCCGAATGGGACAAGTGCGAGACTGAGTGGGACTTGATCGGATAGACAAAACAAGTGGAAGAGTGCGCGTGAAGGATCAACGGGTATCTGCATCGGAGGATAGGGATAATAAGGGATTGTGTGTGCCGGGGCCTTGGCAGGGTCGGGAGGAAGAGGAAGAAGAGGAGAAGGAGACGAAGGAGGAAGAGGAGGATCGTGGGTCTTAGAAGAGTGGCGGTGGCGGCGGCGGGCAAAGGGTTGAGGGCTCGGTGAGAGAGGAAGAAGGTGAGAGCACAGGGTGGTGGTGTGTGCTGCTGCTGTCTAAGGTGGGAGCGGATCGCGTGCGTGCGAGGAGGAGCGGCTGCGATTTTTGATGGCAGTAGTTGGGCCGAGCCGGCACTCCCGGGTGTCCATGAGCGTGTCGATGTCGCTGATGCAGGCGGGAGGGGCGGGGGCGGCAGGTGGCGGCGGGACCACCGGGGCCCATCCCGGACAAGCGGTCCTAGCTGCGGCCGCCGCGGCCGCGGCTGCTGCTGCGGCCCAGCCACCCCCAACCTATTATCACCCTGCCGCTCCTGCGCCACCGCCACCGCCACCCGCACAGGATCCCGTTCAGCCCGACAGACCCATCGGATACGGCGCCTTCGGTGTTGTCTGGTGAGTACTTATCTACTTTTCATTTTAATCTTTATCTTTCTATTTTTTAATGTTAAATTATGTTTATATCACGTCTATTAAAACTTATCGCAAGCCGATCCTATTTCAAAGCATGGCTTTCGTAGAAACTAAATAGGAGTCGTGTTACCCACCCGATTCAAGATCAAGTTCGGCTCTTTGCTAGAGATAGTCGAGGCGTTGATTGGATAGTATTGGCGCATTGTGTTGGTTGGTGTCCGGCTATCGGAGTCCCATCCCACAATAGGCTCGCGATCATTTCGTAATACCAATTGTCTCACGCAATCACTATGCGGACTCGGCGTTACATCACAGGCGCAATTTTCCTACCGGTTCTTTAACTCGCTCTCAGTCCCAGTTTGTCTCTCTTCATATGGGAAAGGATTATTTAAAAGCTTCAAATCACTAACTCTACCAAAGACTTGTATGAGAATTCTAGTATCATAAACCCAGATGTTTATCCTGCTAGCATTTCGTTCTCTTGTACATGTTCCGACATTCTACTCGCTCGCCATTGGTCAGCGAGCGAGAGACACGGCACGAGAAAAATGCTAGCTTAAGGTGACACCACACTGATGGTTACGCGATAATTATCGCCGAGACGAGCTCCCCCTCCCCTCCCTGAAAGTGGATACCTAGTTAATTTTTTCCTAGCCGAGATGTATCTCGTACGACACTCGACATAATTACACGGGGACTCATGGTATAGTGGCCGTCGCATGGGAATTCTGTAAATGCTTTGATACTTTCTAGAAACATTCTAGTTAGCGTGGAAAAATGTACTTTCTTTCCTGGCGCTGACTCTTCTCGAGTCCTTTAAGCGTTCACCATATAGAAAGAGCGAGAGAGAGGAATTCCTATTTCTCTTATAAAGAGAAAGAAAGATAGAGGGAGAGAGAGTGACGCATCGTCCTGTGAACTTGTTTCTTGGATTTATCTCGCTATAAGCGGCGCACAGAGGCCCATTAAATCTCGTTTCCGCATACATCTATTCCGGAGGCCTTGCACCGTGTGCGTGCGTACGCGAGTGCGCCGAGCTCTCCTGGAATTACTTCTAGCTACGTACATACAATTCCACCGGGTAGCTTATGCCGCCGGAGATATTCTCGCCTCGGTTCCTATTCAGTTACTCTTGCCACTTGGCTCTAACGCGAAGTACGATGATCCTAACTTGGAAATACTGGCCCGATAATCATCGGGGCGGCCTATGACTCAGTGCGTTTTCTACGCGAGATCATTTTCCCAGGTAAATACCGCGTTAGTTGAAGGATGACTCTGTTTACGAGGAAAGGTCTCGTCCAATGGGTCGTCAAGGGTATTCGGCAATTGCACTGGCAACAGCACACACTTCATAGATATTCCTTATCGCTTGGACGCAAGGAAAATCGCCGAATTCCATCGTTATCGCTTGATATTACATGTTATCTTTCACGGACTGTCTCGGAAATGGTGTTCTCCGGTCACTCGTGTTCCGTTACGATTGTCCTTCGATCACATTCGCTTCGCTTTATCCACCACGTAGTGTTTTCTTGCGTCCTTTGAACGCCGATTGTCTCCCACGCTTGCCTTGGAACCTTCCAACTTGGAACACAGAGTATCGAACAACTAAGTCCCGGAAATAGCGCATTTACCACCGAAAGAAAAGCGTTCACCATCTTTTCCCACACAATGCAGTTTTGCGCGGCGTGCGTGTCGAATGGAAGGATTAAGTGCCAAGGAATACGACACACGGGAAATTTTCAGGCGGTTGGCACGAGCAGCACGCTCGTCGGTCATCGTTTTCTCCTTTCGCAGCGTCGCCGTCGGCCGCAAAAACTCGGAAGCTCTTATTGTGCGAGCGCCGCTCTTTGTTTGCCGACGCAAATGACTAAACCAGGCAGAGAGAGCCACTGGCAATGAGAGCGAGCGAGGTCAGTTGCAAAGTCAGACAGAGAGAAAGATGCGCGCACTAGTCCCAGTCAGACTAGGTTGCAACAGTCGTGCAAATTTCATGCAGGCCTGCATTGTAAATCAAAGCACGATTTTCCATCTCACCCTGCAGCAGCAGCAGCAGCAGCGCGTTGCGCTGCGCTACGCCGCGCGTGCCACCTTCGGGCGAGAGCACGGCAGATGAAATCAAAACAGAGGGGGTCCAGTGCGAGTTACGAGAGAGTCGAGAGTCGAACGGGGAAGTAGACGGCCTCTCGTAAATCGGCCTCTGCTGAAATAAAGTTAACTAATATCGCAGTAGCCGTGCGGGGAATGTGCGCGCTCGTATGTTTGTGTGAGAGAGGGAGAAACGCTTGCTAAATTAAACCGCTTTAAGCCCACGTACTGTCGGTCCAAGCTATGATATACGAAGGGAGAGGCGAGAATTAGAGGACACCAAGGGAGCATCACTGCTCTCTGAAAACATTTCCTTGCAACGTTACCTCCTCGCACTCTCTCAATGAAAACACAATGTTTTTCTCTCCATGGTCCTTTTTTAACGACACCACAGTCTTGGAGGATTAACCGGCACTCGAGTCTGTGAATAGGACTTTCCACAGGACTTTTGTTAGTGGCGAGGTGAACGCGTTTGCTGGATAGTTAGTCGAGCCAACAATATTCCTTGCCAGACATCCTTTGTTGGCGCGTTCGAATTCGAACGTCAGGTGGAAAAGTTTTGTCATTTCTCTGGCATTGTTCATGTCTCTCTCTCTTTCTCTCTCTTGTGAGTACCGAGCAAGCGAGTCAGGTAGCCGCTGGCTGGAATGTGCGCAGGGGCGAAAAATAACAGTAATTGAAGGAGCAGGCAATAATTCCGGAATGACCTGTCGCCGGGCTGTAATTACCGTTAGTCTACCTCCGCCGGATTTGCGGCAGTTCCCTTCGTGTCCCTCCCTTTCCCGTCCTCTCGTTGCCGAATATTCATTGTTCGTTTAAGGGCCGCCGGATCAGCCAGCGATTAGGCACGTCGCCCTTCCTCGCCCTATCTCTTCGCAACGGGGCATTAGTTATGGGGAAATCGGCTGGCTCCTCCTACAGTCACGAGTGCTGATTTACTGATCCACAGACTTGCTTGCTCCTTCTCTCGTCAAAAGTCTTCTTCTCGTCGTACCCGAGCAATTAGTTTTCGAGGCTAAAGTTCCGCAGTTTTGCGGGGCAGAAAAGTTTTTCTTGGCACGCTCCCCCGATTTGGACGCTTCCTGAATCGCAGTTGTTCCAGGAAGAGCAGCAGTCAGTGTACTCACTCTTTGTGGTCCAAATTCCCCTTTGTGATTTTCCCGCCGGCCACACACACACACACACAAACTCGCGTACATGCACAGCTGGTGCTCCGTCACTTTGATTTCACTGTGCTTTTCGTCATCCGACATTTTTCTTACTCACTCTCGACGACCGAGCTACCTCGAATTCGGACCTTTTTTTTCTCTCTCCATCCACGAACAAAATGGTCGTTCTGTCACGGGATATCGCCCACAAAGGTAGAACCATTTCGTGCACCGTGTAATGCATTCGATATTCCAGTCAAATCCCACGCAGGGTAGATAATTTTTGCGAGCTCACACATCGTATTAACGGACGCCATAAAAAATACCCTTTACCGGCTGGTTTCCAGATAGCAGGCTTTTTTCAGTCGTTTATTAAATGGTAATTATTTAAATTCGCCGGTGGAATCGATGGTTATCGGGTCGAGCCATCAAAACGATTAATACGAAATTACGACCAGGAAAACAGGCTCCCATGAGTAGAAGAGAGAACAAGAGAGCAACAGAGAGAGAGAGAGTGTGATAGAAATTGAGAGGGGGTTTACGAAGCTACGTGGGAAAAACGTGCAACGTTGGCTTTCATTGGCGCAGAGAAGCAGAAGCGTCATAGAAATCGGGCACGCGCTTCTGGCAGAGCCACCGAAAGGTCGAATCGAAAGCGATGTACGCAATATTGGGGGCGAGAGACGAAGTTTCCCAGGGTTGGTTGCTTCTCGACGATGCGGAGAAGCCACGGAGCCAGAAGGGCTGCTCAAGCGGGAGAAGGAAAAGCCGGAGGGTCACCATGACAACCGCAGCCTCCCGAGATAAGGAGGAATCGTGACCAGATTGTGTATACGCGGCTTCATGTTTAATGAAGAACGCGTACACACCCACTACTCTCTACCAACGAGGAGAGCCGTCCACGTTGCATAATATATTCCACATAAATTGCACCCTATCACTGCTAATATCTGCCTGGCAAATCGGCGCACCAAAACACATCCTCCTGACACTCACTTGCCCTTCATTATTCATTCCAACTCAGTAATTTCTCGCATCATCGAGCTCGACTAATAAATCTATCATCGGTATCCCATGCGAGTTAAAAGAAGACTTAATTTTCATTGCATCTTAACAATGAAATTGAGTTACACTTTTTCGAAATAAATACTCGTTTTATACCGTCGGAAATTCATACAAAGAAATGTGGAAAGAGGGGGAGGCTTGTGCGGAACCCTACAAAGCCACCCAGGAAAATGGAAAGCCACATTTCCACCTATTGTTATCTACACCCTCGATTCCCTTGGGTCGCGCACGGCTATTAAGATAAGTGGCAAGCGCAAATAGCTATGTTCGTATTTGTGTTGGCCGGCGACGTGCACCTTGATTAGTAATGCAAGCTGAAATAACTCGTCCTTCGTTGTTTCGCTGGAGGAAGTTCAACTCCAAGTCATTAGACGAAGGAACAACACGTTTGCCTTTTAAACCTAAACCTCTCCTGTCTCAGCGACGTGAGAGTACAATTGTCATTCAATGACCTTCGCTCTCAGAAAGCGTGTGCGCGCTCTCGTGCAGGCTGAAGCCAATGAAGAAGAGAGTTAATGGGCGCCAAGTGTGAGCGAAGCTCGCTGGCAAGAGTGCGACAGGTATTCTCTCAGCAATGACCCACTGATCCCCTTCGATGGCGCGATTGAACTTGGCATAGCTTCTCGAACCTCCCAGGTGATAATAGGCGGAACTGGGTCAATGATCAGCCAAGTCCTATCGGATCTTTGCTCCCGATAATTCAATGGGATATATATCCACTCGTTGCACGCTTCCCACTTTCACCTTTCCGTTCGGCATCTGACTTGGAAAGGGTTCAGTCAGTAAGATTGAATCGGCGCCCGCTCCGGCTAACAAGCGATGATGTCTTCACCGATCGGTCGAGTGAAATATGCATGGCGAGAGAGAGAGAGGAAGAGAGAGAGCGAGAAGTGTAGGCATGACGGGCGTGCACGCCAAGGAAATTCCACTGGCTCGATAAACGAGGAAGCGCATTTGAGTTTATCGCCGCCCTTAATTAACACGTTATCCTCCTCGACATCTTGCCCGGTGAGGGTTCATCGAACCGGGATTCGAGAAGACCACAAGATGAAAGAGACATACGCATCGTTCGATACCGAATCAGCTGTACAAGCATTGCCGTCTGCAACGCGCGCTCTTCGCATTTCTATAGCTCGATTATCTTGGCTCGGTCATTAATAACTTTTTCTTATATACATTCGGTTCGACGACTTGCACACTCATTTCCTTCGTTTCTTAATGAGAAGCCACGCGTGACACTCGGCATGTTGGAATAACTCTGCCAATGCCACCCCTTTCTCAGAGAACCCTATATAAGATCTTTCGAAATACGTGGTTTCGATGAGAGTGGCGAAAGGGGTTAGTTTCTGAATTTGAATTCCTCGTTGCAAATTGGAGCGGTGGCGAATGGTTTCTCAGTACCGCCAGGTTTCCTGCGGGTTGATAGATCGATGGGGATGCGGAATTGAGTGGCAATGTCGACGTACTCCACTGAAACCCGCCTGGGGTTCCAGACCTCCTCTCTTTCTCGCCTTGCTTTCCTCTCACTCGCTCTCTTCTCTCTTAGGCCGCTTTGACGCGTGCGTGTGCATAAGTCGGCCCTTTACCCACCTCTCCCTCGAAGGGCAGACATAAAGGGAATAACTTACCTTCGAGGAACCGGTCGAGCACTCATCTTTCGACCCTCGTCGCACTGCGATTTTCGTACTTCTCGAGAGCTAATAGAGACGATGTTACTCGCTACGATTTCGAGGAAGAACACCACACTGTCCATGTGACTTTGAAGTCGAGACTGAATTTCGAGAGTGCGAGAACAGGATGTCTCAAGTTTTGCCTCCGGGGACTTTTGTCGGGCGTCTTCCTGGCATCGGTTGGTTGGCGCAATCGATTTCGAGGGAATTAGCCCTCGGATGTGTCTGGACACGTATGTCTTTCCTCACCTTGCGCCAAGTTTCTTGGAATTCGTTTAATCTTCCTCGAACAGTAATACAGCATTAATAGGATTCCATGCAATTTCTGCTTATAACAATGACACGTTTTTCGTGTGAATCTTCGTCATTCCTTATCGTCGTAGTGAGTTTCTTTTGTATCTTCTTGGCTCTGAAACAAAAAGAGTTCATTGGCCACTAATTGTCGAGGTTTCCAAGCAGAAAGAATTTAATGAATCCTTCCACGACTTCCAGCCCTTCCACCTTTGCCCTTTGAGAGTCAAATGTAATTGTATTTTGTTTACACCGGCGAAACCCGACTCTGCACTTCGGCGTATCCGACCTTGCTTCCTTGTGTTTCATTATTTCACAAAAGCCTGTGTTTAATTACTCGGGAACCGCATCGTAAACAATGTTAGAGGAAGCTTTTGTAAGCTTTTCTCATTGCTTCCTTAAAAAGATGTCTGATGAACTTCTGACAGTCAATAAGGAGTTTTAAGGATGAAGGAAAGGTGATTCCACGTGGATCCGCATAAACATAAATCCGGGTGGTTGGCCTGCGAGAGAAGTGCGGGCTTTAATGACCAACCCGTTGAGGAGAGCTGGCGCAATAAAGCGGACTTTTAAAAGTCCCGTGGCCGAAAGACGGAAATAGAGAGAACGATAGTGAGAGTATATATATGTATATGTGTATATGAGAAAAAGAGAGAGAGAGAGTGGGGGTGAGTGCATTGAGAGAAGAGGAGTAGCGAGCAGTTTATCCTAACGATCCGCTTTGCAGGAGATAATGCAACTGTCCCTCAGCCTCTTCACTCGCTACTGCATTCTCCCTTTTCCGGCTCGTACACATCACTCTCTCACTCTTATCTTCCTGTAGCATATCCTGGACTCTCTACCATGTTCTTCTCCCTCGGCTCTCCCGACAGCCCTCCTGCCGAGAACTTTCCGCTCGCTATGCTTCTCTCTGCCGCAGCCTCTTTTTCGGCTATATTCGCATCTCAAGCACACACACACACACATGTCCAATGTGCATGCATGCTGAGGCACGCATTCACCGAGTGCAAGGTCCTAGCATTGACTTCGGGCATGCCACCGGGAACAAATTGCACAAGCGTTTGCTTTCCTCGTCCTTCTCTCTCGCTCTTCGTTCCCAGCCTGTCACCGCTCAGTTTCCTCTCGAGCTCTGTCGCCTTCATTTCACCCGGCCCCACGTCATCCAACATATATTCGGAGTAACGCTTTTCCCAGGAGATTGATTGATTTTCCATGGGATCCAATGATATATATTTCACTTTCTAATATTACACATAGTCCGGGTCAATCTTGTTTGTTTGTTTTTTTTTTTGTTTGGTATCGACTTGGCAAATTGCGAGTCACACGTGAGACGAGGAATATCGATTTATGTCGAAAGCCTGTCAAAATGGTTAATCGTGAAAGACTGGTCGATGGCAGATTTATTTGCACTGTGGTGGATGTATCGAATGAGAGATAGAACGACCGGGGGAAGTGGAAGGAGGGAGAGAGGAGGGATGCTGTCGACACTTGCGGCGCAGTGGTGGTAGCGGAGGCTCGAGTACTCCTCTGAATGGCGATTGTACACTGCTGCAACTGGTGCTGCACTCGCAGGTGCGAGAAACATGAAACCATCTTCATCGCATGCCACAGGGACGCGCGTGATCGCCTTCCTTTCAATTGCGTGCGCTAGAATGCACGCGAAGCAACGCGCGCGCGCCCGCGTCGCCTTTCCGCCTTCGCTATTCATCAATGCGCTGAGGGAATAGCGCGATAAGAAGTTGCAGACTCCACTGGGAGCTGCAACATTCTCGAGCTATCCTCACATTCCAGCTACTCATTAAACCAGTTTCCTCTTTTCAACCTATTATCTATTAGTCAGTGTAGAAAATCATGAGTGACGCTCGAAAATTGTACACCGTTAGTCGCTGCCTTGGTATATCGAATGGACGGCTGGTATGTATCGGGCATAACGAATGAAATCTGAGCGCATCCGGATGAAATCTCTCGATTGAGAGCGACGTGTGGATGAGGAGAGGGAAATGACGAGCGCGCGCGGGCGCGCGAGGCGAAAATCGTACGCTTTTCGAAGCTATGCGCCCGTGCCCGCTGATACATTTCATGGAGACAGGATGCATTTCCAATTTATTGAGTCGAGAGCTCCATTCAACTGACGAACTGGCCAATGAAACATTTCCAGTTAAATGTTTCTTCCCTTGGACTATTAAATTGTAAACTATTCGTGTGTACGCGCACAGTACGTGTAATACGAAAAAGGGGAATTATACGATCCTGTTAAAGCAACGATCATTGACGCCCTCTTTTTTTCGTTAGCAATCTTGTTATATACGCATCGTTCGTCTCTCGTTGTTCTCTCTGTGTTGTCATAAAAATCCACATCTCTTAGTTTCTCGATCGAAGGTTACCGATGCAATCAATTCTTGATCGAAGGATGACTCTTTGAAGTGGGCCTGTTAAAGTGCCGCCCGCTACCGTGGATAATAACTCATACTCTTTTTCATCGAAGTTACGTCGATTTCAGCAGTTGTACCATCGTCCATTACGGACACTTTTTGCACCACTAGTTTTTGCCAGTCTAGGGGAATACGTGCCTTCTCGTCTGAAGGAGCCAACCCTCCAATCCTAGCCCTTCTTTCGTCCTTGAGAGGAGTCAGGACTTAATCCAGACTGAAAGTCGCTCTTTTTCCAAAGATTAGGAACGCGCTACTTATAGAATTCCAATGTACTGCCTATCATTCTGAGGAAGCAAGAAAATTCTATAATTTAACTTTATGAGGGGATTCCTTCGGGGTTATGGTGTCAGGGTAAATGCGAGGAGGTAGAAAGCCGTAGGCAGGAGAGTGTCGTAGTTGGCCTGGGGCAACAGCCGAACCAGCTGCCAGGGCAGGTGATGGCGCAGCTGCCTTCGAGAAGCAGCACGTCCTCGCCAGCCAACCATTTCTCTCCCATCCCTTTCGCCCTCTAAAACTCCTCCTGGACCGAAATCTCATCTCTCTCGAAAGCTTTCCCGTAAAAACATCCACCGGATCCAAGTTATTCTCGGATCACGCTCAAGGGATGATGTACTAATTGCTTCGGGGCTGACTTGGATTAGTCGTAAGAGAGAGAGAGAGACTCGTGTCTAATTGGTATTCAGGCTTCGCCTCGGCTATCATCGGGATAATATCGAAGACATAGAGTATGCACGTTGTAAGACAAATCGTCTGGCAGCATGCGGGGCAATTTACGTAGTAATCGACGGTCAAGCTGGCAGGTGATATCGCAGCTGGCTTGGAGACCTCGAACCACTCCTAACTCGTACTCCACCTTGTCTTTTTCAATCCAACTGACAATTTTCGCTACATTGACATTCAATTTGGCGCACTGCGCCTTTCCCTCCGCTTTTTCTTCTATCTAGGTTCGCCGGCTCGCTTAATGATGTCGCGTAGGCTGACTGTGTAGATTTCCAGTTGGATTCTATGTATGTGTGTATGTTTCTACGGGGTGTTATAAGTGCGTAGGAAAAGCTGGCACCTTTTGCATACGCACGCACAATCCGGAGGCCTGTCACGCTCCACATACGCGTGCTCCTTCATCCTACTAAACTGGATGTGCTCCAACTGGATGAAAGCAATATCGCTCGGCAACTGGAGACTGACTACTCGCATGACTAGTTGACACAGCATCGCGCGCCGCTGACAACGGATACCTTCTGCACGACTTGATTGGCAATGGAGAAAAAAAAGAAGAAGAAGAAGAAGAAAGAATTGTTCTCAGGCTGACTAAGGGATTTTGTGATTTCGGATTCGATGGTATTCTCAGAGAGGGTTTTCGAGAGTTGCACTTACTCGGACAAGTTACTCGTAGCTTGGGAATAATATTTTATGGTCGTCCTGGCTCGAGTTGAACCACCTACATGACAGGAAGTTCGCCCGAGCATGTGTCCCCGGTATTTCCGGTAGGCGAGATCTCCCCTTGCGTTCTCTCGCCGCTCGGCACACATCGAGCTCTCACCCTCCTGACTTTTGACTTGGCCACTCGCTCTTCCCAGTAGCAGCAGTAGCAGCAGCTGCTGCTACTGCTTCTCCTCCTGTTCAAAGAGAAATCGTGCTGTACCAAATTGTAGAGTGCTGCACGCATAGTTTGGACTCGATTAATAATTGTTCCCAACTGGCCTGTCAACTTTCGTCGCCAACTCGCCTCGACGACGTTGATTAATTGCACGACGAGTGCCTTGAAAACACAATTCTCTTGTGGAATAATACTCGCTCGTAAATGAAGCACGATTAATGCGAGAGATTTAATTGACCATTTATATCGAAGCATGTTATTGAATCGTCTCGAGGAGATTTTTTAAATCCTTTGAAGTTTACTCAACATATAAATTCTATAATTCAATAATTTCAATATCAGTACTAACATTCTCAAGGATTAAATACTTATTCATATAAGAATTCGGAATCCAAAATATTTCCACAAAACAGGGCAGATCGGCGCCCAATTACAACAGGTAGTCGATTGACAGTGGTGAAAAAATGCGGTGCAGGTGTCGAATGAAAAAAAAAAGGGCAGCGGAGGGGTAGTGTCGATGTCAAACGAATTCTCCGGTGTGCTTTCCCGGGCCGCTCCATAAAGCTCGGTCAGCGATAACGCGCGCCGCCATGGCGAATTAACTCTTTGTCGACGACAACAAAAATTCGCTTCCCCGATTGTTTTTCCCGGCGAATCGCTTCGAATATGGTTAAATCGCCAGTGCAATAGGAGCGGCGGCGAGTATGCGCACGCCTGCTCGTACAACCGTGAACGACACTTTTTCAGTTTTTCCGTCGACGCCAATGTGTACCGTGGAGGTCTGCGAGCAGTGTGCGTGCGTGCATGTACACACAATCGGTGGGAAGCGGGAGTGAGAATTTGCCTCGAAAATCGCATTGCAGGGCTGAAACGGCTGGTTGGCCTCGTCGCCGTTCCAACAATTTATCGGGAGCGAAAAAATTGCAGGCATGGCCCAGTGGGGGAAGGTGATATTTATTTTTTACGCCGCAAAGTGCGATCGGCTATTACGTTAATACCTTTAAACATTTATCGTCGAGCCATTTAGTCGGCCTGTTGCTCTCTCTCCGTGAATTCGAAATCCCCTTTCGGGACTTGCAAAGCCGACAGTAGAACGACAAAGAGAAGAGTGTGCCGCCTTATTACAATCTCATTTAAATGACAGTAAAGTCGAATCTCGGCTCTGCCGTCACCTTGGAATAGCACTGCTTACAGCCGCATTCAAGATATTCATGTGGACGGAGAATATAAATTCGATCGTGGGCGGTATTTAAGCTCGGGTGGCAAAGGAATATGAATAAAAGGGGGAGGGTGGCCGGCTGATTCGAGGGTGGCACTGGTGGTGGTGGTGGGTATTGAGTGGGAGAGGGTGGCGGCAGACAAAGGAGAGGGTTTGGACGAGTCGGCGGCGGCGGCGGCGGCGGTAGGTTCGGCCGAAGGGGCTGGAATCGGCTTTACAGGCGATGTAGTGTTTGCACGGGTTACCGACTGCATCCCTCCGCACACAATTCCATCCCTGGCGAAGCGGAGAGAGCACTGCCGACGCCGGCGTTTCCACGTCGAGTACACCGACGGCCGAACTTCGCCGCCCCTCTTCGCCCTGGCGAACTTCACCACCCTCGCTCGATATCTCGAATCTCGCGAGAAGCACCAGCAGCCCCCACGTGCCTCGATTACTTCTCTCCGCCCTCTTTTTTCCCCTCTTTTTCCTCTTCTTCCTCGGAAGCCTGGCAATTTTTAGGATGTTTATTTTGGAGATCCCCGCCACGCCTGATACTCTTCGTGCTTTTTCACTCTCATAGGGTTCAAGAATGTGTGCGGAGCACTGTTTGAGATCGAGCGTGTGTGTCGATCGATAGAAAGGACGCCCTTGGAAGAGCGAGAGCAGCAGCAGCGCTCCACGCTGTAATCACTTTCTATTTAAAGCTGGCCTGCCCGAAATTTGCATCTTTTCTCCGCTTGGCTCTCTCGAATTAGCTCGTTATCCGAGGATCTAGCCGCTGGGGTAGCCTTGACCGGCCACCGAATTCGGACACCAGTGTACTGGAAACCTTCCCTGTCTTGTTCCTCTCATTCCACTCGACTCAACACTTGCAGAGATTCGCAGGAAGTAAAAACCCTCTGATTTTCCAATCGCAATATTGACAAGTAAAATAACGCATTAAAGGAAACGGAAAGTATATAATGGAAGGAAATGCAAAGGTCGAAAATGAAAATTATAAGATCGAAATGGTATATAGAAAGAATTTTTTTGGGTGAGGTCGAATGAAACGAGCGGTGTTCTATCGTTCGGCTTGGGTGCGCTGTTCAATTGACTCTTAGCGGGCGACCTACCTGCCGGGACAACCTTGACGCATTTCAATGGACAAGTCTCGCTCGCCGCTGCCGCTCGCCAACCAGTTTCTGCGATAATGCACCGCCGGACTCCATAATCTCGCCGTAAAAGGAACAAAGCAATGGTGTCAAGTCTGTCGGCGACAGATCGTGCTGCGGCTGGCAGGTGCACATCTCGCCAGCGCTCTGTGTCGACCGAGCAACCGAGCGAACGATCCCAAGCCGAGCCTTCTGCTTGGACACACTCGCACTAGCTTCGCAGGTGCAACTGCATCTGCGTGCCTCGTAAAGCCTGACAATGTTTTGCCACGAACCTTGCGGATCCTGCAAGGATCGCTAAGAAAGAGCCGCTGTCTCTCCTGTCGGCGGCTTTGTCTTTGTACTCATGGAAACTCTCTCGCTCTCTCTTTCTTTCTCTCGAGTGCTCCCTCGAGAGCATTGTTGCATGCCAGTTCGAGCACTCTACGTGCGAACGCCAGGTAGTTACAAGTTCGCATTTCAATCGACTCTTTGATTCCGGAAGTTTGACATTTCCAAAAGTTGGAGGCCAACAAAAGAGACCTAGTGGATTTCTCTCGGGTACGAGTTATCGTTGTTAGTATTCTAGATTTGAATACATTGTTAAACCCTGGTGCCTTGTAGAATTTTAATTACTTTCCTCGACCACATACCTCTATATTCTCTCCCACAGGAGTCTAGTTACATTATAGGACTGACTATCTCAGAACTATCAAAGTTTCCCAAGTTCATATGCCAAATGCCGAAACATACTTCGACTTAGCAACTTCTAATTAGTATTATTCTCATACGAACTTAGCCATGCACTCTTCCCTTGCCTTACGATAGTCATTGTAAGAGGAGAAGTTTCTGCTTTCGGTTATGGGCGTATCAGATGCGATCGTTGCGTGGAAAAACGAGGTCTCACTCGACCTCCACTCTAATAACTTCACTTTCCTCGTGGCAGCAGCGCCACTCTAGGAAAGCCCCCGTGCGAGTGGGAAAAGTCAGTAGCAGTCGGTCCCAGCTAGAAGTCCCAGCTCTCCTCGGGCTTGGAACAAGCTCTCGTCGCTCGTTTGGTGTGCGGCAGCGTTGCTCTCTGGGCGAGTGCAATAAACGTAGAGAGAGAGAGAAAGAAGGAAAGAGGGAATGAGAGAGGACACACACAGCCTCCAGAGTCTGAGGTCTGCTCGGGGCGAACGCGTGCGATTGTCGGGGTTATTTGCGGACAGCGGGAGCACAACAGAGCGGATGGGTTAAAGGGAGAGGCGACGTAGAAGAGCGCTATTTCTCGCTGTATCCTCGCCGGCTCTTCTCTGCCACCGGCGTGTCTATGTATAACCGCCAACAGAGGACAGAGAGAAGTTGCTCTCACGTATACACGCGTATGCACGCGCGAACGTATAACAAGAGAGAAAGAGAGAAGCGAGCTGTGTCGAGAGCAATACCGTGACGGCCACTGGCCTTCTTCTTCGCCAGTTCTTTATTCCTCCTCGACGAGTCGCCGCTCTCGCCGATCTCTTTGCATCACCTTCTCCCTCGGAGCTCTCTTCTGCACCCCACTATTACCTTGGCAGATTGAGCCATTGATCATAATGCAGAGTCGAGCCTCTCAAAGAGAGCTGATCACTATTCGATAAGTAATTGTCAGGTCGATCGATCCTTGAATATAGAACAGAAAACCTGCTATCAGTTTCGCCAAGATGCAGTGTTATGTATTTTGCGAGGACGTCACCACCCTCGTGCAGGCTTTTTGTTTTTTTAGAAAATTGCGACTGTCCTTACAGGATATGTATACATCACGGGAAAAGAGAGTCGAAGGACTCGGAGCGAGCTCGTTCTGAATGTCTCGCGACATGTGTAACACAAAGGGGCGGCTGCATTACGCAAAATGCGCGACGGTTGTCCACCCCTTTTGTCGTCCCCGGGAAAAAGGAATGTTACAATGCCAGGGCGTCGTGTACTTTCTATAGACCAGCGACGACCCACTGCCAACAGGGAGACACGCGCGGTCCAATGTGATCTCCGGTTTTTCCTTGGCTTGCGATCTTCCTCGGAGTTTCGTCTCTCACCCTTTTTCTTCAGGGTTTTGTATTTTGTGCTTGGTTTCCGTGGGTGCCAGGATTTTGCGAGATGCGTCTGGCATAGGGAAAAGAAGGTGATTGCGCACTGTGCCCGAGCTTTCTCTTTCTCTCAGCTGGATACCTCTCTCCTCTCCTCTCTATTCCTTGCGTGCTGTTGCGCGTCGTCTCGTACTCTCGGCTTTTAGCCTCGAAACCGTGAGAAAGCCAGCCGCGTTAGCGAGATATCGAACGCGGACACGTCCTTCGAGCTTTATCACGGCCGTCGCTCGATAATACCAGTCACGCGTGACTCACTTTATCGATGAATTCTATTAAGCACTGAGAGCATGCTAGGCCTTCGAGGACCTAAATTGCTAAATAGAGCAACTACTACTGACTGAGCGAGAAATAAGTAGAATAGAACAGTGTGCAGTCAGACGATCCTGTGTCTAGGTCTTCTGGGATTCTTGGGGATGTTCTCAAGAGAAATTCGTATATGGGTGAATATACTGGAAAGCAGGCATGTTTCGAGTATGTGGAAGGTAGAACGAAGAAATTACAGACTCACCAAGTGGGCGAGAAGGGGTGGCGGAAAAGGGGGGCGGGCGTGCAGAGGGCAGATCTACTTGGTGGAGGTACTCGTAGGTTCTGTCGTGGGACTCGAGAGAGGCGTGTGGAGCCCTAGTACTTTTCAAAAGTCAATGGCCCTGATTACCAAGTACCTGCGCAGGCACTTACCACGGTTACAGTCACTGTTACCTGCCAGTCCTTCAACCGATTTCCTTTCCTTCTACCCCTTTGCTTGCTCTTCTGCACCATATAATGCCTGGGAACTACGACTTCTCCTTGCATTTCTTTGCCTATAAATCGAATAACGCTAAGTCCTTCGATGACGCCTTTAATGATCCAATTTAATCGTTCGAAACCTGAATTTCTTCTGTACGAGCTGCAGGAGGAGTAGATAAGGTTTGATTGGATCAAGATAACGTAGCAAGTAGTGGCTTATTAGCCCCGAAAAGTAGTCGTTAACGAGCTGGGAAGATCGCAGGCGGCGCTAACGCCTGGCATTTATCGTCGAGGCGATCATCCAGTGGAATTTATCGGCAGTGTTCGATCGGATTCGCATGCGAGCGTGTCGGCATCATTGCGGCGACACTTTGCCCCGCGATTGCCACTGAGAGACATCGTACGTACCAAAGGAAGAAGAAGAGGGTCCGAGAGGGATAGGAAAGAGGGAGGAGGCCAGTGCTATGGGAGATTGGCAAGCGAGCGAGGAAACAGGAGGGGAAAAAGAGAGCAGCAACATCAAGGCTGCGAGTGAGAGTCCACCAGGAGAATTCCAATCGCAAAGGGTCTTCTTCCGGACGAAGTGAGCAAAGCGAGAGAGGAGTGAACGGGGAAGGGGATGACCGGCTCAGGAAACGAGTTAAATGAAGCGCAGCCCTGTCGTCTCCACTACCAGAAGAGAGGATGCTGCTTGCTCGATTGTTACGGTAATCCAGCTTCTGGAATACGCATTATGCGCTCCCGTAACGCAATACTGTTACATCGAATGCTCGAGGCCAATTTGCAATTCATCGCCGGTCACTGCCGAGCCGTGCAACAATGCGAGCAGTGCCAGCCTCCCTATTAACCTGGACGCCTTTTCACTCGATCGTCGGACTACGTGCGTATCGTCCAGAGAACTACGCGTATCCCTTCTATTCGGTCATACTTTTCGATCGACGTACTCTCTCATGTCCGAACCCTACTTGCAACCAACCACCTCTTTGTCGATCCAACCCTCTCCGCACCGTCCGTGGGAACTTCGACACGTGCTCTCTCAACCCTTCGAATACACGATCAGCAACAATCGTCATTCCTCTCCACCCTCTCAATGATTTCTCTTTATTCTATCCAACTAGGATTTGAATATCGAACTAGAAAAGCGCTGGAAATATTGTGCTTTCGAAAGTTCGGCAATTTCAAGTCGAGTTGTTGGAAAGTATGAGTAATCGTATACTGTTTATCATTGTCGGAGGTTAGAAAGGAGGGTGGTGGGCGTCATGGTATAAAGCGTAATCAGGGTGCAGCAGTGAGTGAGCCGGATGACACGGCTATCGCGTTCTCGGCAACTGTGCGAAACCTCCGACACAATTGTGTCGGCTTCCGACAAACCCATGAATCCGCTGGCTCTGCGAGAGTCCACGGAACACATGGAGACAGATCCTCGGTATACGTGAGTCGCCTTGAACCTAACCTGCCTCTCGGCAACGGACAGATTATTAACCATGGGCATTGTCCATTAGTCGGCTCCATCTAACCCATCATACTGTATCATACGTATTATGAGAGATTCAGGATTTAGTGATAAGCTTCCATAAGAAAAGAAAGCTACTTCATCGATTATACAAAAACCCATACAATTGAAAAGAATGTTTTCTTATTCATTCAAAATTGTTCTACTTTTAAATCTCTGTTACCAAATTTCCTACAATATTTCCTTGAGAATCCTGACAATCCCTAAGCAAAGGTAAAGCTAGTAACACCCGGAAAGAATACCCGTGCAGAGATATGGAACTAACAGCTATATTTGAGTTCAGCAAATAACAACGCGTTAACCAGCGAGGTTCGAGCATACCAAACGGAACTAACACACGCCAATCGGTTTGCAGAACGACACTCAAGTGGCGTGAAATCGGCGTAGTATTGTCGGAGGAAGCGCCGTTAAAGAGGAGGGCGAAGAGGGTGGCGGGCAAGCGAGTGCAGTGTGTTATGTGTTATATATGATATATGTGACTGTGTGTGTGTGTGGCGATGGGGTGCCAGGGTCCCACTGACGTCACTGGAGCGTCCGTGGAAGGGGCGGGGCCCTTGGAATCGATGAGCGTCGCGACGCCGGGGGCGGCGACGTCGACGACGAGTGTAACGAGCAACCACCCGCTTTACCACCCTCCTAGCTGGCTCCGTTTCGACCTCAACCCCCTTCTCTCCTCCTCTTTCTCTCTCTCTCATTCTCGCAGCCTCCGTACTGCGTAGATACCTCGACACAGACGTCTATGTCGACCTCGTGGCTCCGCATACTCCGAAATTCGATTTCCACCTGGCCGATGAGCGAATTCAACCCGTTCTCTCCCTGTCCCCTTTATCCCACTTTCCTCCATGCTGACGAATACCCTCCTCCCGATCTGCATATTGATTGCCCGTGATTTTCTAGCCTGATTTTCCGAGGCAATCGATACGCCCCGCACATACCCATCCATTCCCTCCAGTTAGAATCAATCCTTTGTTTGGCCAATGCGCGAGCTCTTTCAATCGGATTCATGAAGTGCTTGATTGTCAAAGACTTCTTATGTCAGTCGAACTCTGCCTCAGCGCGAATAACTTGCTCCCCGATGACTCCGAGCTATCAAAGATTATCGTGGATCGCTGCCAGTCGAGATTAGCAGTGGTGAACGCTATCTCCGATTGCCAGCTACGCGCTTGACATTCCGTGATTATGGCAGATGGGACAATTTCCATTGGGCATGAAACCTACTGGCCACCCTGTGATCTGGTGGCTTGATAAGCTTACTAATTGGTAATTAAAGGACTCAATAGAGCATCGCTTGTATAGGTGTGTGCACTGGTTGACAGTATAACTAGAGATTCCCTTGTCGAACCCTGTCAAGGTCATAGCATTCGAACACTAATCTCCAAATTGTTCCTAAGTTCATGTATTTAATAATCAAAGAAAACATAGAATGAATATTATTTGTCTTTGTTTCTCCACTGTAATTATTACACTTGTTGCACTGGCTTTGGTTTATTACACTTATGAAGAATTCATTTTCACGCGATTCTCTTTGGAGAATGCGGAGGTGTCAGATGAATGCAACAAGTAACTCTTTCCAATTAGCAAGCGACGCTCGCTGATGATCATCTCCAAACTCCGCTCGAGTGATCGCAACTCACTCACAGTTGGCCCGCATTCTTCTTTCCATGTGCGTGATTCGACCTGCTAGAGCAGGTGGTAGTCGCGTCGAGCCCGTTACTATCTGCATACGAGTATTATACGCGTATCTACTTCCGGCACTCCCGTTATTATGATTGGTGTCGTCATTGTTGTCATCGTCGACGCGCTCACGAAATTCAGCGTGTAATTGGGCACATATGGCGGAGAGAGAGACACGATGGCGCGCACCGGCGAAAAGATGTCGTTTGGCTGCTAGCCAGACAATGCCGATGGAGAGTGTTCGTATGGTTCAAGTGGAGTCAATGTATGATGATCTCTCTGCCCTCGTTTACCTCCGCGATTAATTGATTTATCCACTAATCCTCACTTCTCTCTCGCGAAAGTCTACGACTAGGAAATTCCCAAGATATGTCGAATCACACTTCAATAATCCATTACAAATTAAAATAACGCAACAATAATGCAAATTGAATGATTCAAGGATTAAATCGATATTAAAAAATTTCACAAGTAAAAAAACGAATTCTCCTGTAAAGATTAAGGATACTTGAAGTATTAATTGTGAATAGGGTGTATTTTTGGGTCACCCGTTGTATGGTATTCGAGCGAGGTATAATAACGAGGCAGGTCACGACGCGGCAGTCCAGTCTGGATGGTAATGTGTGTATAAATCAGAGCGATATCAGAGCTCCGGCTTGTTTCACGTGCGCCCTGTGCGAGAGATGCATTGCAGGGAAAGGGAGCGAGAGAGAGCAAGGAGAAGAGGAGGGCGCGCGTGTTCAGGGATTCTAGGGTGCAGTGGTAGGAAAAGCCGGCGGCTTGCTAGAAGGGTTGTACGCCACCCTGTTTATGGCTGCTGAAGTGAGCGAACAGCATGGTGAAGTCTCGCAGTAGAGCGCCGGGCACTGTTCAGCCTTAATTGTAACCTACGTTCAATTAGGAGCATCTTAACAACCTTACCCGCGATGGGATTCTATCGTAACACCTCGTTATAGAATTATAACGGGCTCAGATTCGCCGGGAATGCTTCCTCAAATTTATCATGGCTACTTCTACTTTTGTTACTTATCAACTTCTTGTTCACCTTTTGTGTCCGAGTATTAATACTAGTTGTAGGAAAAACATATTTATCGGGGAATAATATTCGATGCTATTCACGAATTCGAATTCGATCCAATCGGACGAGAATTCCTGGTTGAAAGCTCGGCCACTGTGAGACCTTAATTGAAGCGGCCGTTCAATTAAACTCGCCTTAACAATCGGCGAACCTCTGCAGCACGTATCTCTCATTGCCAGCGTGGCCCTCACTGCCGATAGGCATCCTTGTTTTCCTAATTTTCTTGCAGGACCCTGCGCTCGTTATAAATCAGGCTTTTCTTTTTCTAAAAAAGTCCTGATCCCCACCGCAGATTCTGTGCGCCAGGATTGTTTCCTCTTTTTCTAGGAGACAGAGATTACTTTAACTGGTAGCGTCCTTAGCCAGAGTAAAAAGTACTTTCCTGTTATGTACGCTTGGAAGTGCATCCTGCGGGAACAGGTCGCAAGCCAGGGTTAAGTGAGCGATCGAAATCTGAGGTGATCTTGTTCGATCACAATTGTTCGAATGGGAGATTTGTACCGCAGCTTCCGGCTTGATCATCTTGCCGAAGGAAAAAGAGAGTTGCGGCCAATAGATTGGTCCAGGTATACGAGTGCCTTGGAGATAAAAAGGCAGGTTGAAAGAGGGAGTAACAGGAAGAGGTGATCGTTCGCTTTCTTCGAGAGAAATAGACGCTCGCCAGGCTCTCCGCTTCCGGCTGTTGACCCGGTTCACGGGGTTTCAGGATCGGCCGGTCTCTCAGCCTCTTTTATCTCCGTTCTCGTTATTATTTGCATCCTGCTCTCCTGCGTCACTGCTACCACTGGCAACGAATTCCTCCTCCTGGGTAGTAGTAATTCGTGCCGGATGCGAGTGCGACGCGCAGCATCCTGTCCCTGAAATTGGAGGATGGATAAACGAAGGTCCTTCCAAATACTTCTTTCCTGATTTCCATCGCACTTCATCCCCTTATTTGTTCTGGAGGCCTTTTCGTTTGTTGTCCTAGGGATCCTTTGAAGGAAGGGAACATCCTTCGGGGAAGCCTTGGAGATTAATAGCCGCCGTTTGCTGGAAACGCATCCTTCGTCACTCGGGGCTTTTTCCGATGCACGTTCTTTCGAGATTTATGGTCGACGCTCACCTCTCGTGCGCGAGTGAGTTCTTGCCCGGCCATGGGGATCGATTCGATCTTAGCCTGTATCGATATATTCCGAGAGTCCTCTCTCTTTCTCTTCTTACAAAGGACTACGGCATAGATATCGAGCTGTATCCAGGACATCGCGTATTTCAGGGACTTCTTTCGTAAAGGACGTCCAGTCAGCACACATCATGGATATGTGGGTCAATTGGTCTCACACTGTCCGTTTTACGTTCACTATCGAACCCGGAAATTCCACCTCGAAGCGGACATATATCCGCTCCATTCCAATTCAGCCTAATTCTTGAATTCCCTCGAGCTTTCCATCTGCCAGTCGACATTAGTGTATGTGTTAGAGGATCGCACTCTCCCATGTGCGTGCTCTTATCAAGCCAGGGAGCGGTTGGCGTCCCGGCGGCGACGCTCGCCTCATTGTCATCGAGCTCGCGTGGAACGGATGTCGTTTTATCGGCTTTCCGCTCGCGTTCACCGCGTTTAGAGCCGCTCGTGTCGCTCTCTTCGTGCTCTGCGCCCTTTTCCCCGAAGGGTTGCCTTAGCACTGTGAGGTTCACGTTTATTAGACTCGAATGAAACCCTAGTCACACACACACACACATACTCTTCTTCTCCGTTCAATGCAACAGAGAATGATCGGCTCGAATGATTAAGGTAGTTGTATCAGTACTGTACCATCCAAAAGTCAACCATTGGCCAAAGGAACTTTTAACTTTGCTTTGCATCCCCTTAAAAAAATTGGGAAAAAATGAATTTTGAGCTAGGGCTCTGGAATTTATATCACTTCTTCCTTGATGCAAGAAAACATTCTCCACCAAATTTCAGTCCCGGAGAATGTCGGAAACTATGGAAAACATGGGGAAAACCATCGGAATCAGAAAAAGCTGATTTTTCAGGATCGGTTTCCCATGTGTTTTGGGTACAATTCCGGCACTTTGGCCACTGGTTCCATGTTTTCTATCCGTTTTGATACTTAAACAATCGATTTATCAAGCGTTCGTCAAAGTCCGAGAACCTTCGAAAAATCGAAAATTTTTGAAGGGGTATGCCTTAAAAAATTTGCGAAAAAATGAATTTTGAGCTAGAGCTCTGGAATTTATGTCACTTCTTTCTTCATGCAAGAAAACATTCTCCACCAAATTTCAGCCCCGTAGAATGTCGGAAACTATGGAAAACATGGGGAAAACCATCGGAATTAGAAAAAGCTGATTTTTCAGGATCGGTTTCCCATGTGTTTTGGGTACAATTCCGGCACTTTGGCCACTGGTTCCATGTTTTCTATCCGTTTTGATACTTAAACAATCGATTTATCAAGCGTTCGTCAAAGTCCGAGAACCTTCGAAAAATCGAAAATTTTTGAAGGGGTATGCCTTAAAAAATTTGCGAAAAAATGAATTTTGAGCTAGGGCTCTGGAATTTATATCACTTCTTCCTTGATGCAAGAAAACATTCCCCATCAAATTGCAGCCCTGGAAAATGTCTGGAAGTATGGAAAACATGGCAAAAACCGTCAGAATTAGACGAAGTTGATTATTCAGGATTGGTTTTCCATGTGTTTTGGGTACAAGTCCGGCACTTTGGCCACTGGTTCCATGTTTTCTATCCGTTTTGATACTTAAACAATCAATTTATCAAGCGTTCGTCAAAGTCCGAGAACCTTCGAAAAATCGAAAATTTTTGAAGCAATCCATTATCTCAGGAAGGACGTTGTCAAATCCAATAAAATTTGGCCAGCCGTTGCAGAACCTTATAAAAATTGTTCTATTAAAGTTTAAAGAAAATCTATAGAAAACTGTTTTTTGATACAACTACCTTAAGCAGTATTAGCCATGCAGACTTCTGTCCCCGAAAATCCCTGCAAGCATTCAAAAGCTACATCCACAAGCACCTCTTATCTTTTACTGCGCCCCCCGAAAAAATTCAACGCTACATATGCAAAAATGTGTACCTTCTGTTAATTAAAATGAACGCTGTGCATACAGAAATACTTTACTCGCTTGCCTTTTTGAAAGCGCATTTGGCGCTACCTTTTTAGAATGATATCTGGCGAAAGAGAGGTGAGAGCGAAGGGGTGGAAGATGGGGTTGGTGGGAGACTAGGAAGGGTTGGTAGAGAGCGTGATGCCGAAGCCTTATGCCCTGCGTTTTTAATACATCGGGGCCTCTCGGTTTTCGAGCGGCTGGGGTGCCTCTTAAAATTACCCCCTCGCAAACTGAACGAGACAGTGGGCGAGGGAGAAAAAGAGAGAGAGAGGGAGAGAGAGAAAGAAGTGCCGGTTGGTACAAAGGGCACATGGAGCACCGGCGAATATCGGATCTCCACGGCCGAGACACTCTTTGTATGCGGAGCTGCGGCTCCTGAAACGTCGTCCTCGCTCGCCAGGATAAGGGACGCAGGTACTGGGAGAAAACCGCCTCTTCTCCCAACGCTCCTGTTCGTCCGCTCTGAATTATATGTGTGTGCGCCGAGGGGTGAGAGAGCCTGTTCGATCGAGGGGGGCGGCAGCGGTGGTGGCGGCTGCTGCTGCTACTGCCGCTGGAGCCGACGACTTTCTCGGGGGAGCGAGGACCGTTTGGTTTTAGACTCTCTCTGCGACTCTCCCAACTCTTCACCCCAATTCTGTTTTATCCTCGCTTCTGATAGCTCTGCTTCTCATTTTCGGGACACTTCAACCACCCAGGATTGTAAATCTCGACGGTGAGCTTATTCAATAAAGCGTTGATATCGCCAATTTTCGGGTGGTTTTCAACCCCCCACACACTGTAAAGTTTGGATGCCAGTGTTGTGTTCGATCGAATAACACAATACGTAATGAGCGACGTAGTTTCTGTCTCGCTCGCTCGCTCGCTCCGAGTTAATCAGGATTAGCAAGAGAATTAATCGACGCCCGAGCACAAATGCGACCGATTGTTTGCCTCGGATCCTCGATCGTTCGTGGCATAATAAACGCCTGTAATACGATTAGCCCTGAAAACGCCTGAGTCCCTTGTGTGAGAGGACCTCTCGCATTGGTGTAAGTGTGCCGACGAATCCCTGGCGTGACAAAGTGTTATAATTATATCGATTACAGGATTCCTGCCCTCGTTGATAGCGTTAAGCTCGATGGATACTGTCGGTAAGCTCCCACTCTATTCAGTCAGTCGAACTTCCCACCTCCGCAATGAACTTTGCTTGTGGGACTTTTTTGGACTATTTCGTGCGTGATAGTATTCGTCAGAGATCAGAGACCGTCCAAAAATGTTCGATTTTTCAAAAGTTTTGGAACTCTGCCATACGGTTCATAAATCCATTGTTCGAGTATCAAAGCGGATAGAAAACATAAAACCAGTGGCAGAAAAATCAGAATTGTACCGAAAACACGGAAACAGTCTTTTGAATAGTCAACTTCATCTGATTTCGACGATTTTTCCTATATTTTCCATACTTCCCAACATTTTCTGGGGTTGAAATTTGGTGGGGAATGTTTTCTTGCATCAAGGAAGAAGTGATATAAATTCTAGAGGTTTACCTCAAAGTTGATTTTTTTTCGGCCTTTCTATTCTCTAGAAAAGAGTCGAGAGTGGAAGTCGATTCGACACACACACACATGTGCACAGACATACTATCGTGTGGAAATGGTTTCAATGAAGCGAGTACGGGGCAAGCGAGAGCGACGGACAGCAAGCATTGCCGGCAACAAACAACTTTCACTGTTTCCCCGATAATTGCCAGGGCCCTTTAGGCTCCTCGTTTCCAACATTGTGTAAGCTGGCATTGCTCCGGACCCACTACGATTTCTTTCTTCTCACGTAGCTCTGCTACTACGCCACGTTTGGAAAAGAGCATCCACCGTTCACCAGTCGTTATCTTTTATCCATGAGCGAGAATAAATCCGGATTGACTGTTCAAATATTTTCATTGTGTCGAACTCCGCCGAGATTGAAGATTACGGTTTTAAAAGCGATTCCATCTAGCACTGGCACAATTCTTCGCGATTAATTCCATTTCCACACGTGCAAATAACTTACTCTAAAGAATATTTTTTCTTTACTATCTGATTATCCAATGATCGATGAATATTTATAATTCGTGTCTATTAGATAATTAGCCTGACACTGTTAGTAACAGTGGTTCTGTGTTCACTGGTGAAAGAGAGAGGTTTGAATCATCTCTACTTGGCGAGAAGTTGATAGTGCGGTGAAGAGACACGGAGCAGACAGTCAGGCGGTAACGGGCAAGTGCGAAAGCAGACGTCGTCGTTCGTGTGCAAACAGAGTGACGTCTGCGGAAAGGAAAATCAGTTCGGGTCGGAACAAAGAGGAAGGTGAGGAAGTTAACGATAGCGAACTGACGAGATGAAGTCCTATCTCTCTTTCGACCATTTTAAAGAGGTTCCTGGCACGTTTCTCTACCAGCTACTCTCCGCATTGACTAGAGCCCCTTTTAATAAATGCGAGCACTCGTCGTAAACTCGATGTAATGTTTAATGAAGTCCCCTGGGACAAGTGGACCGGGAGAGCAAGAGAGGGAAGATGAAATGGTGAGTGCGGGAGATTCGCGCAGCATCCGAGTAGCTGCCAATGGGGCCAACTTCATAAAATATAAAACGTGGTAAATAATAATCGTCATTTCTCGGAAGTCAGGCACCACCATCTAATTGGCACTCCAATCTCCTGGAATTCAGGCCCGCATTCGAACTTTCCTCCTTCCGGCTCGACTCTTCCTGCCTGCCAAGAGATTCTCATTACTACGTGGAACTGAACTTTTCGAGCGATCGTCCAACCATTCAACTTCAACTTCTCTCGGCGCAAGCACCATCTTGGGACTGACTCTCTTGCCCTCCCACTTCAATCACGCGTCTCCTTTTTCTTCATTTCTTCTCAAATGTTCCTCGCCCTCTTCTCAAGATCCTTCCAACACTTCTGTATTTCAAATAGTTTGCGACTTATCTTCAGCAAGAGTACTGCCGAGAGGAATCTCTTGCTAGTAGGAGCCTGTTAAGAATAGTAGGATGCTGGTGGGCCCAAGAGGGTAACAGTTTGCGTCCCAAAGGCCAACTAGCGTGAAGGAAATGTCGGCCAGAAATGGTGGCCCTTCCTGTTCGGCCTCCGGTTTCTTATTACCCGAGAGAAATCGCCTGGCACGCGTTGATGACACGTACTTCCCCCTGGGAAGAACCACTTCTAAGCCACTTCTACTTCGCCTTGAGCGGCGCGAGGAAGTCTGTTCAATAAGGTCTTTCTCGGTGGTTAGCACGAAAGTCTGTACATAGAGACGAGGTCGCAAGTAGTATGCCGCAAGGCCGAACACTAGATCGTTCTACATCGCTACATTCTCTAACGCGTGCCTTCAAACAGACTTCCAATAAGAAAGAAGTTCTATTATCAATTTTATACTCCTCGGATATCATTATATCAGCTTTGAAATGACTTGCAGGAAAGTGTCTAATGACAACGAGTGTATCTGGTTGTCACGAGTGCCGTTTTTCTTGTTCGGCGAGCGTTCGAGTTAAGTGGATTCAAGAGCGATCCGAAGGAGTCCTGAATCTTTCATGGTGTCCCGTTGGAAAAATTCATGCGGCTGTTGGCATTTCCATCCGGTGTGCAACTGGGACCTTGGCACGCTTACGTAATACAGCTGAGATCTCACTGGCAAATCCGTTAATTGTCAATGGTTGCAGGCTCCCGCTAACTCGATAGCTAAGTCACTCGCCCATCGGGTTGCCGGAGGCGTTAAATTAGCACAGGCTTAGCTAGGCTACTCGCACCAATCGCCTTTCCGAGTCATCTTATCCTCTCTGGATCTCTGGTGCGAGTCGACTTCGTTCTATATGTCCTCCAGATGTTCCTCGGCAGACGCGCTCCTTCGATAAAACCCTCCTCTTCTTCTCGCTCCTTTCTCTCTACTCAACTTATCTGCCGGACGTTCTCCTCCTCCCTCCTTCTTTTTCCTCTCGCACACATGTTCCCCGACTCCCTCGGCAAGCACTATTCAGGACTACTTTTCCCGATCACCTTCCCATGTAGAATCGAACACGTTGACAGTCTGGCACATTGACGCTAGGAATTTTCGACCCCGCAAATGTCGCTTTACTTGCTCCACTGTAAAGTCTACATTCTACATACTAGAAGGGAAAGAGAAAGACAGAGAGAGAGAGAAAGTTTGGTAGTTGAAATATTCAGTCACCATTGAGAAGGCCCGGAGACTCGGCGAGACTATGGCCCGAAACTTTCCCAGATGGAAATGCTCGTCCGGTTTGTGCGGGGCTTACTATTAAATTAAGGCAGAGTTTATATTTGCACCGCCAGAACTGAAACAGTTCAGCTTTCCTGGCAGCAGCGGCATCATCGCGAATGCCTCGAGAGAGTCTGGCGAGGATCGATTCGCTCTTGGCTTTTACCCCGTAATTAGCGGGGACCGTGAGCGTGTCTCTCTTATTACCACTGATTCAATTCACAGCCTCGGTATTAACATGTAAAAATTACTGTCGCATCCCCGACGCCCTCCGCCGTCGCCACCGTCACCTACCCTCCTCCTCCTCTCTCCCTCTCTGTTTCAACGCGGAAATGAACGCGTGGCAGCGCCACTTTCGCCGGATTAAACGAGCGAGCATCGAAAGCGCAAAAAAAAAAAAGTCTGGCGCCCCTTGGCGACGTGCTGAAATACGAGTTTAATTAAGCCGTGAACGAGTCGAGAGTGCGAGAAGATCCACCCCTCGCTTATGCTGACCTTGTCATATCGCCAATTTCGGTATGATTCGTTATATAGAAAGATTCAATTCCCACCAAGATAGATCCTCCCAATTTTTCGTTACATAACTCGACTTATATAATTATTCAATTACAATATATTCAATTGTAAAATGTCAGAATTTACCATTTTTCTTTATTGATTAACTTGTAGTTAAGTGATGATTTTTTTCGAGGTGATTTCTTATGGTGGTTGAAAAGGAGGAAGGTGCAGGTAAGGCGGACAGAGTGAGGCAAGTTTTACATGGGTATCCAGTGGAAACTGGTCCGAAGGAAGCCAGAGGGCGGGGAGCACCTGGCATACGAGGGACAGGTAGCAGCAGCCTGGGCTTATGTCGTTCTGGAAGGCCTCCCACGATCCTCCAGATACTTATTCCTTTCGGGGGGCCGATGGTGCGGTGAGGCCAGTCCTTTGTGCGAGTGGGGCCAGGATCAACAGCTGGCGAAAACAGAACCTTCTGCCAGAGAGAGTGAGAGAGAAAAAGCGAGAAGGACCAGCTGGTCTCCGTAGAGAAGTACACACCCTCTGCTTCCCCCGCCACACTGGTTCGCCGCCTCTCTGTCAGGGAGAAAAAGGGCAAAAATCCTGCTTTCCAAAGGGGGAAACGAAAGCGCAACCCGTCGCGCTTTCCTCCTGTTCGCCCCGAACTCGATATTTTCCGTCTGACCTCACTCTGTTTGCCCCAGTCTCGCTCTACCGCGAAACTAGAACTACTTTTCCACGCTCCTTTTCAACCCGGGATGACTTGGATGTTGGTCTTGCGCAATTCGTTGACAAGAGATGCAATATGTAGTAATCCCGGCTTTCCACCTTACATGGGAACTTCGGTTCCCACGCTGTATACGATCTAGAACGCTAGCCGGAAAAAAAAAAAAATCGTCGTGCTAACGTTGAATGATTCTGTCGGGCAAACGCGCCTACTTGCTTTGTACTTCGACATTGGCCACACTCGACGCGATCTACTTTTGAGGGAAAAGTGGTTATAAAAGGCGGGAAAATGAGATCAGGGATTCCAGGTGGTCCCCGCGGGGATCCCGATAGAATACAAGGAGGATTTCGAACGTACATAAATGTCGAGGCAAGAACTAGCAGCGAAATCTGCTGCTGCTGCTGTCCCATTTCCGCAAACTGAATCAAGCACGATGCACAACGTGCACTCGAGCGGAAGAACGTGCCAACATTTTGCGCATCCTTTTAGCGAATATAATTAATATCTGCTTTAGTTTTGATGAAATAAAAATGCACGAATGTTAGAATGAATGATTCGAATAGTTTATCTGTAGTAATAGGAATTATTACTGGAAGGGTTGATGTGTAAATAGTTAAGGAAATAGTGAGAGGAGAATAGTGCGAGTTGGGAACATTTATGCAGGCCTGGTACACATTGAAGAGAGGGTGCATTGGTGGTCCAGGCCTTTCTATGGTCTGCCGAGCGAGAGCCAGTACGAACTAGTATGGAAATGAAGGCCGGCCGGCTTGCAGAGTACAACCCTCCATCCCTGGAAAATGGCACAGATGGGAGAGAGCCACCCTCCACTTCTGGCCGAAACTGCGCCAGCCAACGCAGCCAGCTTAAATTATCAGAGCTCAGAACTACTTAGTCGATTTCGTATTAGCAGCACCAGCTTCTCCGTTCTTTTACTATTCTATCTTTCATTCTTTTAATTGAAACATCATTCATTTCCCCATAAACTATCTCATCCCTTTAAAAATTCACTAATAGACAAATAATAAAATCCACAAAACAGAATATACGAAGACCATCTTTTATCATCGAAAAAGATCGAGAAAGGTTTTAGAAATGGAAATAGAGGTTGCTGACAAAAGCAGAAACTGGCTGCGAGATAAAATGCCGAAGGTATAGGATTTTGGCGAGTGGCAGCTTTACATGAATTTCCTAAGGAACTGGCTTTATCTCGCAGCACAGGGCAACGCGTGGAAAGGTCGTTTATCTTGGCGAGCTGGCCAGGCTGTTATCACTGATACGCTTAAGCCTCTCTCTCGCCACGTGTCTGCGTATCGATGAGTCAGGCTCATCCAACCCTCTGGCTCTCGGCTTACTCTTAAACATTTTCTACTTGCTTCTCACGCGAGCCTCCTCCTCTCCTCTCATTTTCCTGGTCATCCAACTTACCACGATCAAAGATATCTTAGCCAAGTATCTCAAACGTGGCAGCCTTCATTTGGCAAGGCAAACATTTATGGTGGTTCCGGCTAGCAAATGTGTGCTCGGTCTTCTCTGACAGATACTGCAAACGGGGGGAAGCTGTGGCTTGCCGGGAATGGTATCGGTAGCCCGATTAGAGCGAGCTGGTTCAAGCTAATCACTGGCAGGGCAGGTGTGTGGTTGCCGAGATTGTAACGGTATGGGGTTCAGGGTCAATTACTGGACAATGCTAGGGCGACACGCCATCACGAGAGTATAAGGTGGATGCTCTCGCAAGCACCGAGTGACGATGAGGGTGCAATGTCAGGAGTCTCGAACGGATGGTAAAGCCAGTGTCCTGGTAAGCTTTGATATTCTAGGAGGGTTTCCTTAATGACTTCGCTAATGACTTCTCTTAATGACACCTCTCTCTCTCTCGAAAATCAGAGATCGAAATATTTATCCGTGCGCTGGTATTGTCCGGCTGTTGCTTGAAAAACAGAGTGTTATCCAAAGCTCGTCCCTTAGTTGAATTACGTTCTTAACGAAAGCTGTCTCCCACTTATTTCGATATACATATACATGTGCACGTACCAGAGAGTGTTCTGTCTGACCTCGACGGTACAATCTCCTGTTTCTTCCTGGCAGCAGTGGCGGCGGCTCTTTATCCGCGGAGTCGCAGATTTCTCCCTGTGAGTTTTGCATATTCAAGGCGTGCCTGGCTTCGCCCCGGAGAAAAGCGGGGCGAAGAGAGAAGCGCAACGAGAAGAGAGAGAGAGAGAGTCGTGCAATCTCTCCCGGGTGAGAACCCCTCGCGATAAGGGGATACACTCGACGAGCCGGCGGCGGCGGCGGTGGCGTCGGCGGCGTAGCGGCGGCTGAGACCACCGCACGCGTCTGAAATGCGCATCCTCTCGCAATTTCCAACACGGCCGAAAGCACGTGAAAGCTTTCGCCGTGAGAGAGTTCCGACCGAGTGCCGGGCGCAGATTACACTTCTTCTTCATTTTTTTTTTCACCCGCTGCCGATATTGCCGCCAGGTTGCGCTCGAGACGGTAGAAAAGTCGAGGGAGCATCTTAATCGAGCACTTTCCGATCCTTCCAGACACGGCGCGTACTTCATCTGCGTATTTACTGCTTTCTCTGTCGTCGTCGCCGTCGTCGTCGTCGTCGTCGCTGACGAAACAATGGGCCGGGGGAGAGTGCGGGATGACCCGATTCTGTAATTACAAACTTGCAGGCAGGAAATCGATCGGTGGATAGAGCGCGGTGAGGACGAGGAACGGAAGCAGAATGGGGGGAGGGTTAGAGAAGGAGGGACGCATTATGCCGGGCGAGGCAAGGTTGTAATTAAAACTGGAGGAATGCCTTCGTTATGTCATTCTACCGCTTCCTTATTTCCAACCTACCGTTCGTTGGTCCGTATTATCCACTCGCCAGAGTATAACTATATATCCATCATACATATGCTCTCGCGCACTACCGAACTCACGCGCGCGCGCTACAACACACCACACCGTATATACTATATCATAATCGCGAGTCTTGCGGAAAAAAGGCACTCGCTATCTGATTACAAGGTCAACTTCTTACGCGAGTGTCGCTCGTGCCGGCGGCACACTTACGTAATAAGATGAGAAAAAAGAGTCGCTGCTACCTCGTCGAGTGCGATGTATTAAAGAACGAACGGATTGAACGGAACAATCCAATATGAAAATTACTGTTGGCAAGTTCGCCGAAGAAAGTACTTGTATTTGATAGTTGGAAGGCTTCCGTCGAGCTTTTTTTTACAAGGCAAGGAAAAGGCGGAGTGCATATTGGCGCGATAAAGCTCGAAAGGGGTCGCCGGCACGAAAGTTGGGGCAAATGGTGACCTGGAGCACAGGTCGAACGAGCCAAAGCAGCAGCAGCAGCAGCAGCAGTAGTAGTAGTAGCAGCAGCAGCAACGTGACTGGCGATTGGCGGCTATTTCGGAACTTTCGGGGCGCGCTCAAGTGTGTCGTGCGACACACTCTCCTCTGCGCGACGCTCTCTCGCCGCACACTCGCTTCACTCGCGACTGGACCACATTTCTAGTATCCTCTCAGCGAGTAGAACCGCTCCAGACTTCCTAGGACGAGGATCCCGAAGGAGAGTGCTGCTGGTTGTGCTCGAAGCGTAATTCCAGTCGAACGTGTGTCCGGGAAGAATGGAACGGGGAGAATTAATGTCGGCGAGCTTGAATACCTTGGCGAAAAACAGCCGGATTTACTTCAGACGCTCTTTCTCTCTCTCTCTCTCTTTCTTTCTCTCTGCCCTGCGAGCACTCTTCGTGGAAGGAGAGTCCTCTTTATACGGGGAAACTTTATGGCGACGCGCGTTTCGCTATAGTCGCTCGCTGATACTGTCGCTAAACAGACTTTACGGCCGAGTCCGTCGCACTCTCTGTATGAGCGCTCGCCTCTGTGCCTCGTGCTACACAGCAGACCGCTCCGATACAACCTGAATTGCTCGCTCTCCCATCAATTGGTAACCGCAATCTCCAATCTCGATCGTTTGCCACTCCCTTTTTTTTTCTTATCGCTTTTCAAAACGATTTAGTCTGAATTATTCACTGTCTTTCGAAACTAAACACTTCGTTGCTTGGTGTATTAAAATTATTATTAATATAATATAATTCAGTGATAAATTTTAAAGGGAATTTAATAAAGAAGATTTTTAGAATAAAATGATAATCGAATTAAAGAATATATATTATACTACAATTCTATTTGTCTCATAAAGGCAGGAAGAGATCGCGTGTCACTGGAAGCAAGGCTGGCTTCGTTGGGGAAAAGGCTGGGGAGAGCAATCCCATTTCAGGGTAGGGTTGGATGGTCGCTCGAAATTTTTCGTGCAAATTGCGAGGCCGATGCTAGAGCTGCTGCTGTTGGTGGGGCGGCGGCGGCGGCGGCGGAGGCGGTGGCGGCCTCGTTCCCGCCGCTTATCGTGAAAGCTGGCTCGAGGCAGTCGAGGTGAATTCGAGGATAGTTGCAGGCGTAGGCTTAACACGCCTGTCGAGACTCAGCTCTCTCGTGTGACATTTTTACGCGTTCTCCGGATACACTCGACTCCTGCCCAGGATTACATCCTCCCTCCATCCACTTTTTCATTCCCATTTATGTTAATACCATTGTTACGAGGAGGAGGAAAATAAAATAAAATAAACTAGCGAGGAAATATTTTCTCTGCGGCACGCGCCACAATTTCCTCATAATAAATGAGTAGCGTTGGGAGATATTCAGTGGAAATGGCGGGAGTGCGTTGGTTGATTATTATGCCAGTGATTATTACAATGATTATATCCGCTTATTACCCTCGCTGGTACAGGTGTGCGCAAAAACCTCTGGCAATTATCCTCTTCGGCCACTTGGCATTTAGGCAGAACGATGCAACCATTGTGCCTTTGGTGTGTATGCGCCTCCGGAAATCCGAGACTGGTTTGTCTGTTTGCACTTGATATTGACTACCGGCTGAGCATACGTGCGGGAGGATATGCTCTTTCAGCATGAAAAATTCAGCCGACACAGCACAGCTTTCCTTCTCAGTTGCTTGCTCTGGTAATTAGAGTTGCTCGCATTTGTCGGTGCATTCCCTTGGGAGAAAATCTGGATCCAGGATGCTGGCGCGCTTCTCTCTGAGATTTGTTGAGACACCTTTGAGTTCCGCTCGATATGTGCTGGTTTCGAGGGGAAGAAGAGATCTTTCTATGGGCGACCAGCCAGTGAATTACTAACAGGCTTTGGTGTATCGAAGTCATCATTCTTGTTGTTCGAGTATCTGGTGCTCGTCTTTCATCGATCCGAACGATCATAAATATTCATTTGCTCGATCCTGTAGAAACTTTTGTTTCGTATGATCCGCGTTGGCAGCATATCCTTGCTCTCTTTCTGATTCCCGAGTCGTCCTCCTCCACATGCATATCAATCGATATCGGCAACCAACCTTCACCAAAGTCTCGTTTTCGGTATCTACTTCTCCCTCACACCGATCTTCTCTCTTTTGCCCGGCGAGCTTCCCACACCTTTCAGCGACGGAAATGGGTTATCAATTCGGTTAACGGCCGATTCCACCGCTACCGAGATATATCCCGTTAATGCCAGCTCTCCTTTTTCCCACCAGTTTTCGGCAGTCGATCGGTCACGGCCCTGCCACTCACGACCCCGATTTCCTCCGCTTCTTTTTTACTTTCCCCCCTTTTTTCTCTCTAGATTTATACTATCCGCACTCGATAAATCAATTTACGCCTTCAAAGAAATAATATACACAGCAGAGAATCTAGGAGAGCTTTTCTCTCCACTGTTTTGTTTATTCTTCAATTCTTCTCTTACGAAGGATTTACTACGAGTAAGGCTGGCTTACCTTCTTGCGCGCGCTCATCCTTTGAAAGGTCCTGTTAATCTCTGGATTAAGTCTCGAGTAAGTCAAGTCACACTGGGAAAGCCTGGTGAAGTCAGTCCGGCTCACTTTAATGTCCGAAACGGTGATTCACTTTGGGAACTGGAACAACAGGTGCAACCAGTCGAATTACATCTTTGTGTTTTAATCTTTCTCTCTCTCTCTCCCTCTGTCGATTACACTTGTTTACTAACAGAAGCCGCGTCATCCCTGAAGCGATTGTTTTCATATCGAAACTTCCGACCCAGTTGATGCACGCAAACTTTCAACTACCGAATTAGAACGAGAGCAAGTTTATGTACGTTCAAAAAGCTGGTGGTTGGTCCTTGAAATTGTGAAGGAGGCATTTCGTAAATTTTACAATAGCGGGGATATAAGAAAGGTTGTGCTGGTTCGGGCGACGAATTCAGGACAGAGAAGGTCGAGCAAGAAGGGTGAGAAGAAGGGCAGACAAGGGTGGGAGAGGAAAAATGGTAGAGGAGAGCCAAAATGGCTGGCAACCTGGGCGAGTTTCAGTTTCATTTCGGGAGGACGCCGCCGCCTCATCGACCCGTCTGGACCCTCTCGCTCTCCGAGAGGACACAGCGTCGTCGGTCGACGGCTCCTCTCTTAAGGGAACACGCCGAAGGACATCCCAAGCATTGTCCGAAAAGTATCGTCCTGTTATTCCTCACCGTTCGAATAATCCTTGCCTCGGCGAATTCTTTCATTTAATCCTTGTTCAGAATTTTACTGTTCGTTTCTTCCTTGAAACAGACGCGTTAACTGCACCCTCCCACATTTTAGCCACTTCAGTGATTTTTTAGATTTCAAGGATTAAATGTTAGATAATTGGGCAATCATAAGTTCCTTTCATTTTCTCCATCGTTCTTAATGATCATTACTATTTTATTCACACAAAATTATTCCTAGTTCGACCCAGTGAACTAGTGAAAAAATTCAACATATACCTTCGCTCAGTCGCAATTTACTAACGATATCTTTATCTTTTTCTGTTGCAGGTAAGCGTCCATGGTTTTTCCGCTACCTTTAACACTCGAGATGTAGGTCGACGATTCCTGCCGCGGGGATGACGTAAGTTTCAACCCTGAGAAAGAAGGATTTCTCCGTGCAACAAATTGTATCTCCCGGCAAATTGGCATTTGCCAGACTTTAATTGGCGTAGCTCATTTCCTGACAGTTAATTGCAACAATTACAATGGGGGAGCTGCTTATCGCACGGGGATTAGCGACAATATAATTTACAGCATTTTCGGACAGAGTACTAGAGCGGCGGCGGCGGCGGCGGCTGAATTGGGAGCAGGTTGGGATGGTTCACTCCTCCCTTGAAAGCTTTGATTTAAAACTGACCGCAATAGGCTGGCGCATTCACCAGCGCAGCGATTGGTTTGTTTCGTCCTGTTTGCGTATCACTGCAATCGACGTCGCTCGTCCATTAATTATTGTCGGAATTAGAATTTACCCTCTGGGACACGCAAATCGTGTCCGATTCTTTCTTCTAGTTCATTGGCTTTTTGATGGTGCGACAAATAACAGATTTCGATATTGAATTATGCTAGATAATTATTAACCGAGCGCTCATTATTGATATCCTGTGTGTTGCGTTGTGTCGGGGACGAATAGTTTGTCCCCTTCCCATGCTGAAAATTTTGTTGGCTTTACCGGATGCCTTCCTCTTTGTTGTCCAATCCTCATCGATCTCTCCCGTAAAGCCACGCTCTGTTTCGCTCGGTCCTTTCGGCGCAAAACTTTCCGCCGAATGTTTCCGGTGTCGGCCAATATACCGATCGATCGCAGGACTTCGCCCGCTCTATTTTCACTGTCGCCAGTCGTGTTTACTATACTCGAGCAACTAGGCCAAATTAAGTTTCCTCCTTATAAGACGATGGAAATGACTAAATTTCAATAAATCCATCATCGATACTTTATCACTTTTATCAAATCAATAATGAATCAAATATCACAATAAGCGACGCGTGGTGTCAAAGGACATTGAAGGTTCAGAGGGGACAAAATCCAGCTGTGGGAGGATGAATTTCCCGTTCCATAAATCCTGGCATTCGGTAATTTGGCTGAGGGCGATGGTGTGTGTGTGTGTGTGCTGCTGGTCGCAAACCGGGCGGGAAAAGAATCGGGAAAAATCGAGGGGTTGGTGCGATCGAACAGCCGGGTTTTCTTTCAGCCGCGCATGTCGTGTCTCTCTAGCTAAATGGGGTGTCCTTGTCGTCATGGTAACCACAGTGCCGAGAGCATTGGTGCGAGCGAGTTGGAGAACAGGACTCGCCAAGGACTAACAGGAAAGAGAGAGAGAACGAGAGTGAGAATGAGAGAATAGGATGAAAGGAGGGTTGCTCGGGGCGAAGAGGGAGCAAGGATAAGCGAGGGGTTCGTTCGGGAAGAGAAGGACGTAGGAAAGCATCCTCCGGTCGTCATCATCATTTGTCATCGGCCGTAGAAACTACGAATTCGGCTACGAACGCCAGACGGCTGCTGCTCGCATTCTGCACGCCGTATTTTTCATCCCCGAACCCCATCGTGCGTTCTCTCTTCTGCTTTCCTATCCTGGTTCTTCAACTCGTCGGGCCCCTTGTTCATCGTTCCCGCCACGTGTACTACCAGTTTTTCCACTGCCATTCTTCCCTTGCTCCCCAGGCGTCCCTCCCTCTGCCTCTGCCTCTCTCGACAACGAAGAATGCCCTCTCTAAAGCTCTCACTTGGTCAGCTTTTTCCGAAAAACTCCTTTTACTCTATACAATCAACCACTCTCGCAAGTGGTACACGCTTGTGACCCTCGACTTCCAATTAGCTTTGTAGTGGATTTTAATTGTCCTGATTGTAATACAATTTTTTTTTTTTTTTTTTTTTGAAGTGTTTGAGGAGTAAGCTTTAAAGCGATTATATGTAAAACATACTCAAAGTGGAAAGTAAACTAGGAAAAAGATGGTTGATAAGAGGATAGTTTGAGTCTAAGGAATTTTCATCGATATCTGCCTTTTTTCTGGCGGTGATTTTTCCTCGTTGGAATCTCTTGAACGATAATATTGGAAAGCATGCTCTTATACCTGCTTGAGGGGATCAGCAATAGCTGTCTTCTCACTATCCACCCAGGAAGAAAAGAATCGCCGTGAAAAAAAAGAGTCCCTAGCATATTAAAGCTGCTCCATTCAAGTTCAGCTGGCATTGTCTTATGCGAGAGGGCGATTCACGCGCCGGAAATCCCAAACGAATTCCTACCACTCATTACCCAGTTTGGAACGAGGTGATTCGTTCGTCCCTCGGACTTTCGGTTTAACTCCAGTGGGAAATGGCCGATCCAGGATATCATGTGCGAGCCATCCTTTAATGGAGAATTCGCCGTTCACTGAAATTCCTGCCGAATGCTCGTCGTACCATTGCGAACCACCGAGTTTTCCACGTGCCACCTTTTTATCCCTTGACTTTCCACACTCATTCCTCTGAAACTTTTCTCCCTTCTCCATTGGTCCCCTCTTTTATTAAAGAATTTACTTCAACAAGATTTTAACATTTAATAAAAAAGAACAACACCAAATTTTATTTCGATATTAAACCATAAAAAATGAGAATGTAAAAGTCCATTTTCATCGTACACACTTTCGATAACAGATTCAAGTCATGCCTGATTTTCACTTACGTCAATGCACGCCGAAAGAATCCACACGAGCGGATGTTTAACGGTGATAGATTGCAGCCGCGTTATCCGAGCAATCACGCATGCTTAATCGTTTCGCCTTTCGTTACGAAGGCCTATATCAATCGGTGGCTCGCTACTGCCAGCTAAACTACACCTGCCCACCTTCTCTTTCTCTTTCTCTCTCTCTCTTTGCGGAATGGTTTCCAAGGAATACATATATCGAGGAAGTCAGCAGAGTCCAGAAGCAAGTGGCTATCCAGCTGAATCTGTCGGTGAGCGCGGAACAATCGATAACCGAAGCCGACGTTAATCTTCACCGATAATTAGGTGCCGTGCCCGTTTCCTCGGATATTGACTCAGAGACTCAGAGCTCCGTTTTACACGCGTTCGCTCAGCAACCGTCTTACATGATTACGCTCCGCGTCACGTCTTGCGTCAGTCTCGACCACCCTTGGCAGAATCCTGTCTTAGCTTCAACCTATCCGCTGTCTCTTCTCTCTCCTTGATAATTGGCACGCTCTGTCTATTAACAGAATCAACCAGTCGCCATGTCAGCTCGATGAAAGCATTGATCCTAATGAGCGGAAATCCATAATGGGTACCCCTTCTACTTTTTGAAACACCCTGTAGCACAAGCCTTCCCCCATCTCTGAGAGATATCGTTCGGGATGCATTATGTAGCGCGCGGTTGTGCGTAAACGGGAGCTTCGTACGTGTCTACTGGGTGATTGTAATGTTACTCTGGGTTAGTTTGTATCAATGATACATTGTGAATGGGATAATTATTGTAGTTATATATTATTGTTGTTCGAAGAAATTATTAATTAATTTCATGAATTCAATAATGAATGTGTATTGGATGTAATTTAATGTTAGCGAGAGGTGGTTGGTTGTATTCGTGCCACCGTGTAGATCGGAGGGAGGCACATACGTCGAGGCTTATGGGTCGCGCGTATTACGGAGCGCATGGTTCGCCGAGCGGTGCTACGCAGGATATGCTAATTGCAGGCTGGTTAATACGCCCATAGGCGGACGCACGCAGCATGCGGTGGCCGAATGCTACACCATGTGCGTGTGCACATGTGCACTTACGTGCCAGGTCGATCCTCACACCGAGCACATATTGTTTCCTACTTCTTCATGAAGGAATCCCATAATCTCTGACTTTTTTTATCTCCTTCCTTTTGTAAGTTAAATCCTTCATTTTTACGAATAATTTCTTTCTGATTTTATCATTGATAATTCTGATTTTTTATTCCTCTGGTAAAGGTGTGGTAAGTACATAGTTTTAGTGGGAATTCATGACTGACTCTGTGGTGGAAGCACGCAGGCTGCATTTCGAGTTCGCAACTACCAACACTTTAGCGAAGTGCGTTTGCAAATGTGTATGTAATGATGTGGATGTGTGTGTCTGTGTTTTCAATGTATAGCAGTAGCGAAGCGATGCATTACGCTTTCCCTAAACTTCATGAACGCCTGTTGAACATCACAGTGTGTATGTATGTGTGTGAGTGTCTGTATTAGCATGCAAGAATTGGTTCAGTTTCCTGATAATTCTGATCAGGTTCTTGCAAGAGTGACGTAAAAGGTTGCTCGAGTAATTTCATTTACCATTTGCCATCGCATTTATTCTTTCGAACATCCCACAAGGAACGAATGCTTCTTCGTTTACCATCGTGAAAATTCCAAACACACACATACGAACACGGATCGCATGGACGAGCAGTGAGCAATTTCTCTTTTCCCGCGAGGTTTTCCGGTGCGAGATCGCCAGTGAAGGTTCGTTCGTTCGTTCGTTCGTTCGTTCGTTCTGGCCTTCGCCGCTAGCATCGGGAATCGCATCAAAGTGGAGCGCGAACGAAACCGGCGGCGCACGCAGGGTTTCCACCATGCGATAAATCCCCACGTGCATCCACTTACTTTCCTTGCTTGTACGTGCCACGCAGACACAGAGAAGCGCGCGCGCGTTCCAGCGAATCTGATATTTTTTACGATCCCATTTATTATCGTTCATGACATATACGGTGAGAGAGAGAGAGAAAGAGAGACTGGTAGAAGGAAAAGAAAGGGGAAACGGGAGAGCGATAGCCACCAGGAGTTTATTGGGTCAACCTATCGATTTCCGGGAAGCGAACATCGATAATCAGTTTACTGTTCCTAACTGGCTTTTTAAAAATGCCCGCTCCTATAACTCGATCATGAAATTCCTCCCATAACCTCAACCACTTTAAATCATGTTACAACGTACCCCCCCTTCACATATTCTCCCATCATAATTCTAACTTTTTCTATTTTGTAATTCTAGTTCGACTTTCCTGTAATTAACGCGAGCATATACCCACAATGTAAATCAGACTTAATGCAGTTTCGAGGCTGGTTTCCAATGCTCGAATGACTATTCCTCACTCATAGCGGTCGAAATTGTTTGGCCAACAGAGCCAGTCATGAATAAATCAGCAGTATAAATACAATATTTATTTTGCACACTGGGAAATCCGAGCGAGACTGTGGTGCTTGGTCAGTCTGTACTTTATTCTACTCATTTTTCTTCTTTTTATCCCTCTGATTTTCCAATAGAAAGGGTTGCAATTCTTCGTGTGTCAGACATGAAGAAAACATAAAGTAAAGAAAGACGATAAAAAGAGGGTGTATCACTCGAGATATAATACAGCATCTTTATTACAAAGTTTGAAGTAGATACACTTGGCTACGAGAGATCAAGCACGTAGGAGCTTTCGAGCTTGATTAATTATTCCTGCCGAACTTTGCGGGTGGTATTGTTCATTTGACTTAATAGGCCGCTGGAAAGTATACGTTTTCCCGGGATCGAGTTGAAAAATGAACGAGAATATCCTGGAAATAATGCGCAGCCACTAAACGAATTAAAACGGAGAAAGCCCGAGGGATGCCTGGACCATTCTCTTTCTTTCTTTCTCTCTCTCACTCTCTGGTTGTTCATGAGAGGGTTTGTTTTGGCGATTTAACCAGCGGTCCGACAAAATGATCGCTCTCGCTCGCAATAAATCAGGCGGGACTGCATCGAGATTGCTAATAATACCGGCTCTAACCGAATTACCGCGATCCGGATACTGACACCATTTGCATCCCTATCGCTACCGAGACACAACTTATCCTTCTCCCTCTTGCGCGCCCTCTCAGCAACCCCCCACTTTCTCTCTCTCGAACTACGAGCTTGAGAAAAATTGTTTTATCGAAATAAAGAGAGAGAGAGATGATATTCGATGACTCGAAATTCATGGCGACCAATATCTCACCGGCAGCGGCTGCCAAATTGCCCGGATGATAGCGTATTTCCTCGGAAAAAACGAGCCTGCACTCGACGTGTCCACGCTCTACCAACTCGTAGAGTATCTATATTGTTAGCGATGCTATTTCACGGGGTTAATATACATTAAAACAGTTGTTAGAATATTAATTAATTCACAAATTCTCCTATATTTGTATCACATAAATCGAAAGATATTTGTAATGATTTTCTAGATAATTATTTTAGAGAATCGTTTATAATTTCGATGTTTGACGTAGAAAAGAAAGGTTGAAGAATACAATTGGCGATCAGATATGCCGGGGGAAGTAGTCGGCATCAAGGATAGGAGAGTCAATGTTGTCGGTTGGTAGGTGTGCGTGCTCGGCCTCGCTTACAAGCGTATCGCGGCCTGTCTGCCCATTATCGTTTGACATATGGCCACATATGCACGCTCCCGTATTACGAGTACGTGCTGCAGCGCTGCTGTAATGTCGATAGATGGCCATTCGGAAGCGATATTCCTGTTAATAACTCGCCAGCAGCGCGGAGTCTGCTCCTGCTACCCCTGCACCGTCGCCCCGCATTGATTTTCCCTCGGTTCAAGGGAGAGAGAAAGAGAGAGAGAGGGATGCTGGAAAAGACAGAGTGGCAACTTCCGGCCGAAATAAAATTGCATCTTCTCCTTCTCCTAATACATTTTCAATGATTACAATTCCATCAGGAAAGATGTCGTAGATCCCTGGAGCGAATTATCAGAGTCAATGTTTGAGGATAAACAATGGTCGACCAATTATAATTAAGCAAGCTCTGGAATTATAGGACCATTGGATTAACTAAGGATAACTGATTGGTCGAGTACGCGTTGATGTATTTAATTAAGTCTCAGTGACTCTTGGGGGTCACCGAGAACGTCTATGAATACAATTCGAGGTTGAAGGACGTAGCGAGGGTCTTCGCAGGATCTTCCAAGGGCTTCGGGAAAATGGGGAAGCAAGGTCTCCGATACAGACCTCGTAAACTGTCCCAACCGCTTTGGTATACTCTCTCTTTCTCTCTCTTTCTCTTGTATAAGACTTGATAGAGAGAGAGAGCGAGACTCCCAATTACAGCAAGGGTGTTTATGTGGTCAAGCACAAGGACCAGCTCGATATTACGATGAGGAGAACCAGTCCACTACCTAACAAAGGAAACAACCCCCTACTACCGTCAAGTCGAAGGAACTCTCAGGAAAACTTTGCCAATACTCTTTGCTTCAGGCGGTAACCACCCTCCCCCTCCTGTCGGCCAACTTCCTGCGAGCAGTAAATTTGCCGGAGTTAAAGGGACGTTATTACCAAACTGGAAAGCTCCACCGTTGAGGGGTGGGGAACTTGTTACGCTCTTGCCGCGTGACTTTGAAGATCAGGAACCAAGGAAAATTGTCGCACACTCGCAAATAGAATAATATTTGTAACCGACAACGATGATGAATAATATCACCAAGATATTCTGAGAGATAGCTCTTTCGTAGAAGCTTATCCCATCGCACGTAATAGAGGAATTACATCTGATCCCTCTGTGGCACGTGAAATTTTTCCTATCTATTTTTTTCCACGTCGCGCACGTGCCGCCCGTGACGAGGGCGTCGATCACTTCGGACTGGCGAAAGTCCCTGATATTCACTCAGGGAATTATTTTCCAAGAGCACCACGTTCAAGGCTTATAACAGATTTCACAGTAATTTAATATCATCTTTATTATATTTCACCTGAAATAATAATTATTTCATATTAAATCCAATGTCAAACGTGTTAAACTATAATACCGCATCGATTTAATATCATCTTTATTATATCTCGCCTCAAACAATAATAATTTCGTATTAAATCGAAGTCCGAACGTGTAGACGATGACAATACCGTGACTAGAAAGTAATCGGATTCTAGGGTTGATGGAACATTCCCTTGTTCCATCCGCAGCATCATTGCATTGTAGTCGAGTGGCAATAGGATCGCGATGATCAAACACGCGAGGGAACACAGGGATCGAAACTAACCGGGGGAATCTTGTCTGGATGAAACGAGAGAGAGAGAGCGAGAGCGAGAGAGAGAGAGAGAGAGAGAGAGAGAGTGGTTGGCGTCCTTGCCCTCCCAGGGACAAACAGATAGCCGAATGTTATCGACAGTCTGCGGAGGCCTGGCATACGTGATATCGTTAGATACCCAGCAGCACTCGAATGAGAGCACACGTGGAACTCGGCCTCCATCACACAAACCGAGAGAGACAGAGACAGAGACAGAGACAGAGAGAGAGTTATGCCGACGATACAAGCTTCGGGACAAAAGGCTCATCATTAATTCGACGATCGATGAATACCGCAGTGCTGTTTCATCAAGCCGATTAACTAACCTTGCCAATATCGACGCACTTAATATTACTCACCACTTTCCTACTCATTGTCCAATCAATAGTCAATATTCTCTTATCTTACCCACTAATATTATAATTCCCTTACTTCATATACATATATTTCATAAGTAGTCCGATTAGTCTTTAGATTAGGCATCGAGTATTACGTTTACCTGCGGCTTTTCGAGAAGCTCCTGCAACGTCGTCGCAAAGCGGAACTCCTCTCGCGAAGCACCTGCACTGCAGTATGGGCTCTCCCGTGATGCGAGTAACCGGAGTGCATCGCAGTCGGAGCAGTAACTGGAAATGCAGCATAAGTCAATTTCATCCCAAGAGAGAAAGGGAGATAGGAAGTGTGTGGGTGAGAGAGAGGAAATAGCAGCACACGCTGACTCAACTTAGCCAAGGGAAGTTCAGTAATTATCCCTGGCAACGAATGTGCGAAGGGCACACGTTCATCGTTCCCATTCGTTCCTGACTTTTTAGGTGGAAAATAAAAAATGCAATGCGAAAGTTGAAGCCAATCGAAATTCAGAGAGAGAAAGATACACTTGTGTAATAATGAGGAAAGAGAGAACGTCGATTGGAAGTTTGCACTGACGCTTGGTCACGCGTGTTAATCCGATCGATGGGAAATTAGAGGCTGGGATGCATGTTCTCTCTCTCTCTCTCTCTCTCTCTCTCTCTCTCTCTTTCGCACAGTGATGCGCCACTCTCGATCGATCGTATACATGCAGACACACGTGCGTTAATTAGCTAGGGGAAAAAGAGCGTGGACGGATTAGACGGCTCTTCCGTTAGAAACGTTTGATCCCCGTATCGTATCATCCCTCTATTTTTCTATGGAGCAATCAGGCGTCATTAAATCCACGCGATTGAAATATATACTCTCCTCCAGATTTTCATCGAGTGGAACCGATAACTATTCGATATTTCGGAATAGTGTTTATCGGATATATCCCGCGGGAATATTGGTAATAGTGGGTTTTTCGAAGCTGTTTGGATATGTTAATTTAATCGGTGGTAAATTTGGGTTCGCACGCCATGTCTGTGGATACATATCGGGGTTGATGGTCGAAGAGACGCCACTGCTACAACAATGTTCAGGGCGCGTCTCGTGGCTGGTAGGTTCGATCGATGAAACATACAGGCGTATTACTCTGCCTGTCGGTCAAGCCTGACATGTACAAACGCCTCAGAGCTTCATACACTTGGAAACGATGCGTGGAGAGAACACGTGCGTGTCCCCAAAGTGACGCACGTTTTTCCTGTAGAGATTTCGTTGGACTGATTCTTTGTGGAGGGAACTGGTGTCGGTCGACTGAAAATCCAGAGTGACACTGGCCGAACACTTGGATGTCAAGCTTTATCGGTCCTCATCGACACTCGACTTTCGACGTATCGACTCAACGACGAAAACGCCCAACAAACTCTGTCCGATTAGTTGGACGAGAGAGAGAGACAGGATTGGTCTCGGTGTCGCACTGCTGATGTTTCTCGCTCAATTGCCGAGGACATTTTTTCACTTTTCCGCACAGTTGCGCAGCAGCAGCGCGTACGCTCTTCTAGCAAATCTGTGTGCGTGCAGAGTTTTGGCCAGTTGGCAATTTTGCGAGCGAGCGAGCGAGCGAAGCCACCGCGGGGGAACTGCCGGTGAGAATTACTCGGTTCCACGAGCCGATACGTCGAAAATTGTCAAAACAATAGATCAGCCGGCGATGCGCCGCAGTAAACACGATTTTTCCCGTTCCTCCGCTTACTTTTCTCTCTCTCTCGTCATCGGGAACACCGATAGACAGTTCACCACTATTCTGGCACCCCTCTCGTTTGCCAAATCCCCGATAGAAGCGGCATTGAAAATCGCTTCTAATTGCCCGTCGGATCAACGTCCAACCAGGCTGTAGCATCCATCCTACAAACTTTCCGTACACCCCACCCTTTATTCCCTGGAATTTCATTGTGTCCTGAACTTCAAATTATCCTGATAGCAATGAGGAATATTTCCAAACTCTATCAAACGCATTCCAAGGCTTTTATTAAAAATAAATTCCTTAATAAAATCTAGATCTTATATTATACAAGACTTCTAAATCCATTTCGTGCAGGGTTGAATTCTTCATCTGAGATTGAGGAGATTTCATCAAGCGAGGGGTTGCGCGGTCTTTCGCAAGACTTCAGACATAAATCATCGTCAGGTTTGTCGGGCGGACAAGTTTGTACAAGCATTGTATGTGCAGGCCTGTTTATCGTCTGTGTATGCGCAGTGCAAACTCGTCCCCTTGGACGGACAGCCGGTACAACCTGGCCTCATCGTATGCTCCCATACACACGCGATCCACACTACCAACTAGCTATGGCAAAGCCTCTCTCTGTCTCTCTCCCTCTCTCTCTCTCTGTCTCTCTAGTTCGTCGTTACATTGCCTAATGGCACCGGCACTGTCACGCGTATCCGTTAATTGGGATCTTTGCCACCGAGCGGGCTAGAACGCGTTTGCTTGCCACCCAGAGACATCGACGTTCGACCGATCGAGACTCGCTCTCTGTCCGCGAAGGATCAATCGAGGCACCATTAGTTTTCACTGTCTAATTAGCGCAATTAATGTACGAGCGATTGAACTAAGTAAACCAGCACTGATCAGTGAAAGTTTTCATCTATCAGTGATTGTGGTATTCGTGTGTTTGTAAAGTCGTTTTAATAGTGAGTATAATTATATTGGTAATTGGATTTTATATTATAATTATAATCACTGATATAAAATTAAATAGAATTGCATATTTGTCAAGGCTACTTGAACGGTGAGCAGCTGCTATAGCGGCGCGCCAATCATCCGGGACTCTTCCGTCATGATCGCCATGACAGGCGCGTTAACAATTATCTCAAATTACACAGCACTTTTCGCGCGTTCTGTTTAGTCCTTGCGCGGAGCGCGCGCGCGTGTAAAGAGCAAGCGGGAGTGTAAAATCGAGGGAATAATAGTCTGGTGAAGAATAGCGGGAGTGAGGGAGAGAAGGAATGGCAGGATTTCACAGGTGAAGAAAAGATTGTAGGGAGACGAGGAGGAAGAGATATCGGACCAGTTCAACCGGCAAACCAGCAGGCCTTCGTTCTCTTCGTCTTCTTCCAGTCAGTACTCCTCCAAGACAGGAAATCTCCAATCGAACTACTACTTCTCTCAATCAATTCTTCACCTAGAATTCATTTCCTAATTCTGATCTATTAATAATCCAATGACTTTTTAATTAGTGAAACCTTGAGAAATTTAAAGAGCAAAGGAAAAGTGGTGGAGGCGGCGGCCTAGGACAGAATAGTGAGTCTTAGGAAATCAAGGCAAGACGTAAGTCGAGACAAAGATCTGGCTGGCTCTGGAGCACGAAGCCGGAGAGAAAGAGACCTGTTCCACCAGGCAACCGGGAGACCTTCGCTCTCTTCCAGGCCGGTGCCAGATCTGGTCCAGGACGGGTATTATGTGCCTGGGTCGCCTCGAGACGAGGCTAGCCAGAAGAAGAAACCGATGGCGTTCCCTTTGCAAGTAGCCACTCAACCTGTGTATATGTGTGTGGTGTGTGTGGTGTGTGCGGAGGCGGTGCTCGAGTTATTTAACACCCAAGCTAATGCACAGACTAGTATTCAAAGGACGAACAGCCACCCATATGTCGCTGCTCTCTCCTCTCAATCTTATCTTCTCCGTTTCTTCGATCTTCTCGCCGTAATACGTCTAATTACAACCTGTACTCGTTTCACTACCCACTCAGCCACTCCTGACTTCGTCATCCACTTTACCGTTATCTTAGCGCACTCTATATTCACTATTTTATATGAAAACCAAGACAATAATATCTGCCACTTACTATTTTCATTAAATAATATCATAAATTTATTATATTTAACTTCCTTTCTTAATGAATTCGTTATAGAGAAGTTTCATTGGAAGTTGTCAAATAGGAGTAAAAAATTCAGGGTTACTATATTAGAGGGTGATTCGCTTCGGAAGACGACGGGCTAGTAATCGAGCGAGGTCGAAGGAAGAGCTCCTGTTCCACGCATTATCGCACGAGGAAAGTTGCCGTAAACGCGGCTTGCTCGGCCCATTTATTTGCGCGCGCGCGCCCCCCCCAGGATTATACGGGCCCGGCGGCGCGTTACACTTGGCTAACTTTTCCAATTATGCTCGCTTTCGACCATCCCCCTTCAGTTTCCAACCCAACTCGTCTTCCCATTGGCTCGGGAAAGTGTCGGTGTAATCACTGCCGAGCAAGACAAGGAAGACGGCTTCTTCAGCTTCACCTTGAGTTTCCTCGGCCTGCAAGTGCATTCAGAGAACGTATACATAGAAGAGTATATGCAAGATAGAAAGAGAAGTGTGTGTAAGTGTGTGTGAAGTGTGTAAAAGAGGGGGACGAAGAGATGCGTGCAAGAAGACACGCGCCCACTAAACAGAACGACCTGTTGCGTGGATTTTTAGTGCTTTCGAGCGTGGCACCACCGCTACCTTAATGGTAATAGCCGAGGCCGTCGAGTCCCCAACACCGAAAACTTGTCTTACATCTCTTCTGGCATCCTCCCCCCCTCCCCCCTCCCCCTCTTTCTATGGGATGCCACTCACTTTCGAGATGTACCTTGTGTCGCAATAATCTTTTCCTCTTAACACCTTCACTGTCAATTGTACAGATTCATTCGTTTGGAAATAATGCTGAGAAATATTTATACACACGTATTAATTTATTCTTTTCATATATCATTTCTTTTTATTATCTCGTTAACAACCCCTCATCATCGAAACGTGTTCCGCTCGCCATTAAAAGAGGCATAGTCCACATAAGGGAGAAAGAAAAATAGAGAGAGAGAGAGAGAGTCAGAGAAGAGAAACCACAATGAACGATGATGATGGCGAGTTGGAGTTGGTTCGCGTGTCCAGAACACCATACGGTCAGCAGGGGTGGAAGGCGGATTCGAGGTGGCGGATAATTGCGAAAATATAATGAAAGTGGATCGTGCGGCGAACAGGCGAGTGAAAGAGAAAGAGAGAGGTGAAGGGAGAGTCGTGTTAAACAGTGCAGGAGAGTTGGCTTCGGTGGCTGACTGCATCCAACCGCTACTACTGCAGCTGTTTCTGCGCAGATGGCGAGGATCTTTGTGTCCCTCCGGGGGTGGCACACGCTCCGGCCACCTCGCAACTGCTTATCCATCTCTCTCTCCCTCTTTCACTCTCTCTCTCTTTCTCTTTCTCCTGCACTCGTTGCATTAAGTGGCTTTTCAATAGTAGGCTTTCGTCGATCCCGATGCCGACTCCCTCAAAGGGCGCACAGCATCCGCTGTATGACCGAAGAGGAGTCCGCACCCTCCAAACACTCAATGCGATTTTCCCCGCAAAAGCCGCCGCCGCCGCCACTCCCCCACTTTTCATCCCCTGATTCTGGCATAATCGATAGCAGTGTTACCGAGTGAAATCAATGCTCAGGCAGGATGCAATTGACATCGATCTTTAATCGGGTGTTTTAGATTTGAAATTAATTCGAGTATGATTGATTGGTGTTCGATGGATCTTATTTGAAGTGACAGTGGATCCGTTGAGGGGAGTAGTCGAAAGCGAGGAATTGGAGCGAGCGCCTTGGTTACGTGTAACGTGTGTTGTAGCGTGGAGGAAAGTCTAGTAGGAGAGGCTTGAAATACTGGAGAGCAGGGAGAGTCGAAAGGAGCGCGCGCGCGGTGTGTACCCACTCGCTCTAGAAATGGCAGCGGCAATCGGGTCAACGATTGACCAACCTCCAGCCTCGTAACCTCATGAGCGAGCCGATTGTTTCGCAAACTAGTTCCAGTCTCGGTGATGATAGTTCCAATGATCCCACGGAACTTGGGACTACTCCAGACGAGGACTTTCGACTTTGGTGTCAGCTGACATATCTCAACCTGTTTAAAATTCCATTAGAAACACTTAATTTCACATTAACTATCTTCTGCTTTTATATAGCCTTTTTTATACAGAATCCCATATTAATTAATACTATATTTATTATTATTTATGTTGAGTTTTTATGCTTGAAAAAAAATTCGCACTACGTCGGAGAGTAGATGCGCAAGAAGGCGAAAGAAGAGGCTGGGTAGATAGCGAGCGAGTGCTGCTAGAGGCTCGAGCGTGTCTGTAATTCCTCGAGTCGTCTAGACGCTTTTGTCTGGCGGAGAAGCGCGTCTCTTCTTCTTCCCCTTCGTCGAGCCACACACCACGTGTATCCACAGGACCATACACTACTCCGTCTCTCCTTTAATGCACCGATACCTACACTCCTTCGCCAGTCTCCTCTGTCCCCGTGCACTTGAGACGAGCTCTCTTTGAGATAGTATGTGTTTGTGTACCGAGTAACTTATTCTTTAATGCGGGCACGCGTCTCTTCGCTGCTAACCCGCTGGCCCCGTTACAATTTTGGTTCTCCATTCTTGCAAGGCGAATATATTTGTATGTTGGTTGAATCATAACTGAGTCATAAATCGAGGAGGTTGTTTCTTCCTTAAAAGTTAAGATCGTGTTTTTATGTCTTTTTGTTTTTATTGCAATTAAAATGGATATTGAAATGAATAATTTTTAAGAGTAAGAAAATTAAGGGATAAATCGTGCGGCTTTGAAAAGTCGAGAAATAGATGGACTCTTCAGTTCGGTAGAGATAATCAAGGGTAGCTGTAATCATTAGCGGACGTGCTTCGTGGTATTCATGAAGCACCCTTTGTGGTAGACGAGCTAGCGAAAAAGGTTCGCTTTCGGACAGTTCTCTGCTTCTGTTCATATTCCTGCTACCAAATTTTATTTTCTCGCATCACTGAACTCAACCGAGCGCTACCGCCGGCTTCTCTGACAACACGATGATTTCGGTAGCGCATGCTCATTGAAGCTCTCAGTCATCCACGCAATTGGTGGCTGACTGGCTCGCTAGCTACCAATTGCGAAAACTGTTGCTGCAAATTCGCGAGAATTACGCGTGAATAAATCGTCCCCGGCTGTTTGGCATTGTTTCATTTGCGTTGAATGACTTGATAGTGGCCCCGGGGAAATTCAACACGTTCACACTGCGATATGGTTGAAAGGCAAAGTGAGAAGAGTTGGTAGCGTAATGATAAACCTGGGAGAGGCTTGAAAATTGTCAAAAATCGAAAAAATCGGAAGAAAACATTCCCCACCAAATTTTCAGCCTGCCTAAATTAGATCAGATTAATTAACCAGGAGGGCTTTTCCGAGTGTTTTCTATACAATTCTGACTTTTATACCACTGATTCTTTGCTTTCTACTCGTTTTTAATACTCGGACAATCAATTTATCGACCTGTCTTTCGGTATGTTCTTTTTTTTTAAATGGTAGAGTTGGAACCGAATATGACGGATGTATCTTCGATCAAAAGCACGTCGAGGTTCCCTCGATAAAAGCGAGTAGACACTACTAACGCTACCCTCGCTCTCTCACTGGAAATAGATTTTAACGAAGAGCTCCCGCAACGAGCGGGATATTAATCGTGCTGTGGGTGAATCCACGTCAATCACACTTTCGCCTCTGCGATTCCGACTTCGGCGGGGCTCAGGAATTACTTTAATTGCACGTGCTAGTTAAACAGATCCCAGCAAGAGTGGGGCTAGTTTCCTTTGATGGCTTGTGAGCCTCCTCGCGTCTCTCATCAGCAACAGGCGTTCTTTTTTTTTTAGTTGCGTAGAGTGCCTATGTATCCTCGGCTCATAATAAACTTCCACCGAATAAAAACAAACCGCCTAACCAGATTAATTTTACATCGTACGAACCATTATTTTCCAATCATTTCTATTCAATTTTATACACTTTGTTATCTGAAACATACGCTCTTTTAATTCTCAAGCACATCAACATTATTTCCACTAAATTCCAATCTCATTTTCACACGTTAGTTCAACATCCTGTCATACTTACTGATTTTTCTTAGTCATCGAATGGCATGAAAATCTAATCCGACAAGCATCTTGGAAATCAGAGTGGCTTCTGCTTGAGTTCACGGAAAATAGACGAACTTCCGTCTTCCCGGTGAGCTTTCGATTCTAGTACACGCCGCTTCGTTCTCTGCTCGTCGGAGCGCGCGATGCAAGTCGAAGCTTATTTAAGATCCGGCGGCGCGTGTACTCGCGTAGAGTTCCTCGCCCACACGTATACGCTTCCCAGGTGTATGCTGGCATTCTCGACGGTATTCGAGCTAGTGTCAGAGGAGGAGGAAGAGGAGGAAGAGGATTTTCACAGGGAGTTTCGCCAACTCAGGCGGCAAAGCGTCTGCCAGGGATAAGCGTGTTGCGTCGCGATGCCTTATTAAAAAGTTTGCCAGGCCCGATGACTGCTGCCTACAGTATCCAGAGCGGTGCTGGCGAAAGTTTGATGAGGCTTCCTCTCACCCCGGCGCCGACGCCGCCGCCGACGCCGCCCCAGGCCACCACCCCCTCTTCTCCCTGAATTCATATTAAACTGGAACCACCGCCCGCTTGGCGTACCACGCCATTTTAAACTGAACGTCTTCTACAATGTAACACGAACCTGTCCGCGTCTCCCTCTGCAATTATCAAATATGTCAGTAACATATTTCCATCTTGTCTTTCCGATTAGACTTCCCATTTCAATTCACATTCAACGAATTCTCGGATTTTCAGAAGAATATAAATAAAGAAATGATCTTTAAATATTCCTCAATCGATCATCGATGATATTTTAACCCAGTTTATACAATGTACAATCCTTCCTGTATCGTCGGAAGAAAGAGTTTCCTCAAAGGATGTCGTGCTGTACTACTTACAACTACCTGAGCTACACCTGTAAACCTCTCTGGCGGTAGTTGGGTGCGCAGGCGGAAATCGTGGAGCAGTTTGAAGTGCAACAATGAGCATTCCTGAAGTGGAGGATGCCCGGAGGGATAAGATAATCCAGGGATAAGTGAAAAAAGGGCTCTGGACTGTTGGCAGTGGAAGGGCGAAGCGAGGCAGGCGTGGTTTAGGGAGCGGAGCGTGTAGATCGTCTATCTAGATGAGGCTTGCTATCCGGTTTCGTAAGGGCGGCGAGCGAAGCGTGCAGTCGAATCATCTAGATACCGTCTCTTCCATCCGGTTTTCTTCTCCCTTCATTCTCCTTCTCTCCTATTCTCCAACCTTTCCTCCCCATCTCGTCTTCTTCCTCTTCTCTTCTCTTCTTCTCTTCTTCTCTTCTATCCTTTCTGCCAGCTTCGAAGACCCGAAGCGCCCGACGAGGGTCACGTTTCGCTTGCTCTTCCTACGGTGACCCGAGAGTTCGCCGCTCTCCTGAAAACCACCTTCAGTAAAGTGCGAGCATCCTCCGGGAGATATGCCATCTACCACCACCGCCCCTATCCTCCAATTCCACCCGCGACGCACACTTTGCCATTCGATGGATAAAATAGGAACATTGAATTATTTTCATTGGCATTCCTTGTTTCTATTATTATTTGTATCATTGGTGATTATTGGAAAATGGTATAAAACGATTATTTGGATGTTTGCCCGAATATTGTTTCTTTCTTGAATTCGAGGATGAAATTGTACGGTAAACCTTCGCGAAGTTTTGCAGCTTTCGATGTGTGTGGCACGTGGGAAAGCTTCTGAATCGACGATAGAGAGGCGCGCGTTGGTTTCCCTCGAACCACACAGAGTGTTCCTCCTCCTCCCTGTTGAGCTCGAACTAGTTAGGCGGAACTTAATCCCCGAGCTTATCCGTGCAAATTCGCCCGGCACTTATACCGATGCTAATTCGATCTTCTCTTCTCCCTTGTTTCCAGACTACCTGGCATTCTGATTTCTCTCTCGTATACCGACTTTGTCACTTCTCTTTTATCCACTTCCTGTTATTCTCTCACACGTTTTAATTAGCTGTCTACCCTTTTTCGATCAGAGTCACAGGAGAGACCACAGTGATTCTTTTCTCACTCGTAGCAAACACTCGTCGCACTCGTCGACACGCGCGCGCGCGCGCGACATTTTCTACCACCGCATTTCCGGCTGGAAATTTCACTGGTGCTGAAATTGGCGAGCTCCAAATATTTGCCGTGTCAGGGATGAGTGGGAGTTCCGGGAGGCGGCCCCGGTAATCGTCATCGTTTTATCTTGGCAAATATGAATTATTAAAACCCGCCGTGCGCGCATCAAGCCAATGCATACAAGCTGCGTGGCGGCAGCACGCGTGTTCCGGATGTACGTGCGTGCCTGTCTATCCTGGTGGGAAAATAAAGCGTTATCCGGTAGTTCTTGTCTATTCGTTTGCTCGTTTCTCTCTCTCTCTCTCTCTCGCTTTCGTCTCTGAGCTCCACCGCTTTCCAGCCTCACACACACATCGCCGCAAAAAAGCCGCAAGCGTGCTGACAGGGAAAATACATGGATGCACACACGCCAGGCGCACTGCACTGATTTCCGAAACACGCGCATGCACCATCGATTCTTCATGGGATCGTAATCGCTTCGTCGACACGCAAACTAACGTAGTACGCACACATGTATGTATACTTTCACCCAGTATTTGAAATACTGTCTTTTGATTTTCCAAAGTAGTCTACTTTAATTATAATTGTATATCAATGTAGAACTATATTAATTAAGATGTAAAATCACTACGTGAATCGAATAAGTATTTTTCAAGTTAATGAAATAATTAGGAAATAGTTGTAAGTAATTAAAGACAGGGTTACACGGTTGGGATAGTAACATTCTAGCGAAAGTCAAGCTAGCACGGATAAGTTAGTGTAGTTGCAAGCCGGGAGTGCTCCCAATAACCGGTAAATCAAACTAACGTGGTGTAATCGATCGAAGGAGCCTTGTAACTTAGCCAATGCGTAGACAGACACACATACACAGAGACGTGTACTTGCGGGTCCTGACCGATTATAAATTATGGTCGATGCACGTGTAATCGCCTGTATTAATTACAAGACGAACAGAACTTGGCCCCTTCGAGTTGGTTATTTGTTGTTAAGCCCTGCCAATAATCAAACGCACCTGCGAGCCAATCGGAATCAGAAATCATCCGATAAGCAATTGATTGGTAGATCTTTGGCGACGATAATCGAAGTGTTTGATAATTCTTGCTTGAAGTTATTGATAGATTCGTGCGAGGTTGGGGTTCAAGGGATACGCGTCAGCTAGTGGTGGAGCAAGTGGGATGGCAATGTGGACAGTGAGGGCTTAATTAGAGCGCGTCGAGTTGCAATGTAAACGTCGGTCTCCTTGATGAGACGTGGCACGTGTCTCTCTCGCGCTGGGATCGCATGCGCTCTCCTATAAATTATCGCCTAACACGCATAATTGCCGGTATTAATTAGCGCGCCCGACCACTCCCTCCACCAGGAGCATACATCCCTCCGAGTCAATGAAGATTCGTTCATGTAATTGAACGCATACATCCTTCGGTTTTTTTTAAATCCGTTTTATTAATCCTGTTTATTTATCATGTATTTCAAAGAAGTTTCGACTTCTTTTTAAATGACAAAAAGGTGCTTTGCTTGACCAAACTTATTGGTCGAACAACTGCCATCATTCGACCCGTCACACTTCGTCCTCTGGCCAGGATAGCTGCTTCCAATTCATCACTTCTCCCGACGTATAAATATTTCGCTATCCACGATCCACCATGCCATCCCTCTTCCACCACCACCCTCCAAAAACCACCCCTCTAGCAATGCCGCGGTATATTTATTCGCGGACTTGGTGCGTGAAATATGAAACAACGCGTGTGTTGCTTGATAAATTTATGTTTGGTAGGATGTTTAAATTTCGATGACGATCGTTCTCTTAATAGCGTGCAATCGCTCGAACTCTAATACTTATCCTATAACTTACCACGGCTAATCGACTTTATTAATTAAAAGGTAAGCCGATTCTACGTTTCCCCTGTGCCTGAAATGCTATGTGGAGCAGATGTAATTAAGTCTAAACCGTTTCGTCTATACACGCTCAAGTACCTACGCTCCCATTTCTTTTTTCCCTTCGTCCGGAGCAATTACACAATTAGCATGAGCGAGGGTGTGAGAGAGTAGGATTTTTAGCTAGAAATGAAATGAACGTGTAGCCACGTAGCTCTGTATGTGTGTATGTGTGTGTGCCTGTAATCGAAGCTTGAAAGCTGTATTCCCACGATTCTCGATGCAGCAACTGGAAGAGAGTCGGTGGCTAGGTGACGCGAAGGTGGGGATAGGTCAGTGAGCGTGGTATTAATTAATATGCATCGCGATCGACATTTAAATTTCGATCTGGCAGCAGCATCTTTCTTGCCGGTCTCTCTCTCTCTCTTCTCTCTTCTCCCACTCGGACATGCCTGCACGCAGAGACGACGACAACAACGACGACAACGCAACTCGACGCTTCCCGCATCAGCCCAATTATAAATTACCGCCGCGTCCCGCCGGCCTATAATTGACGTGATCGGCGCGTGTCCGTGTACCTCAAATACAAGATTTCGTTCCTATCGATTAACCACTAATGGGACGGCTCAATCTGATCGCCGCCCGGAGTAAATTACGCCCGGCTGTTCGCCCGACACCGACACCTGCCCCCTTCACTTCCACTTTTCATCATCGCTTGGCCACTTTTCTCTTTCCTTTGCGCGCCAATGTCTTCTCTCGCTTTCTCCTTCTCCACTTTAATGTGTAGGAGTGTTTGATAGAGGAAAGATAATTATCAGGATGGTTAATACATTCAGCCTCAATTATTAAATCCATTTAGTTATATCTAAAATTAAATATTACTATTATATTCCTTAATATAAAATCTTAGCGCCCAAAGGAAAACACTCTAAATTTGCCTGGCAGTGACTGAATTAATAATTAACAATACACATTTGATTCGAAAACTTTTGCAACTCGTTTATTGTCATAGGCGAAGTAACATTCAATTCTGAAAAACGCACTCACTGACGTGGTCCCCGAAATGCGAATCTATGTTTACAAATGGGAGAGAACGCATTGGAATCCCAGTGATCCGAATCCCCGGGGATTGCCGGGAACGGGTGCATCGAGAGAAGTGGGTCTCCGAGCGTTGATAGGCTCGGATATGATAAGATATTGCAGTGGGATTTGATGCTGAGAGTGCGGACTAGTTTCTCCCGCGGATGATGACGCATTCGATGCGGGGATCGCTCTCCTTAGCGAGAGCAGCAGTAGTAGTAGCAGCAGCAGCAGCAGCAGTAGCAGTAGCAGGAGGGCTGCGTCCACCTCCCACCGTCTGCTCGCGCGCAATGCGGAAGCCGTAGAGCGGCTCGTGCCGCTCTACCAAGGTCACTGCTGTGCACCTCAAGGTCGACTGCTCGCCTTTTTTTTCGACGCCCCCGTTCCAATCGGCGCAGCCCTCGGCCTGTCACGTCTCTTGCCAATTCTTAAAAATTTTAAAGATATCCTTTTGTCACTTTTTAGTATTATTCTTTATGATCTATAAAATAGTAGATATAGAATTAAATGTATGGAGATCTTGATTAGTATTAACAGAGTGTTCGTTAGGAGGTTGTCGAAGTTTTCGTTATTGATACTATTAATTGCAGGAGCGTTCACTCTCTTCGGCACGCACCATCCTTCCTCCCAAGCTGGGAAAGCAGGTGTAAGAGATCTGTTGATCCCATCGCGATGGAACATGGAACATGCGACGCAGACGTGTTCGCCGCTTCAACGAGCATGGTTCCCACGCATTCTTGGTGTTCTCGAGCTCCTGGAAACCACTGGAATTACTGAGACATTAGTTGGAGGCTCGCAGCGCATTACGATCGAAATCTCTTGAAAGCAGAGTGTTTATTTAATTCGACTAATAGAATGTGTGTCGAAGTTCGAGATTGATTCGTCATAAATGCATCGTTCGACTTGGAGTACGTGTTCCATCGTCGATACAAGTTCTGCCACGTGTTCGCCGACAGTCTCTCGCCGTATAGATATATATACGTGTATCCGGTCGCGTGCAGTAGCCGGCTGGCATGCGTGCCGGAGATCGATAATACAACTTTTTCCCCGGCATCCTCTTTTCTCGCTCCACCTGCCCTGCCCCGTCTGCACATACACTTATCAAGCACAGTCTCCGCCTGAGAATATTCGTACCGTATTCGTATCGATTTAAAATCAATATTCAGAAAGTGATTATATTTATATTTCACTCATTTAATAATTTTTTAATTAATACAATTATCTAATACAATTAATTTGTCTAGTCAAAGAAGAATTTGTCAGAAATGAAAGAATTCGAGGAATTGCTTTGTGAAAAAGTCCTTGAGGTGTCCTTCCATGCACACGTGCGCTCCGACAGTTACTGTCCATGATATCGCATACATTGGCAAATCCCGGCGGCGTATGTGGCAAGCTGCTCCGGGGTTTGTTGATCCCAGTCATATGTGGCGAAGGTGCGCGCGCGCGCGCGCCTTCTCTCTCTCGTCTGTTATGGGCCTGTCCTTTCGCACAGAGGGCCATTCGATGCAAATCCAGGCCGGAGTTCCTTTTAATCGTGCGCGCTAGTCTCGGAATGCGATTGCCCGAAGAAGTGCTTGTTCCACCACCACACACACATTCTCTCTCTCTTCAATGCTCTTCTGTCTCTCTTCTTCGATACGTAGGTGGTTGTCACACACGTGTGCGCTTGTTATGTGAAGCCTTACGAGTTCCCGTAACACTGCTCCCTTTGAAATGCAGCCGATCGATCCTCTCTGGTTGGTGCTGCGGGCGTCGCGTGCTCTAAAAACAGAGATTCGCCTTAATGCGACCTAACTGAATTAGCCTCTCGAGTGCGCCGGCACGTCTTTCGCATCTGGAGAACCTTTCCATAGGACGACAGAGAGAGAAAGAAAGAGAGAGAGAGAGAGAGAGAAAACTGTCCTGCTTTCGAGGAGAGGGCCTGCAAAACTCCTCCACCAATTCAGGACGACCTCCATCGGACTCTCCTTTAACGCCAACTGGCCGATTAAAGTTAATCGGCCGAGCGAACGGCCACCGGGACTTCCTTTCAATTAGAATGCACCGACTTAAATGAGAGTCATTAGAGACACAGGGTGAAAGCCGACCGGGTGCCGATGATATTTCATGGTGGCAACCTGACGTTATACGCAGCGCGCACCTCCTGAAACCAACACGAAACGTCAGCAGCAGTGCGCCCCGGATGCGCATACAAAAGCAAAAATTAATCCTTCATTCAACTCCGCGACTCGCCGATATATTTATTTCTCATATTTCGTTGGTAGCCGCATTTATTAACGGGATTTATTTAAATTTATATGACAATGATGGCATTAAAAAACAGAGAGGCATACGATGAAAATTTCTGGGTTGATATATAATATTGGCGCGCGCGCGTGTGTCTGACGCACACACGCCATATCCACTTGAAGCGAGACTGCCACTTGCGCCTCAATGCAATTATTGATTTGTTTATTATTTCGACGCCCGCCTCGTTCATTGCCGTCCGCGATAATTGTCGAGCCGTTTATGCGCGCTCCAAATATCCCCGGGAATAATTTCGATCCTCGTATTGCTGAACGAGGCGCCGTTGAAAAATCGTAAGTCAACATTTTGCAGAGTGAGCGATGAAAGTTGAAGGGGTTTGCAAATATTCTGGATTTCGGTTGATTTGTAAAGCTTCGTAATAAAAGAGTGTTTGAATAAGCGAAACTTTACGCAGTCGTAATTAATGGTTTAGTTCGATTCAGCGATGTGTTATAAGATATCTTGGACGATTCTATGGGGTTCTATGGGGTTCAAGGGAGCTACGAAATCCAAAGATATTCCTACAGTCGACTAGCTAGCACGATCGAGCGTGCTCGCATTGTTATCAGGAGGTAGAGTGCGCATAAAAATTCTCAGCAGAAAAATCGGGCGGTCCGATTTAGTTTCCCATAGCTGGCAGCCGAGCGTAGAACAGCCCCGTGAAAGTTACGAGGACCGTGCTACACTTCTCCTTTTTCCAACGATAAAACACCACCGGCCAGGAACAACGGGCGCACACCGCCGCCCTCTGCAATTTCTTCTTTTTTTTTTTTGCGACCAAGAGTTACAATCGTTCTATGAGAGATTAAAGTTCCGCCGGATTAAAGCGTCGAACACCATCCACGTTAGTAATCCTGAATACTTCCGCGTGACTTTTAAACCATTGTCAACGTATCTATACGAACTAACTGTTAATTGTTTCTGACTAATGAATCTTATCAAGCGGAAGCTCGAAACATTTGCGGACTAAGATTCCAGAATGACTGTGTTATGAATCATAGAGGTTCTTCTCGCATGACGAATGAGTAATGAGAAAAAGAAAGAAAAGACATCGACGATTAGCCGGCTAATCAGGTCGAAGTTGTTAGTTTTGTTATCAGGTGTCCGGTTCTCACAGCTTCTTTCGAGCGCAAAGATCCCGAGGAAAGTCGACGCCCTCGACGGTCTGGGTAGTAGAGTTCGTCTGGGAGGCTTTCCTGAAAAGTGGGTGAGTGAGCGAGGAAGCAGAGGTGCGCGTGGCGTCGAGACACGCAACACAAAGAAGCGGCCTCCAACAGATAATGATGTTATTCGCGCGTGTCTGCACAAGTGTGCCGTCAACCTGCCAGCAAAAATACTTCACCTCTGCTCTGCAACTTCCACTTGCCAGACAAACTTCCATATCTGTATCTTCTTCTCAGGAATTATTAAACAATTCCATTTCTAATTTTTTAGAAGCAATTATCTAATTATAAAATGATAATGAATACCTTCTAAAAGATGTTCGAAAGTTCTCGCGTGTGTACGTGTGTAGTCTTCGAGATTAAGGTCGAGTTCAACGAGAGCCGACTCACGAGCAGCGGAAGAAAGGTGCGACGACCTTCGAAAAGGGTCAATGCACTCGCTTCTCTGGCGGGCATAACGGAAGTGGAGTCAAGGATTTCGAGTAGAACGAGCTGGAGGAATCAGGCGCTCGTGCGACCTGCACCACTCCACGATGACTCCCGAGCCCGTTAAATCACGTTTAGAGTTCTCAGGTGTTCGTGCAATCATCGCCGATCTCGATCCCGAATCCGGCAGCGTGTCCTCCTTCATCCTGTTGGTCCTCTTTTTGCCTTGATCCCCTCTCCGCTTCCCACTCACTTGCTACCCATGAACCAGCTGTCATTCATTTTAATTCTAGTCAATGAATAAATACAATAAAATGCCAAAAACAAATACTATCATTTTTAATAAGAAAATCATTTAAAAAACATCTACAAAATAGAGAAATTTTCATTGAGAGTGCTTTAAAAATTCTGAATGTAAAACATATCATACAGGAGCAGATCTGGTGATCCTTTTCGCATGGAACTCGAAGGAGCAAAGGAGGTGCGAGCACCCTATCGAGTAATGCGCCGCTATCTTGTAGATAGCTCTGTAGACATCCAAGTTTATCGCGCTCCAGGCAAGATAGCCATCTGCCAGCTGGTAGTTTAGGTAGCTTCAGCCACCGCTGGCTCTCCGATCTCGCATCTCCCTACGATCCAGGAACATTCCCTAGCTTGGAAGACCACAAGAAAGAGAAAAAAAAACTCTAAACTTCTCTACATTGGATCTAAACAGTGAAATAAGGATAATAGCGTGCGAGATGTAAATATCAATGATCGGAGAATTCGATTAAAGTAAGCTTACTTGTACGAAGAGAGTGGAGTGTGCATAGTTTTCCTATCAACTATTGATCGGATGCGGTGAACTCGGCTTTGCGGCTTGATAGTTATATCGACAAACGATCCCTCAGGCTGAACTGTGCTTCGAAGAGTCGAAATTACTTTATCACTCTACCGTCTGGATAGACGGCGGCGATGGTGGTCGCTGGCGATAGTTGAAAAGCCAGCGATTGACTGGGGAATGAAAAGCATCCGGCTTCGATTGGAATTGTCGGTTTCGCGGTTATGAACCCCACCTGCCACTGAAACCGAACACCCCCCCCTTTCGTAAACCAACTAATTGCAGGAATAATTATTTCGGTGACTAGCACAAGCCTAGCCGCCAATTGTCCTCATCGCGATGGGATTCTCAATTTGGCATCGATAAAATTCGTTGTTATTATATTGTTATTAATTGTGTGGTCGATCGTAGAATTCGATTGATATATAAATAAAATTGTATAGATCTTTTTCTTTCTTGATGTAATAATAAATTGTATGGCTTAGTTGTTTCGAAAGAATATGAATAAATTTGTGGTTGTATTTCTCTGTGGATTTGTCTGACGAGATTCTTTCTTGTTACAGGGCGGTGACGGATCCAAGGGATGGTAGAAGGGTGGCTCTCAAGAAACTGCCAAACGTCTTTCAAAGTCTCGTCAGCAGCAAGCGGGTCTTCAGGGAGCTGAAGATGCTCTGCTTCTTCAAACACGAGAACGTAAGTGACGACTTACTTATTTCGAACAGCCTTGCTGAGTAGACTTATGAATGTGCGACACCGAGTTCAAAGTACTTATACTTTGGAAAATCCTCGGAGTTCTTTGTGCGGTAGGAGGCATTGTGCGAACTTACACCGAGATCGTTTGAATACACTTTCCTTTCTCTTCCATGGGAGACCGGTTGCGGGAATTTTTGCGGGGAAATTCCCACTTTTCTGTAACAATCCTGTACCTTCTACTTTCGCAAGTTTGCAGCGGGTAAAACTTTCGGCATTTCGTCGGCGTAGAGATTTCCGGGCCCGAGTTCGCCGAGAGTGGACTGCTGGATTCGATTGTGTCCTAATAGAGTTATGCATGTTTCACCGTGGATGCCAATTCGTACTTTAGAAACTTACGAATTTTCCACACCCTCTTTTGTCAGTCAATGTTAAATGAATTTTTAATGAATTATAAAACGATCGTGAAGAATAATTAAAATGTCGCATTGTTTAAAATTGCATTTGTTTCCTAAGAAACACAAGTGCATCCTCGAAGAATTGGAATCTTTGCTTGCAGGTCCTCTCGGCCCTCGACATCCTGCAGCCTCCGCACCTGGACTTCTTCCAAGAGATGTATCCTTTTTCATCAATTGTTCCCGAAGCACTATTGTGCGCTATCGGTGCTACGAATTCCTAGAAGCTACGATGCAAAACCTGCTTCTCAAGTGTTTGGTGATCGACGATGCGACCAGGTAGCCACGAACGATCTTTCCCAATTTCTCGTTTTCCACAGTTGACCTACTTCGATCGAAAAGATAATCCCTCGAGAGTTGGACTTTCTTACTCACCGTCGAAGTAAACGAATAAGGGGAGGGAAAATCTCAAGTTTTCAGGACGAAGCTTTTAACTTCTACCAAGAATATATTCGTCACCCACTCGTTTTCCGCAAGATGAGTTTCCCAAAGGGCCAATACCGCCCACATTATTTCTTGCCAAAGCTTTGAAAGCTTTAGCGAAGCTTCCACGTATCCGATTCGAAATTCGATGGTGTTGAAAAAGGGTTGCTGGCATGGAAAATGTCTGTGCCAGGCTCGGATTTCCTTGGAAATCGAGCTGTTTATTTCAAGCGCTTTTCAACAGTCGAAGAAAGCGAGTGAAAGCTCGGAGTAATCGGATCGTACGAGTCCAGGCGATTTTTGCTCGTCGCGGAAGCCCTTCGCCGCTACTTCAGGACTTCCTCTCGGCTCTCCTTTATTTCCCCGAATGCCACCGAAGCCCGGCGTATGCAAAAGAAGCTAGCAGTAGAAGGCACATGCACACGTAAATCCTCCTGCTTCTCTCACGCTTCGATCGGCCTTCGCAAACCACGCGGAAGCTTTTAATCGAACGTCCTCTCCGTCGCCTTCTGCTCAGCAATTAAACCAGCCCATAGAAAAGAAGGGTTGAAAACGCCTATAGAAATCGCCCTATCTTAATTTCGTCAAGTCTAATCATTTATTCGCAGACAGAAATAAAAGAATTACATATCCCTTCAATAATATACTTTCATAAAGTTTCAACTTATGCTTGTCGCACCAGTCTTTTTTCTATTGGTAGCCTGAGAAAGTGGGAGTTGGTCAGCATTCGAGCGGGCTCGTTATTGATCTCGCAGCCTTCAGTAACGTGAGAACGCAACCTCGAGATTTATTGGGTTAGGTCGTACACGTGTCGGGAATCCTCCCTCTCCCACCCCTCCAGGCCTCTCCTGGGCCGGACAGAACTCTCCTTAATTTTATTTCGAAAGGAGAGGAGGAAGGCGTGGTAACTTTGGAGGGGAAGGGTAACTCGATCTCGGAGTTCGCGCGGTATTTTCGAGTGCCGTCAGAAATTTCCACTTTTCGAGCCGCGAAATTTATCGCTTCCCTTCTCCCATCTGGCTTTCCTCCGGCTCGAAATCTACCCCCTGAAAGGGAACAGCAGCCGCCCTCTGAAAAGTTCCAGTCAAGGGTGAAACACAGCTGGTTAGAATGTGAAATTCATCAGTGAGTATAATGAGTTATGAGAATTCAGGGTGAAAAGATCTTTTGATCTTGATCTTTCTTTACTAATCGTGCAAATGTAAGATATTCTTGATTGTAAGAGAAGCTAAGAAAGTTAACAGTAACGTGGAAGGTCATCGTTCCCACGTGTTAGGAGCGCCTAATTAAATTCACTCAGCTAGGAACTGTCGGATAAGTGCGCCTAAAGCTTTGCGAGCGTGTTCGTGACCTCTGTGGTTTCGCAACGAGTATTCAGCCTACCGACGTAATGAAAGCTTCGAATGACGTACACGGGAGACCGTGAACGAGGGAATCTTCCATGTAACGATAGTAGAGAACAACCCTCGTAAGCTTCGCGTACGGAAATCTATGAAGTGAGATAGAAAAACTTACGTAAGGTTTTTGTCGAACGCGGTTATAGTTTCTTTTGGTGGTTACAAAGGGATTGTATCGAATCGACTGGTCGAAAAGCTTAACCAACTGACCTCAAACCACCAACCACTCGAGTCGTTCTTCCTGATCCAACCAAATTGAATGATTCGTTCGCTCTCAATTCTAAACTCTCTTTCTCTTTCTCTCATTCTCATTCTCTCGGAGTGTGTGTTGTTTCCACAGCGTTTATATCGTTCGTTTTTCCAACGATTAAGAGTAAACAATGTCGAGTGGAGGTCGCACGCTACTAAGGGGATTAAAGCGAATAGTAGTATACACCGCTCTGAGTACAGCTTTGTGGTTATTCCTCGACAGTGGGAACCACTCTTTATTGCTATACTTCTCGAACTTCTCACCGTACCAGTAAATCCCTTTTCAGATTCTCTTTTGTACCAGTTTTAGTGAGAATTCGTGATATATTATATATTCGTGATTCAGCAGAGTATGATAGAAAAGTCTGTTGACTATAGTTAAGGATTTTAGGAAGTATTTGGTAGGTCTGACAGTTTGGAAGATCCTGAATCACGAAGCAGGAAGTGTCGAGGTTGGTCGGATCAAGCTTCGGCTCTTGGAAGGATCAGGCGCCATCCGAAGTGGCCGGGTGATCGATCGATCGATCAACGAGCAGCCGATAGCCGATCCTCCTTAAGCGAACGGGATCGTTCAAAGCAGCTGTGAGAGTTAATCTCGATGTAGGCAGCTCGATAAATCAGTCCCCCTTTCTCCTTTCTCTCCTTCTCATGGCGCCTTCCTTCCTATCCTCTCCTTTTAGCCAACTATCGCACAGTCCTTCGAGCTTGCGCCCGGTTTCTCTCAGTCGATCGAACGGGCCCCCTCGACACTGGGCCCGTTGTAACTACGTAAATCATCATTAGTAATCCTGGCTATTATGACCCAACTCATCCTTACTTCCTCGCAACTCCCTTTTCACTCACTTCTTCTCTCAAACCTTCTTTCTTCTTAACTCTTCCATCTTCAGTCGACTCCTCGCGATTACCTTCTGTGGTCCCATGTATAACATACACCGTCATACAACATCATACACGTCCGAGCTGTCCAGCGGTGCATGCACCGTTCAGATCCTGATGAGCAGCGACGCGATGGCTCGATTTACTGCTACCTGCGACCACCTGTTTCACCCTGCATCATAACTTCATCCTTTTACTTCCTTCAAAGTTTTTCTTTAACAAAGTCCTGTTTTAATTTCGATGAAAGAAACTTTGGATAATTTATTGTCAAAGTTATTAGTTGCGTGGTGCGAATCTTGTTTTTCTTGGTCGATCAATCGACGACATGTTACATCAGCCTGACGCTGCGGATAAGGAAAATGGGTGGATTCGCGATGGATAGATTGAAGTTTTAGGAGAGCGTGCTGCTGGCTAAATTTTCTCAGTGAACCTTTTATATCAGGGAGAGGAGCGAGACGCACGAGAGTTCTCTCTCTCTCTCTCTCTCTCTCTCTCTCTCTGCCATCAATTTGTATTCCTCGCTTGAGTGTTTGCGCGCGGCGGATCGATTCCAATTTCGACGCCATTGAAAATTCAGGGGAAAGCCAGCCGCCGCCGCCGCCGGGAAACCACCGTCGGCACCTGGGAGAGACGAAATTCACCGTGGAAACTTTGCTAGAACGTGACTGTCTAATTTGTAATTAATGGACCGAAGCAAACTGTATCCTGCTGAGATTACGGATTAATTCAAGCACGTTCATCGTATGATTTTTGAAAGATCGATTTCATAGTATTGATAGCGTCGATTGGTAAATGATAGTTCGATTTGCTGGTAGTTCGAAGCTCGTGAATCCTCATTGTCGTATATATCAGGGATTCGCGGAGGCTCCGGAACGCCACTTAAGGAGTAAGTTCGAGTTACGAGTCAGGAGCGAAGATACCCGGCTAATTCCAGCTCGTTGAGAGAACCTGCTCTCCTTTAAATTGAGTACACACACCATGAGAACCGCGGTAAGACAAATACCACCTACTAATTTCCCTCTTATCGTCCTGAGCCTGCTTTCTCCCTCTCTCTCTCCTCCTTTATTACTACTCGTTCGCCCTCCCAAGAAACTTACAGCATAACGTGTAACTGGAACAATTCTACCTCCGCAAATATTCGCCTTCCCATCGTGTCTACGCTCCATTTCGAGTAGATTATACCACCAACTCGAGCCTTCCAATTTCACCAGGGCAAAACATACTTTCCTACTCCGGGCTATTTTCCAATTGTATAATTCTTGCAAGATATAATCCACTTGGAATAACCAAGGACGCCGACTAATCCCATTTGTACTGAGACTAATGCTGGTCGATGAAAGCCTTCTCCAAGGTAACTGAGACGTGTCTAAGGCAAATCTATTTCTAATTTCCCATTATGGAGAGAATTGACTCTCTAATTTTAAAAATCTTACAAATCCACCGAATCATATCAATAACATATTAACAATTTCTAGATTAGAAAATAGAATTGCTTCATTTTACTATGTTTATGTCATTCGGTTCTGGTATTTCCGGTTATGAGGGTGGATATTCATCGAAAGCCCGGCTGCAATTTCTAATTAAGCATCGGGCGCGATTAGTCCGGGGGTTTGGTGGATGGCGGGCTTAAGGGTGGCATGGAAACCGGTAGTTCCCTCAGTCAGGGCTGCTTTCCACGTGTGCTTCGCCATGAATACCGCATGGTGTACCTGTGCGGGCGAGGTTGGCCAAGGCGGGCCGATGCTAATCGTGGATTATTAATGCGCGCGTCAGAGTGGCATTGATAGGGCAGCATTAGCGCTGGCAGAACTCGTTCCGTTTACACTGGCCTGTCGCACACTCGCACTGATAATGTTACTTAGCCCTCGGACGATCCTCTCATCGATCCACCACCCTTTCAACCCCTTCGTTCCATAGAACGCTTGTTTCAACCCTTCTATGCTTGTCTAAAATTTCTCTAGTATTATTGATCTATTTCTGCTTTGATATACTTTCGTGAAAGTAGAATATATTATTTGTCATAGTTCATCATGGTTTTCGATTATGTAATATTTTATTAAAAGAACTTGAATGGTTTCGATTATAATCATTCATCTGAAATTGAGATCACTTATCGAAAGATTGAATCTGACAGGATTTCTCTAGTATTATTGATCTATTTCTGTTTTGATATACTTTCGTGAAAGTAGAATATATTATTTGTCACAGTTCATCATGGTTTTCCATCATATAATATTTTATTAAAGGAACCCGCATGGTTTCGATCACCACCATGCACCTGAAATCGAGATCACTTATCGAGAAATTGAACCTGACAGGATTTCTATAGGAAATATAAACGATGCGGGTTACGATATAATATTCAAGATTAATACTTAATCCGAGTAAGACACACCAGGATTTTTCGTTACTCGAAACATTCTATGACAGAAAATTTCATTTTATCCGCGTGAGAGGAACATCGTAGTAACATCCTCGAAGCGAAGGAACTTGGCGCAAGAAAAGCACGTGCAAATAGTTCGCGATGACTCCCATCCGAGCTGATATAATATTAGCAAAGCTTCTCTCTCTCTCTCTCTCTTTTCATACGTCTTGAGTAGGAAACGGTATTTTTGCAAGTAGCGGAAATAGTTTGGCCGCCGAGCGAGAGAAGAGGAAAGCTGAAAGCAAAAGCGGAAACTCAGGAAATGCGTGTGGTTGGCCGCGAAAGAGCTCTTCTATAAATAAATGTGGGATCGATGGTGACAGAGGAGGTGCGAGGTTAGAAAGAGAGAGTGAGAACCATCACCAATGGAGAAAAAAAGAAGGGTTGCGCGTCGTTCACTCGCTTCCCTTTCGCGCCCTGAAAACCCGCCGATATTCAGAGTGTTACCTTTCGTTGGCAGCTGGGTAATGAGCTCGAGGGACGTGAAACAGCCGGCTTCTCTCCTTTCTCTCAGATATTATAATTGGAATACGGAAATCGTGCGTAGACCTATCCGCGCCTACAATCATAAGTTCAAAGTCTACAGAAATCATCGCATTAACTTACCTATAACTTATTCTATCTGTCAAATGTCCCGCCAAAATTAACTCCATACAACTTCCTTTCACATAAATGTCTCGCGAACGAAAAGTGTCAAATCCAAGCGGTTGGACCATCGAGTCGTGCTACTTCTCATCCGGTCGATTTTTCACCAGGGCAACCTCCATTCTCGAGGTTCTCTCGGAGAGAGTGTCTCGACGACTTCCAGCAGTTGTCAGGGGTGTGTGTTACGTTATATGGTTGCGCGACTCATCGACAAGCGGGCCCCCACACCCACACATGTGTCAGAAGGCCCTGGATAAATCCATGTCGAGAGAATGAGTGTTTGTGTGTGGGAAAGAGTGAGTGGAAAAATGAGAGAGAATCGGGTAAAGAGCAACGGCACCACTAGTCCAGTGTGCCCACTGCTCTTGACGAGAGTCGACTGGCTCTCGTGCGTTTCGACCTAGAAAGGTTTCAGCGTGGAAAAAGAGTTTCCGGCTGCTGCTACTGCGGAGGAGGAGGAGGTGGAGGAGGCAGCTGCCGCTCGCGGACATCAGAGGGATGCCTCGGTGTATGATGCATTCGTTAAATGCAGCTTTACAACACTCGCTTGTAATGGAACGCCTCCGCCGCAATGCGTGCTCACCGAAGCGAAGACTTTTAAGCTAGCTTCGAGAAAACGATTGACGAAATCGATGCGGTAATATTTTCCCTTCGGAACATCGAAGATAAAGTTGAAGGCTCGTCGAGAGAATTATCTGTCTATATATTTGGTCGATCGATCACTATAGAATTCATATAGTTCGCTTTATTTATTTGGGAATGTCTCCTTTAAAGGAGAGGACCGGTGCGGCTTTATGCTTTGGCTCGCTTGGATTCGACAGTTTATTCGCTTCGATGTGCGCCACTTGTTATTGGCTCGGCGAGCGTCGATTCAGTCACATTTCGACATTTCGTTTTACCCTCCCTGTATCTCTAATGATTTCCTTTCGCTGGTAACATTGTGTCGCTTGTATGTTCCGATTGAGGAGAGAAGCATTCCATGAATCTGGAACATGTGAACTCGCTAGGATAACGAACGCTCATCTCTACCGGGTTGGTTTTTCCTGGACCAAGTTGTATCGCTTGGATGGATGTTGGTGGAAATAAGTCGCCTGGTATTCTAGGTCGGATATCCGGCTATGCCAGGGGTGGCTCGTCCCGTTTGGAAAGGAAAGCATTCGAAGGAAGTAGGAGCGTCGTTCCCACGCCTGATGTAAACCAGATCCACTTAGGTTCCGCTCGAACACCATGGCTATTCCCATCGATCGTAGGGAAAATCCATAAGAAATTACGTTCCTCTATTTATCTAATTAAATCAACTAACAAAGGAATCGATCAGAATAACACTCATCTTCCCACTAGTCATCATTATAATATAATTAACTTCTGTAATGATTTCTTAGTCAACTCTAGAAATAAACCAATGGTGAAATTTCTTCGCCATGTAACAATCATCATAAACTGTCACTGTACAAACCCACATCAGCCACCAGATTGCGAGAGTTTCTCATGTTGCAAATCTATCCAGTCATCAGTTTTTGCCGTACGATTACCATTCGAACATTACCACCCACTCTTCGAGTACTGTGAATAGGCGAGCGTGTTAAGCGCGCACCGATTGTTTCCTCGCGTATTAGCACCGGTATCGAACGGACATCCGGTATCTCGTGGGGGCTGAAGGTGTCTGGAGCGAAAGGGATCGGACGCTCAGAGGGAAAAGCTTCGCAAGCCCGTTCCCACGCTGTGGAAGCTTGTGTGTGGTTTGCATACTTGCGAAAGAAAGCCGAGAGAAGCGTATTCTCGGATTACGGATTAGTCGGTCGATGTGTAAGTGCATGCGCCGATCACTGCTAAATGCATCACGCGCGCTTCGCATTGCTTGCCGTCCCCAGAATCCAGTGGTCCAGCAGTGAGATGCTGGAACCTTCGCCCGAATGCCATTTCAGAAAGATTTCATTCGCTCCTTTTAATTATCACCAATTCCCATTTTTCATCATTTTAATCAACTAAAGATTATAAATGAACTCTTTAACGATTGATAGTAATTCTAAAAATCATTAATTAGTATTACTTTACAACACTTAAGAAAATAGAACAGAGTTGAGAAACTCCGGAATCTCTTGTTTCCCAAGTATCTCTCACACCTCGTAGTTCTCTTGTTAGTGAAGTTTCCAATAGTTTCAAGCGTCAGCCACTTTCGAGATCGACTACGAGCAGACACCACGGTCATTCCCAAGTCGCAACCAATACAAATATCGCTCGGATTAAAATGCAAATCGACAGTTATCCCTGCTACGTGAGTCAGCATACTATGCACTCTGTTTCACACAGAGACATAGTTCTTACAGTTTGACGTCAGTAAAGACGCCTCCGGATAAGCGGATACTTACACCGTTAGCTCGAATCCAATTGCTTCCTGATATCCTGGAGAAACTGTCCAACATTGCATCTCACACACACATACATACAGATTCGATTCACTCATCGTTTGAAAAATGCAGCGATTGTGGTAACATTTTGCAACTCGTTACATCGCATCCGTGAGCTTATCGGAATCGAGAGAAGTTATCGAGATTCAGATTGCTAAACGTGGTAGTGTACGCTTGAGCAGAGGTTCCCCAAGTATCAGCGAGACTAATATCCGGCCGGGTTTGGAATTAGCGATAACCCTTACAACTCTATTAATTGATCGGCTCTTCGTATCACGCACGCATTCATTAGAGCAGTCATTAAGCGCGTGCACACGCTTATTATACGATAAACCGATAGAACACTGTCGCACCTGCGACTCCACCTGATGCACCAGGAATATATAATGATCTTCGTCCTGATAGATTAATTATAATCGAATGAAAAATAGACTAAATACTAGTTCTGTGTCTCTCTGTTAAATGGTGTAGAATGGATGCGATTGTACTGGATGCTTGGAACACTATTGTTTCGAGATTTAAGTGAAATTTCCGGGTTCCATGGCTACGAAGCTAACGGCGAGAGAGGCTCGAGCCGAGTGCCGGCGCGTCGGCGCTCGCCAATTTCATTAGCGTTTCACTTCCAGAAGTGGCGTCGTCCTGTAGAAAGGAAGCACCCGCGCGCGGATCGTTTTTTTTTCTTCTTCTTTTTTTGTGGCTATGCAACGTTTGCAAATTATTTCCCGGCAGTTCGACTATCCGTTTAGCCAGGTCGATTGCATTCCTGGAATCTCGAGTGTCCTGGTGTCTCGAATTCCTTTCGAAGGAGTGTCCTTCTTCTTCTTTTTTTTGCGGCAGGATTGTTTTTAAGGATGTGCGAGGAACGAGATCGATGAAGCGTCGAGGTGGAACGGTTCTTGTGGTTCTTGATGACTGTAAAGGATGTTGTAATGGCGAGGAGATCGGCGTGAGAGTCGTGACGAAGTTGAGAATAGCGGCTCCTTATTGATTCTCCATGGACCAGCGTCATTGTGAGAGACGCCTTAGGCGCCGTCGAGCTAATAGGGGCCATGGACCAGGAAGGATTCGACACTGGAATCCCATGGGAGAACTGCCGTGATAAAGTCCGCTTGGCATCACAGGATTAAATTGACGATAGGTGGAAAGCCCACCAATAGAGCTGCTCCTGTCTTGATCGATTGATCTCATCGGTCAGTGGAACTCTCCAATTCTCGAAATGCCGAACGATCCTTCCGATCATCTGCCTCAATCAATCGGCCAAGTGCATCGTCCACTTTCCGTTAATGGCACTGCGATATATCATTATATCGAATTACATCCAACACTCATCGCACGTTCACTCGCCTGAAATCGCCACCGCCGCCGCCGACGCTACTGCTGCCGCCGCCGGCTTCTGATAACTCAGGGGTGAACGTGAGTCCTGGTGAAATAAATTATTAATCCTGCGTGGCTATGGAACAAGTGTCATCGAAATATCAGCGGCTTTCCACTTGCGCGATTGCATTCGCAATGACTCGCTCTCCCTGCTCGTTAAGCCAGCCTGGATAAACCAGGGAGCGTGAGAGGGAATTTCACAATTTCCATCGAGCCGCTGCGTCATCGTCCGACCAAAATCATGAAAATCCTTTCCGTGGAATCTATCAATCATCGCCATTTGCCCCGAGCTATTTTTTCTCCTTGCTTTCTGCACTCTTTCTAAATTAATGGAGGGGGAAAAAATGGGGGGAAGATGATGATTCCTCGGGGGTGTTTTTATATGAGTGGTGGATGAAAATGTTCAATGAATGCATTTGAAAGGAACGAATACCTACAGGATATATATCGAGTATTTCTCCCTCTTCATCTCTTGTTTTTAGAGAGACTGGAGTGTCCTTTGTCTCGGATGGCTGCTGCTGCTGCTGCTGTCTCTCGCAATCGACCCTCACCAAATTTCCTCTCTTCCCTTTAACGAACCACGCCCCTACGCTTCTACATTCTCCAAGGCTCGCTCTGCCAAATTATTCCAGTTCAAGTGGGCCATTCGTGTCATCCCAACTACCTAGGAACTTTCCCAACCCCCCTCTTACTCGAGGTTTTGCCATCCGATCACAGAGGAGTTCCCGAGCGATTTCTATACGCCACTCCAAAAGTCTAGAACTCCCGTGAACATTTTCTTATATCAAGTTTTACATTCGCCTAGCAAGAAGCTTGACGCACGTGCGAGAGAAATGACAGGGCTGCCAAGGTGAAAAGATGAGGTTTCCAGGAACACGCAACCTATCCGATCTAAAAACCAGAGCGGATTCCTAACGCTTCGTGGCTTCCGGCTTCGTTCCTTCTGCCCGCCGAGTTTACTAAACTCCCAGAATTCCACGGGAAATGCCGCGGGACTCGAATGTTTCCTCGTGGAAAAGCGACGAATAGAATTATCTCCTTGCAAACACAGCAACAGGCTTTCCGCACTCCGAGCATTATTTCGAGGCTGGTTAAAGCGAATCCAAAGGATCATTCGGTTACCAACTAACTGTTTGATATCTCTCACTCGTTTTATATATCTCCGCCTCTGTGTTTGTCGACACGCCAAATATTGAATTCGTCGGGGGGATGCGCGTGCCACGCAATTCTACCAGTCCAGATCTAGTTCTGTATGTATGTATGTGTGTATGTGTGAGCAGATAGGTGGTTGCAAATCGATCGATTGAATTGAAGTTGCAGGCCAATTGTAGGGAGCGAGGCGGAGAGAGAGAGAGAGCGCGCGCTCGCGCTCGTTGTGGCAAATTGAGCCGGAAAGGACGTTTACGGGGACGTTCTAATCTCAATTTCAGATGGCTCGTGCGATGTCGGAGAACCGAGCAGACTCTCAGCTTGACTGAGAGAGAACACCAAGAATACAGTGTGCGAGTGAGCAAGTAAAGAGAAGATAGAGAGAGAGAACTCGAGCGAATGAGAGAGGCCAAGCTAACCAGGCTGGAAGTCGGCAATAATTGGCATCGCGGCATTTAATTACCGGCGCATTAAATGTATCTTAATTGCATGCCTCGCATAATGCGTCGGTCGCAGGCCACTCCTTCTAACGAGGCTTCTTGAAATCCAGTCGATGTTATTAGCATACTTCTTCCGTCTCCGATTTATCCGATCCCACTTTCTTATATTATTTTCAATTGTATTAAGTATTATACTTTAAATAATCTTGTACTCGTAGTCGAAAAGTCCTCGCGAGAATATCGATTGGTGTCTGTGTGTGTTTTTTTTCCAACGGAGCAACTGCAGGAAGTCGATTTCCCGTGAAGGGCCGGGTGTTTCGTTATTTCGCCTGCTCTATTTTCGCAATTATTTCACTTGATTACTCGCTCGGAATCGCCGGCGGATTAGGTGAGCAGAAGACGATCGATGAATGGTCGAAAGGTCTGGGAAACTAGAAAAGAAGGGAAAAGGGAGAAATGGGAAGGACGGTGAGGTCGTTGGTTTTTACGGGGTTGCGAAATACGAGGTGGCTGCCACCGATTCCTTCCACGTAATGTCCTGCAACTCCACCCCCCGTTCGCATTACCAGCTCCTGGAAAAGGACTTTCTTTCCACGGACAGCGTTGCTTTTAATTTAGCTGATGGACTCCTGAATTTATTTCTTCCGAATCCCCATGCCTGTCCACGCAATCTTCCGTTCTCCTGGAAAAGTTCGTGTCGATCGAAACTTTTACCAAAAAGAGATTAAAAGAACTTGGAAAAGAATTTCTCGCGTTAACTGAAAGTATCGAACTTCCTCCTATAAAGTTGCACCGGACGAATTTTGCAATAGTCGAAATCAATCTCGAGGATGAATTATTCTTGAGGAGGTGCGATATCGTGGGAGAATTTCTATATTTCCGGTGGTAAAGGAATTGTTGCCGGGAGGGAAGAATTCCAAAGGACTCTCGGCGGCTCTTCCCGAAGTCGTTTGCGAGCGGAGTTCGAACTCGGTTGACCGGTCGGACGAGCCGGATTGGCCTTGCTCGAACACCTCGCGCTCTAAGCCTTCATCATCCTTCTAGGCGGTGTGTGCTGCCTTCTTCTTTGTTGCCCTGCCTTCCCGAACAAAGAAGCAAACCCCGCCTTTATCCCTTTGATACCCTGGACATCGCACCCTTCTTCGATAATCCACGTGTCCACTATCTACTCAACCACCCCATCAATTTGACACAAATAACTGGAAACCAACAGAACACAAACCTTTTAAAACGCCCACATCCTTTTATCATTGTGACAAAAACAAGAAACATTCAAAGACAATATTTCTTTTAATTCTCAAGCTTTGAGAATCCTATAAAAAATCATATATCGATCTTATAAGTCAAAGATCTCCGACAGTCTTGCGATGGGGTTCGAATATAAAATCGATGTATCGTTCCTCGGATTTCTAGCGCGGTTTATAGGGTGTGCGTCCAGGTTCATCCAGATTCTTCCTCTTTTCCTCGGTAAGAGGGACGGTGAGGAGCGGCAGGATACTCGATTCTCCCGTGGCAGTTCTGGCCCGGCTTTGCGGGGAAAGAGGAAGCAATGGTGGAGGAGGAGGAGGAGGAGGAGGAAGAGGAGAGTGCGAGACAGATAAAACGGAAGATGAAAGAGGGTGGAGAAGAGGAGTGGCTGAGAGGGAGAAAGAGAGAGAGAGGAGAGAGAGGAGAGGAGAAACGAAGGAACGGCAGGATACTCGATTCCCTTGGCGTTGGCCGAAGATGCTAGGGGCAACTGGCTTTGTCCAGGAACCGGTCGACGTGCCTACCAGGAGGCAGGCACGCATCGATCCTCCAATCACAGCCGACCCTTGCTTCGCTTCCTCGCAACACCATTGCTAAAAGATTTTCATTTGAAAAAAGCACCCAGAAACTGGAAAGGAAAACTCTGCCAAGAGTTCTCTCTCTCTCTCTCTTTCTCTGTTCTCTTCCAACGATTAAAAGTTAAAAGCTCCCGGCATTATTAACTCATCGAGTAGCTACCATCCGAAGCTTACTCTAGCACGAAATGGGTTGGTTCGAGAGAAAGAGAGAAAGAGAGTGCTTTGGCAGTGCCGGAAGTTTCTTTGACCAGGATTCGCACTCGGTTTCGACGCTAAAGCAAAGGAAAGGAAGGGCTTGGAAAACGAGGCGATTCCGGGCAACGTTTCTCCAGTTAAGGGAGTGTCGTTCGCCAGGAGAGTGAAGAGGTCAGGGCAACGTCAAAGGGGCTGCGCTTTGGGACTTCGAACCCTCTTCTCTCGGAAGCCCGTAACCTTCGCCCCTAAAAGCGACGGTGCTCGCCCCTCGAACTCTCCTGGTAGTTCGTTAGATTCGGATTTCAGAAGACTTTCGACTTTATTAAGCTAGCCGCTTCTAAAGGGGCAAACTTCTAATGCTGATCTTTTATGGTTGAAGGATGTTTTGTAACTGTTTTGTAATAACAACACTGTCGCACGAGTAGTACAGGATTGAAAGGATCGAGATTATAAAAGCAAAAGCATTCAAACTCTACCAACAAAAGTGGAGGGGCGGAGCTTTCGGGATATCGAAAAAAAAAAGAAAAACAGGTTTGACTAGAGTTGGTAAAAGAAGCTTTGTCCAGTGGAAAGCTGGAAAAAAAAGCGGCTGAGTCGTTGCTGCTGACCGAAAACTAAAGCGTGGACGAAGTCATCCTTGGGGGGAGAAAAAAAGAGAGCCTCTCGAACGCGAGAGAGTGGAAATCGATCGACAATCGTGCGCGCAGTCGAAACGCAACGTGCGAGAGAGCTTGCTGCAAGCCTTTGCCATGGGAAATCCGGAGGGAGCCGAAAGCCAGAACTGACTGCCAGTAAAACCAGAATAACCACGAGTCTTTGCATCTAAAACGAAGAGGAGAGCTTCCTCTCTATGAAACAACATCCACACTGTCAAGCGATCACACTCAAAACGAACACGTTGTTGTCGAAATAACACTGGACAGTGGAAAATCCTTTCGAATCGACGTACAACACGACTAGAAATTAACCAGGCTTTTTTCTTTTTTTCCCCCCTTTTTTCCCTGATAGACGATTTGTCCTCGATCGTTGCACACGAATATCCCCATCGACGATCGTAATAACCAATTGAAAATCATCGAGTTCTAATAATAATCTGAATTCAGTAGCGATACTGGCAATAGACAGAATTGATAATTAGCAATGAGTGTTTGCATGGTTATTATAAACAATAGCAGTGACAGTAGAAGGAGAAAGGGACGAGAATTGGAATTAGGTGGGCGCGACACGATTACTAGGATCGCTCTTTTGACTGGCGGCAATAATGAGGGTACATAAACGAAAGAGAGAGGGAGAGTCGACCAGGTACACACAGGTACCACACAGTAGGCGGCAGCTAGCGAGCTAAAAGCACCACTCAGCTAATCGACTTCTGCAATCGAATCTGGGAAACAGTGGCCGAGATCGGTGGTTATCGATTTACTCGCGCTCGGACCCACCTTCCTCTTCCGCGCCGCTCGTTTCCGGCCAATTCACTTCCGAACCACCTCCTCATCTCTCATTCTCTCTCTCATTCTCTCTTCTACCTCGGGCATTAGCATTTTCTCTCTTTTCCACTCGTTAGTCCGAGTGCAGTGTCGCATTACAGGATTTCAATTATACCAACAGGAAAATTGATGAACTCGTAAAATAGAAATCCTAACGGTCTACTATCAGACAGGATAATTAACAAGTTCATTTTACAGTTCATTAGATTCGTTTATTAAATAACCTTGAAGGGGTGGATTTGTTGGAGGATATGTTTGGCCTATATTCCTTCGGAAAGAGGATGGAAGGTGCGATTTTAATACATCGTTGATGTCAGCCAGTTATGATAAAAGGAGGAGTGTCTTGTCGAGGCCTCCGATAAAGGCTGATCTGATTGCCAAGCATAATGGAAGTGCAACTTGCCACGTTGTCCGACCAACCAACCAACTAACCAACCAACCAACCAACCAACCCCCTCTTACGTCCCCCCATGATTCTTATTAGCTCTGGCTAAGCAAACTCGATCGCAGTTCCGATAAGCGCCGAAGCTCGTCCTCTTTACTCGATAATGACACGTTAATCTCTCGCTACGATAATTACTGCTGGCAAAGCGCGTTCCCTCTTTACATTCCGCTCTCCTTCATTCGACTATCACAGATACATTTTCCAATTAGACTCGAATCTTTCGAAAGAATCATCCCCTTTCTATTGTATTAATACACACGCTAGTGTGTTCTATACTCGAATATTAATGGTGTCAATTTTAATGCAATGTCTGTCAGAGAGATTCATCAATCGCGTTAAAAGGCAGGCAGATGAGTAAATGATAATTGGGACCAAACTGTTCGATTCGTTCGAATTAAATGGACATTTCTATACACCGCCAATATATAGTTGGTGGGATATTCTCTGTGAGAGCTGTGATTACTGAAAATGTAGTTAGTCTATTTTTGTATTAAGGGCGGTTTGCATTTACACAGGGATGAAAGGGAAGTGGTGGCGCGGCAGAAGGGTTGTAAAATGCTGATGGTCCAACTAGCAGGGAAAGAGAGAAAGAGGGAGAGTAATGCCACGGCGATGATTGCTGCTCTCTGTGAATCGCACCGGTTGAAATTCCCGGAGCTGCAGCTGGAAAAGAGGCTGCGAGAGGGGTTCAAAGTAGCCTGCTGGGTTTCGGGCGATCGACGGGCAAAGGCGGGCTCTGGGTTTAGGTGTTTCTCGAGGCTGAAGCTAGCCGGACCAGTCGACTTGCATACCACGCCGGGTTCGCAGCCAAGCAGCCTCTACCTGCATTCCAACCTACCAGTCGACCTCATTCCGCCATTATACTATTTCATTCTCTTCGAACATTCTCTCTTTCTCCGTGCACGCCTCCTCTCCTCGCTTACTGTTCCGTCTTCATCACTTCGACCAGATATCTCCCATAAAGTCTCTTCTCCAAATTAGCTTGCCTTCATAAATCCTATTTGTCACTTGAAACGAAACTATCAACGAATCAACCACCCGTGACATTCCTCCTGACTTTACCAGTCAAAATTCTAGTATAAAATTAAGAGGAATCGTGTCTCGATATTCCTCCGGGTATTCCTTATCCCGAATTTCAACGACCACTTGGATAATGCACTGGAAACTTCGTCTTCTCTCTTTCTACCTCGCATTTTGCCTGCCTTTCAGTCTGGCAGGAGTTGGTGAGGATCCGCGAGATCCTCAGCTTCTTAATACCTCGTTTCCCGCTAAGTGCTTCCCACGTTCATATTCCCCCACGATTTCGCTCTTCGCGTAGCATTCCGCTGCGAAGAGCACTCGCTCGTAAGCTGATCTTACTTATACTGCATCCTACCAGCACCCCCATTCACCTGTTTTACTTCGCCTGTTAAGTTTTCATCGACCTTCTACTTCCGGTATTTTCTATCGACAATATTATTAAAAATTACTGATATTTTTTAATAAAATATTATTGGTATTATTTGATATATTCCTGAAAGAATGCTGAATGACTCAGAAGCACAGATTTATAGTTCGGAGAAAACTTGGTAATAGTTAAGATTTATAGGTTGAAATAGGAGCGGCGTTGGAAGGATCGCTGGTCTTTTATGTCGACGCGCAATGACCGGTCATCGGTCGAAGGGCGTAAAAACTTTTCGAGTGCTTTTCATCGTAAAACTTGCCAGGGCTTCTCTCTCTCTCTTTCTCTCTCCCTTCTTGTTCCCGCTCGTCTCTGTGTGTTCAGCTGGCGGTAGTGGCGGCGGCGGAACGGAGCGCTCGCTCTTTCTTTGTGAGGTCGATCGGCTGGCCGGCGAGCTCCCTCCGAATTACCGCGGCAAAGTTACCGTAAGGCAGCCGAGGTCGGTAACTTTCTATTAGCGTGACTCTCTCGTAATGACGGCCTCGAAATAGCGAGCAACGCCGCTCCTGAGTTCAGCCTCGCCACCTCTCTTTTTCGGGATAGTTCATTTTCATACAAATGATAGTCGAAAGCCACCCCTCGCGACGAATCACTAATTTCAATGGGGGAAGAAGCGGAACAAAGATAGTAGATGGTTAATGAAATTTGAGGGAACGGTGAAAAGTTCGCACACTGATTGGGAGAGAATTTTCAATGGCTTTGATTTGATCGTGGATCACACACCCCTCTTTCGATCTTTTCTACTAGCAACGATTCAAGGGATTTGGGAGACTGCCACTCTCGCCGCGGTGGCGCGCCGATTCTTTTTTCATTTCGACGGATTAAGTCGTTTAAGTCGACAGAGGAATCCGGTAAGCCGGCGACCTCCCCAATGCTAGCCGACGATTGCCAAGGTTTCGACCCGGGTGGATGCCAACCGATCGATCTTCACGAGAAAAATGCTTGCCAATAACCTTGCTCATTTCATTCCCTGTTCTTCTCTTTTATCATCAAACTTAACAATGAATCCTCGAAATATTCGCAGAAAAAAATAGTTTGTTTCTAGTAGAAATATGTGTGCGAAACTTTCGGTGTGTTTGATACAATAACTAAATTTCTCTCGGGGAATGCGAAGGTTTATATTGCGTGCGAGGGAGCTTAAAAAATTAATGCTTGAAATGGCACGTGAGGAGAGGGGGAAGCGAGCAATTACATGGTGGACAGGAGGCATTCCAGCGAGATTATTAATTCGGCCGAGTGATCCCGAAAGCCCGTTTTTAAAAATGAGCGGGTTACCCTTTCGGCCATTAATCCTCCGGCAGCAATCACTGAAACATATTCGAGCGGTGATTGATGCAAATGGTGCCTTCATTAAGCAGACACCTGTTACTTTGCCGGAGAAAAAGGAGTTCTTATTCGAAAGATTTTTCGCACCTTTGACTCTAATTGATTCGAGTGGTTCCTTGAAAGTCGATTAAGGGGTTTCCAATTCCTCTCTACCGCTTCTTATCAAGGAGCATCTTCTCCCCTCCACACTTCTCGTCAGAGTAATGATACACTCAGAGAATCATCTGTTAATTGCATCGTAGTGATCCAAGGGTTGCGCCGACTACTCTGTAATCTGACGCAGGCCAATAATAATCCATAAATTCCTTAACGAGCCTCGATACAGATACGTGATCACCGAGCTCCTCCAGAGCGATCTTCACAAGATCATCGTCAGTCCACAGCATCTCAGCCCGGACCACATCAAGGTCTTCCTCTACCAGATTCTTCGTGGTGAGTACAATGTTTCAATTATTTTACTAGTATGATAAGAAGCGATCGTTGAAAAACTCTCGAGTCTTTAATGCTCGACTTATCTCTTCACTTGATGATTCTATCTTTATGCGGGTCTCGCACAGCAATGATCCAGTATAATTGACAGATAAAGTCTACTCGGAAGAACCATGATACTTCATGTGAATTATCATTAGAGCAAGCTGGTCGAAAGCTGCTCCAAATTACTGATTTCTACGATTCAAGAATTCCACGCGCTGTCTTACTCCTTCGATGTAGCTCAGGGCTGACTGCTCAGGACTCATTCCACTGTGATGCTGCTGCTTGGATACAAGCAGTCACTAACGAAGTACTATGTCAAGTTTCCCTCTGTCCTGGTAATTTTCGGTGGCAAAAAAGCTACCGGGCAAGCTCGTCAGAGTTTCCAAGCATTCATGCGCGATGCAAAGGTCGAAGCCTCGTGAAATTATTAAGCTACAAGAGGAAAATGATGTTTCGCCTATGCAACGTCACAGTCTAGGTAAGCGGTAGCGTGGAAATTCCAGCTGCCATCAAGTTTGCTCGCTTCGTTAGCTGCCACTCAATTTCAAACGCGGCCGAGAGCATCGCCGAAATATATACATATTACTCATTTGCATAGTTTCCCACGGCTACTTGAGTGTACGTTGCTTTGTAAGATCGAGCTATTTTCCTCTGCTTCTATATTTTTCTAAAAGTTCCTTCCGTTCTTGGAAGTCCTTCGACAATAAATCGATAGGGTTTTATGCGACTCTGAAATAGCTTCTTCCTTCGGGCGTAGATTCGCTTTCGTTGGAGTTCAATGCGAGAACGGCACAATGAAATTTCGATAGCCAGTGTGTAATCTCGACTGCAAGCTCTCTACTGGTGGGCTCACAAGCGCCCGTTGGAGAAAAGGGAGGGCGCCGGCGGCGAAGAGATGGATCACTCGACTGACCCCGAAAGCATCGGGCCGGGAAATCCGATGCGGGGACGAGCGCGGCAATCCATTAGACTTTCAAATGAGACTGGCGACTTAGCGCTAACAAAGAAACAGGAATAGAAAAAGACGAGAGCGCCGTGGTTCGCCCTACCGTGAAACCTTTCCTTGCTGACGTGGCAAAAAAAAAGAAAAAGAATTGTCCAGCGAGTAAACATTCACTTGCAATCGACTAATTCTAATTTACATGGGAGTAATAAGCGAGTAAAAATATCCGACGTCATTGAAACGAAGAGTGAGCAGGATCGCGCGATAGTCGCAATATCCTCGTGATAAAAACTGCGCAGCCAGGTGGGGAGTGAACGGCTTATTAAAGCCTTTTCATCGACAGACGTAAGTGCGCTTTCGTGGCTGACGCAAGCCTCTCCAATTACTCTTCCTTACGTAAACAGAGAAGCTGTTTTTTCCGCAAAACCAACGATCAAACTCACGTACGTAGATTCGAGAGAGGCCTGTCGTTGTCGGCCACGTGCGTCAATTAATACCAGGAATACTAGCAGTGTCGTCAGAAGATTCCGAAGGACTCGCAGGACATGCAACTTCGCAGACCAGTTGACAGAAAAGGGAAAGGATAAAATTACTGCGGTGGCTGCGAAACAGGGGTGGCATCTGGCGGAGATGTCGTTGCTTAGAAAAATCCAGCCGTGGCATATTGCCTGCGGCGACACCGCCAGGGTATAAACAGGATCGTTTCTATTCATCCCTTGGAATCGCTGCAAGATCTTCGCGTTGTCTTCTAGTTCACCGGTATTGTCCGTTCTCTTGAATTACTCGGCCCTTTTTCTACCGATCTTCACTGTCTCTACCATCGTCTATTTCGTTGTATTACACTCTGACTTCAACTTTTTATTATCCTTTAACTACTCACGAAAATCAGGATCAACCTATAATTTTTTCATCCATCTTTTTTTTATAAACTGTTAATTTTCGATATATTTGAAAATATTTAGTATATCTTAAAAGTTCCATAAGATGAAAATAAAGGAAGAGAGTGGGATAAGGAATCAGGGATTCTCGGAGATACTTAAAGCGACCGCAGTGCGGGCTCGGGTTAGCTTGGGTCAATTATTTCTGCTGGCACCGCCGTGTGCCACCGTTCCTTATCCATGTGGAAATCGACCGCTCTCTCACCGATTTGCAAGTCAACCGTGCGCTCATCTATACTTAACGATCTGGGAACTATGACGCAACACAGCCATCTGAGAACTGAAGATCCCATTCAGAATCGGGAGTAGATTCCTTACCACCGCGAACTCTCTTCACCAATTCAAGGCAGACTTTTTACACACAACGTACAGATTTAAACGATCTCGAAGTGACCTGGGATTTCAGGGTGAGCCAGTTGAAGCTGTAATCGGATAGCCGGAGCTTTAATCATCCAGTAAGACCAACTTCACCTGTGAAAGCCGACAGAGTAAGCACTCGTGTCTGCCCAGCAAATAGCAATTCTCACCCTTACACTCAGAAGCACACATACACAGAGAGGGAGAGACGCGTGGATGCCAGGAGAGAGGACAAGCAGATCCGTCGGCATTATTAAAAAAATTTCTCGGAGAGAGGGAGAGAGGAAAAAAAAGGGTAGCCGTCGCTCGTTACCAGGAAACAGCATGATAAATACATCTCGAGGAGAGCCGGTGCGCGGCAGTGTATCAAAGGGGGCGAAAGAGACGAGAGCAAAGGCGCGCAGTTGAGTCAGTCCGCCGGCTTTCGCCCTCTCTCAGTCCTTCCTCCTCCTCCTCCTCCTCCTCTCCACGCTTCGAGAGGAACGTTCTCCCGTACGAGTACCTCCAGAAAGAAACGGGAGCATGTTCCTAAAAATTAAATTCTTCCCCAGCAAAGCATCCTAAAGAATGTTAATCCATGGATGAAGATTGATTTAGCGCCAAGTGGAAATTAATAGTTCAAGATCTTTTTATTGAATATAATTAGAAGTAATTATTTCACGCAGTACTGAAGTATTTTTGGATGTTGGGAGTTAAAAGAGACAGAGTGGTCAGACTGAAGTAAAACTGGTGGTTAATTGGTGGTTGGTTGACGGGTTGCATATCCAGCAAGCAGGATACGGCGAGCACAGACATTGGTGCTTGTGCTTGCAACATGGATATACACGCAACGGGCGAAGCAGCACGTTCCCTCACGATTACCCGCTTTGAAATTAAATTCCGAGGAGGGAGATGTCGGCTTGGGCTGCGGCGACGCGCCACCCTTCTACAACCAGCAACGGGACGCAGCAACCCTTTTATCCGGGAAAAAATCAAAGTCGTCGGCCCCTCTTTCGCTTTCTATCTCGGCGAGATCAAAAACTGACATTTCCTCTCCCTCGCTCGTGTTTACCGCGCGCACCTTGAAACACTCGCGCGTCCTTTAACGAAGACTCCTTTTTCTATCTCTCACTCGCATATTATCTTTTACAGCATCCTTTAAATATTAGCTATGATTTAATTTTGTCCTTTTCAATATTTCTATATTATTATACAAAGTAATCTTGTTCGATGAATTATACAATTCAGAATTAAAGGATAAAGGAAACGCACTTTCCTTTTACAAAGGAACATCAACGTGACTTGCACGGAATAGTAACCAATGGTTCTGCTACTTCCTTACTAGAGAACTTCCCTCCAGAATTTACGACCCTTGCAAGGATCCTACGAGTTCGGAGAAAGGAACTTGAACTGACCGCACTATTCAGTCCTCAGTCATCTACCTTTACGACTCCTGTCGACGAAACTGTACCTGCGTCCCCGAGGATATTCTAATCGGGAGGTCCTTTCCGAGTGTTTTCTATACAATTCCGGAACTTTCCCCACTGATTCTTTATTTTCCACATATTTTGATACTCAAACAATTGAAAAATCGAAAATTTCTTGAAGGCGTGTACAAAATACAAGAACATCTTCATCTCATTTTCGAGCACCGAAAAGAAGATTTCCCCTTACCGTGCTCTTTCTCTTACAATAAAAAGCTTTACAACCCTTTTTAGAGGCGGTAGGGAATAAAGAAATGGGGTTCGGTCGAGTCGGCATTTCGAGGGATCGATCGGGCGTGCTGCTGTTGCCCGCCTCGTTCTCCTCGTCCAAATGAAATCTTCGGCGACTCGCTTGGCAAGAGGAACGAGGCAGAGCGAAGAAACCGGAGAGGCAAACGATAGAGAGAACTAGAGAGAGAGAAGCAACACGGATAAGTTATAAACTGGAGGGATTAATTTATCGGCGTTCAGTAGTTGCTCGTCCGAACGCGCAGAGATCGAAGGAAAAAGTTGAACGAGTGAAAAATTCAGCAACGAAAGAGAGAAAGGGAAACCACGACGCTTCAGTGAAAGAAGAAGATACTATGCGAGAGCGACGAAAAATTATGCGAGTCTTTTCAACATCAGTTTCTGCGCAATTATGCAAGAAAGCCTCGCTCCCTTCCCCTCTCTTACTCAGCAGACATGCTTTCGCGTGCTTCTGCGTTGCATGAGAAAGGAAACCTGTTTCGCAGACACGCACTGTCATTTTTTCGTCCACTCTCCACCGAGAGAATAGATCACGAAACCTTTCGGACCTCGCTGTTTTGATTTCCACCCTGGCGAGAAACATGTGCACCAAGCACACTCCCAATAACTATGAGAGAAACTCTCTCGTTTAGAGGGAAGAGGTTCGCTAAAGATGAGGAGTAAGTTTAAGAGACAGGCGGCAGTGCAAATTGCCCATCTAAATAAACAGCGGCAAAGCGGCAGCGTGAGTTATGAGCAACGAGAGAGATGCCAGTTAATACGAAGCCAGTCGAGAGGAAGACATCGATGGGTGGTGGTGTCTCAGTGCTTGGCAGATTCAGCTTGAAAAGGCGGAGAGGAGTATTATGAAGATAATAAAGTTGAAGCACCGCTCAACTGGCAGGAAACTTCTCACAATACATCCGCACTGACAACATTGACATTCTTGTTTTACTACCGGATAATCCTGACGACGGACAAAGGGACAAGGACATCGCAAGGATTTTCCTCGAAGTCACTCTGATCCCAAGAATCGTAATTGGAGATGGCAATCCATCCAACTTTGAATGTACCTTTCTTTGGTACGACTCCTCGTGTTTCGCTTTCTTTAATCCCTCGCTTTTTTTCGAGGAACAGAGCCAGCCGCCGCCCCGAGAAGCCGCAAGCTCTCCCGTTTAAATTATGATCCTTGCGAGGAAAACGGTCCGGCTCGAGGAACAAATAAAAGGTTCTTTCGTCAGTTTTCTGTGTACCGTCGTCGAGTCGACCCTCTTTTCCGGTCACTGTACTTTCTAGATTGGCTCCTTGGACTTTCTCCGCTCTATCTCGCTTATCCGTCTCCCTTGAGACGCGTAATACGTCCCCATTAATTTCGACAGGAAAGATGGTAATCGTGTAGCCGTCGAGCCAGGCTTATTAGAAATTCTAATCAACTTTCTGGAATCGAACTCCGTCGGCATTCGAATGCAAGCGGTCCTTCCGATCATCAATCCCTGTCTCGTGCTAATCTTTCAAGCACCTTCAAACACTCACACTCAACACACACTCGCAGACTTCCGGTCAGAGTGTATTGTTCCGAAAACGTGATCGAAGTTCCCGATCGAGCGTGTCATCATCGTTTACAAAACCGATGATCGTCGAGTGCGGTGTTGCTACCTGTTAACCTAATTACAGGTATAAACATAGTTGTACTCTCACCAGGAGTATCTAAAATGAGTTTGTTGCTTATACTATGACTCGCCAGTTGAAACTACCTGTACGTGCTTCACTCAGTTGCACTCAAGGAATTCAAGTACGCAAGTATTCAAATATTCTCGCTGTAAACGCGTTCTATGTACTCAAAGCCACGTACATTACCAACTCTCTATACTAACAAACAACAAAAAGCATGATATTTCACCGAAAGACAAACACCGAATTTCCTCTTGATTTCCATGCTACTGGAAAGTGTCATTCGGTCCTCCAGCGACACTTTCTCCAGTGGCAGGTGGGCGGCGGCGTTCCGCGAGAGAAGAGGTCGAGGCTGGCTCGTCTCTGGGAAAGGACACTCTCGCCGAAGAGGTCGATGAATCCTGAAGATGTTAGTTAGTCAGGATATTCTCTGTGATCCTTATTTTCAATACTAGGTGTTCGACGTGTGTGTTTCGTGCTTTCCCACCCGGTATAGCGAGGCACGTAAAGCTCGGACAGATAGAGCAGAGAGCTCCTCTTCTTCTCTTGACTGGTCCGAAACCAGTCCTGCCGCCGCCCATCCGTGACCCCGGACCCCGTCATCCGGTCGGTTGCTCGCTGTGGCATGGTGGCTGCCATTGGATCTCCTTCTCTCTTCTATCCTTTTCTCTTTCTCTCTCTCTCTCTCTCTCTTTCGCTCTCACAGATCGCTGAGAACCCCGTTGTTTCCACGTTCGCATCTTCCTGTATCTTTTAATTAAGACGATCCGTCTAATTTCAGTCGTCTTTTGTGTCTGCTAATTTTATTCTCCTCCTTTTTTCTTTCTTCCTTGAAGGATCACATTTTTGTAAATGTCCTGGCACAACAACCCTCGACTTTCTTCCACCCTTTACAACTGCCGGACGTCAGGTGCGTTTCCCGTAATCGCCGGATACCCCTGAGTCTGCTTGGCCAGTTTTGCTCCGCATTATATCCTTTGTGCAGCCGGGAGATAGCGTGTCTGTCGGATGTCCGTGGCTTTTTATCGGCAGGAAGTGACAGGTGTTGTGGCGCACAAGAGAGTAACGCTATGGAAACTGGTTTTCGTTGTGTATGAAAATATATTCCGCTTGGTCCTGTATCGTTCCTTTTTTCCACGCGGGAGGAAGTGTAGCCTCCTGCTTCTTCAGGCTTCCTTTCTAGTTGTAATTAAGATCTCAGAAGCTTGATAGATAGTCTCATCCCTGTTTTTTTAATGTAATACTCTTTTGTAACATCCATCATTCAGGTTTGCGTATTGAAATTGTTATGGAACGATGTTATGTATTCTGATAAAAGTGGATATCCTTTCGAAGAGGATTCTAAGAGGATGAGTGTGTCCTGGTTTCATAGGAATCCAGAATGTTGTCATCTTCCTTAAAGCTAGCATAATTTTCGGGTCGCGTTTATCAGAGGGAGGAGAGACGACCACTGTTTTATCTGGTAACACGCAGCTTGGCATAATAAGGGGACGACGGAGAGTCTAGTTGAATCGCTCTTAAACATCAGCGAGTCTCTGCTTTCACGGTGACAGTCGCGCTTGGGAGAGAGTTGCCTCTCGTAATAATAAAGTTGGCGGTCTGGTGTGGCCTCTTGTGTGTTTCGGGGAGGGAAACTTCCCCTTACGCTTCTCTTGTGTTTCCTTAAGTATGCCACTCGCCTATTATCCGACAATCGCTCGACGAAAGGAGAGAAAAACGTTCCTGTATGTCTTCATCGTGGCTGCTTTTCACTCACCTTTTCGGTTTAATCTTTTAATTAAAAGACTAGCTTTTTTCCCCCCTTTCTTTCTTTCCACGCGCCGAGGAAGGTAGACAGAGGATTAACATTGCGTGCGCAGAGCTTTTCGGTCGGAAGTCGACGGGAAGAGTTCACCCTTTCGGAGTAATGGGGATGCAAGTCTCTCTCTTTCTCTTTCTCTTTCTCTCTCTCTCTGTCTGGCAGGAACCGCCGGTATTCGAGTTTATCCTGGCAAGGAGCTCGAAGAATGCTTGTTCTCTTCCGCGGTGTATGTGCCACCCTTGTTGGCCAACCACCCCGACGCGCGCGCGCGCCCTTCTGTTTCGTTGGCTGCGTGGTTGTTTTTAATTAAAGGAACTCCGGCCTGAAAAGTAAATCGTCGCGAAGAAAGGCTGCTTTCTCGAGGACCACTGTTTCCTTTCTGACGCACGTTTCTTTTTTCTATTCTTCGCCCATCAACACATTCACCTTTCCCCTTGGTACGCCTGCTCCCCTTGTCTGACTATTGCCGTCACGGGGACTCGTACTACTTACGAGTAGTTAAGATCGACGAAAACACCGACGGACATTCTCACTACGAGAATATCAATCATAGGATTTCTAGGTGTCATCGCGATAATATTCCAAGCTCGGATTAATTTTTCATTAAACTTAATTAGGATTCATGCAGAGCCCGGAATACGAAAAATGCGAGCAATACCCGTCGGCAATGGGGAAAGCTTTAATTATAGGGAAAATTACGAGTCTTTTGCAATTGCGAGTCAATCGGATTCTGTTATTACCAGGCAGAGGGGCGCCCACTGCTTTTTAATCGCTGAGTGCTAATAGGCTGTGTGTGGCGCGGGTATTATGTACCTGATTACACGCTACTCGTGAACGGTGCGTCAATATTTCGCTCCGCCCAACTCGGCCCCTTCTCCCAAAAAGCTTACAATAAATTTCACAAGCGCCAACCTCCTCGCGCAACTTTTAATGTTGTTGTTGTTGTTGTTGTTCCTTTTTTTCACGTGCCGCTGACTTTCGCGAGCAAAGCGATGGCCGAACGCCATAATCGAATTGCGGTGCGCGATCGTCGAACGACACCCAAAATAAATCCGATCACAAAGGATTAATTAAACTCCCACTTTTCTCCGAAATTGCAACGAACCTTGACACGACTTCGTAATAAATAAAATCATTCTTCCTACGTGATCATTCGGTTATTCGAATCATCGCTACACCCATTTACATCTCCGGGCTGACATCACTGCAGGAATGCACTAAGCTCCTTTCACATCCCAGTGATTTTATGGTGCTCCTTGGAGGATGGCAATTCACAGTTACCACGACGCGTCGTTGTCCCGAATTACAAACTTTCTCACAATTAACAATGAACCCGTTGGAGATAAAGCAATATTTCGTATGTCTGAAATAAATTATACGATAAATAAAAAATCGATAATAAATGTTCGATTCGATAATCCTTTTACATCCTTGACTATCTAGTTAAGAGTGTGCGATAGTGACAGGGAGTTTCCCTTGCTCTAAGCAGGAGGAATCAGAAGGTGTCGGCTCTCACAGGGAATGGCACGCATAGAGTGGCGGGTTCGGGTGCGATGAACCCGATAATGCCAGCCCGCTTGCCACGTAAAATCGCCCTGCCGTGACGTATTCCGCCTTCGTGATCTTCCCTGGCAAGGCTTTCACGGTTACCGTTAGTTCCACCAATGGTAGAACAACCCGGATTAGTCATAGTTTGATATCGAAAAGCTTCTTCGCAAGCTCGTTAAAAGGTTATTGACCCTTCCGAATGCTTTATTATTCATTCGCCGATTTACTTGCACGAAAGTTCTCACCTTTCTTTCTTTCTTTCTTTCTTTTTTTTCATTTTAAATTCCTGTTGTTCATTTTACTAAGCAGCGCGAGTACAATGGTAGAGAGGAGCTTGGTGAATCGGGATTCGTTGACCTTGCTGCTAATTTCGAGGCTGACTGTCGTACGCGGCGCCGCGCCGCCGTAAACAAAGAGGTTTCGCTGTCGCGCGAGAGGAGGAGCTTATTTTCGTTGCAGGCCGATAACCGGGAGCCCTCCGGCTCACCTCGACACCACCTGATGCCGACAAAGGCCAACAACTTGTTTCTTATAGATAGGATTACGCATCTTTCATTGTTAGAAATAGAATCGACTATTTTTTTTTTTGTATTGCGATTGGATAAATTGAGATAACATAATATTGTTCGTTCTCAAGTTCATTAAAGACACAGTTCGAATAACAAGACACTCTAAGGAACTTTAGAATCTGCCAAAGGAATTCCTCGAAGTACCGGCGCCACTGTGGACGACTTCATTTGTTCTCTGACAGTCTAGCATAGTAAAGAGACAACTCTCCATCAACTGCCATTTCCAATGACGACTTCCAAATGGAAAGAATAGAATAAGCAACTCTCATTCTACCAATGTAATGTTCAACTCGCTTGGCAATATTTATCGCGTATTCGGTATCAGCGTATCAGCAGAATCGCCGAACACTAAATCCATTATCATGCCAACTCGCGCGCGCGCGCGCGCGCACTCGGAGTAAAACCACTGCTGCATTGAATTATGAGAATTATTTATGCCATCGATACTCATTAAATCGCGGACAAGGATAATTTTGCCCCGCCCCGATAAAATCAGCGTGAAAGCACCTTTGACGCTGGCGCACCACCTCGAAATATCATTATTTCACCCGAAGGAAATTCCTCGCCAATCCATTACAACGAATTTCATTATCCGTCGATTCCTTGGTTCAGTCATTTTTACTTCCTTGATATCTTTCATGCGGCACTTTCATATCGATCGTTTGTTACACTAGTTTTATAAGAATGACAGTTGTATCATTGCGATATTTTTTGAAAGATAATAGCAGCAATCAATGGACACATTGGCATCGATAAAAATCACTCTTTTTCAAATGCAAATCACTGAATAATTGAATCTTTGCTGCCTTTAATATTCTTCTTCCGCTGAAAATTATCCGGTCGAGGATAAGAGTGTCGATGACTCTATCTGGAGGTGTGCACTTCCACGCGTAGAATCACGGCACGAGAAGGGAGAGAGAAAGAGAGAGCGAGTCACGTCTGGGAAAAGTGTCGCCATTCGAGCAGTGGCTTTAATCTGCCGCACGGAGAATCGATCGTCGCTGGTGCGATTAATCACTCTATCACATTAAACCGCTCTCATGCAATTTATGGCGCTGGGATGCATAATGGCAGGCTTCCATCCCATAAGTGAGTAGCGGCTTGTGCCAGTCTTCCCCATGAAGTCAAAAGGGAGAGAGGACGCCAGGTTGAAATTACGCCAAGACGCATCCGGCACGGTCCAGCCTTCTCGGATAATTAAAACCCAGCAGTCTTTGCTTGCCGCCAATTCCTCACGGTCCTTTGCTATCCTCTGCGCGACGTGTAATCAATCGAAGTATGAACTCGCTATTAAACCAGTCGCTCTAACAACTAGACAGGCTTGATCGACGATCACCGCGTGTCGATGCGATGTTAATGTGACTGTCGATTATAACAATTAACCCATGAAGATCGTTAATAAAACTATGACCATCCTGTTCACTGTATTCCCTTCATCGCTTATTCCATCAGTCGACCTTTCTCCTTTAAATCCTTACCTAATTAACAAA